>CP125974.1:88431407-89031407 GCA_030063025.1 Avena longiglumis | reverse complement strand
TAGTCTTAAAGGATGATTGCTATAGACTTTGATATGATCTTTGTGGACTTATGTGTTATGGGGAATGAATTTGAATTTAAAACATTGAGTGTTTGAATTATAATTCAAAAGGATTTTTGAATAATGTTTGAATCTTGATTTAATTAAGAGTTAACCAATAATAAATTAAACTTTATATAAAAAGAGCAATTAAGAATATGAATATTCATTTCATATTTACATTCAATAATAAGTTACAAAATGTAACTTAGGAAAATCATTCACAATTTTCACGATAGTAAATAAATAAAGAATAATATTTCTTTATTGATAATAGTACAATATTTATTACAAAATAATAAAATAAAGATTACAAAAGGATAGAACTAAAATTACATAAGAATATTACAAGCGACTATTCTATTAAGAAAAATAAAAAAGCCTAAACTAAAATCTTCATCTTCAAATCTATACCTGCAAAATAAACAGAAACTTAATAGAAAAAGGAAAGTTAGGATTAGCATTGTTTTACTCTCAGACTTGTCAGTGAAGTGCACTGATCAAGATTCATCATTGAGTAAACCTATTAAAAGGGGCAAGTTTCACCAATATGAAAGAATGTATCTTTCATAATTTTAAGCCATAAGTCAAATAACAGCAAGGAGGGGAAAGTTACTAGCCAAGTAGATGTAACCAGATAAAAGTAACTTTCAAAATTCTAAACATATCCACATCTCAGGCAGTACACAAGACACACACCAAATCGCACTTGTGTAATGTCAACACCACAAAGAAAGACATCCAAACAAAACTATCAACACAGCCGTGGGAAACTCATCCCCACATCATTTCTTTGCTCTTACACACCAAGCACAGCAACCAGCAGCTAAACCAAGCACAGCAGCCAGCAGCTAAACCAAGCCAAGCTAGATCAAACCAACCAAAGCCAGGATCACATCACCAGGATGGTGATATAAGGAGGGGGAAGATCAGGTGGATAGCAAGACCAAGGTCAAGCCATCAGGATCAGGAGATGATGGGCTAGATCAAGGACAAGCCAGGAACTGGGAATACCAGGGGAGCACCAGATCAAGCTACCACAAGAGCAACTACTAGCAACCACATCATCAAGTGAAATTGGTAGGTAAATAGACCATCAAATAATCTATCTGTCTAAGATTAGACAAGCATACATGATCTGTCATTTATTCAAACTCTCAGAAAGCACCCAAGTAGGGTGAATCCATCACTGAGGTTTTAAACTTTAAAAGCAAACAACAAAGTACAAAGATCCAACCAAATCTCAGAACAACATCATTGTTTTGGATATCAAGCTATATTTTAATTCAAGAAATTAATATAGCTAAGATTTAACTTCTAGGCACATCTCTAAGATGAGAGTAGCACCTTAGAATTTAATCTTTTGGATCTATACAAATGATAAAGCCTACCATAATTTTTCCAAGCTTTGATTCAAGAAACAGTAGCTGGTACCACTACCAGAACCACCCATATGAATCAACTAGATAAAGCTTAAATCCCTAAGCCTTAGACCAACATCATTGGTCTTAGGGATTTAAGAAAGGAACATTTCTATTTAATTCCAAACTCATCTTAAGCTTGCACCAAACCAATTCAAGAAAATAGAATCTAATCTTGTGTGCCATACAAAGATGGGGTCACAAGAACAGTTCTACATGAATCTGGATAAGCATTCAATCTTCATAGATTCAATCAATCAACTACAAATCATTTTCCTGACATCACAGGAATCATAGTTAAGAAATTCCTATGTATATCTTCACTCTTTGAAACCATTTGATCTCAAACTACATCTGAATTCTTAAGCCAACAAGTGTTAATACAGTGATTTCATGACACCATACTCACCATCATTAACCAAGTAATGACAGTGGTAAGTTACCAAAACCACTCACTTTACCAAGTCTTGATTTCAGATCCACTTTATCATCTTAATCATATGAAATTTAAGCATAAAATCATCTGATAAGCCACCAGTACCACCATAGTTCATCTTAAGCAGCAAACCACAACTAACAATCATTTAGCATGCTTAGAGACCATCAACACATGATCTCAGTCATCAGTATCTAATCCACAATAGGATATGAACCCTAAATGGAAAAAAATCATCTTAATCAGGACAAGACAGTAACCAGAAAAGTTAATAATAACAGCAAGCATAGGACAACCTAGAACAGTGAGCTCAAGATGAGAGGAAGCACTCACCAAAGGTCCTCGCTGGAGACTAGAAGAGGAAGCAGAGGTAGCCGACAACCATGGCGGCACGGGGAGCACCCCCAGGGGGCACTGCGACCCATACAACGCCACGGCGGCGACCATAGCCATGCCTAGAGGCGAGGTGAATCACCACGACGCACGTCAGCAGTGGCGGCGCCAGGATCCACGCCAACCCCAAACCCTAGGGTTCGGGACGGCATTGATCAGTCGCAGGAGAGCTCCATGCCCAAATCCAGTTGGACAGGAGGGAAGAGCGGAGTCGACAACCTCCTCCTGCACCACGGCGGCAGCCAGAATGGTCCACAACGGCAGGAATTATCGGCAGCGACACCATCGACCACGGGGTCGGGAATGGAGGAGAGGAGTGAGCTCGAGGGTGAGAGACAACGAGTGAGTGGACTGAGTTGGTCCAGAACCCTTCGGGGTGGCTGTTTTTACTATGCCTAAGGGGCCACAAGGGCCCAATAAGAATAAGCCAGCCCAAAAACCTTTAAGGCCTGTTTTAATAAATAGGAAAAGACCAAAATGCCCCTGAATTTAATTAAATTCTAGAAAATTAAATAAAAGTCCAAAAATTATAAATAAAATATTTTTGGATTCACAATAATCCAAACTGTCCAAATAAATTAAGAAATAAAATTTTAAACATATAAATTTTATTAAGATTTTTGTAATTTATATATTCCTTATGGGATTTTACAAAATTATTGAAAGATGATAAAAATGAATAAAAATCATTTTCATTATACATTAATATTTTAGTATTTTATAAAAATACTAAACAAATATTTAATAACAATTTTTTATATTTAAGTGATAATTCTTAAAAGAATTATTAAATCAAGAAAAGTCAAATAAAATAAAAGAATACAGTATTCTATTATAAATATTAAACAAATTAATATTTATAACTCCTTTATTATTAAAAATAATTTTATTAATAATGGGGAGAATGCATATCAAGTTAAATGATTCATTACATTACTTTGCATAATCATTTTGCTTCTTTAAATATTGTCCTTACCAGGCAATAATGATGTTTTTGTAGACATAGAAGCTCAAGGTCCAGTGCAAGCATCAGACTTCCCTACCTTGCAATCACAAGGCAAGTTCATCACTTGCTCATGTCCTTTGAAGAGTCGTTATCAAAGTATTTGCGAATTGTTTGTTATCATCTATATTATAGAAAAAACATTATTTTCTCAAGATACTAAATCTAAGATATCATCCTAAGTGATGATATAGTGAAGCAATAGAACTCAGAGTTCTACTTGCATTAATGATAAACAGTTAGGAATTAATAACCCATGACAGCAGTGATTCTAGCGACGTATATTATGTGTTAACCATGAGATTTGGACTGGGACGGAGAAGTCAGATGTATCCTTTTCCTCTTGTATGGAGGCAAGACGACCTTAACATGACGTTGAGATTCCTTGTGTGGATCCAACATATGGGTGGGCACCCTTATGCCCCACACTTTTGGTGTCTAGATTATCTATGAATGGTGTTTAGGGATATAGTCCATGTAAATGGTACTAATCCGGGCATCACTAGGTCATAAAGTCTTGAACTCATCGTGGTTTTAGCACGCCGAAAGGGGGCTTAACGGAGGTGAGCTAGCCGAAGGATCGTGCAGACATATGAGGTCGCGGAGAGGGCAGTGATTGACTTGGACCAACTACTGGGCCCCACATCATGGAATTATGGACGGGAAAGTACGCCCGGTTGTGCAACAAGGAGTTGATCTCTCATGGGAAAAGTAATGCACCTCTGTAGAGTGTAAGAATTGTAACTTGTTACTCCCTGTTCCGGGAAGGAGCTACGAACGCGGCAGGAAAGGAACTCCATGAATGTTCTGGTCAACCTGTGAAGGCTGATGGTCATAGATTTTTATAATAAAAACAATCTTTGAAGAAATATTTACGAAAATTGCATAATGCCAACGACTGATAGTTCGAGGTGGTAGATAGAGCATCAAACTTCCTACCTTGCATATAATGAACTTGTTGGGTAACACTTTTACTCATCCTTTCCTTTGAATCCTTGCTTAGACTCTGAGACCCCCGAAGGTACTCCAATGTACGCATCTGAGAATCAAGAGGAGGTCTTCTATGAAGAGCCCAACTTGTATGGAGCCATAGAAGGGGAGGACTACGATATCGTCTACGGAGGAGAGTTCCAGGAGTCCGAATAATTACTATAGTTCTAGTAACCACTTGAGCCAAGCATCATGAACAATATATAGAAATAAGTTGTTGAGCTCAATTGGAGTTTAAGTTTTGAATTTGAAACTTCCGCTGAAACACTTATATTTTGGTTTGTAAGTTGAATCTTTTGGATGTCTTGAATTTCCGGTATTGTAATAATAATAATGTGTGTATGTTTGTGATTTGGACCCGCAATGTTTCTGTTGTACCACTCTGAGGGATGTGATATTTACGGAACGATGTTCTGTGAATGTCATGCCAACGACTATAGTGTACTACACATGCAGTGGTATGATGGGTCACCGCAGCCGGTTCGAGATGGAAGGCAAGCCAATGGAGGAAATGGACAGCCCAATAAAGGAGGAAATAATGGCAAGAACAACAATGGCAAGAGGAACAGACCTACTGGGAAGCTAACCTATGCAACCCTCGAGGAGGTGGACAATTCGGAGCATGCAGTGATAGGTACGCTCAATATCCTGACCAATCCCGGCAAAGTTCTATTTGATACTCGTGCAACTACTTCATTCACTTCTGAAGAATTATGTGATAAGTTCGAGGTTAGAAGGGCAACGTTAGAAAAAACTATGACCGTAGTTACGGCAGAGGGGAATGTGATTGTACGCCACATTAAACAAGATCAGGTTATCTCGATCTGTGGTTGTACATACTTTGCAGACCTTTATGTGATTCCTTTGAAGGGAATTGCAGTAGTGCTAGGGATGGACTGGATGATGGAACATGGAGCTCAGATAAATTGTGATGAGAAAACTGTCTCAATCAAAACTCCAAGTGGAGCAAGGATAGTTTACCAAGCCGATAGGCACAGTCATATCATGGTGGATCTGCAGTTGAACTCAATGAAAGAGGTCAAATTGGAAGATATTCCTATAGTAGATGAATTTCACGATGTTTTTCCAGCAGAGCTACCGGGAATGCCACCAGATCGGGAGATAGAGTTCACTATTAATCTAATTCCTGGTACAACACCAATAGCTCAAGCACCATATAAGATGGGACCAAAATAATTAAAAGAACTCAAAGAGAAAATTGATGAGTTAGCCAGAAAAGGGTTTATCCTGGAAAGTGTATCCCCATGGGGAACACCAGTAATATTTGTAGATAAGAGGGATGGTGGAAGAAGGATGTGTGGAGATTATAGAAATCTGAACAACGTTACTATAAAAATAAGTATCCTTTACCAAGAATTCAAGATTTGTTTGATCAAGTGAAAGGAGCCGGAGTATTTTCAAAGATCGACTTAAGATCTGGATACCATCAAATAAAAATCAAGCCTGAAGATGTTCCAAAAACAGCATTTGTCTCAAGATATGGACACCATGAGTATCTGGTTGTACCATTTGGTTTGACCAATGCACCAGCAATATTCATGAATCTGATGAACAAAATCTTCATGCCATATTTGAATAAGTTCGTCATAGTCTTCATTGATGATATTCTGATATATTCCAAGGATAAGGAAGAGCATTCTGATCATTTGAGAATAGCATTGCAGACTCTAAGAGAACATCAAAGTCCAGCAGGACCGTTACAACCTTTAGAAATTCCCGAATGGAAGTGGGAGGAAATAGGTATGGACTTCATCACAGGATTGCTCATGACACCTAAACGGAAGGATATGATATGGGTAATTGTGGACATACTCACTAAAAGTGCACATTTTATTCCAGTAAATCAGAAAGATAATGCCGAGAAGTTGGTAGAAGTCTACATCAAAGAGATAGTAAGTAAGCATGGAGTGCCCAAAAAGATCGTAACTGATAGGGGATCAGTGTTTACTTCAGCATTTTGGAAGCAACTACATGAAGCACTTGGTTCCAAATTAGATTTCAGCACAACTTATCATCCAGAGACAGGAGGACAAACAGAAAGAACAAATCAGACACTAGAAGACATGTTAAGAGCTTGTGCATTAGATTTTGGAGGTACATGGGAAGATCATCTACCATTGGCAGAATTTTCCTACAATAATAGCTATCAGAGTAGTCTGAAGGCAGGTCCATATCAGGTTCTGTATGGAAGAAAGTGTAGATCACCAATATGTTGGTATGAGCCTGGAAGCAGCAAGGAATTTGTGCCAGACTATATTCAGGAAAAACAAAATATCGTTGATAAAATCAAGGATAGACTGAAAATAGCTCAGAGTAGACAGAAAAGTTATGATGATCAAAGTAGAAGATCATGGCATCCAGAAGTGGGAGACATGGTATATTTGAAAGTAAGTCCAATGAAAGGGGTGAAAAGGTTCGGAGTTAAAGGAAAATTGAGTCCAAGATACATCAGACCATTCAAGATATTGAGTCAAAACAGGAATATAGCTTATGCTTTAGAGTTACCATTAAGATTGGCTCAAGTGCACAACGTTTTCCATGTGTCACAACTTCGTAAATATATAAAAGTTCCAGATGATGCAATCACACATCAAGAGATAGAACTACAAGCATACTTGACCTATGTTGAAAAGCCCTATAAAATTTTGGAAGAAAACTAGAAAAGGTTGAGGAATAGGGCAATCAAGTATTGCAAGATACAGTGGGAACATCACCCTGAAAGGGAAGCCACTTGGGAGAAAGAAGAGGATTTAAGAAAAGCCTATCCAGAACTATTCAGGTACATCTCAACAAACTTCGGGACGAAGTTTAATTTAAGGGGGGAAGTCTGTAACATCCTAGCATTTAGGAACTAACAAAGGGTAGATTTAAGAATCTGTGATAGTACATGCATTCATCTGTAAAAATGTGGGTAAATTTTTTTGCCAAATAAAAACCTTAAGTGATCAAAGTTCTTTCATGATTTGAGATTAGGTATAGTCTTGGAGGATGATTGTTATAGACTTTGATATAATCTTTGTGGATTAGAGTGTTTTGGGAAATGGAATTTGAATTTAAAACTTGAATGTTTGAATTTATAGTTAAAAAAGATTTTAAATTATGTTTGAATATTATGTTTTAGTTAAGGGTTAATAATTAAGTAGTTCAAGCTTTATATAAAGAAAAACAATTAAAAATAAGAATGTTCATTTCAAAATCTTATTCAATAAATGAGTTACAAAATGTAACTTATGGAAATGAGCAACAATCTTTACAATAATAATACATAGAAATATAATATTTCTTTATTGAATAATAGTACAATATTTATTACAAAAGGATAAAAATAAAATTACAAAAGAATAAAGAAATATTACATATGATTATTCTACAAATAAAGAAGAAAACCTAAACTAAAATCTTGAATTCCCAAGTCTGGTACCTGCAAAATAAACACAAACAAAAAAGAAAGAAAGTTAAGGTTAAAATTATATTACTCTCAGAATTGACAGTGAAGTACACTGTTCAAGATTCATCATTGAGTAATCTTTTAAAGGGGCAAGTTTCACCAATATGAAAGAATACATCTTTCATAATTTTAAGCCATAAGTCAAATAAACAGCAAGGAGGGGCAAGTTTCACCAGCCAAGTAAAAGGTAACTTGGTAAAAGTAAATTTCAAATTCAGAGCATGTCCACAAGGTGTACAGCAAGCACACACAAGACACACAATTAAATCGCATGGTGTGTGTCAAAGACCACAAAGACAAGACAATCACAAAACTGCTCAGCACAGCCGTGGGAAGCTAACCCACACCATTCCATTGTTCTTACACACCAAGCACAGCAACCACCAGCTAAACCAAGCCAAAGCCAAGATAGATCACACCAATCAAAACCTTGGATCACATCACCAAAATGGTGACATAAGGAGGGGGTGGATCAGGTGGATAGCAAGACCAAGATCAAGCCATCAGGACCAAGAGGTGAAGGGCTAGATCAAGGACAAGCTAGGAGATGGAAATACCAGGAGTGCACCAGATCAAGCTACCACAAGATCAACCACTGGCAACCCCAACATCAAGTGGGTGTGGTGAGTAAAATAGACCATCACATGATTTATCTGTCAAAGATTAGACAAGTATTCATGACTTGTCTCTTACTAAAATTTTCAGAAAACATCCAAGTGGGGTGAATCCATCACTAAACTTTTAAACACTAAAAGCAATCAGAAAAATTATAAAGATCCAACTAAGATATTATGACAACATAATTAATCTAAGCTATCAAGCTATATTTCAATTCAAGAATGAATATAGCCAAGATCTAAATCTCTAGGCACATCTCTTAAAAAGGAGTAGCACCTTAGAATTTAATCTTATGGATCTATATAAGATATCAAGATTACAATCATCTTTTCCCAACTTTGATTCAAGAAACAGTAGCTGGTATCACTACCAGGCCTAATCCATGAGAAACAACAAGACAAAGGCTTAATCCCTAAACCTCAGACCAACATCATGGGTTCTAGGGATGCAAGGAAAGAGAATTCCACTTATTTATAATGCCAAGCTAATTTTAAGCTTGAACAAAACCAAACCAAGTTATAGAATCTAATCTTGTGTGCCATACCAGGATGGTGTCACATGAACAGTTCTAAACTAAGCAGGTTAAGAATCTAATCTTCACATAATCAACCAACCAACTATAAATCATTTTCCTAACATCACAGGAATCATAATCAATAAATCCATATACATATCTTCACTGTAAGAGACCATTTGATCTCAAGTTATATATGTATTCCTAAGCCAACAACACTAATACAGTGATTTCATCACACAACACTCACTGTCATTAACCAAGTAATGTAAGTGGTGAGTTATTAAAACCACTAGATTTTCCAAGTATTGCTTCTAGAGCAACTTTACCATCTGAATCATATAAAAATTAATCCATAGAATCATTTGGTAAACCACTAGCATCACCACACCTAATCATAAACAGCAAGCCACAGCTAACAACCACTTAGCATGCTTAGGGGCCATAAAAACTTGATCCAACTCATCAGATATCTACTCCACAGAGGGGTATGAACCCTAAGAAGAACCAATCATCTTAATCAGGACAGGACAGTAATCAGGAATGGCCACTACCAACATCTAGCATGGGATGTCCTAGCACAGAGAGCACGAGAGGGAGAGGAACAACTTACCGAAGGTCCTCGTTGTAGATTAGAAGAGGAAGCTGAGAAGGCCGATGAACATGGCAGCATGGGGAGCACCCCCAAGGGGGCGCTGTAACCCACACAACGCCACGACGGCAACCACATCCACGCCCGGGGGCGAGGAGCATCACCACGACACTCGACAGCAGCGGCGGCGTCAGCACCAACACCGCCCGAACCCTAGGGTTTGGAACAGAATCGATCTGGCCAAAGGAGGGCTACAGGTCCAAATCATATTGGACAGGAGGGTAGAGCGGGGCCAACAACCTTGTCATGCACCACGGCGGCAGCCAGGGAGGGCCACGGCTGCGTGAATCGCCGGCGGTGACACCGCTGACCACGGGGTCGGGGAAGGAGAAGAAGAGAGCTGAGCTCGAGAGAGAGACAGAGAGTGATGGGCTGGGTTGGGACAAGACCCTTCGGGGTGTTGTTTTGACTTTGTCCTACTAGGCCACAAGGGCCCAATAAACCCAAACAGTCAGCCCAAATCATTTAGAGCCTGTTTTAATAAATGGAAAATGACCAAAATACCCCTGAATTTAAATAAATTCTAGAAAATAAAATAAAACTCCAAAAATTATAAATAAAATATTTTTGGATTCACTATGATCTAAACTATCCAAATCAATTAAGAAATAAAATTTTAGACATATAAATTTTATTAAGAATTTTGTAATCTAAATATTCCTTATGGAATATTCCAAAATTATAGAAAGGTTATAAAAATAAATAAAAATCACTTTCATTATATATTAATATTGTAGTATTTTAGAAAAAGACTAAACAAATATTTAATAACAATTTTTGGTATTCAAATGATAATTCTTAAAAGAATTATTAAATCAACAAAATTCAAATAAAAGGAAATAAAATAAAAGAGTACAATATTCAATAAATATTAAAGGAATTAATATTTATAAATCCTTAATTATCAAAAAAGGGATTTTTCTATAATTTAAATAACGGGGGAGAATACATATAAATTTAAATAATGCATTACATTACTTTTGCATAATCATTTTGCTTCTTTAATTATTGTCTTTACCGGGCAATAATGATGTTTTTGTAGACCTAAAAGCTCAAGGTCCAGTGCAAGCATCAGACTTCACTACCTTTCCATCACAAGACAAGTTCATCACTTGCTCATGTCCTTTGGAGAGTCTTTATCAAAGTAATTGCAAATTGTGTGTTATCATCTATATTATAGAAAAAGAAAACATTATTTTCTCAAGATACTAAATCTTAGATATCATCCTAAGTGATGATATGATGGAGCAATAGAACTTAGGGTTCTAATTGCAATAATGATGACCAATTAGGGATTAATAACCCATGATATCAGTGATTCTAGCGCCGTATATTACGCGTTAACCATGAGATTTGGAATGGGACTGAGAAGTCAGCTGTATCCTTTTCCTCTTGTATGGAGGTAAGACGACCTTAACGTGACGTTGTGATTCCTTGTGCGGATCCAACATATGGGTGGGCACCCTTACGCCCCACACATTTGGTGTCTAGATTATCTATGAATGGTGTTTAGGGTTATAGTCCATGTAAATGGTACTATTCCGGGCATCACTAGGTCATAGAGTCTTTGGGAACTCATCAGGGTTTTAGCCTGCCCGAAAGTGGGCTTAACAAAGGTGAGCCAATCCCGAAGGATCGTGCAGACATATGGGGTCGCGGAGAGGGCAGTGATTGGCTTAGACCAACTACTAGGCCCCACATCATGGAATTGTGGACGGGAAAGTACGCCCGGTTGTGCAACAAGGGGTTGATCTCTCATGGGAAAAGTAACGCACCTCTACAGAGTGTAAGAATTGTAACTTGTTACTCCCTGTTCCGAGAAGGAGGTACAAACGCGGCAGGAAAGGAACTCCATGAAAGTTCTTGTCAACCTGTGAAGGCTGATGGTCATAGATTTTTATAATAAAATCAACCTTTGAAGAAAGATTTACAAAAATAGCATAGTGCCACGGATTTATAATCCGAGGTGGTAGCTAGAGCATCAAACTTCCTACCTTGCATATAATGAATTTTCTGGGTAACGCTGTTACTCATCCTTTCCTTTGAATCCTTGCTTAGACTTTGAGAATCCTGAAGATACCCCAATGTATGCATCTGAGAGTCAAGAGGAGGTTTTCTATGAAGAGCCCAACATGTATGGAGTCATGGAAGGGGAGGACTACGACATCGTCTACGGAGGAGAGTTCCAAGAGTCCGAATAATTACTATAGTTCTAGTAGCCACTTGAGCCAAGCAACACGAACAATATATAACAATAAGTTGTTGAGCTCAATTTGGAGTTTAAGTTTTAAATTTGAAACTTCCGCTAAAACACTTATATTTTGGTTTGTAAGTTGAATCTTTTGGAAGTCTTGAACTTCCGGTATTGTAATAATAATAACGTGTGTATGTTTGTAATATGGACCCGCAATGTTTCTGTTGTACCACTCTGAGGGATGTGATATTTACGGAATGGTGTTCCGTGGATGTCATGTCAACGACTATAGTGTACTAGACATGCAGTGGTATGCTGAGTCACCGCAATTAATTTGATGCGCGTAGGTGCGATGAACACTTTGTATATTTTTTATGGTGAGGACATCACTCGCGATGGGCCGTCGGGGCTTGATCTGTCCTGTTGTGAGACAAAGAATGTCATAGTGAAAGAATTGGTGAATGCTAGTTTCACGGACATTAGAAGGCGCATCTGCGCAGAATTTGGGCCAGAGATGGCCCGAAAAAAGATGATCGTTGAAATGGTCAAGAGAGTGGGAGAAGATTACCGGTGGGCACTTCGCCATGTTAAAGGCGAAAATTCGTGGGGTTCATACATGAAATTTGCAAGCACACCTGGTGCGGCCATGTATGGGCAACCGATGGTGTATGTGCAGTTTGTTGATGCTAGCGACATTCCTGAGCACTGCAGCCGGTGAGCTCCAATTATCCATCGCCGCAATGGCTATAGAGTCGGAGACGGTGGAGAGGAGACATGTGGAAGATTCCTTTGTTCCTAGCCAGAATAATGGACCTTATTCCATGGCGATTGTCGACCTCAATGAATGGATTGAGGGACAGTCAGGCGAGCTTGATTCTAGTGACAACGATCGTGAATCGTCAGATGATGATGAAGATGAAGGAGGCGGTTCGAGTCAAGTGAGAGCAGTGGCGCCAACAATGGCACATGGGGACATAGAGGCTCTTGTCATCGGTCACGATGATACCTCTGTCCGTGGAGTCGGAGGTAACATCCCAATATTTAGGAACTAACGAAGGGTAGATTTAAAAATCTGTGATAGTGCATGCATTCATCTATAAAAATGTGGGTAAATTTTTTCGCCAAATAAAAACCTTAAGTGATCAAAGTTCTTTCATGCTTCGAGATTAGGTATAGTCTTGGAGGATGATTGTTATATACGTTGATATGATCTTTGTGGATTAGAGTGTTTTGGGAAATGGAATTTGAATTTAAAACATGAATGTTTGAATTTATAGTTAAAAAGGATTTAAAATTATGTTTGAATATTATGTTTTAGTTAAGGGTTAATAATTAAGTAGTTCAAGCTTTATAGAAAGACAAACAATTAAAAATAAGAATGCTCATTTCAAAATCTTATTCAATAAATGAGTTACAAAATGTAACCTATGGAAATGAGCAACAATCTTTACAATAATAATAAATAGATATATAATATTTCTTTATTGAATAATAGTACAATCTTTATTACAAAAGGATAAAAATAAAATTACAAAAGAATAAAGAAATATTACATATGATTATTCTACAAATAAAGAAGAAAACCTAAACTAAAATCTTGAATTCCCAAGTCTGGTACCTGCAAAATAAACACAAACTAAAAAGAAAGAAAGTTAAGTTAAAATTATATTACTCTCAGAATTGACAGTGAAGTGCACTGTTCAAGATTCATCATTGAGTAATCTTTCAAAGGGGCAAGTTTCACCAATATGAAAGAATATAACTTTCATAATTTTAAGCCATAAGTCAAATAAACACCAAGGATGGGAAAGTTTCACCAGCCAAGTAAAAGGTAACTTGGTAAAAGTAAATTTCAAATTCAGAGCATATCCATAAGGTGTACAGCAAGCACACAGGAAGCACACACAAATCGCATGGTGTGTCACAAGACTACAAAGAATAGCACAATCACACAAAACTGCTCAGCACAGCCATGGGAAGCTAACCCACACCATTCCATTGTTCTTACACACCAAGCACAGCAGCCACCAGCTAAACCAAGCCAAAGCCAAGCTAGATCACACCAATCAAAACCTTGGATCACATCACCAAAATGGTGACATAAGGAGGGGGTGGATCAGGTGGATAGCAAGACCAAGATCAAGCCATCAGGACTAAGAGGTGAAGGGCTAGATCAAGGACAAGCTAGGAGATGGAAATACCAGGAGAGCACCAGATCAAGCTACCACAAGATCAACCACTGGCAACCCCAACACCAAGTGGGTGTGGTGAGTAAAATAGACCATCACATGATCTATCTATCTAAGATTAGACAAGTATTCATGACTTGTCTCTTACTCAAATTCTCAGAAAACACCCAAGTGGGTTGAATCCATCACTGAAATTTTAAACACTAAAAGCAATCAGAAAATTATAAGGATCCAACTAAGATCTCAAGACAACATCATTGATCTAAGCTATCAAGCTATATTTCAATTCAAGAATGAATATAGCCAAGATCTAAATCTCTAGGCACATCTCTTAAAAAGGAGTAGCACCCTAGAATTTAATCTTATGGATCTATATAAGATATCAAGCTTATAATCATATTTTCCCAACTTTGATTCAAGAAACAGTAGCTGGTATCACTACCAGGCCCAATCCATGAGAAACAACAAGACAAAGGCTTAATCCCTAAACCTCACACCAACATCATGGGTTCTAGGGATGCAAGGAAAGATAATTCAACTTATTTATAATGCCAATATAATTTTAAGCTTGAACAAAACCAAACCAAGTTATAGAATCTAATCGTGGGTGCCATACCAGGATGGTGTCACAAGAACAGTTCTAAACTAAGCAGGTTAAGCATCTAATCTTCACATAATCAACCAACCAACTATAAATCATTTTCCTGACATCATAGGAATCATAATCAATAAAATCCATATACATATCTTCACTGTAAGAGACCATTTGATCTCAAGTTATATATGAATTCCTAAGCCAACAACACTAATACAGTGATTTCATCACACAACACTCACTGTCATTAACCAAGTAATGACAGTAGTGAGTTATTAAAACCACTAGATTTTCCAAGTATTGCTTCTAGAGCAACTTTACCATCTGAATCATATAAAATTTAATCCATAGAATCATCTGGTAAACCACTAGCATCACCACAACTAATCATAAACAGCAAGCCACAGCTAACAACCACTTAGCATGCTTAGGGGCCATAAAAACTTGATCCAACTCATCAGATATCTACTCCACAGAGGGGTATGAACCCTAAGAAGAACCAATCATCTTAATCAGGACATGACAGTAACCAGGAATGGCCACTACCAACATCTAGCATGGGATGGCCTAGCACAAGAGCACGAGAGGGAGAGGAACAACTTACCGAAGGTCCTCGTTGTAGATTAGAAGAGGAAGCTGAGAAGGCCGACGAACATCGCAGCACGGGGAGCACCCCCAAGGGGGCGCTGCAACCCACACAACGCCACAACGGTGACCATAGCCACGCCCAGGGGCGAGGAGCATCACTACGGCACTCGATAGCAGCAGCGGCGTCAGCACCAACACCACGCGAACCCTAGTGTTCGGAACAGAATCGATCTGGCCATAGGAGGGCTCCAGGTCCAAATCGTATTGGACAGGAGGGTAGAGCGGGGCCGACAACCTTGTCCTTCACCACGGTGGCAGCTAGGGAGGGCCACGGCAGCGTGAATCGCCGGCGGTGACACCGCTGACCATGGGGTCGGGGAAGGAGAAGAAGAGAGGTGAGCTCGAGAGAGAGATAGAGATTGATGGGCTAGGTTGGGCTAAGACCCTTCGGGGTGTTGTTTTGACTTTGTCCTACTAGGCCACAAGGGCCCAATAAACCCAAACAGTCAGTCAAATCATTTAGAGCCTCTTTTAATAAATGGAAAAAGACCAAAATACCCCCTGAATTTAAATAAATTCTATAAAATAAAATAAAACTCCAAAAATTGTAAATAAAATATTTTTGGATTCACAATAATCTTAACTATCCAAATCAATTAAGAAATAAAATTTTAGACATATAAATTTTCTTAAGAATTTTGTAATCTAAATATTCCTTATGGAATATTCCAAAATTATTGAAAGGTGATAAAAATAAATAAAAATCACTTTCATTATATATTAATATTTTAGTATTTTAGATAAATACTAAATAAATATTTAGTAACAATTTTTGGTATTCAAATGACAATTCTTAAAAGAATTATTAAATCAACAAAATTCAAATAAAAGGAAATAAAATAATAGAGTACAATATTCAATAAATATTAAAGGAATTAATATTTATAAAACCTTAATTTATCAAAAAATGGATTTTTTTTATATAATTTAAATAATGGGGGTGAATACATATAAAGTTAAATAATGCATTACATTACTTTTGCATAATCATTTTGCTTCCTTAAATATTGTCCTTACCGGGCAATAATGATGTTTTTGTAGACATAGAAGCTCAAGGTCCAGTGCAAGAATCAGACTTCACTACCTTGCCATCACAAGGCAAGTTCATCACTTGCTCATGTCCTTTGAAGAGTCTTTATCAAAGTATTTGCAAATTGTGTGTTATCATCTATATTATAGAAAAAGAAAACATTATTTTCTCAAGATAATAAATCTTAGATATCATCCTAAGTGATGATATGATGGAGCAATAGAACTTAGGGTTCTAATTGCAATAGTAATGAACAATTAGGGATTAATAACCCATGATATCAGTGATTCTAGCGCCATATATTACGCGTTAACCATGAGATTTGGAATGGGGCGGAGAAGTCAGCTGTATCCTTTTCCTCTTGTATGGAGGCAAGACGGCCTTAACATGACGTTGTGATTTCATGTGTGGATCCAACATATGGGTGGGCACCCTTACGCCCACACTTTTGGTGTCTAGATTATCTATGAATGGTGTTTAGGGATATATTCCATGTAAATGATACTATTCCGGGCATCACTAGGTTATAGTCTTTGGGAACTCATCAGGGTTTTAGCCTTCCCGAAAGGGGGCTTAACAAAGGTGAGCCAATCCCGAAGGATTGTGGAGACATATGAGGTCACGGAGAGGGCAGTGATTGGCTTGGACCAACTAATGGGCCCCACATCATGGAATTGTGGACGGGAAAGTATGCCCGGTTGTGCAACAAGGAGTTTATCTCTCATGGGAAAAGTAACGCACCTTGGCAGAGTGTAAGAATTGTAACTTGTTACTCCCTGTTCCGGGAAGGAGCTACGAACGCGGCAGTAAAGGAACTCCATGAAAGTTCTTGTCAACCTGTGAAGGCTGATGGTCATAGATTTTTATAATAAAATCAACCTTTGAAGAAAGATTTACAAAAATTGCATAGTGCCACAGATTTATAATCCGAGGTGGTAGTTAGAGCATCAAACTTTCCACCTTGCATATAATAAATTTGCTGGGTAACGCTGTTACTCATCCTTTCCTTTGAATCCTTGCTTAGACTCTGAGAATCCGGAAGATACCCCAATGGATGCATCTGAGAGTCAAGAGGAGGTCTTCTATGAAGAGCCCAACCTGTATGGAGCCATAGAAGGGGAGGACTACGACATCGTCTACGGAGGAGAGTTCCAAGAGTCCGAATAATTACTATAGTTCTAGTAGCCACTTGAGCCGAGAAACACGAACAATATATAGCAATAAGTTGTTGATCTCAATTTGGAGTTTAAGTTTTAAATTTGAAACTTCCGCTGAAACACTTATATTTTGGTATGTAAGTTGAATCTTTTGGAAGTCTTGAACTTTCGGTATTGTAATAATAATAACATGTGTATGTTTGTAATATGTACCCGCGACGTTTCTGTTGTACCACTCCGAGGGATGTGATATTTACGGAACGGTGTTCTGTGGATGTCATGTCAACGACTATAGTGTACTACACATGCAGTGGTATGCTAGGTCACCGCATCGGAGCTACCATCCTAGAAGAAAACCAGCAGTTCCCGAGCAAGGTGGCTGTGGACATGGCGATCAGAAGATATGCCTTCTCCATTTCCCGAGAACATAAAGTGAAGAAATCTGACAAACATTTGTAGGTTCTTTGCATAGAGTCTGGTTATCCTGGAAGAGTCATCGCTCGTCAACCTGTGGGAATATGCAAGTCTTGGACGATAACTCGCATGGTTCCCCACAGTTGTGAGCTAACTGGCACTCTTCCTGAACACCGCAATGTCAGTGCCGCATATGTGGCACAGGTCATTGCACCCATGGTAAAAGATAAGATCGGTGTATCGGTGAAGGCGTTATGATAGGGTGCGGCAGATGCGATAGGCTTACCGGTGAGCTATGGCAAGGCCATGCGTGCCAAGGAGTCTGTTTTAGAGGGGATGTATGGCACACTTACGGAGGCTTACAACATGGTTCCGAGAATGCTACATCATATTACTGAAGCCAACCCTGTAACTGTCACCTATAGGATGGAAAGGAACCACCCGAGTGGCACTCCTGATCATTTCATCTCGGACCGTATCTTCTGGGCATTCAGCCAAACTATCCAAGCATTCCACCACTGTCGGCCGGTGATATCAATTGATGGTACCTTCCTCACCGGACAATATAAGGGTACTCTTTTGGTAGCTGTGGCGTCAGATGCAAATAACCAGCTTCTTCCTATTGCATACACACTCGTTGAGTCCGAGAGCACGTTAAGTTGGTTGTGGTTTCTGCAATGCTTGAAGGATGGTGTTGTAAAAGATAGACCTGATGTATGCATCATTTTTGATTGCAACCAGGGGCTTCTCAGTGCACTAGAAAAAATAAAGCACGATGTTCCGATGGAGTTACTTTGGCCTAATCTTGAAACTAGGTGGTGCATGAGGCATCTAGCAGCAAACTTTTACTCTCGCTTCCGGAACACGAAATGTTTCAAGGCCTTCAAAGTGATGTGTATGCAGAACCAACCGCGGAAATTTGATGCCCTCTGTATGGCATTGAATGCCGCAACGAACGCAACTTCTGGAGATGCACCAGCTGAGCCAGCGGGTGCAGGAAATCACAGGAGGGCCAGGAATATGGCTGAGTGGGTGAATGTTAATTGTACGGATGTTAGTAAGTGGGCATTGGCTCATGAAAATGGTGCTCGCTATGGCATAATGACCACCAACATGTCAGAGGTATACAATGCAGTGCTTAAAGGTGTCCGAGCCCTCCCTATTACTGCAATGGTTGCTGAAACATGGTCCCGCACTATGGCATACTTTGTAGATAGAGTTCAACTAGCGCATGCACGAGTGCAGATGAACAAACAATGGTTTGAAGCTATGCAAGATCACTTGGCCATAAAAATAGAAAAATCAAAGACTCATGGTAGCAGGGTGGTGGACTCACTTAGGAAGAGGTGGGAGATCAGAACAAGGCAAAAATACGTGCGTGGTTACTTGAGAGGGGATTCAAAGCAAGAGGTCATGCTCAATCCAACGACATGCGAATGCACCTGCAAGAAGCCTTTGCTTTATCATTACCCTTGCATCCATGTCCTTACATCGGCAGCAGGCCACATAATTGTCGTCGACTCATATATCTCTCCATACTTCAGCATGCATAATCTTATGAAGACCTGGGATGGCGAGTTCTAGGCCTGGGGTGTTAAGGAGCATCACAACACTATTTGGTATGGTGGACCAACATGGTGGCCTAACCCTGCGCTCAAGCGAACCGTTAAGGAACATCGTAAAACTAGGAGATTTAGAAATGACATGGACCATAGCCAGGCCGGAGAAGGATGAATGCGTAAGACTTGTAAAATTCCTGGGCACACGGCGAGAAATTTCCCACACAAGCTATAATGTTATATTTGTATTTCGGCGTTGTAATGTACTATGTTTTAAATTTCTATTTCAATGTTGTAATGTACTATGTTTTAAATTTGTATTTCGATGTTGTAATGTACTATGTTTTAAATTTGTATTTCGATGTTTTAATATACTATGTTTTAAATTTGTATTTATCTCATTTTTATAGACTATGGCGAATTTACCTCCTCTCTTGGATGGGCAGTACGATTCTACCCAGCGGTGCCAACAATGGATTAACCCCGAAGGTCCACTAGAAGGGCCAAGTACTTTCAGGTGTCGAGGTCCAGCGAACCGATGGATTCTTGATGAGCGGTTCGTGCCTTATCTTTCTCGTAGCGGACTACTTCCGTTCGCTAGGATGACATCCACGCCTCAGTTATTTAAACTAGACCCTTGTCTTCTAACATCACTTGTTGACCGGTGGAGACCGGAGACACACACCTTCCACTTTCGGTGGGGAGAGATGACACCTACACTTCAGGATGTATCCATGATCACTGGGTTGCCACTTTGTGGTATTCCTCTCGTGTTGCCGCCATCACGGGCATCCTGGAAGGAAGATTTTGAAAAAACTGATGGGTCAACTTATCCCGAGAACTCGTACCGATAAGTTAGCTAGAGGTGTACCCATCAGTTGGCTAGTAAATTTAATGACTTCCCAGCCGGAGTTTCTGAGGAAGTAGTACGTCAACACCTGGTTGCATACTTACTATAACTATTTGGCATGTTGTTCCCATCGGAAAATGGTGAAGTAGTCAACCCAATTTGTATTAGACTAGCAGAACACATAGACCTTCCTCTGAACAATTTAGAGATCACCCAGTACAGCATCGGTTCGGCGGTGCTATGTCAGACTTACAGGGGGTTATGTGACGCCTCATATAGGAGAAAGAAGGTCAGTAGTGTAGCCCCAATTCTATGTGTATGCTATATTTTCCTCTAGTTGTGGTCTTAGGAGCACATACCCGTCGGACGGCCAATGATAGAATATCCAGTGCACCCATATAGTGTTCACGACATCCAGTTTAATTGCACGACCATGGATACCCGATGGACATATGGCGTATTACATTGGGCCGTGATTTGGTTTCGAAGTGCTATCCTCTTTACCATGAAGATTTCGAGACCATAGATCATTCTTCTATCACATGGAATGCGTGGCATGAAGATTATGTAACGCACGTGGCCGGGAATAGGGGTTTAGCAATTAATTTCTACCGAGACCAGGAGCTTTGGTGGACACGTTGTCATCTTGTGTGTCTGTATATGGTGGAGCCGTAGAACCCCGAGCGTGTGATGCGTCAACTTGATCTCTACCAGGAGGTCCCTCCCTCACCTCCCAACTGTGTCGAGTCTACATTTCACGAGTATGTTCTCAATTTTAAATCAGTTTAAATTTATACAATGTTTTTTGTCAAATATTATAACAATGGTTATGCGCATTTCAGACAAAGCAATCAAGGGAGAAAGAATCATAATTGTTTGCACACCCAGAAGCTATGGATAGATCAATGGAATTCGAACAAGCTTACAAACATAGTTTTAGAAAATAGGTAATTTTTTTAGATTATTTTTTAGATTATTTAAATTCTATATTTGTGAGAGACATATTACTATTATCTTGTCTTGCTGTTCTAAAAACAATTTCAAATAAAAATTCACGGATATTTAAGATATAACTAAAATAAAAATACTTAGGTACTTATTTTTCATTACTACATGGTACAACAGAAATTAGGATACATTTAAATGCATAATTTAAAATACTCCATAAAACATAGTAAATATTCCATAAAACAAAAAAATATATCATTTTATTATAGATGAAACATACCGGAGGCCTGTTGTAACTTCAGGGAGCTGGATCATACTGATAATTGGGACACATAAAAAACTTCATGCCTATTTTATCAGAAAAATCTGTGGACAACTTCACCTTGCAAAGAGTTCCGCACCAACACCGAAGATGTTTCACACCAGGAGGCAAACTCGCATCCTTCATATTTCTCGGCATGTAGTCTTGGTCAGAGCAAGGCAAACTCATAGCCACCAAAGAAAATAGCAAACAAAGGAAGGAACGGAGAAGGATGCATCTGTGAAGAGCTTGATACTACTCCTTTTATAAGCCAGCCTTCTCTACTAGCGGGACAAATCTGCATGCGAGTGCGCTGCAAAGTTCGGTAATGAATTTGCTATACCAGTGCTCTTTCGGTGGTCTATTTTCTATAGCTCCCGTCAGTGGTCTAATTACTATACGTGCAGTCATGTCGAGTCGTGTCATCGTCAGGGGACAGCTGCTGCCGGGGGAGGGGGCAGCACATACCGCCACAGCCTAGGGCGGTTAAAACAATCCGCCACCGCCCGTGTCCCAAGGAACGACACGACGTCCCGCCAGCGGAGCGTCCACCGCCCTCCCCGGGCCCCACAACATCCCGCCTCGTGCGCTGGCGGCGGGTTCTTCCTGCCAAGGCCTATGGTGGGATGTGGCACGTGTCACTTTTCTAGCTTCCAGCCAGGGCACTTTTGCCTTTTGCAGTGACAGGAGCAGTTTTGGCTATAGTAAATTGCAGGGGTTATATTTGTAAAAAAAATCCCATTAGCTGCCAGTGGTGGTCGGTGTCAGAGGCCATCTTTTCTTAGGGACGCGTGGGAGGCTGACTGTTGTCTAAACTGATACTGTACATGCAAAAAGAAGGGATGTTGTTTTACAGTCGCGCACTAGCGTGTAGCGTTGCTCGATCGGCCAGTTGGCCTGCCGTGCTCTCGTGGATGGTGGCACACTGGCACGAGTCCGGCTGCCCGTAACCGAACTGAAGAAGATTAACCGTAACCGAAATTACAGTTTTTTAGTTTGTGGTTAACATTTTAGTTAGCAAAAATGCTAACCGTATGTATCCTGGTTAATTCGGTTTTAAAATGAAAAACCACAGTTTTTACAGAAATTAACTGAACAGAATAATATGGTTCGGTTAATATGGTTTTGTATGTAAGTACGGTTCGGTTTTGGTAATAACCACAAACTATTAAAAAATTATCTATTCAATTAAAAATAATGACTTGTATTTGTTTAGATTCAAATCTATATATCTATACACGTTTTAACATGTAGACATAGTATGAATTTTAATAAATTAAAGTTACTTAAGAGGACCACCGGGACCTACACTAATACTATTCCGTGGTACTACACTTTTTTTTTTGAGAATCGTGGTACTACCCCTAACAATTCCTGTTTGAGCGTATGGTGGCTGTCGCACTCTGCCTTGCTCACATCAGGCTAGCTTCACGCAACATAAAGCTGCCCACGTGGGTGGAGCCCAACAAAAAGCTGCCGACACCGGTCGCTGCTCTCTCTTTGCTCACCTGGCCACGTGAGTGGGGCCCCACTGCGTCCACCGATTGCTGCTCCCATGCCGTTAAAAGAGCATCTCCACTCGTTTTTTTGAAAATAGACGCTTTATTACTCAACAGTAATTATACTTGGTCTCTGCATAGCTAGGATGCGCACGGCCAAATAACCACAGTCTCGGTCGAAAACAAGAATAACTGGAATAAAAAAATGTAAATGAAAGCATAGTTCTCCCAATTATCTAAGGAAGATCTATTCGCAGCGGTTGCTGCCATCCATGTTGGGAGAAGACATCTCGCGCCGTATCTTCCATCCGCCTACAACCCTCCACAAACAAGTCGCGAAACTCCATACGTTGTAGAGGAATCCATGATCGGAGGACAGCCGTGGCCCGATAGATAACCTGCAATGGAGAAGATACAACATTATTAAAAATCTTGTTATTTCTACATAGCCAAAGCGACCAAATAATGGCAAGCGCTCCCACCCTAAATAAAGTCTCATATTTATCCCCAATCTCATTCATCCAGTTGCCAAAAACATTGACTACCGATCGCGGAGGAGATAAACCAGAGGCTATTTGGATGATTGACCATATAGCACGAGCAAATTTACAATGAAAGAATAAATGACGTATTGTCTCATTATGATGACAATATACGCATTTAGTGTTACCATGTCAATTCCTCCTAACAAGATTATCTTTTGTGAGAATCACCCCTTACGTAGATACCAAGCGAATATCTTCGTTTTAAGGGGTATCCTCAACTTTCAAATTTTACTATTATCATCGACTGGAATATTAGGTTGGATCAAATCTCTATAAAATGAATCAACAGAAAAATTTCCACTATGTAATAGTTTCCATTTAAATTCATCCATACCCTCAGATAGCTGTATCCTGGATAATCTTACTAAGAGATTATTCCATGACACCGGTCTAGGACCTAAGAGACTTTGTCTGAAAGACACATTAGGGGGATTAGTTTCCATTACCTCAGCGAGAGTATTCCTTTTGTGTCTAACAATCGAATATAGAGCTGGATATTGTTCACGGAGAGAAGTTTGGCCAAGCCATTTATCTTCCCAGAACCTAATCTGTGAACCATCCTTAATATTAAAAGTGCCAAAACGGAAGAATTGTGTTTTGGAAGCCATTAGTCCAGCCCAAAAGTGTGAATCACCTGGTTTCCAAACCAGTGTAGACATCGCTTTTGAGCCAACATATTTCCTCCATAGAATAGTTTGCCAGACCCCTTCTTCGGTAAGAAGTTTGAATAACCATTTACCCAATAAAGCGGTGTTTTTGACTTTTAAATCATGTATGCCCAATCCACCTTATTCTTTGGGTCGGCAAACAACATTCCATTTGGCCAGTCGATATTTTTTTCTCACTATCCCCCTGCCAAAAGAATCTTGAACGGAAATAGTCTAGTTTTGACAAGACACCTTTTGGCAACTGGAAGAATGATATCATATACAGTACCATGTTGGTGAGTACTGAATTAATGAGGACCAGTCTTCCACCAAGGGATAGCAATTTACCCTTCCAACTATTAAGACGTTTCTGAAGTCTTTCCTCAACGAGTTTCCATTCAGCAATCGTAAGACGCTGATAATGTATCGGTATACCTAGATAATTAATTGGAAACTTCCCGTGACTACAGCCAAAAAGATCGGCATAGAGGTGAGCCTCGTCTTTAGCCTCTCCAAAACAATACAAATCACTCTTATGGAAGTTTATTTTCGATCCAGAAAGCTGCTCAAATGCTGAAATTATTAGTTTCAGCTTCTTGGCTTTCTCCAGATCATGTTCCATAAATACAATTGTATCATCGGCATATTGAAGAATAGATAGACCACCATCAACAAGATGTGGAACCAGTCCTTCAATTTGGCCATCAGCCTTCGCTCTCTCAATAAGGATGGCCAGCATATCTGCCACTATATTAAATAGTATAGGCGATAATGGATCCCCTTGTCGCAGCCCTTTTTTGGTCTGGAAGTATTTACCTATGTCATCATTGACATTAATGGCAACACTACCCCAGTCACAAAAGACTGTATGAGAGCACACCACTTTTCAGAAAAGCCTTTCATACGGAGTGTTTGCTGTAGGAAAGATCAATTAACTTTATCATATGCCTTCTCAAAATCGATCTTGAACAATACCCCATTTAATTTTTTGAGTGTAGTTCATGAATCGTTTCATGCAGGGTTACAACGCCATCTAAGATGTTTCTCCATTGCATGAAAGCGGTTTGAGAAGGTCGGACAACATGACCAGCCACTGAATTCAGTCTAATCGTAGCAACCTTTGTGAAAGTTTTAAAACTAACGTTAAGAAGGCAGATTGGGATCGTTATATCGTTGCATTGTTAACCTTAGGTAATAAAATTATGTTGCCAAAATTTAACCTGAATAGGTCCAGCTGACCAACATGTAAAAACTCGAACAAGCGCACCAAGTCAACCTTTATAACTTCCCAGAATGTTTTGTAAAACTCTGCTGGGAAGCCATCAGGTCCTGGCGCTTTGTTTGATTCCATTTGGAAGACGGCCTTCTTAACCTCCTCCTCAGTATAAGGAGCAGTTAGAAAGTTGTTTTCCTCAATAGAAACCTGAGGAATATCCTCCGTCCGGGACTCATCCAACGAAAAGGAATTTTCAGAAGGTGCCCCAAACAAGGATTTATATTAGTTGGTAATATAAGATTTAAGATGTTGCTGACCTTCGATCGTCCCTTCTTCCTGGATTAGAGAATGAATAAGTTTCTTCTTATGCTTGCCATTTGCAACAGCATGGAAGTATCTTGTATTCACATCTCCTTCTAGGATGAATTTGGCTTTAGACCGTTGGTATCACTTGAGTTCTTCTTCACGCAGGAGTTTGGCAATTTCTGCATTCGATTGGTTTTTAAGCTCATTCTCTTGTGCAGTTAATAACCTAACCTCCGCAGAAGCATCCAAGTCATTAATAATAGCAGAAAGGCGTATTTTTCATTTTGAAGGATACCAGAAGTATGTCTAGCCCAACCACGGAGGAATTTGCGCAAGGCACGCATTTTATTGTTCCAACGTATTATAGGTGTATGACCACTAACCGGTTTTTCCCAACTAGCCTTCACAAGGTCATAAAAACCATCACGATCAATCCAACCTAGTTCAAACTTGAAAATGTTTTTTGATTTCCGTGGTGGTATTCCGACAGATAGTAGTAATGGAGCATGGTCCGATAAAGCCTCAATACGCTCTAGAGCGCGAACAGTTACCATAGGAAATTTATCTTCCCATTCGGTATCCATAAGCACTCTATCTAATTTTTCGTATGTAGGCTCCGAAAGACTATTAGCCCAAGTAAATTGTCTTCCTAACATTGTAACCTCTCTTAAGTCTAAGCTGTCTATGACAGCATTAAACATGAAAGGCCAATGTTTATCAAACCGGCCGCGACTTTTCTCATGAGGAAATCTTAGCAAATTAAAATCCCCACCTATAAGGATAGGATAAGGATTGTCCTTAGCAAGATTAACCAACTCACGTAAAAAGTCCGCCTTATAAACATCCTGGGCAGCCCCATATACAGCGACCAGAGACCAAACGAAATCATCAGCCTTGTTCTGGATATGGAGTTTAATAAAAAAAACTCCCACCGAACTGGCTAAGATTTCCATTGTATCATCTCTGACACCTAACAAGATTCCCCCGGAACGCCCCCGTGGCGGACGTGATACCCATGTAAAATCCACTCCACCAGAAAGGCGATTGAGTTGACTTTGTGAGAAATCACGTCTACCAGTCTCTGAAATACCCAAAAAATCCAATTTATAATCTCTTACACAATCGGCAAAAAACAAATGTTTAGCCAAGTCACGAAGATCTCTGCTATTTGAGAACATGCCATTCATTGAGAAACAATTGGGGATTTGGGTACACGAGATCTCTTACGGGACCGATGGCCCTTTGATTTCCGACCAGAAGCTGTAAGATCATATAATGAATCCAGCCCAGTCTCATCAAAGCCCATATGTGATACTTCACCAACTAAGTGAGAAAGGAGTTGACCGTCTATTGTGGCATGCAACTCCTCCTCCTCCATTGGTGAAGGGTCAGGAACAATAGAGATTTTAGGAGTAACCATTAGACGGTCAACCTCCATATGTCTCAAAACAGAATTAGAAAGATTAACTTCACTTACAGATCTACCCAAACTAACACCAACTTTAGACAGCTTATCCATAATAGAGTTATTTGAAAAAGAAAGAAAGGATTTGGAAGAATTACCCGGGGTATCCAAATTCTTCTCCGCCTTCCTCCGCATGGCCTTGCCCAAGGAATCCTCATCTGAGGCAGAGGCTCCTAGTGCGTCAACACCATGGCGAGAACTCCTGCGCGTCGAGGTCCCAGCGACAAAGGTAGTACCATCGGCAGCAGGTGGCAAACCCAACCCCTCCTGGGTCAGGTCAATCCCCCCGGTCACAGGTCCACCATCCGAGCTAGAGCGCCCCTCCATGCCCTCCGGGCAAGCACCATGGGAGAGGCCTCCAGCAACCCGCGTCGTAGTCGAAGAGGGTTGCACCGCCAGGGAAATAGGTGAAGCACCCTGCGCCCCAGCAACCAACCCGACAGCCCCGCGGTCGGCGATCCCACCTGGGCCAGCCTCCGCGCCGAAGACCCAGAGACGACCTCCTGCACGACCAGTACCACCTCATGTAACACTGGATCCGCACGCATGGGAATAGAACGACCCAACATGTTCGGTATCCCACGCGTGGGGGAAGCCGGAAGCGAAGAAACACCAGTCGTCTCAAAAGAACCACAAGCCACATGCAAAGCCTCGTGAAGCTGAGAAGGAGAGACACGAGGAGAGCACAACACCGGTCCAGAACCGCGCAGGGGAGAGTCCAACGGAAGCGCCTCCAAAAGCTCCTTACCGTGGGGAGTGGTAGGGTTAGCATTAAACGGAGTAACATCAAACAGTAGCACAGGATCCGAAGGCACTGAACAGTCCAGCTGAGCACCCTGCCTGGTAGGCGGCTGCGCCGAGCCACCCTGCCTAGAAGAGGTCGAGGAAGAGCCAACCCCAACAGCCTGTGAGCCACCCCCCGTGTCAGATGTATCCATAGCATCTTCAGAAGGCTTCTCAATCACATCATCATCCTGATCATCATCCCTCTTCCTCCATAAGAAAGGTGCAAACTCAGGCTCTGGTACATAACCCTCTGGCTCCAAACGAAAACGAAGCTCATAAGCCTTGAGACCCACCACAACATCAGTCACAATGTAATGTCCTATCGAATCCTGCAGCCCCAAGAAAACACTGGTATCTGTCATAGCAACAAGAATCTGAACGACACCACGCCTCCTCAAACTAAAAAGGTCCACATCCAAAGTAGTGCCCATGAGTCCACCGACCGCCCATAAACCCAAGAAAGACCGCAAACAATGTGGGACCCCCTCGACATGCAGCCAAACCTGCTGCAGCTCAAGCTTGTGGGGCACCTCCTGTGTCCGGTAAATAGAAAACGAGAGCTGAGAGGTGCTCAGTGGCACCGGCACCTGGATCCCATCCACCCTGTCCAAATCCTCCATCGACGGAAAACTCACAAGAAAGGCAGATTCTCCATAGGGCATCGCTTCCCACTTCCACTGACTACGGACCGGGCATCTCCTGGCAATCTGTCGCTGAACCACATCTGCAGGAACCATCGGTCCAGTGACCTGAACAAGAGCTATGGGGGTCAAGTTGGCCCCTAGATGGTCCCGTAACACAGAGTCCGGAATCTGAGAAAACAAGGTCAAACTCATTGCCAATACCAGACATCACAGGTGTAGGCCTTGGCTTCTTCAGAACGGGACATCGCAAAGTAGGATGAGTAGAGTTATCACAAATGTAGCAAACATGAGCTACCTTACAGTCCTTAGTTGCATGCGTATTGACCGCACACTTCCAACACCGAACAAATTTCTAACTCTTCTTACCCACACCAACAGATACTGGTGCAACCTCGACAGTATCCTCGGCCGGTACAACACTGTCCACCATCCCCTGAGGCCCGTACTGATATGACGCCTGCTGTCCCAACACCTGAAAGGAAGGATCCGCCACCCCAGCGGGGTACCCATAATGCTGAAATCGAGGGCGAACGCCGAGGCACCTCCTCGATTTACTGCGGAAGGGTAGCTTCTTCTTCTTCCGCTTCTGCGCCGGAGCGCCCACAACTCCGACCCCAACAGCAAACGGCTGGTGTACTGAGGCATGCGAATACATCCCCTGCTGGGGCAAAGGACCTCCACTAGGCTGGTGACCCCGAAACGGTGGCTGCAACGGTTGCGACACGAAGTGTTGCCGCGGCGCGGAAAAACCAGCCCCAGGGACAGGCTGATACGGCGGCCGCGCGCTCATACCTTGAATGAAAGCACCCGGCGGCAGCATCCCCGGTGGCCCGGCGAAGGTGGGCGGCCCATTGCAACCAAACTGACCCGTCGGCTGCTGCAATGCGAAGGCCGGCGGAGCCCCATAGGTCTGCTGGAAGGCGGACGTTCGACGGCCTGGCCCCCGGCATCGCCCCAGCATGCATCTGCTGCGCAGTAGCCCGGGGGGCTGCACGCCATGTCCAGGAACAGTAGGAGGGGGCGCCCTAGGAGGCACCGCAGCAGACGCAGCAGGAGGGGGCGCCCTAGGAGGCACCATAGCAGGTGAAGCAGCAGGCACTGACGAAGGCACATGATGACGATTAGGCAGTCCCTCCATGGCAACAACTCCAAGAAGGGCCTGGACGAAGGAACGTGAAGGCGGCAAGGAGACGATCGTGGGTGATGCAGACGGCGGCGCATGGAGCGGAGGATCTGACCGCGTCAAAACAGAGGGCGATGGAGTCAATGACGTAACGATCGGAGTAGACCCCAAAGGAGACCGACCCAGCCCTAGTCTGCGGGCCACCGCACGCCAGGGATTAACTGCTTCTGACCCTGTTTTTTCCACTGGCCCACCTGCATGCGCGAGATCCCCTAGCTGCGGGATAAGCGGCAACTTCCGCCTGGTCTTCACGCTCCCCTCCGACGCCGCCAGGAACGATCCCAGCAGCACTGGCGCAGACGCCCGTCGAGGAGGCAGCGGCCCCTTCCACGGCCTCACCTTGGGACCCCAGCTAAGGAGAACCCCCACCGGCGAAGCGGCCGAGCCCCTTCGAGCCACCAACGTTGATGGAAAAAGCGGCGGCGACCTCTGCAGCGACGACGATGGAGTCCCACGTTCCCAGAAACGAGATGCCGGCGTCGGATACCCTATCTCTTCCCAGAAATCTTGCCTCAGCTCCTCATCTGACTTTCTCCACCGCCTCGACACCGTCGTCCAACCGAGCTGGCCATCAGCATCCTCCAACTCCTCCAGAGCCACCCCGAAAATCCCAGTCTACATATACGTGGCCGTTCCGGGCTTATCCCAAACGTCCATTTGTTGTTTGAGATTCGTGCAGCCTGCTGGTCACATTGCAAGGAACCCCTCTAGCATATTTTTCGTTTTAGTAAACAAACCCTCCAATCTAACTACTATTTACTGTGAGATCCTTGTGCTGCTACTCTTTTCATTCTACCTTGCCGCATGAAAAATCATCATCATCACACATTTAGTAAATCAATTACATAATTAGGACTAGCATACATAATTTTCTGTTAGCCATTTTCCACATCATTACGTTCATTGGGCGTGGACCAGGAAAATTTCCAGAACGACACTCCCTTTGCCTAATTTACAAACGGATATTAACAGCAGACATGCGTGAACAAAGAAAAAATTGCTTTAGGATATGATTTAGAACAGGAGCACATCATTAACAAAAGAAGATCAGGGATCCAAGTTACCCTCCACATACATGAACTACAAATCAAGGATTTAGATTCCCCTCCACATACATAAAAAGAATGGGAGAGACTAAATCTAGATCAGGAAAAATAGAAACAAACTGCACGACTGAAAAGAGATCTCCAAAACGAAAACAATGGAAGCAATTAAATCGAGATCTGGAATGACGATGGCCACGCCCCTCCTTCCCCACCAAGAGAGCGGCTGCCTTCCTTCCGGCCGGCCGCCTCTTCTCTTCACGTCGCCGGGCCGCGGAATCACCCTTCTTCCCCACCAAGCGAGCGGCCGGTCGGGTCTTCTCTTCACGTCGCTGGCCGCCGCGGATTCCAACTGCGAGGGCTGCTACACCTCTTCCTGTCGACGAACGCAACAGGGTGAAGAAGGTGGAGTCATGGATTTATTTCCTTCGGCAGATTTGATTATAACCCCCCCAGCTCGTTGCACTTTGATCTTATACCCCCTTGTACGTCTGCTTCGATTCTAGCCCCCCAATTTAGCTAAACTTTGTTGATTTCCTCTCTTTAGGCTGTTAGCTCGTCAGTTAGATGTGATGCAGGTAAATTAGTGCTAATATTTCACAAATTGACTAAAGTACCCCTGTGGAACAGCCCGCACAGGACATACAAGCGCTCCCCGTCCCGTCCCGTTCTCGCGCACAGGACAGCGGGAGCTCGTCCCGTTCTCGCACACAGGACAGCGGGAGCTCAGCGCCCCGCCGCCAGGCAACCACCATCGCTCCGCCACGGTTCCACACCAGCCGCCGCTGCCCTCCATCGCCGCCCAGAGGTAAGGCAATCTTTCTCCCCGCCTTATTTTTCCGGATTTGATCGTTCTTGGTTACTGCTGTTCTAAATCGGGTCAAACCCTAGGTGAATTGGGGGGCTAGAATCGAAGCAGACGTACAAGGGGGTATAAGATCAAAGTGCAACGAGCTGGGGGGGGGGGGGGGTATAATCAAATCTCCCATTTCCTTCGGCTGCGTTCTAGTTTTGGTGGTCCAGGAAGAGATGTGAAAGAACAGATGAGAGAGATGATCAAAGTGGACGTGTACACTTTCGTGACTATAAGGGAGGAACGTAGACATGTACACCTTGATGGCTCAAAGTACAGGGTTGTGAAGGTAAAATTGACATGCACAAGTCTTAAAACGTCAGCCACTGTTGGATAAGACCGGGACACCCACGCCATTGTGGAATTTCTGCCTTGGAGCCACCCGCGCTGCAAGGCCATCGTCGGAATCATCCCCGGCCTCAGATCCCAAACACCAGAATCTTGACCCCGATGAACAAACTGTCGGCGAGGGCTCCGAGCCAACCGGAGAAGACAAGGCAGCCGGAAGATCCCCCGGCGCTAGAGTTAGAAGACGTGGTCGCATAATGCTTTCAGGGAATCGGTTTCCAGCACTGGCCAAACTTCCCAGTTCCTCGAATGAGTACTTGTAGATTAATTAGGACGTGCTTAACGAGTCCCGTGGCAGGGTACTTTACCAGCCAGCCATCTCCATTCGTTGGGTGAACCAAGGCCAAATCTGTACCAAATTTTATTCTTGATACGCTGAGTTTTCCACTCGCGTTCATAGACCGAGTTCCTAAGTTTGGCAAATTCAGGCAGATTTCATTAAAGATGAGCGAATATAGACGGATTACATCGAACTTAAACTAAAACATTAAAAAAGGCCGCCGCCGTCGCCGCTTCTACATGCGGAAGTTGCTGTAGAAGGACGTGTAGCCGGGATCGGCCATGCCGTCGTCCTGGTCGCCTTTGCCGCCGTCGTTGTCGCTCGGCGGCTGTGGCGGGCGGGAGATACCCTGACCGGCGTCGCCGCACCTCCAGGGCTGATAAGAGGGGGCGGCCTCGTCGTCGTCGTCCAGGACAAAGAGCGGGCAACCCTGGTAGGCGAGCGTGCGCCCAGACCACGGAGGCGCTGGACGCGGAGGCGCTCATGCTCCTCCCAATCCGCCCTGGACCAGGCAAGGATATCCGACGACGGCGGCTCCACCAACAGCGGCTGCGGAGCCGAGTCGCAGAGCGACTGCTCCATCGCCATCCTTAAGGCGCTATCCTCGGGCAGCGCCGAGCGGTCCGCCGGCTCAGACTTCAGGCGGCAAAGGCGAAGCACCGACGAAGGAACCGTTGGCGTACGGAGTGGCGTGGAGCCCGATGAGTGGGAGGCCGAGGCGGAGGAGGAGGAGCTCATGCTGGCCATCCTCCTCGGCATCCAGTTCGCCGAAGGACACCGCCCCGACCTGGCCGCCGATGTGGATGTGCGCGGGAAGCCGAGACGCGGCGTGTTCCCGGCGTGGATGTTCTCTAGCACTGCCACGAGCGTCCGGCCTGGCGCACTCCAAAAACGCCGGCGACCTGCCGCGTTGTTGCGCTTCGGCGCGTCGTCTAGCGGCCCCTCATGGGATGGGGAGCCGTGAGAGAGTGTGAGGAACTCCGGCGAGGGGTACGGCTTTTATAGGCCGAGATGGGCGGCGAGGGCGGGAGGGGTGTAGCGACGAGGGCGGGAAAAGGGGAAACAACAGGAAGTTAGTGCCCGCCGGTCCGTCGCGGGAGCCGAGGCGGCGGCGGTGGCGCGTCAATTCGGCGACGCGTGGCCAAAGAGATGAGCAGTTATTGCCCGGCGGTCGCCGCGTGGTTCCGAGGATGACGATGACTCGGCTTCCGTCGCTGACTCGGCGGGTCCACACGCCGCTTCATTTTTTTTCGCCGAGTTCGCTGCATCCGGCGTTTCCAGGGCGTACCCAGGATCCTGGGAAGTCCGGACAAAAGTTGGCCCAAATCCGGACGAAAACAGGTTCCTGGGTACACGACTGGGCCGATTTTCGACGTCCAAACCTAAATTCGACGTCTGGATCGGTGTCCTGGGTAGCCGAGTGGAGATGCTCTAAGGACGGCAATACTTTTACGAAGTTGAAGGCCGTAGCCCACATTAAATCATGAGTTAAAAATATCGAGTAACTGAACTTGATTAAGAAAATATATAGTAAATGGACACAGAGAATACTGATTTACGGTCATCGAATACGTATTGGAGCGTCAGTTGTGGTCACTGGCTCGTCATACCACTGTACGAGCTGAGTTGGCGCGATGCGGGACCCATTGTCAGTTGACTGGATGATAAGTTATGGAAGACTGAGATTTGGGAGGGGCTTTTATGCAAAATCGTGGGCCACTATAACCCAGGACTGGTTCGACCGGACCCGTTCCCTTCGTGCTGCCGCGTCATTTCCCTTCCTTCTCCGTTAACCCTAAATCGGCGGCGCCACCACTAGAGAATCACCAGAGTTGGCGAGCTCTCGTCATTGCTACGCCATGTCTACCGCGAGTTCATCCCGCTGTGCGATGCGCCGCTCGGCTCCTCCATTTCCCCTCATCCAGTGCCCTGATTGCGACAGGGTGGTGAAGAAGTCTACCTCGGGGACGATGGAACACCCATGATGGGTCTTCTACAAGTGCAAGAATCATGGGGGTGAGCTTATGGCCTTACGAAATTGTGCTCATTTCATTTGATCTCGGTTTTTTTGAACTTTTTGCACATATGCTTGATTCAGTTGAGTAAATTTTGGACTGTTTTTGTCAGTTTGGTTGCAATTTCTAGCATTGGGAGCTCGAGTACATAATATTCTTGCTCGAGAACAACTACATCAGAGGAGAAGCTGGAGTTCAAGCCCTATGTTGGGAAGAAGATAGAAGAGAGGAGCTAGATCTGAGGAAGCAGGAGCAGAAGCTTACTACGCTACATGGACAGGAGCAACTGCTGCTGAGGATATTGGATGAACTAAAGCAAATGGTGGTTCCGCTGAAGATTGCAACTGTTCTCTTGTTTGTTCTAGTTGTAATATATCCTATTCAGCTGTTCAAGATGTGAGTGAGGTGATAAAGAGTTATAATGAGCATTTGTATTGAACATGTTGTGCTCATTTAGTGAAATAAATGATGCTAGTTGTGCCTCTGGTTGTAATGCAGTGTGAAACAATTGTACCCGGTGTTTCCTTTGATTACTGATAGATCCAAATTCCAACACTTTTTGCCAATGATTTTCCTTTGTTTTTTCCGGGTTTCGTTGGATTTTATCTTTCAAACTAATGTTAACATCATGAATTAGCGAAACCTTGGTTTCTTGCGATAAATTTTAGGTAATAAACATTTCTGGAAGATCTTGGAGCATTTATGAGCTATTTATAACCAAAGAAGCAAATTCCCAATTAAAGCCCCCTGCATTAGAGGCGCCCAGGTCATGTAAGTACCACTGGTATGGTCGGAGCGCGCCCGTACCGCCCGTCCGTACGACACTCCATCGTCTTCGTTATATCAATACAAGCAACTTCTGTATTAGGAGGGAGACGAAAAACAAAACGCAACCGCCGCAAACCATTCTAGAAGAGGAGAGATTAGATATGAAGGAGAATAACACCACCTCATTCTTCGAAGAACTCTAGCCTCTAATCCATTCACTCCACCACCATTCCCACTTGTAGAGATAAAGAGAGAGATTGACACTTGTAAGATTAGGTTTTGATACTTTGATCTTGTCTTGATTTGTATTTGATTTGATCTCCAAACGATATTGTGACTTGCTATGGTAAAGTTGAGATGATTTCCCTTTGCAATATTATTATGCCTTTCATGTCTGAGTAAATCCCCATGTAGAGATATTATGCAATATTATTATGCTATTTGATTTGATTCTATCTTCCTCTCATGTCTGAGTTCCCCATATGCGTGGGAGATATAGGGGATTGGTGAGATGTGATGTTCCTCTCTTATTTCCATCCATTTGTGATTGTTGTCGTGATTATTATATTGTGAGAATGAATATCTATGTTTGCCTAATGCTTGTTGTGTAATTTAAGATGTCTTCTATGAGGAGCCTGACCTATCGGACGGTGTGGAAGGGGTGGACTACGAGATCAGATATGGTGTGGGCGACAACGAGTCAGATTATTTGCCTTAGTAGTAGTAACCAATTGAGCCGAGCAACATGAAAAATATATAATAATAAGTTGTTGAGCTCAATTCGGAGTTGAAGTTATCACTTTAAAACTTCCGCTGAAACACTTTATATTTGGTTTGTAGGTTGAATCTTTTGAAGTCTTAAACTTCTGGTATTGTAATAATAATAATGTGTATATGTTTGTAATATGGACCCGCAATGTTTCGAGGGATGTGCTATTTACGGAACGGTATTATGTGAATGTCATATCAACGATTAGTGTACTACACATGCATTGGTATGCTGGGTCACCGCACATGACTAGCAACACACTTAGGACAACACAAATAGAGGGATGTACACAATGAGTGATGCTTGAAGAAATTGAACGAAGCTCAAGAACTGATTGCTTAGTTACGTTTTTTTAGGAGTTTTCATATGTCGGTGCAACCCACCATGCGACTATAACAACTTGATGGATGAAAGCTCGATCTATATAAACTAAGGATTTAGTGTCACAAGGTGAACTTGATTAGATTTTTGCAATTATACTCAGCAGAATGGCAAGGTCAACCCGGAAGGGAGAGACTGTGTGCATAATGTGCATGTATGTGAATCCATGTAATCGAGGGTGTAAATTGACTCGATCGAGAGTGAGGATACTAGGGTTAGAATTAAACAACAGAAAAATGATATTACCTTTGTTGATTTCAAACTAGACCATGTTCTGCAAAGAATTGTATATTTGTTGTCAAATTTCTCACACGATTTAAAAACTTTACATTATGAAAGAGTATTTATTTTTAGGGAAGGGTATTTGAGAGGATTTGAGAGTATTGGGTGAACACCAAATCTCCGCATATGTCCATATCTTTTGGGGATAAAAATACCGGATAAGTAAACAAAACGGTCTTGTTTACTTCTAGGGTATTTGAGGGGATGAGAAGGGATTATTTCATATCCCGGAATTTCCCTAATAGGCGTTTATTAGGCCGGGTTTGGAGGGGATAATACCAAAATATCTCCACAAATCCCCTCCACACTAGTGTATTTTTGGATAGATTAAAAACTTTACATCATGGTAGAGTATTTTTAGAGAAGGGTATTTAAAGAGATTTAAGGGTATTGGATGAACACCAAATCTTCGCATATCTCCACTTTTTTTTTTAGGATAAAATACCGGATAAGTAAACAAGGCCTAAAGCAAGATCCAATCTCTTCCGCCACTTCTCCGTCCCCTGCTCGTCGCTCGACCATGCCATCTTCACTTGCAGCAAGATCGTGCGCTGCCGCTGCCCTAAGCGCGAAGGCCGCCCCGAGGTAGACTCCAACCATGACAAGGCTCCAAGATTTCCCGCGCCCTGCCAAGGACTTCGTGGTGATCCACGCGTTGTCGGAGATGGAAGCGAAGTTGTCCTCGTTGCTGACTAATGCCACCTATGCATGGTTCGAGCAGCCTCCGGCTCGGGACGCAAGGGCGCTGATGTAGAGCGGCCACCATCATGTCCGCCTCGATCGCCATTGAGAATGTGCCACTCTACGCTTGGAATGAGTTGGTGGCGTAACAAATCATTGGGCGAGCTAGCGTTCTCGCGATTGACTACGTACATCAAGTTACCATGCAAAGGGGAGGTAGTACACGACCTTTGCGCTTGGACCAAGAGCCCGACAATGGTGCAGAGGGTGCGCTGGGTCACCCTTCGAGGGCAGGGCCTAGCAACATTTCCGGCGTACCTGAGCACAGAAGGTGCGGTCTTCAGCACCGCTAGCTGCATCATCCACTTGGACATCGTGGAAGTGATGACAGGGCCAGAAGACACGCTACCGCCGATGCCGAACAAGGGCACTTGGAGCTGGGTCCATGTACGTTAACGGTGAGCGCTAACATGCCGGGCAAGGACATCGAGAATTCCTTCAGCGTTTCCTTTTTAGTCCTTTTTTCCCAAGTGTTTTATGGGCAACAGGTTTGAGAAACATCATATTTAAGTGGTCTAAATTTTTTGTGGATATTACCGCAGAAGTGTGGGTTAAAGTTGCTGCACAAAAATGTGGTACATAGAAATTGACAAATACATTTTTCGTGTAAAAAAGATGATAATTCAAAATTGTGCAAAATCCTAATGCCTATCCCAATGGTCGTCTCTAGAAACAAAATTCTAGGTGAAAGTCTGACCTGGCGTCCTAATAAATATGGAAAAAGAGGGTCGCTGTATGTGCGTAGCACCGGCTCTTAGCGTGTGACCCGAGACTAAATTAATGCAAAGTCCATCCCGTGCACCAACCATGCTCCTGGCCCCACGTACAGACCTCTTGGGGGTAGGGTTGTCAACGAGCCGAACTCGAGTGAACATATTGTTAGGCTCGGCTCGAGCTCGGTAGCTCGAGCGAGCCTAGGTTGACCTTCGAGCCTATATCTAAGCTCGAGTTCGGCTCGACCAAAGCTCGAGTAGGCTTGAGCTCGGTAAGAAAATTTTAGTACATCGACATACAGCTACATAGCAAGAAAATAGTAAAGCTTGAAAACGGAATAACATAAATAACTTGGAGTTTCATATTATAGTAATACAGTGCCAACATGCCTGCATAATTATTTTAGCGGTCTTACAACAGATGGAATAATAATAGTAGTCTCAATTTTGTGATTGTACAAAAATCATGAGCGTTATCGAACTGTTTGAGTTCGGCTCGACTAAGCTCGCGAGCTCGAAAACAGGCTCGAGCTTGGTTTGTTAGAGAGACGAATCAAACTCGAGCCAAACTTTTAACGTGCTGAACTCACACAGTTTATTAAGCCCGAACTTTTTTGACAGCCCTACTTGGGAACTGCTGCACACCGATCCAATTGCATGAGTATACTAGTGTTCATGAGGCCACATGGTAGACTATAGTATAACCGTGAATCTGTGATACATATAGATCTGACATAGATACAAGGGGTAGAAAAGATGCACTGGGAGGGTCGTAGCTTAGACTATCTTCAATGGGGATATTATAGATGGTATCATACATCACATGCATGCAAAATGCTTATGTGTCATAGCAATTAATGATAAAAGAGATTGTGTTGTTATCATATGTAGATATGGTATCATAACACATAAAGCTAAAAAATTAATCCCAAACAAATCTTATCCGCAATTTTGCATTTATATTCTACAGAATAATAAATACACAAAGCTATAATACTACTATATGATATTATGTATTGTGTAAATGGTATTATATATTAGTATCATATGCATGATACTACTATATGCTACTCTCTATTGCGCTTGTTTCTTAGCAGGATACGATGCTTTGAACCGACGCATCGGCAAAGGCCTAAGATGCACGCATGTGCGTAATTATGTCATGACCTAACTCATTTTCTTGAAAAGTCGTGCAACTTCATTCTTGATAGCTCAGTCTGCTGCGAAGGGTTTTCCAGAACAAATGTAATAGTCCAAGTTAATTATTTTTCACGCAACTAGGACACGATGAAACAAATGATACCGTGCGGGTTTCTATCACTAAGGCACACATGCTCTTTGCCGTGTGGGTAAAAGACACGGCAAAGGCCTTTCGAAACACGGCAAAGGCTTTGCCAGCCTTTGCCGTGTGTATACACACGGCAAATGCCACACGGAAACGTTCGCCATGGCAAAGGTCCTTTGCCGTGTGTTTTCTAAATAATACACGGCAAAGGCTTTGCCGTGTGTCTCATGCGTAGACACGGCAAAGTAAAGTAAGATAACGGTTCCCGCGGGGATGACGGTGTCTATTCTTTGCTGTGTGTCTTCTCGAAAAGTACACGACAAAGAAGTTGTCTTTGCCCTGTGTCTCCTTAAAAAGTACACGGCAAAGAAGACGTATTTGCCGTGTGTCTCGTGGAAAAAGTACACGGCAAAGAAACTGCCCTTTTTAAAAAAAAAAATTGTTTCAAACTTTTTTAAATATTATTTACTTGATAATCTCATATAGAATATTTTAACCCTTTGTATGTTAAATATTAGGTCAAATTGCACTCATAATCTAACTTCCCCTATGGTCACCCATCCTAACACTACTCTAGGCCTAGCACGCTTAACTTCTTCGTTCCTTCCGAATGAGCTACCAAGAAAGAAATCATACCTTGTTGCTAATACTTCCATATCAATGCTATTAACTCTTGGGACATGATGTCACACATCTCAGTTTTAGATTCCAAACAATTATTTAAGTAAACAATAATGAAAAGTAATAATAATCTTAAATCCAAATAAAAACTAAAATGATTTTATTTTATTTCCTTTTTCTATTTAATATGGAATAATTCATATATTTAAATCCGTAAATCGGAATTTGACAAATAAAATGTCTAAATCGATCAGAAAAATGTGAGAAATACAAATATGATATCCATATAATCTTGTGAAAATGGGGTAGTATCATTTTGAATTATCCTTTTGGTGGTTGCTTCATAAAACCCCCCTTTTTGTGTCCGGAAAATAGAAATGGCTTTTTGGTGCGAGGAAAAGGAAAACTTCCTCCAGCAACATTATTCGCCATTCCATAATGCACATGCATGCATGATATGGGCACATTTATCACAAACTATGCCTTGATTCTAGCCATAATATTGGTCATTTGACCCGAAAGCCAGGAAACCTCGAATGAGATAGGTCATTTTGTGAAGGTTTTTTTGAGACATATTCAATATAACAAGTTTGATATTTTTACTTCCAACCATGTCACATAATATGATACCACGCGAAGGTTTCGCATTATTTCGATTGTTTTTGATTTTTTTATGACTCTTTTAAACTATCGACAAACTTTGTCGAACGGCGGGTATGAAGATTCTTAGCTCGGAGCTGAGCCTCTCTAAACTTTCATTGGATCTCTGATGAAATAGCATATTGTGAACCTAAAAATGATTTTTGTGAAAAATTATGCCCATCAGATCATATACATGTAGTTCATATCTGACCCACTTCCTATCATTTCGGCAGGAATTTGTCTTTTTCACCTAGAGTGGACAGAAAGGTTTGAGATCCCTCCGTTAGGACATTGTCCATTTAAGGTTGTCTAGTATTTTTTAAAAATAGGGTGGTAGCATTTTAAATTAGCCATTTGGTAGTTGCTTCATAAAATCTTTCATTTTTTTCTCTCAGAAAATGGAAATGACTTTTTGGTGCGACGAAAAGAAAAACTTCCTCCTGCAACATTGTTCACCATTTCATGAGGCACATGCATGCCCAATATGGACAGATTATCACAAACTATGTCTTGATTCTAGCCATAACATTGGTCATTTGACCCGAAAGTCAGGAAACCTCGAATGAGATAGGTCATTTTGTGAAGGTTTTTTAAGACATATTCAATATAACAAGTTTGATATTTTTTCTTGCAACCATGTCACATAATATGACACCACGCGAAGGTTCCGCATTGTTCCGATTGTTTTTGAATTTTTTATGACTCTTTAAAACTATCGACAAACTTTGTCGAACGACGGGTATGAAGATTCTTAGCTCGGAGCTGAGCCTCTCTAAACTTTCACTGGATCTCTGATAAAATATCATATTGTGAATCTAAAAATGATTTTTTTAAAAAATCATGCCCATCCGGTCATGTACCTGTAGTTCATATCTAACCCACTTCCTACCGATTCGGAAGGAATTTGTCTTTTTCACCTGGAGTGGACGGAAAGGTTTGAGATCCCCCCGTTGGGACATTGTACATTTCAGATGGTCTAGTATTTTTTAAAAATGGGATCGTAGAATTTTGAATTAGCCATTTGGTGGTTGCTTCATAAAATTCCCTGCTTTTTATGCTCGTAAAATGGAAAATGACTTTTTGGTGCGACGAAAAGAAAACTTCCTCCTGCAACATTATTCGCCATTTCATAATGCACATGCATGCACAATATGGACAGATTATCACAAACTATGCCTTGATTCTAGCCATAACATTGGTCATTTGACCCGAAAGCCATGAAACCTCGAATGAGATAGGTCATTTTATGAAGGTTTTTTTGAGACATATTCAATATAACAAGTTTGATATTTTTCCTTGCAACCATGTCACATAATATGACACCAAGCGAAGGTTTCGCATTGTTTCGATCGTTTTTGAATTTTTTATGACTCTTTAAAACTATCGACAAACTTTGTCGAACAACGGGTATGAAGATTCTTAGCTCGGAGCTGAGCCTCTCTAAACTTTCACTGGATCTCTGATGAAATAGCATATTGTGAATCTAAATATGATTTTTGTAAAAAATTATGCCCATCCGATCATGTACCTATAGTTCATATCTGACCCACTTCCTAACGATTCGGCCGGAATTTGTCTTTTTCACCTAAAGTAGACGGAAAGGTTTGAAATCCCCCCGTTAGGACATTGTACATTTAAGGTGGTCTGGTATTTTTGAAAAATGGGGTGGTAGAATTTTGAATTAGCCATTTGGTGGTTGCTTCATAAAATTTCCCGTTTTTTACGCCCGTAAAATGAAAAATGGCTTTTTGGTGCGACGAAAAGGAAAACTTCCTCCTGTAACATTATTCGCCATTCCAGAATGCACATACATCCACAATATGGACATATTATCACAAACTATGCGTTGATTCTAGTCATAACATTGGTCATTTGACCCGAAAGCCAGAAAACCTCGAATGAGATAGGTCATTTTGTGAAGGTTTTTTTGAGACATATTCAATATAACAAGTTTGATATTTTTCCTTACAACCATGTCACATAATATGACACCACACGAAGGTTTCACATTGTTTCGATCGTTTTTGAATTTTTTATGCATGTTTAAAACTATGGTCAAAACAGCGAGAATGAAGATTTTTATTCAATATAAATATCTAATTTTTGAGTGTACATAGATAGATCTTATTTTTCTGCAAATTTTGATATATTATTTGTATTTTTCTGAATTAGAATGATTTTTTTATGATTTTCCTAAGAGTAATGTGATAAAGGGCAAAAAAAAAAGAAAAAAAGACTTTGCCGTGTGTACTGCGAAATACACACGGCAAAGGCCCTTTTCCGTGTGTACTACGGAATACACACGGCAAAGAGCCTTTGCCGTGTATACTGCAGAATACACACGGCAAAGGACCGACGAGGGCACACGGCAAAGAGACCACCGTCTGCGGCCGTTAGCTCCTCCCGTTAAATGGACTTGTGGGGTCACGGGTCCCACCTCGTTGTCGTGATAACACCTATGCCGTGTGCCGTTGTCAACTTTGCCGAGTGTATTTTATTTGCCGTGTTCCTTTATGGGTCTTTGCCGTGTTCTTTTTCAGAAATTTGTCGTGTTCACGTACTTTGCCGTGTATTTTCTGAGTTACACACGACAAAGACTGTCTTTGCCGTGTTCCGGTGCGTTTGGCACACGGCAAAGACATGTCTACACCGCAGCGACATTTTTTCCCGTAGTGTATTTTGCCCAAAAAAAATTGGATTACTTGTACTCTTTCAAAATATGTGGATTCCCTTCTTCGTAGAGAAGAGTAGGACTAGAATTTGTATCGTATAAGGACTCCTCCTTTTTCTTTCTTCCACCAATATTAGAAAGAGAGAGGAAGTCCATATCCAATACAGAGTCCGCATCAAATACGGAGTCTTCCCAAAACCAACTTAATTAGGGGGCAAGTTTGAGACCGAGAAGGACTCCTCCCCTTGCATGGCCTCACCCCGTCCCACCTCCTCCACCCGCCGGCCTAGGGGAAAGCCCTGGCCCATTCGGCCACGGTCTCCTCCCCCCACCCACGCGTGTGGGTCCATGCGTCCCCTCGGCCCATGGGGCCCACTGGGATATTAATGAATAATAATTTTTTATTTATTATTAATATAAATATTTATTCTGAAGCTTTACAAATTAACTTTTGGACACCTCTGAATTAATTCGAAACCTTCATAAAATATTTCCAGCATCCTCTTTTAATGTCTGAAACCATTCCGTCCACTCCTGGTGATATCCTGGACTCCTCCGAAATATCCTGAGACGCTCCAAAACATCCTTTCGAAATTAGTTCATCCAACTATCTCCACTTGGACATCGTGGAAGTGATGACAGGGCCAAAAGACACGCTACCGTCGATGCCGAGCAAGGGCACTTGGAGCTAGGTCCATAACATGCCGACCGGCAAGGACATCGAGAATTCCTTTAGCGTTTCCTTTTTAGTACTTTTTTCCCAAGTGTTTTATGGGCAACAGGTTTGAGAAACATCATATTTAAGTGGTCTAAATTTTTTGTGGATACGAGTGGTACTACCGCAGAAGTGTGGGTTAAAGTTGCTGCACAAAAAAAGTGGTACTTAAAAAATGACAAATGCATTTTTCGTGTAAAAAAGATGAAAATTCAAAATTGTGCAAAATCCTAAGATGCACACATGTGGGCAATAACTATGTCAGTGTTAATGTCGTGACCTAACTCATTTGCTTGAAAAGCCGTGCAACTTCATTCGTGATAGCTCAGTCTGCTGCGAAGGGTTTTCTAGAACAAATGTAATAGTCCAAGTTAATTATTTTTCTCGCAACTAGGCCACGTCAAACAAATGATACCGTGTGGGTTACCATTTTGACATTTTTTTTTGGATTACTTGTACTCTTTCAAAATATTGGTCAAAACGGCTAGAATGACCGCCCTTAGGTAGGGATACATCATGCATAACTATTAGCGTATGTGTGATGAAATGACACCTCGTGAACTTAAATAAACTACAGTTCAATTTTGATTCACTACCTGCTAAATTGGCAAGATACTTGGGAAATTCTGAAAAAATGCTAGAAAGCTTACAGGTTCAAATACATGGTTCATTGTACATCAATGTAGTCTATTATTTTTAAAAATTAGGTTACCCCAATTATCGATCAACCTTTTGGTTGGTGCTTCACAAAGAAAACCCAATTTTGGCACTTATAAAATGAAAAATTGATTTGAACGAAAGGAAAATAAAAAAATCTATTTAGCAACATTGTTTGGAATGACAAGATGCACACATGTGCAAATAAAGTATGGGATCATTTGTACGAATTTTAGGCACATAACAATAAACTATAGAATGAAAATAGAAAAAAAGAGAAAAATAAATAAAGGACTTTGCCGAGTATAACTCTTTTTTTGCGAGGTAAAAAGATTCATTAATTAACTCATGGGATTACAATCCTTCTCAAGGATACTAGCTAAGAAGGATGGTGTAAAATTAACCCACATGCACCTCCTCCTTTCTGGACTCGCTCTGCGAACATAAACATGAAGCATGAGCTGCCTCATTGGCAGATCTCTTTACATGAATAATATCAAAGTTAGCAAAGAAACCCCTCAACTCTTTTACTTCCTGACATATACCGCAATAATTGATCTTACGCTTGCAGTGTATTAAAACTTTGCTAAGTGTTTTTTATTTATTTTTTGCCATGTACAACAACTTTGCCGAGCGTCACGTTTGTTTGCCAAGTTCCGAATAAAATACACTCGGCAAAGCAGTACATACATGGCAAAAAATAGTTATCCGATAGTGTTTTATTCTTTCTTCACGCTAGATTCAACTCAAATATCCATGCAAAAGAAAATCGATCAACTATGCAAAAGATAATCAATCCACTGAAATATATTTCTATCTATTCTTCAATCTTGACACGCTATGGTGGAAAACACAACGAACACATACAACTATGAAAATATGCGGCCATGTTAGTAAGCATGCAGTTGATTATCGATCGAACAAAATGCAAGAGCTTCCAATCGATCTCCATGTATGTTGAAAATCATCTTATATAAACAGTTGGTAACAGCATACTATAACAGTACGGGCGTAGATGCATGGATCTATGTCTATCAATTGCCATGACGACAGTACTACACCAAAAAGAATAGTGTAAATTGAAGGCTTATTCTGTTTAGCTACTCCAAGGCACGTGCATCCATGGCGCGCTGGGCGCAACTATCATGCGCGCCGTGATGGTGGTGGCGGTGGAGAGTCGGACTTCATTGGGTTGGGTCCGGTGGGCACCTTTCTGAGCACTAAGAAGTCCATATGTGGTGGTGATGGCGGTGGCAAGTCGGACTTCATCGGGTTTGGTCCGGTGGGCACCTTCCTGAGCACCGAGAAGTCCACATGTGGTGACGACGGCGGTGGTGAGTCTGATGTCATCGGGTTGGGTCCCGTGGGCACCTTCCTAAGGACCGGGAAGTCCACATGTGGTGGCGACGACGGTGGTGAGTCGGATGTCATCGGGTTGGGTCCGGTGGGCACCTTCCGGAGCACCGAGAAGTCGTACATGTGGTGGCGACGGTGGTGGTGAGTCGGATGTCATCGGGTTGGGTCCGGTGGGCACCTTCCTGAGCACCGAGAAGTTCACATGTGGTGGCGACGAGCCCAACGGCGGCGGTGGCGGTGGCTCGGATGTGATAGGATCGGGTCCATTAGGCACCTTCCTGAACACCGGGAAGTGTTGTGTAACGATCAGGTCCATCACGCGAGGCTTGCCTGCTCCTCAAATTTGCTCCCATCCGTGCTCCCTGCGACGTGGAAAGCAGTCAGGCTCGCTCCACCGCTCCCGATTTTTCTGGAGAAAAACCAAAAAAAGAAAAGAAAAAACCAGACGCTCGACAGCTTGGTCTCATCGTCCTGCGCATCCTATCGAGAAACGCCGACGATTTTCCCTCATCCGAAACAGCATGAGATGCATGCCACTGGACGGAGTTGCGCTGTCTGGGAGGAGGTAGCTACGGAACACGATCCGGGTTTGGCGAGATTTTGTGGCGACGCACCGGTCTGGACGATCGGAAAATCGACTGAATGCATGGCTAAGGTGGTTGGACAGTTCGGCCACGGCGGAGCAAGAGGAGGTCTTACCAGCGGCGCTCACTTGCGGCAGGAATGCACTCTGGCCTGACCTACGGTCTCACAATTCACGAAGGCGTTCGGCCTGCACGACTCAAAGAACAGTCCTACAAGCTGGTTGTGCAGCGCGCCATCACCAGCGGCAAGCGTCTTCTTGGATTTGTTAATTATTATGTTCGATGGAAGAGAAAAGGATTTGACCAGAGAAAACCGGAGCATCCATTTTTGCGATTTTTTTCATGTGAGAAAAGGAGCAGTGGGCCCAGCTGAAAGGGAGGATCGGATCCCCGTATTCCTAGCAGTTTGGCTTTTTTTTTGTTGCGGTAGGAAAAGTTTGTTAGTCAATTAGTTATATTGTTGAGTAGATATGTGCTAAAAAATAGAGATAACTCTAGTTTATTGTTTTTTTTGCGGGTAACTCTAGTTTATTGTTGCGGTGGCATTCTTCTAGTAAATATGTCGAAGTGTGACACCGTGTGACACCACCGTTTTGCTTTTAATAATAAAGATAAATATTTATTCCGAAGCTTTCTGAATTAACTTCCGGACATCTCTGAATTAATTTGAAACCTTCCTAAAATATTCCTTGTGTCCTCTTTTAATGTCCGGAACCATTCCGTCCACTTGTTCGATAGATTTTTATACAAACTAGGAAACATGCCCGTGCGTTGCAACGGGACATATAATTTTTAATACTTTCTTCAATTCATATTAATATTATAAATTTTGTTTAGATACGAATAAATCTAGTCTAAATACTTAACTTGATATATACAGATCTAAATAAAGTTGAGATCATTAATATGGACCGGAGAAAATAATTGTATTGAACTCAACTTAGTTTCTAAACCATAACTAAATTTTTTTGACATTCCTCTGCTGCTAAACGTAGACCCACATGGTCTATTATTCGAATACACATTGTTTAGAAAGGAGGAGGTGGCGATGTAAGTTGCATCCCGTGTGTGGAAAAAGGACGGGTAGTATCACGGATGGGTACATGATTAGGGTACTTTTTTAGCGGGAGAGACATACATAGGGTACTTTTTTAGCGGGAGAGACATACATAGTTGAATTAGATATTCGTGGTCCAAATGCATTGGGTCTAACCCCTTTCTAGTCTTTTATGATAAACCAAACTGACTAATTCTATCCAACTATGAGAAATCTGAGTTCCTAGATATATTTTTTCATAGGTATATGAAACTTTATGCTACCACTATGCCTCCTAGCTGTATAATAAAACAAGCATAAGAAAGGGGTGTTCAGTAAACACAAAATCCTTAACTTTCTAAATTTGTCTCGAGATAATGAAACACCTTTAAGAACAAGCTAGACATGTGTTCACCCTTGATCATTCTTATTTTCTATACCAAACATGTAGGGGGCATTTATAAACAAAGAAAAATATAAAAACATCATAGACAATAGACTGAAGGAGAGTAGTGAGCCACTTTTTTTTATAAAACCACCACATCAACTTTATTAATTAGGAAACAAGCTTACATCATCTAATGAAAATCTCAAAAAAAAAAGTCAGGTGAATACTCACGCCAAACTACCGACTGGGGTCCCTCCACATTACAAACCAAAGTACGAGCTACCAAGTTGCTTTCCCTAGTACAGTACGCAAATTTAACATGAGCAAAATTACAAGCTAAGAAGGAGCATTCTTCATAAACAGCACCCGCACCCCCGACTGAGTTCCCTCCATTTTGCATTATGTCAGTGACATCCATACAGTCGCTATAAACTTTGATCCGGCTACATCCGTGCTGAACCGCAAGAAGTAAACCATTTCGAACTGCTCTCGCTTCAGCCAAAGTTGCATCGCCAATTTGAGGTATACCACAACAGCTACCCGCAATAAAAATACCTTTAACATCCCTAATAACAGTACCAATGGCTCCTTACAAATTTGACGGTTATTTAGCTTCACAAGAATTTCAGCTGGTTTTTTTCATCCATGGCGTTTGATGTCTGGGCTCTTACAAGCGATGTTATAATTTAGTGAAAGAGCTAAGATTGCATGTGTACTACGAGATGGTTTCTGAACATGCTCCTCTCATGAAATTTTGCATCTCTCCCACCATATATACCAACAGGCTGAAACGGTCAGCTCCTTGAGGCCTAGACCGCCTATTCCTTAAGTCATACTATCACCCTTCCTCAGGATAAATTCTAGAACCGTAGACCCTTCTCGATCAGCCATGCACACCTCTCTGGTAGCTCCTTGTAGACCCAAGTTTTCCCATATTTCAAAAGCTCTAGAACATTCAGAAAAATGCATGTTTATTTGTCTCACAATCCATTTGCAAATAGGGCATAGACTCGATGTTATTGTATGCATATTTGCCAGGATACAACAGTTACAGAGTACTGTATCACTTGGTCTGGGGCTCCACCAAGATTTCCACGCTCCTCTTTATCTGCTACGTATGTCATTTTTCCCCCTCTTTTTACCTCCTTCAGGTGTTATACCAGCTATCACAGGATAGCAACATCTAAAAGCATGTTGGCAAACTTAATAATCCCTTTTAGCCTATGCATTGGATATCTCCCACATTTTCAAATATCCATACTCTTGCTTTTGATTTTATAAATTAGAGAAAACAATGAATTAATTCTTCATGCTATGTCCAGCAACAAATCCAAGGGGAGACAATATCTTATTATGCTAAATATGCCTTTGTGCATAAACTTTCCTCATGGGTGCAGAAAGAGAGTCTATTCAGCAAGCTAGCATGAGTCATATCGAATCCATAAGAAAAGCATAGAAAGATCTAATACCACAGATACGAGCCCCAAGATATTTCTTAACTTTGTAGAGTTAACAAAGCATACAGTATATTGATAACATGTAACTTTCTTATGCAACAATCGTTAAATGAGCACTAAGAAGACTTTATTAACTTATGACCAGTCCAATGCCCATCTAGTGAATGTATCACTTCAAGAAAAAGAGCCTACGTTTTAGACAGTCCAATGGTTTGCTAAAAAAGCTGAATGGCAAATATGGAAGTATCATTTGATGCAAAATAGCTATGCTAATATGATGGTTGAATGCATTTTGCCAAGATGCGAAAGCTGAATCCATTATTTCACAGGCGATACTTCTCGTATGAAAACCAAGGCTAAGCAGCAAGAAGTTCATTAACTTTGTTTCAGCAACTCTATATACAGAACATTTCATAATTTTATACTGTACAAATAATGAGAAAGAAAAGAGGCAAAGAAAACAAATGAAGATTATGCTAGCTACTTAAGGTCCTCCACGTGTTCACTACAAATACTACACATATTGAATCTGCATATTGCATACCTGTCTAGATGAGATGAACTATCGAATGCAGATATTCTCTTCCATTCCAAAATTTATGCACCCATTCAAATAAATAACTTTGTCATCAGAACAACAGAGGACATGTAACTCGTATACAGAATAACAAACGTCGGCGGCAGCCTCACCTAAGATATTTACCTCCCTGTCATACTGGTTCACGCACACCACGTCCTCAATGATTATGTTTGAACAGGGCCGGACCTATATTTTTGTGGCATCCTGCAAAACCACTACTAGAAAATCGCGTTGAATTTGTGCATTGCATCGCCATCATCATGCATTGTTTGCCAAAACTAATTGCGAAAACCCGTTTTGAACTTCCAAACGCCTCATCTTATTCAAACGCCGAAAACCGGGTCCCCGGAATATTTTGTTTTGGCCGCTATCGGTTTGCCAACGGCCCGTTTAAAACAAATAAAATTTATATTTAATTTAGTAGGGGCAGTCGAACGGGCCATCCCGACCCGAACGACCGCCCCAGTTTTTCAAATCGGTCCACCTACCCCTGCCCTTCTAAACCTAAACCCACCTAAAAATCTACCCTCTCTCACCCTCCACCTCACTCCCACCTATCACCACCTGCCAAGTCACCCTGCCTCTCTCCCTCCACCAATCAGCCCCTGCCACCTAGACTAACTCAATCTCCTTCCTCTCACCCACCTGCCAGCTAACCCCAGGCCCACACACCCCCGCGCCAACCGCCTGGCCACTCTCCCCAGATAACCATCCCCCAAGCCGAGCCTCCCCTTGCCCCGTCCCCACCTGGGCCCGCGCCTGCCAGACCAGCCCAGACCTGCCGCGCCTCCTTCCTCCCTGGTTTCTTCTTCCTCCCTCCCGTTTTCCTCTCTGGCCCCGCGCCTCCCCCCAGACGGCGCGCCCGCCCTTCTCCCTCTCTCTGTGAGCTCATGGCCCCGCCCTCGCCCTGCTCCTCGTTGCCTCCCAGTGGCCTCCCTTCTCCCTCTAGCTCCGGCCTCCGCCTCCCGTCGCTCGGCGCCCTCTCCCCCAGCGCGTCGTCCGCCGGCCTTCTTCCCACGCCTCCTTGCCGCGCCCGCCGCCGCGCGCGCTGCGCCGCTCGCGCCCACGCCCCAACCGCCTCACGAATCGCCGCCGCCAGCGTCGTCCCATTCGTCGCCGCCCGCCCGGCAAGCCACCGCGCCGGCCCGCCTCCTCAAGCACCCAGCAGCCGCCGCCCGGACCTCCCCTCTTCCTCCATGCTCCGCCCGCAGCCGCGTCCTGCGGCGCCGGTCGCCCCTTCCGCCTTGAGCCGCGCTGCCCCACCCAGCGCGCCAGTCGAGCCCGCTCGGCGGCGCGCCAGCCCGCTCGCCCGGCGCGCCCGTCGCCCGACCTCGCCTGCGACACCGTCCTCCGACCTTCGGCCGCCCGTACCCTCGCCGCCCGGCCGACCGCGTTCCCGTCGTCCGTGCACGAGCAACCGCGCGAGCCTCGGCAGCCCCTCGCGGAGCTCCCAGCGGGACGCGTCCGTCGCCCCTGCTGCCTCCTCCGCGCGACCCGCTGCGTCCGCAGCTCTCGCTGGCGCCCTCCGCCGAATCCTCCGCCGAGCAGCGCGCGCGTCTCGCTCATCGTTCCTCTTGGTCGTGGGCCCCTGCCAAGCTCATTCAATACCATGAAGTTTACATCCCGCGTGAGACATGTGTGTTTGTATGTGTGTCCTGTGAACACCTCAACCATCACCATCTTCAGCGGATCCGTTAACCCGAAGACCGATCCGAGATCCTCGGACGAGAACCCAGCAAGATCGCCCGAAGACTGAACCTGAACACGCCGGTTCCACAAGATCTTCCCCACGGAGGCGAAGACCCGGTCTCGAGGATCCGATATCCGGAACGCCAAGTACCTCTACACAGGATCGGACCCCGCAGACCCCAAGTTTCCCTTCGCCAAGATCTTCATCGGACCCAGAGAACCCCGTGGACCGGCATGCTCTTCTGCACGAATACGACAAGTACCCCTTCGAGGACGCCGAGATCTACAATCGGAATCGAGGATGCCGAGTTCGCCGAGAACGCCAAGATCTTCACCCCGAACGACGAGACCGACAACATGAACCGAAGACCCCGGATGCGCAAGACCTACCCCTGAGCCCGAGAACGGAACCGTCGAACCCTGTACCCTGTCGAACCCCGGACCCCGGAACCCAAGATCGTCGAAACCCTAAAGTGTGACCCTTATCCGAGAACCCTATTTTAAAACATAATAACAACTTGTTGCATATTGAATTGCCATCCTTGCATGCATATCTGTGGTTTGGGGGCCTTATGCCGATTCACCTAATAACTAAATATGGGGCCCATATGCGGGCAAATCTAGCCTTATATTGGCCTCATCTAAATTTGTGTAGCGAACCCGATGCTATCTTTGGCCATGCTAAAACAACATTTAATATGCGGGGGTTTAAATAACTTGAACCATATAATCATTTGTCGGGACCCCGGTTCCGCTTAATCTTGACCTAATTGCATCGCGCCTTGCCATGCCATGCATCATACATGCATCATGCCGATCTTCTGCCCAGTATTAAATATTGCATCCGGTTTTCTTCTAGTGTTTTGCTTCTTCGCGGATAAGGCCGTTGAGTTGATGTGAGCTTCGCCCCGATCTTCGGTTGAACCTCTCGGCAATGTTTTCAGGCGAGCATCTCCCCCTTTCTACCTATCTTACTTTTATAGTCTTTATTCCCTCCTGTTGATCTATTGCTATACGTGTTGCGATGCTCTAGTTTCCACCCTTGATATCCCTTGCAGCCATATATTGCCTTGGACACATCCTATTACATTGTTTGGTAGATAGTTGGACTAGCGTCGTAGTTGCTTGCTCAAGTCTTGATGTGTGTCGTCATATGCCACAGTTGCTGATGTATTGCCGCATGTTGATGTTGGAGATGATTCTAGTTTTACTTATCGTCACCTTAAATTCTGTTTAACAACTAAAATTGAATAAGCAGAGGCATCGGTGGGTGATAGATAATATTTGGTTTCGAGCGCCCACTTGTGTCCGTAAGACCCAGTACTTGATACATGTTCCTTGATTTTGCGCTATCCACATCCGGGAGGTATATGGGACCCCCTGAGCGAGCTTGATTCAGTCTTATTTCTTGGGGCCACAAACTAGTTTGAGGTTTTATTTACGATCTGTACTTATGCCATGTTTCTTTGCTTTATTTACGATTGTGCGAGTCTTGCATGTCTTTATTTAGGTAAGCGGGATGTTTTGCGTGTCGGCAGTCCCGATTGGGGACTCTTTGTCGTTCTGACCATCGGCGTAAACCTTGAGTCCGTCTCGGAGCTTGCTTACTCCGTTCGGGTATACTCAAGGGTGGCCCCTGAAATATTTGAATCTGTGATTGTTCGGTCGTGAAAGCCTCGTTGGGTTTTGATTTGGTTTTCGAGGTTGATCGGCGTGTGTTGCTATTGGTGCACCCGGCGGGTTAAAACTTTCTAAAGCCGTGTCGCGGATATGGACGACTTGGAGACAGATATCTCGATCATAGACAAGCATAACTAAAGTTCTTGCTACAATTTGACTTATAATGACTAGTAATCAGCTTCACTATAACGGAATGGCTAATTAATGCGCCCACAATTGCTTGTTTGGTTGTCGCTTGCGACAATTGTATATGACTAGTAAGTATTGCAACTTCTAATTGGCTGAATAAAAGTACCAACAACTTTGGGTTTTGGGGTTATATCATGCTATGTTTGATTAGTAATTACATAACTATCACGGAATGGTTAACTAAAAGTGCCCTTTGTTTACTTTATCGGGCGATTATCTACACGACTAGTAATTGCTGCGATAACCGAATAAGTAAAAGCGCCAAGCGTGTGAGTTCCTCGGTTGACTTCCTCGTTTGGTCTCGAGGAAACACCGGGATGGGTTTGTTTGGTGATAGCTTCAGGTTGGATCCGGTTAGGTCATTCTTACCCTCTCGATTACCGCATGTATCGAGTCTCTATAGGTTGTTTAGTGCATGTTGCGCTGCCGCTCGATCCACCATACCTATGTGGCGAGGACGCGAACTCTAGCCTCGTGTCTTGGCCTCGATCGACGCTCCTTTGTTTTCCTTTGCCCTTTGTCGGCACCCCTTTTTGTTAAGCGGGTCTTGAGCTCGGCGCCGTTAGCGGGGTTACCCTTCCGGCTTGGCACGGCAGGTTATGGGCGCCATTGGTTATTCTTGGGGCTCTTAGCCCCATTTGCATCTTGTCCGTAGCTGGGCGCTCTATCGTTCAAGGTGATTTGGATCTTTGTATTGTATATCGTATTCTTGACTCATGGAGTCGCTTATATATATATGTTACGTGGGTCCCATCGAGGACTGTTGTGTAATGTTATTACTTCGTTTTCCACCCGCGAAAGTGCTGGTGAGCACCTTTGAATCGTTTCTATCGGGTTTGGTGAATTTTGCCCAAACTTGCATAGGTCCGATCTGAGGTGTTCTGAGTGGTATCGAGCTCGGCGGTTGCGATACCCCTGAAGTCGACTGTGGATAACCTAGCTAACGGCATTGTAGAGTGTCAAAACTATTTTGAAAATCGGTTGGATAGTTCGACTAGGTCTGATTTTACTCCTTACCCCTCTGTTCTCCTCTTACCTCTCGTGTTTTGAATCCGCTCTCATCTCTCTCTTGAGTCCGAGTTTCTCGTGGTTGGGTTTCCGTCGTACCTTCGAATTCGCTTTCTCCCTTTTGTAGCGGAGGTGCTACGAACATCAATCTGCAACCGTTGTTGTGCCCTTCATCCGATCTTACATTCTTGAGATCTTTATCCGTATGTGTTCCTTGCCGGATATCAGTGTCGTTGGAAAACATATGAGAAGGACGAGCATTGGTGAAGTTGGAGTATACCTTGAGCATGTGTTGTTCATGCCAATGGAACCATCGCGGAACCTAATCATTGTGTCTTTCATACGATTCTGCTGACATCATCCCTTTGTTCCGGACACCGCCTATGAAGATCTTCAGTCTAAATCTCGAGAGTTGAGTTGCTTGATTCTCCTACCCATGTATAGAGTTGATAGTTTGGGTTCGGGATGGACTGATCACCCTACCCGACTCTTACTGTTCGCTCTGTACATCGAACGGGTGGATCAATGTAACTTCTCCCTCTTCTAACGGAAGTTAGGGGTGGCTTTATTTGCGATACCTCTACCTTCGACCTTTTGTTTCCGGAGTGCTCTCTCGACGATCAGGAGCAACGACCCTTTGTTAGTGGTGTCGCGAGGATCTACACGAAGCGCGAAGGTACCATGAGGCGGATCTCGAGGGCGAGATCCATTGTTAGTGGTGTCGAATTGTGGCATCCCGCAAAACCACTACTAGAAAATCGCGTTGAATTTGTGCATTGCATCGCCATCATCATGCATTGTTTGCCAAAACTAATTAAAAACCGTTTTGAACTTCCGCCTCATCTTATTCAAGCGGCGGGTCCCGAATATTTTGTTTTGGCGCTATCGGTTTGCCAGCCGTTTAAAACAAATAAAATTTATATTTAATTTAGTAGGGCGGTCGAGCAGGCCATCCCGACGAGCGACCGATTTTTCAAATCGGTCCACCTACCCATGCCCTTCTAAACCTAAACCCACCTAAAAATCTACCCTCTCTCACCCTCCACCTCACTCCCACCTATCACCACCTGCCAAGTCACCCTGCCTCTCTCCCTCCACCAATCAGCCCCTGCCACCTAGACTAACTCAATCTCCTTCCTCTCACCCACCTGCCAGCTAACCCCAGGCCCACACACCCCCGCGCCAACCGCCTGGCCACTCTCCCCAGATAACCATCCCCCAAGCCGAGCCTCCCCTTGCCCCGTCCCCACCTGGGCCCGCGCCTGCCCGACCAGCCCAGCCCTGCCGCGCCTCCTTCCTCCCTGGTTTCTTCTTCCCTCCCGTTTTCCTCTCTCATTGCCTCCCCAGACGGCGCCCGCCCTTCTCTCTCTGCCTTGAGCTTCATCGTGGCGCCGCCCTCGCTTCCTCTCGTTTCCTCCCTTGGCCCGCCTTCTCCCCTCTAGCTCCGGCCTCCGCCTCCGTCGCTCCGGCGCCCTCTCCCCTGGCGCGCGTCGTCCGCCGCGCCTTCCCACCGCCTTCGCCGCTCCGCCGCCCGCGCGCCGCTGCCTTCACGCCCCGCTCGCGCCTGCCCAACCGCCTCCGCGCGCCAGCGCCAGCGTCGTCGCCGCCGCCGCCCGGCAAAGCCACCCGCGGCCCGCCTCCCTCAAGCACCGCGACCGCCCGCCGGACCTCCCTCTTCCGCGGCTCGCCCGCGCCCGTCCTGCGGCGCCCGTCGCCCCCTTCCGCTGCCGCCGCGCTGCCCGACCAGCGCGGTCGAGCCCGCTCGCCGCGCCGCCCGCTTCCCGCGGCCGCGCCCGTCGCCCGACCTCGTCGCTGCAGCACCGTCCTCCGACCTTCCCGGCGCCGCTGCCCTCGCCGCCCGGCCGACCGCGTTCCGTCGTCGTGCAGGAACCGCGAGCCACCTCGACGGCCCCCCTCGCGGAGCTCCCCCAGACGCCGTCCGTCGCCCCTGCGCCTCCTCCGCCGACCCGCTGCGTCCCGCAAGCTCCTCTGGCGCCCTCCGCGAATCCTCCGCCGCCCGCGCGCGCCTCTCTGCTCATCGTTCCTCTTGGTCGTGGGCCCCGCCCAAGCTCTGTTCGGTACCATGAAGTTTACATCCCGCGTGAGACATGTGTGTTTGTATGTGTGTCCCATGAACACCTCAACCATCACCATCTTTCGTGGATCCGTTAGCCGAACCGAAGACCGATCCGGAGATCCTCGGACCCGAACCCGACGCCAAGATCGCCCAAGATGAACCCGAACACGCGGTTCCACAAGATCTTCCCCGGAGGCGAAGACCCGGTCTCGAGGATCCGATATCCGAACGCCAAGTACCTCTACACGGATCGGACCCGGACCCCAAGTTTCCCTTCGCCAAGATCTTCGCCGGACCCGAGAACCCGTGGACCGGCATGCTCTTACGCACGAATCGACAAGTACCCCTTCGAGGGGCCGAGATCTACAATCGGAATCGAGGATGCCGAAGTTCGCCGAGAACGCCAAGATCTTCACCCGAGCAGCGAGACCGACAACATGAACCGAAGACCCGGATCGCCAAGACCTACCCACGAGCGAGCGGAACCGTCAACCACAGCACGTCGAACCCGGAACCCAAGATCGTCGAAACCCTAAAGTGTGACCCTTATCCGAGAACCCTATTTTAAAACATAATAACAACTTGTTGCATATTGAATTGCCATCCTTGCATGCATATACATGGTTTGGGGGCCTTATGCCGATTCACCTAATAACTAAATATGGGGCCCATATGCGGGCAAATCTAGCCTTATATTGGCCTCATCTAAATTTGTGTAGCGAACCGATGCTATCTTTGGCCATGCTAAAACAACATTTAATGCGGGGTTTAAATAACTTGAACCATATAATCATTTGTCGGGACCCCGGTTCCGCTTAATCTTGACCTAATTGCATCGCGCCTTGCCATGCCATGCATCATACATGCATCATGCCGATCTTCTGCCCAGTATTAAATATTGCATCCGGTTTTCTTCTAGTGTTTTGCTTCTTCGCGGATAAGGCCGTTGAGTTGATGTGAGCTTCGCCCCGATCTTCGGTTGAACCTCTCGGCAATGTTTTCAGGCGAGCATCTCCCCCTTTCTACCTATCTTACTTTTATAGTCTTTATTCCCTCCTGTTGATCTATTGCTATCTGTGTTGCGATGCTCTAGTTTCCGCACCCTTGATATCCCTTGCAGCCATATATTGCCTTGGACACATCCTATTACCTGTTGTTTGGTAGATAGTTGGACTAGCGCGTCGTAGTTGCTTGCTCAAGTGCTGATGTGTGTCGTCATATGCCACAGTTGTTGGTGTATTGCCGCATGTTGATGTTGGAGATGATTCTAGTTTTACTTATCGTCACCTTAAATTCTGTTTAACAACTAAAATTGAATAAGCAGAGGCATCGGTGGGTGATAGATAATATTTGGTTTCCGAACGCCCACTTGTGTCCGTAAGACCCAGTACTTGATACCTGTTCCTTGATTTGCGCTATCCACATCCGGGAGGTATATGGGACCCCTGAGCGAGCTTGATTCAGTCTTATTTCTTGGGGCCACAAACTAGTTTGAGGTTTTATTTACGATCTGTGCTTATGCCATGTTTCTTGCTTTATTTACGATTGTGCGAGTCTTTAATCTTTGTTAGGTAAGCGGGATGTTTTCGCGGTATCGGTCCCGATTGGGGACCTGCTCGTTCTGACCATCGGCGTAAACCTTGAGTCCGTCTCGCTTGCTTACTCCGTTCGGGTATACTCAAGGGTGGCCCCTGAAATATTTCTGAATCCTGTGATTGTTCGATCGTGAAAGCCTCGTTGGGTTTTGATTTGGTTTTCGAGGTTGATCGGCGTGTGTTGCTATTGGTGCACCCGGCCGGGTTAAAACTTTCAAAGCCGTGTCGCGGATATGGACGACTTGGAGCACAGATCTCGATCATAGACAAGCATAACTAAAGTTCTGCTACAATTTGACTTATAATGACTAGTAATCAGCTTCACTATAACGGAATGGCTAATTAATCGCCCACAATTGCTTGTTTGGTTGTCGCTTGCGACAATTGTATATGACTAGTAAGTATTGCAACTTCTAACGAATTGGCTGAATAAAAGTACCAACAACTGCTGGGTTTTGGGGTTATATCATGCTATCTATTTGATTAGTAATTACGCAACTATCACGGAATGGTTAACTAAAAGTGCCCACTGTTTACTTTATCAGGACGGTTATCTACACCTGACTAGTAATTGCTGCAACGATAACCGAATAAGTAAAACTGCCAACTGTGTGAGTTCCTCGGTTGACTTCCTCGTTTGGTCTCGAGGGGGAAACACCAGGATGGGTTTGTTTGGTGATAGCTTCAGGTTGGATCCGGTTAGGTCATTCTTACCCCTCTCTGATTACCGCCAGTGTATCGAGTCTCTATAGGTTGTTTAGTGCATGTTGCCGCTGCCGCTCAGTCCACCATACCTATGTAGGCGAGGACCGCCGAACTCTAGCCTCGCCGTGTACTGGCCTCAGTACTGACGCTCCTTTGTTTTCTGCTTTGCCCTTTGTCGGCACCCCTTTTTGTTAAGCAGGTCTTGAGCTCGACGCCGTTAGCAGGGTTACCCTTCCGGCTTGGCCTGGGCAGGGTTATGGACGCCATTGGTTATTCTTCAGGGCTCTTAGCCCCATTTGCATCTTGTCCGTAGCTGGACGCTCTATCGTTTCAAGGTGATTTGGATCTTTGTATTGTATATCTGTATTCTTGACTCATGGAGTCGCTTATATATATATCTGTTCTGTGGGTCCCATCGAGGACTGTTGTGTAATGTTATTACTTCGTTTTCCACCCGCACGAAAGTGCCTGGTGGGCACCTTTGAATCGTTTCTATGCGGGTTTGGTGAATTTTGCCCAAACTTGCATAGGTCCGATTCTGAGGGTGTTACAATTTTGCAGGACCCTTGGACAAAGCCGATAAAAGGGCCCCTACGACCAATATAGATGTACGTATAACTGCATATACAGACATATATATATACTTATTTTCACATGCAAAAAGTAAAAATAACAATAGTCTGAGATATTTATAAATAATTATCAAACACTAAGCAATGTCACATTACGATAGTAAGAATAAAAATGGTCGCAAAATCTAACAAGTATTTTTCTCCTAGTTTATTACCTCAAATAAGAACACAAACTCAATGAGACCATCAACAATCGATTAATGGTGATTGAATTTACAGATCTTAAAAGATAAAACCCTAATTAAAAGAAAGATAACTTACGGGCCTAGGACGACCAGAGGAGAGGCAAGCAGGGCTACAAGCGCTGGAGTTTGTAGCAGTCGTGAGGAACTAAGGGGGTTACAGACAAGAATTAGTGGCGAACTGACGATGGATGGAGGCCTGGACGGCTGGACCCGAGCAGTGGACCGCTAGTATTCTCTAATCGGCTAATTGTCTAAAGATGAACAAACGCATGAGTGTACGACTGACCAACGTGATCCTAACTATCCAAAATTCTCGGTAATTATATGGACCCTGGCCTAGTCCGTGTGTGTCTGTTTCCAATTCCCAGGTCCCAAGTCCCAACTCCCGATCGTTCTTTTTTATTTTCTCTACAGTATGTCAAACCTACATCTTGGGCCCCCCTTTGGCATGGGCCCTTGGGCGCCGCCCAACCTGGCCTAGGGTCAGAGCCGGGCCTGTGCTTGAAAGTCTAAAAAACCCTACTTCTTGATCATCTTTGCATTAGTATATGATTCACTGGTGGAGCTACATGAGGGCCAAACCGGGCCGTGGCCCGCCCAGGTTTGGATCAGAACTAAAACTATCTAGGCGTAAGCACAACCCACCAGCAGCACTGCAGTGCATCGATCCGCTCTCAGCACCTCTAACCCTGACTTAGATTGTTGTCTAAGGCTCTCACTGACCATGGCATAGTCTAGGGAAGAAGCATAGATATTAAGTTCATCCCACTGAACCAGGAACGTCGATCCGGCTAAGGGCAAGCCTCCAACAGCGATTAGCGACGGCGGCCGGCCAACGACACCCAACCCCCAAATGCCAGACGCACACAGCTAAGCTCTAGCAGCGGCAAGCCGGCAACCCAGCCACCAGTGAAGGTGCATGGCACACAGACTCCTATCCAATTTTTTGCTGCAACTATAAGCCCACACATGTAATTTACTTTCATCGAATTTCATTTCATGGCATCGTCTCAAAACTCAAATTCTCATTAGCGAATTTTAGAAGTATGAAGATGGCATGAAGTGGTCAGAAAGCTGATTTTCTAGTGTGTAACTCCATATACCTGATGGTTAATTGCATCAATTTATGGTTTATTTTGTTTGAGATATATTTGTATGTTCTGAATCAATATGAACAATCGGTACTTAGTACTGACTAATGCCTACAGAAGTAGCTTTGCTCTAGCTTGGCCTACCTAGTTGTTTGTTTGAAGCTCCACCACTGATATGATTTCCTACTTTTTATATATGTGTGTTCAAATCATAAAATATAGAGATAGTGAAGAAACACTTTTTTCATTGTGAAATTTCTACGTCTTGCATCTATTTTACTAAACAAATAGAAATGCAATATTAGTGGAAAAGGACAAAAAAGGGGCACATAATAATCAGAAACTCTTTTCTCAAAGATCATTTCTAAGACCTAAACATATATCATGAATATCACATAATAATCAAAATTTAACAAGTGCATCGCATATATTTGAATCACTTTGATGTCAGTACAACCTTACCTAGCATGCCGTCAAAAACATTAATTATTATCTGAGTTTTTGATTCAGTTGGTAAGGTATAAGATTCTCTACTGCAATTTGATTCTTGCATCTCCACCTTAAGAGTAATCGCATATTTGGGATTTCCATTATCTGTCTCCACCCGTCTTAACTTCTCTATAGCACGTATCTCGTACCTGCAAGAATACAAAAATTTATCTTCATTCTCAAGTATCAATGGTTGTTGACAAGGGGTAGCCCACAATTTTTTCCAGAAGACTACAAATTAACTAACAACACGCATTTTGTTCCACTTTTGTGCTTGATTGCCAATTATCTTGGCTGAATTACGGAAGTCACTCGTAAAATGGATGCATAGTAAGCTTCACTACTTCAATCTTAAAACAGGAACAACTTAGTGAATACATCTTCACGAACAACTAAGCATTAGTTCTTCTTTCATGTTCTTAGTACATTCACTCCATCCAGTCTTTCAGATAGTGAAAGTTAGTGAATTAGTTGACTTCGTTTTATCTAAATTTGAATGTATCTAGCACTAAAACAAGTCTAGATACATCCAAATCTAGACAAATTTAAGTCAAGTAATTTGGGTCGGAGGGAGTACCAGATCTTAGCTAGTTGCATCAGGAAGCACAAATCAAAGTTCAGACCCATGATCCATCATATCAGAGAAAAAGTGGCCAAAAAATTTAAATAGTGCGGATCAGTTAATCCTGACAATGACGATGGATCTTATTTAGAGCGAATCAAAGATTGGAGATCAAAAAAGGGATGAATGATCTCACCTGGCCATCCATGTTTTTGGGCTAGCCTCGTTGCCCACAACATCAAACTTTCCTCTGCAAGCTTTGGTTAGCAGCAGAGATGGGAACCTCGACCAAGAGATGACGGGCCTACGGCTGCAACACGAACTATCGATCCCAATATCCTCCGCCTTACTCACACATGCAGTATACGTAGCCGCTGCTATGCTCCTCCTTCTTTCCGTATGCCTACCAACCTAACCCTCTGTCGCGCTATGACCGGAGCAAGGGATCAGGAAGGGAACAACTCGGGAAGAGAGAGATCTGCAGGAAACCTACCTTGATTCCGGCGAGCACGAGTAAGGTGTGCCACTGCTGCCACTTTGAGAGCTCGCCCGCTGCCTCCACAAAGCCACCTCTCAACCTGCATATAACACATCAACATCAGTTATTCAGGAAGTGCGAGTAGGGGGTCAAAATTGATATGGGAAGATGAGTGGGCGAATCCTTTGGTTGAGCTGGAGGACGGAGGCCTTGAAGGCGAAGGGAGAGCTCCTCCTCCAAATCCTTCCTCTCCGCGGCCGCGGCGGCCGATCCCGCCGCTGCGGTTGATTCGGTGGTGGAATGACCACGTGAAATAGGAGAAGTCCATGGATACCCTGTTGTCTCCTTGGTCATTTTGGTGTTGCCAGATCTGACGAGATGCAGCGGAGGGGGCACGACTGATGAGGCCTAGGCGTCGGGTTTCCATGCCATGGAGACGTGCGGCAGAGGATAGGAATAGTCGAGGGGGAGGCGATGACAGACAGATCCGTGTTGTGGAAGCCGGATCCACGTGGTGGCGGTCGGATCTGGCGGCCGGTGTTAGGAGGCGCTGTGTGAAGGGTGCTGTATGCGGGGCAGAGGGCGTCATCGAGGTGTAGTAGGAGGAGATGCGGGAGGAGAGAATGGAAGGTGAGTTGCGGTAGGGGAGAAGGTAGACACCGGTTTCTTTCTGGGGCGCGACCGCGCGAGCGTGGTGCGAGGCTGCGAGCGACGGAGGTCGGACGAAGGGGCAACGTAGTGGCAGAAAACGGAACCCCTTCGTATTTTTTAGATAGTAGAGACTTATAGAGCAGGGGGACACGTTGATAGCTCGAAGGTGCAGGAAGATCTTAATCAAACAAGTATTCCATGAGCAGGCCGGTGTACATGATGCATGCATGGGTCTTGTGATCAATTCAACGTGCATGAGCCATGCTCACCATCGGCAGCTACAGCCATACTCGAGCGCCTAAACAATACTAAACAAAGGTAGCTAAGTTAATTAACTTAATAAATTATAGTCTATTTCTGCAGGTGAACGTATACAGCCTGAAATACTATGGTGTACGCGGTCTGGCACAGTTAAAACGTGTCACGTCATGTACGTACATAGGGCCGGCCGGCCGCGTGCGTGCACGTATCGTGCTAGCTACTGGACGCATGTAACAAAATTTATTTGACCTAGCTAATACTGATCCATTGAGGTGATAAAGATCAGACCGAAAGAGTCGCTCGGCCGGCCACGATTTTACCGGACGATCAACGCGTGCCAGCGTCAAGATAAGGATATCCACCGCAACAAACTCTTGGAGAGAACGGCTTCCGTCTCTATCTAGTCTCTGCCGCCTGTTAGCTTCTGCCTATAAAAGCCACACGCAGGACGACGCTCGGGGGACCCAGACTTACCACGCCAGTACTCAGACTCACAACGCCACGCCTGAAGACACGCCCCAGACGCTCATACCCGGAGGCCACACACGGACGTACTGCTCCGTGCAGCTGGAGGAGGAAAATGAGGAGATCGTATCAAGAATCAGCTTGGCTCTTCCACACCGTAGCCGATCCATCTAATCTCCATTCACCTGCCCATTCATCCGTCCACATACCCAAAACACCATAAACCAACCAAAGCCGACGCACCCACCGGTCAGAGCAAGCAAAAGCTTCCATGGAGGAGAAATCCGTGGTCATTAATGGTGAGTATATGAGTTGAATCTCTCTCTTTTTCTTTCTCTCTCCAGCATCCATGCACACATGCCTTTCGACGGAGCCAAGGTTCCGCTCACTGCCGCGTGGTGGACGGGGCCGCCGGTGCGCAGCCCACAACTGTGGGTCATGGTGGAGGCGACGATGAAATCAAGGTGTGGCCAGCGAGCTGCCCGCTCACGTCCAGGTGCTGCCGAGGACCATCGGGAAGCCTTGGCGGCCTCAAACGTAGCCGGCGATGATGGTGTCGGCGTGCTCTCAGGAGCGGTCGGGCCGTCTCCAACTTCCGCGCCATGGTGAAGATGACGAGAAGGCAGCCGGCGTGTATCCGGCGCCACGTTCATCTCCAGCGCCACCAAGACGACGGCCCGAGAGCGTACAACTGCCGGTGTGTAGCCCGGCGCCATCTCCAACGCCACCAAGTCGACGACATGGAGGCGCGCGGCCGCCGGCGTGCAGCCCGGCGCCATCTCTCCAATGCCACCAAGAGGACGGCCCCGAGGTCGTGCGGCTGCCGGCGTGCAGCCCGGTGCCATCTCCATCTCCAACGCCACCAAGTCGATGACCTGGAGGCGCGCGGCTGCCGGCGTGTAGCCCGACGCAATCGCCATCTCCACTCCGGTGTGGCACGCCAAAGACGGCGGCCTTGACTGCTGACGTGCCGTAGCGGCGCCATCTCCCCCATCGATCCATGCTCTACGGCGGCGCCGAAGACGATGGAGGAGTGGATCCCGATATCTCCTCACTCCGGAGAAGCGTGCCGAAGACAACGGCGAGAAGGCAACCGACATGCATCCGGCGCCACGTCCATCTCAATGAACCGTGCCGCTCAAGACGGCGGCGGGGCTGCTGGCGTGCAGCCCGACCTTCTCTTCACCTCCTACGAGCTCCAACAAGACGACGGCTCCGACGGCGCGGCTGTCGGCGTGCCGTAGCGACGCCATCTCCATCTTCACCATGGACGTGGTCGAAGACGACGACGACGGCGCCGCCGGCGCGCAGCCTTGTGGCATCTCCAACACGGACGGTGGCCGTAGGCGGCGGTGCGACACTGTCGGCGTTCAAGTTTGGCGGCATACTCGAGCTCCTCGAGACGTGAGCGACGGCGTAAGGGGCGGCCAGCCCGTAGCAGCGCCATCTCCACCTTCGCGCAGCCGCAAGCGGCGGCGGCGCTATCGGTGGCAGCCGTAGGCGATGACGCCACCTCCACCTCAATCGACGCCGATGGAACGAGGCCGGCTCCAGGCGTGTCTTTTCAGACCGGAAACTGGCCTCGTCTAGGCCAGTATTTGGATATACGCGGCCATCACGTCAAGTGCACACAAAGCACTCCTATAAAGAAAATAAAAGTTGGACTTGCGTGCGTACATACACTAAATATGGCGCACGTATTGTTTAGCTTTAATTCCTGGTGCAATCTTTAAGCTGTTGCTCACGGCCATCAGTATGAGGCGCGGTCGCTGGAGTCACCCGTGTCGCTACGATGCGACCGGCTCTGGACATGCATGCACATACGTAGGAGCCAAGGACCACTGCTAACTCATGAGCTGAGCTAGCTGCTGCAGCTAAGGACGTGGCGGCCTGGCTGCTCGATGTCGCCTCCGACGTCACTTCTCCAAGAGCCCGTGAGACGGCGCCCATAGTCGCGACGACCGCCGTGAACTCGGCGTCAGACCGAGACGAGGCGCCGACCACACCGGCTACACCGACTTGTAGGCGCGCGTCGGTTTCGCACCGACGCCGATCTCCATCGACATGTACTCCCGCGAGGCATTACCCTTTCACACCCCGACGAGGATGCTGGTCGTCGAGAAGTCCCAGCTGAGCGGACCCATGGTACTCCAACTCCAACAACATCGACACCGTCAAGACCGACGAGGCACGACGACGAGGGCGGGCATGGCCGGAGTAAAGGCCACGCTACTCGCGGCGCGTGTACCGACAAGGACACGAGCTCTGCCGCCGCCCACACACACACACCACCACCACATCATGCATGGAAAACGCGAAGCGAAGACGACGAAGACGACCACACGGTTTAATCGGAGGTGTCTCGCGGCGTAACCCGCGGGAGTAATTAACCGGGTGCCTTCCGAGGCCCCGGGAACCATGAGATCACAATCGCCCTAGTCAGGCTGGCCGCGCAAGCAGGCCACGAAACGCACTGTATTAGGGATTTGTACTTTGTTTCTCCACGAGAGATTAATGAAATGCATCTTCCCTACCTTTTCTTGTGTACTACGGTACACTGGCACGCCCGCACTTTTTTTTCTTTACCCCGGCGCATGAGAAAAACACGCTACCATCCTTCTCCTCTCGAGTAGCCTACGTTCGACTTTTCCAGAACGTTTTTCTCGTGTCAAACAAATTGGCACGCCCGGTGGGACATGGTTCTCCTCCCATCTTTTCTCCGTTGTGGTCGTCGGAATCGTCTTCGCCTGTTCACCCAACCCACACAGCATCCTGCACGACAAGCCAACAGCGAGGACCTCCGCTGATCAAAGGTCATCTTCATGCAGGAGGAATCCCCCACGCCATCAACACGGAGCCCTGGGTGATCCACTTTGGAGCATCCTTTCCGCCAATGGTGATCGTCGAGGTCGGCACCAAGATGGTCATGCACCAAGCCCAGGAGCCAGCGCAGTTCCAAACCGCGCGATCCGAGAAGGCGCAAAGGCGGGCATCCGCCATGGCCAAGAAGGAGCGCCGCGAGTTGATGCTCGAGGCGCGCGCCCTATTGAAGGAGTCAACGGGACATGACGTCAAAGGGGACATGGGGGCACCCCAACGCCTCTCTTCCAACGTCGCCGACAAGCGGGCGGGAGCGGTGTCACTTCGCGCCCCTACCCCGCCTTTGCACCCGGAGCTGCCGACGCCAACACCTAGGCGCACCGGAGTGGAGCTTCTTGGAGGCTTGGAAGCCGCCTCCGGTGACCTGCGGAGACTCATGGCAAACGCCCGTTTGTCAGAAAGCCCGCATCCACTAAGGAACTACAGGAGGAAGTGCCGTAAGGTACAACGCCTTCACCAGCTATTAAGCTCCCGCATCACCAGGAGCACGGTTCTTGCGGAAGATTGGTCCCTCGGCGCAAGGGACCTCGCGGACGAGGTGTTCACATGTACTAGCACTGAACCATCAGAGGTCAAGTTGGTGGTGAGAAGAGCCATCATGAAGGAGTTCTGGAAACGGTACTCCCGAAAAGAGTCCGTCTTGCCGGGCCCAACGCTCTCCATCAACCTTGAAGATCCTCGAAGAAGCATGTGTGCACCATGCTGCCACACTTCGGCGATCAATGGCCGCACCATCCCCAACGACAACAGGTTCGCCGTTCTTCGGAACGAGGTACCTGCACCACGTGGAGAAGACCTGCGGCAGGAGTTCCGCCGCTTGCAAGATCAAATGAATAGCATCCAGAGGCGGCTCCATGAGCAAGGAGCGCCAAGTTCTTCATCAGCACAAGCTGGGGGCAGGATTAGGCACCAAGCCCCTAGTCACCGTCCTCAACATGAGCGCCATACCTTGGCTCCCCGACGCCAACCTTCACCCATTATACATGCACACCGGGGGCATCCTAACATGCCCCCACGTTGGAACCGTTGGTCACGACATCAAGATGACGAGAGGGACCCTCGTCCCACTCAACAGTGGCGACCTAGGGATCCTCCACGAGATGCACTTCCACCACGGCCTTCATCCCCGCCTAGGCGTGGAGAGCGACTTCAAGTGCGCCCTGCAAGGGACGTGCCTACCACATCAACACCACGAGCTGCACCGCCTCTTCTACCAACGCCACCAGCACCCTCAAAAACCCGGCAGGTCCTCACAGAGAACCAACGCAAGCGCGAGAGGCGCCGGAGGAATCGCCAAGTTCTATACAAAGAACTCGAAGACCTGGTGCTCCGCCATACCCAAGTTCGTGTACGACCCGATGGTGGGGTCATTCAAGAAAGTGATAGGATCGGCTTCCGCATCTCTCCAAACCTGGAGCGGCACGAGCGGTACAATTACCTGCTCACCGCCTCGCCCAAAACCACGCAAGATGCCCTTAGGGGTGTCGAACAAAAGTGGCGGTTCCACCACCGCTTCCTTCAGCAAATCCTCAACAAGGCGATGAACAGGCGATGGACACATCGTCGTCTTCGCCTCCTCGGAGGCAAAAGACACCAACACCGACAGCCACGCCAATGGAGGACGTCGAGGAGACTCCAGCCGCAACTGCCTCCAACCCCGAGGCGGATCTTGGGGCTTCAACCTCCGTTGCCCCGGGAAAAGACGAGATGCCTCCCACAAAACCTCCGCTTACCTCTCCGCAAGGGGACGAGAAGATCGGAGATGATGCCCTTCAGCAGGGGGATGGAAAGGAAAAGGAGGCAACAAAGAAGAACCTTGCTTTGTGCGGCACTGTTGCAGTGCGACCAAGGCTTGAGCCAAACGACGGTTGGCAACCTCCTCAAGTCACCCATGAGTTTGGCTATCCCTCGGACGAGGAGATCGTGCCGAACCCCAAAGCTGACTTCAAGAAGGCTTTCTTGCCACGCCTCGGCCATGTACGTTCATGGTTCAAGGGCACTGACGCGGAGGCCAAGGCCAACGCTTCTACAAGGGAAGAGGGAGCAAGATCCACTGCCCCATGCCTTCCCATCATGGCAGGGAAAGGCTCACTTTCTGATGGAGACTTGGGATATCACCCGAACATTTCGCCGCGACTCTACACCGACATCACCTCAAGACTCCCACGAGATCCCGACGAGTTGTTGCAGGTTGCAAATCGACCTGGAGCCAAGACACGGCTAAGGTCTGTCGCACTTCGGAGTGTGATGGACAGATCAACCAAAGAGGAAGGGATTGACGACTACACCGACGATGAAGAGAGCTTCTCCGACTCTTCTTCCACCTCCTCGTTGGAGAAACTTACAAACTCCCCTCCATACCACGAGCTCGCCCCTTCGGTCCTATCGGACTGTGAAGATGGCCTTGAAGATCTCCATACCGCACCAGCCCACATGGCGGTAGACGGTGGAAAGAACGACGGCTCTGCATCCGCGCAGGCTAGTGCATCGGCAGGGAGAGAAGCTGCACTGGAAGAAGAGATGAAGGAGCAGCGCCAGAAGATTGACCAATTGACATCAAAACTCGACCAGTTCATCGAGCTCATGATGAACAACAGCAACAACAACGGTGTCCCGCCACAAAGCGTACCACCAGGAGTGGTAGACCCACAAGTGGAGGAGTTGCAGGCGGGCGCTCTAACAAGTGCGCCACCCCATCATGAGCGCCAACACGAAGAAACAATCACACATGCTCGCCAATGGGCTAGACCCTCTGGTCCAGCCGACACAATGCCACAACAAAGCATGCTGAAAGGCTACCACGACATGCTTAAAGACATGGTAGACAAAAGATTCGAGCAATTGAAGGTCGATAATGCTCCTCGCACCATGGGGAGCGAGCTAGAGAAGCCCTACGAATCATGGCACGAACTGGTGTCATTCCCTGCAGGGTGGCACCCACCAAAGTTTCGTCAATTCGACGGGATGGGTGATGCAAGGGAGCACTTGGCGTACTTCGAGGCGGCGTGCGGGGACACTGCAAACAACGCGTCACTTCTCCTTCGACAATTTTCAGGGTCGTTAACCGGCCCTGCCTTCCACTGGTATAGCCGCCTGGCGGTTGGATCCATCGAAAGTTGGTCAGGCATGAAGGAGGTCTTCAAGAAGCACTTCGTCGCCATGAAGAAGGACTTCTCTGTCGTCGAGCTTGCACAAGTTCGTCAACGACGAAATGAGTCCATCGACGAGTACGTCATTCGCTTCCATGCTATGTGCGGCTCGCCGGAGATGCACCTTGAGGACGCCATCGAGATGTGTGTCCACGGGATGCAACAACATTGGTCACTCGAGGTCTCGGCGCGAGCCTAGGACCTTCAAAGCTCTTAGCACGCGGTGGCAACGAAGCTAGAGTTTGAGAAATCACCACAGATCATGGAGCTCTACAAGAACGCCACTATATTCGACCCGTCCAAGCTCTTCGCATCAACATCCAAGCCAACCAATAATGGGGCCAAGATGAAGGCACCGGTGGAGGCAAATGCCACTAGGGTCTTCTCCTCCACGCCCCAAGGCAATGTGCCAATGTTGGGCGCAAGAGGCGAGCAAGCTGGAGTAAGGCAACGACCCACGATGCAAGAGCTCCTCAAGAAGCAATACATCTTCCGCAGAGAGCTGGTGAAGGACATGTTCAACCAGCTGATGGAACATCGAGCTTTGAACCTTCCAGAAGCTCGAACACCCGATCAACTGGGGATGACAGATAATGCTTTGTTTTGCCCGTATCATAGGTACGTGGGACATGTCATCGGGATCGTCGCTTTTCAAGGAATGGCTCAAGAGCCGTCAATGAAAAGAGGATCAACTTGGACCCGGAAGCTATCAATCCAGATTACCAAGCTGTGAACATGGTGAGCGTAGTTTTGCCCTCTTCATCAAGGCAAGGCGATGAATATGAAGATGGATGGGCGCCCCTCTCACAAGTTGAGGGCCAACTATCCAACCTCGTCCTGGCGACAGCATCAACACCTCTCCTTCAACAGGATTCTACACCAACCATGTCCATGGAGAAGCCTTGGAGCACGGTCCGTCGGAAGCCATACCCGAGGGACCTTCCAACCCGACCTCCTCGTCTGACATCATCAACACGCTCTCCCCCAACAATTCTAAGGCGAGTTGATCCAAGCCAACGCCGTCCCCCACCGAGGTTCGTCCCCAAGTCCGAGGGAGATGAGTCATTCCCCCGACCAGGGCGGGGACTACGCACTTTGGCGCAGTTCCTACCCCATGGTTGGGACCAAGGGCCAACAGAGGGTGTCGAAGGAGTACAAGATGAGGCCCGCTCCTCTCAAGCGCGAAACACGGCAAGTTGCAACGTCGTCCTCGACTACAAGGACGTGCCTAGCTCCGAGTCGGACGACATGTTCACTCCTGAAGAGCACGAGGCGTTCCACGCCGAAGGTGCCACAAAGAACCCGAAGGTGGAAGAGGTGAACATGAACCTGCGTGGGGGAAAGGTCTTACCCGACTCCCTGAAGGCCAAGCAAACAAGAGTGGACAAGCCGGCGGCCCAGAAGGAGGCAACACCGCATGAAGAGACACCAGAAGCGCATGATGGTGGGAAGGCGAAACCACAAGACATCGACTACAACATTATCGCCCACCTCAAGCGAATTCCGGCCCCGAGTGTGCATGCGCTCATGCTGGTGCCAAACCTGCGTGAAGCCCTCATCAAGGCGCTCCAGGCTCCGGAGATCTATGACGTGTGCATGGCGAAGCATCGTCTCTTGGCCAATCCCTTGTTCGTGAATGAGATCACGTTCAACGAAGAGGACAATCTCATAGAAGATGGTGCCCATAACTGCCCACTTTACGTGGAGGGAAACATTGGGGCCGCGCATCTTCGTCGGATCCTCATCGACCTGTGGTCTGCAGGAACATACCGCCGTCCGGAGTTTGAAGCGGGCAGGTTTCACGATGGGCGACCTGGAGTCCACCGACGTGATGATATGCGGCCGACAACCAAGGAAGCCAACACCGGGGCCATCACGGTGAAGATCCAGATGTCTACATTCAGCTTCAAGGTGCGGTTCTTCGTCATCGAAGCGAACACCTCCTACTCGGCTCTCTTAGGGAGGCCTTGGATCCACAAGTATCGTGTGGTGCCTTCTACCCTTCACCAATGCCTAAAGTTCCTCGACGGCAACGTCACACAACAACGCATCATCGGCAACACCAACCCCTACACCGTGCAAGAGTCGCATCATGCAGATGCGAAGTACTACTTCCCCGTCGAAGACAGTGACCAACATGTCGGGCGGACAACACCAGCGGTTGATGTCTTAATCAAACCTAGTGTCGCGCCAGTCGCCGAAGCACGACAGCTCATCATACCATGCTCCCCCGCGGACGCACGGGGTTCCTCCTCTCGCAGCCGAAGGAACCCTGGGCGTAGGCGATCTTCCTTGACTGTGCAACACGACTACAAGCCCGTCCCCCAGGACGGGATGGGGAGCTCTACCCCGATATTGCTGGGGGCAAGCTCTTCTACGCCTGCCCCGGTAGCCCCGTTGCTATTGAAGGCAAGGTACCAAAAGCCCACGCCAATCACGTTGAGGTCGGCAATGACGCCTCTACAAGAGGCTCCTACATCTTCATCGACTTCGGCGCACCAAGAGCCTAGTTGTTTAACACTTGGCGGCTCTGCAGGTGCCCAGGAAGGACCGAAGGCATTGATCAGCAGCAGTGATGCGCCCCCGACGATCACACTGCGGGTGCGCAACACTCCAAAAGTGGAAGGTGCACCCACTCATTCGGGGGTGGTTAGGAGGAGAATAAAGGAGATAGAGGAAGCTGCGCGGGGAGCTCGTGTCATGCAGCCCCCATCCCTCTACATATCCACGGCTTCTCCATTGGAGGTTTGGGCTATCCCAAGTTCATCTGGGTCTAGAACCCAAACCATTTTCTATAAAGTTCCACAGGTACAACATTGTGACTCCATATTTGAGCTTCCCCAACCTCGCCATGATACAGAAGAAGCACTATCCACAATGAAGGCTGAGACCAAGATGGCTCGCTTGCTGGAGAAGGCGGGGTTCACGCTTCGGCAGAACAGTAGAATACCGCCGCCACCCGCGGTTTGCGAGGCATGGTGGAGGCAAGCCGAGGACCTCATCAAGTAGAAGGGCAAGAATCGGACCAAGTTCGGGCTTGGGTACACTCACCCGGGTGGCCACGACGATGAAGAAGGAGGACTCAATGGCGTCGCACAAGTCACGTGCCATGCTACGTCTGTCTCTTCACGAGACGACATGGAACTGCCACGTCATGGCCTTCACCGCCAAAACCCCATCGACGACGCGCCGGTCAAGGAAGAAGAAGAGGTCGAACCCACGCTGGCTCCACAGGAGATGGAAGACGGTGGTCAGCCCACCATCGATGAACTTGTCGAAGTCAACCTCGGAACCGAGGACGATCCACGTCCCACTTTTGTCAGATCCATGCTGACGGAAGAGGAACGGGAAAGCTATCGACGCTTCTTGATGGAGTATCGAGATTGCTTCGCTTGGAGCTACAAAGAGATGCCGGGGCTCGACCCTCGTGTCGCTACACACAAGCTGGCGATTGACCCGCAACACCGCCCCGTCAAGCAGCCTCCACGGCGCTTGCGTTCGGAGTTTCAAGACCAAGTCATCGCCGAGGTCGATAAATTAATCATTGCAGATTTCATCAAAGAGGCGAAATACACCAAGTGGCTCGCAAACATTGTCCCCGTGGAGAAGAAGAACGGCCAGGTACGGGTGTGCCAAGACTTCCGCGACCTAAATCGAGCATGCCCCAAAGATGACTTTCCCCTGCCAATCACGGAAATGGTCGTCGACTCCACCACGGGCCATGGTGCGCTATCCTTCATGGATGGTTCGTCAGGCTACAACCAAATCAAGATGGATCCGGACGACGCCATCAACACCGCGTTCAGGACCCCGAAGGGCAACTTCTACTACACCGTCATGCCATTCGGCTTGAAGAATGCTGGTGCGACGTACCAGCGGGCCATGACATACATCCTCGGTGACCTGATCCACCATTCGGTGGAGTGCTACGTAGATGACATGGTGGTGAAGACCAAGGACCGCCGGGATCATCAGGAGGACCTCCGGGTCATCTTTGAGCGCCTATGTCGACACCAGCTCAAGATGAACCCGTTGAAATGTGCCTTCGCCATTCAATCGGGCCTCTTCCTAGGCTTCGTTGTCCATCATCGAGGCATAGAGATCGAACCGAAGAAGATCAAGGCCATCCTCAACATGCCACCACCTCGTAATCTCAAGGAATTGAGAGGTTTACAAGGGAAGTTGGCGTACATCCGTCGCTTCATCTCCAATCTCTCGGGACGCATCCAACCCTTCTCAAGTCTCATGAAGAAGGGAGCTCCATTCGTATGGGATGAAGGGTGTCAAAGAGGATTCGACGACATCAAGAAGTACTTACTTAACCCACTGTTTTGGCAGCTCCGTAAAAGAGCGCCTCTTATCCTATACATTGCAGCAGCCTACTTCAATAGGTGCTCTTCTCGCTCGACAATGTGAAGGGAAGGAGGTGGCTTGCTACTACCTGAGCCGCACCATGGTGGGCGCTGAGCGAAACTACTCTCCAATAGAGAAGTTATGCTTGGCGCTTATATTCGCGTTGAAGAAGTTGAGGCACTACATGCTAGCACTCCAAATCCACCTCGTCGCTAGAGCGGATCCTATAAGGTACGTGCTAAGTCAGCCCACACTAATGGGGCGACTCGGAAAATGGGCATTGCTCATGATGGAGTTCGACATCACCTTTGTGTCTCAGAAAGCGATCAAGGGCCAAGCCTTAGCGGAGTTCCTTGCGGCGCATCCCATCCCCGACGACTCTCCGCTCATTACCAACCTCCCCGACGAGGAGGTTTTCACCGCGGAGGTCGAGGCTCCATGGGAGCTCTACTTCGATGGTGCTTCGCGCACAGAGGCCGACCCTGATGGCACACCCAAGCGGAGAGCAGGAGCAGGATTGGTGTTCAAGACTCCACAAGGAGGGGTGATGTATCACTCCTTCTCCCTTCTCAAGGAAGAATGCTCCAACAATGAGGCAGAGTATGAGGCTCTCATCTTCGGCCTCCTCCTGGCACTCTCCATGGAAGTCCGTTCTTTACGGGCCTATGGAGACTCCCAGCTCATCGTTCGGCAAGTCAACGACATCTACGAGGTGCGCAAGCCGGAACTGGTGTCGTACTATGGTGCGGCCCGGAAGCTTATGGAGAAATTCCAACATGTTGAAGTTCTCCATGTCCCGCGAAGCAGGAATGCACCTGCCGATGCCTTGGCAAAACTGGCGTCGGCACTGGTGCTCCCAGGTGATAAATCCACGCAAGTGACGGTGGAAGAAAGGTGGCTTGTTCCCGCTGTCCTAGAACTCATCCCGGAGGAAGAAGAAGTCAACACCATCACGACGAACATCGTGGAGGAGGACGAGTGGCTACAACCCTTCCTCAACTACTTCAAGCACGGCAGCCTCCCCGACGACCCCGTCGAGAGGCGCCAACTCCAACGGCGACTTCCCTCCTATGTGTATAAGGCCGGCGTCTTGTACATACGATCTCACGGGCAAGAGATTCTACTTCGGTGCGTCAACCAAGATGAAGCCAAAAAGATCTTGCAAGAGGTGCACCACGGGGTCTGCAGTGGACACCAAGGTGGGGCCAAGATGTACCATGCCATACCGCTGGGTACTATTGGCCCGGCATCATGAAGGACTGCCTCGGTAGCTGTGTCATGCCATGGTTGCCAAATCCATGGAGACTTCAAGCATCAGCCGCCGTTCTGCACCCCACCATTCCCTCATGGCCATTCGATGCACAGGGATTGACGTCATCGGACCCATCGATCCGTCATCTTCCAGGGGCCATCGTTTCATCCTTGCAGCGACGGACTACTTCTCCAAGTGGGCGGAGGCCGTTCCGCTGCGGGAGGTGAAGAGCGACAACGTCATCAACTTCCTAGAGCGAAATATCATACATCGCTTTGGAATACCACACTGTATCACCTCCGACAACGGCAAGGCATTCAAATCCAACAAGATGTACATGTTCATGGCGAAGTACAAGATCAAGTGGAACTACTCCACCGGCTACTACCCTCAAGCCAATGGAGCAATCGAGGCCTTCAACAAGACGCTCGGCAAGATACTCAAGAAGACGGTGACAACACATAGAAGGGACTGGCCCGACCGTCTCTTCGAGTCTCTATGGGCGCATCAAATCTGCACCCCAACTCAGTTTACACCCTATTCCTTTGTCTATGGGAGTGAGGCGGTACTTCCATTGGAGGTCCAGCTACCCTCTCTTCGTGTCACCGTCCAAGATGAACTCACCAAAGATGAACAGGTACAACTGCGATTCCAGGAGCTTGACGCCCTGGAGGAGGAGCGTCTCCAAGCCCTGCAGAACTTGGAGCTTTACCACAAAACATGGTGAGAGCTTACGGCAAGCTCGTGAGGCAACGTCTTTCGGAAGGCGAGCTAGTGCTTGTCCTCAGGCGCCCCATCGTTGTCACGCACAAGACGAAGGGGAAGTTCGAGCCAAAGTGGGAAGGACCCTACGCCATCGAGCGAGCCTACGACGGGGGTGCATACCAGCTGGTCGATCCTCAAGGAGCCCGGCCCATGCCTCCAATCAACGGAAGGTTTCTTAAAAAATATTTCTGCTAAATATTTGCTTCTTCCGTTGCCTTTCTTTTTCCGTTTTTTCTATGGGGAGTCCTTCAGTCGGCTCAAGTCCATGATGCATTCTCCTTTGCATAGTGTGGATCGTCTGTTTTCCCCCAATAACAAAAAAAACTGGCTTTCCCTAAACATACTGTGCTGGTGATTGAAGATCTGGCTGCCTTAGGACTTGTCGGAGGGCGGCACGATGTGCCAAGTTGCAAGTGGAGCGACACCTACACCCACAAAGCACGACACGTACCAAGTGCATGCTTCCAGAGGCAGTGGAGAAGATCACTTGGGCACTTCAGCGTACCGAGACTCCACGCCCCTCATGCTCCCCGGCGTGCCTCGCTCAGAGAGGCTCACACCTGGGAAGACCATAGGAAAAGATCATGAAAAGGCTGCCCGACTGGTAAGTGGCAGCGTGACAACCCTGGGGTGTGCCACGAAAAGCTCCAGATAAAGTGCCAAGAGGGTTCCTTAGTCCACCAAGGTGAACGGTGCCTTCCAAGTTCCCAAGATGGTTCCCCAAGCGAAGAAAGAAGAAGAGAACCTCAGAAGGTGAAGCCAAAAAAAAAAAAAAGAAAAAAAATATCTCCAAGAGCGCAAGCAATCTCATGAAGTCCATGATCACCCAGGTGGACCTCGCAAGCAGTCCCCGTAGAAAAAAAAAATACATAAACTCCAAGACGCAAGTCTGAACCGTCCCAGGCATAAGGGAACCATTCGAAGGAAGGCGGAAGGTAGCTGTTCACCACCCCTCAATAAGGCGCGGAAGTTTCAGAGCTGTTGTCCCAAAGCCTTACTCCCTTGTTTTACCATGCCCAAGTCTCTGGGTTCGCAGGGTATCGTGCAGGGGGCATGGCTGAGCCGTGGGGCTTCTCGGTATCAGGATGGGCTAGAGTATGATTCTCTACTGCCTCTTGGAAGCATCTCCGAGGACGGCGTCTCCACACACGTACACGGAAGGACGAAGTTCTAATCGTCATGGTCTTGCGACGATTCTCGAAGACAGGTCCTTCGGCGGCCTTTTCCAATATCACACATATAGCTAGTGTATAACGGGAAAGCCAACATTTTAAGAAATCAAAACCAAATCATTTTCTTCCTCTCGATTTCTTGTTTTCTAACTCTTGCGGGTTTTATTCCTCGAGCAAATACTTGGCCATATGCTTTTACAAGCTGAATGGCGATGGGGCGTACATGATACTCCAAGCGCCTTCAACTTCATGTGTCTCCACCAGCCTACCGCGGCAACACCGAGGTGGTGTCGACGCTGATGTCTTTCTGGCGTCTCGGCTACACCGACACGTGAAGATACGGGAGCAGTGCAGTACGCCAGTGTGGTCAGCACGAATCTGTGAAACCCTTCAATCTAATCGGCTGGCAATGCTATAATTATACGGTCGCGATTAGTTCGATAAATTTTCTCCAAGACACGGCATGGTATTTCGCTGTGCAGCGGAGGTGAATTGTAGATGTTTTGCTGGTTGGCGCCGCCGCCGTGCATGGCCCAGCAAATTTCTCTAAGCTATTCTGAGCGTGGGAAGATCTACCCACACCGTATCTACACGGTGAACAAGGCTGCAATGAAATAGTTGCGCCGAATTGGTTTCTCGCCAAGTCGAGTCCGATTCGCTTTGCGCTCGAACTCCACTTGGCGGGGGGCATTTGTTCGATAGATTTTTATACAAACTTATAGAGCAGGGGGACACGTTGATAGCTCGAAGGTGCAGGAAGATCTTAATCAAACAAGTATTCCATGAGCAGGCCGGTGTACATGATGCATGCATGGGTCTTATGATCAATTCAACGTGCATGAGCCATGCTCACCATCGGCAGCTACAGCCATACTCGAGCGCCTAAACAATACTAAACAAAGGTAGCTAAGTTAATTAACTTAATAAATTATAGTCTATTTTTGCAGGTGAACGTATACGGCCCGAAATACTATGGTGTACGCGGTCTGGCACAGTTAAAACGTGTCACGTCATGTACGTACATACGGCCGGCCGGCCGCGTGCGTGCGCATATCGTGCTAGCTACTGGACGCATGTAACAAAATTTATTTGACCTAGCTAATACTGATCCATTGAGGTGATAAAGATCAGACCGAAAGAGTCGCTCGGCCGGCCACGATTTTACCGGACGATCAACGCGTGCCAGCGTCAAGATAAGGATATCCACCGCAACAAATTCTTGGAGAGAACAGCTCCCGTCTCTATCTAGTCTCTGCCGCTGTTAGCTTCTGTCTATAAAAGCCACACGCAGGACGACGCTCGGGGGACCCAGACTTACCACGCCAGTACTCAGACTCACAACGCCACGCCTGAAGACACGCCCCAGACGCTCATACCCGGAGGCCACACACGGACGTACTTCTCCGCGCAGCTGGAGGAGGAAAAGGAGGAGATCGTATCAAGAATCAGCTTGGCTCTTCCACACCATAGCCGATCCATCTAATCTCCATTCACCTGCCCATTCATCCGTCCACATACCCAAAACACCATAAACCAACCAAAGCCGACGCACCCACCGGTCAGAGCAAGCAAAAGCTGCCATGGAGGAGAAATCCGTGGTCATTAATGGTGAGTATATGAGTTGAATCTCTCTCTTTTTCTTTCTCTCTCCAGCATCCATGCACACATGCCTTTCGACGGAGCCAAGGTTCCGCTCACTGCCGCGTGGTGGACGGGGCCGCCGGTGCGCAGCCCACAGCTGTGGGTCATGGTGGAGGCGACGATGAAATCAAGGTGTGGCCAGCGAGCTGCCCGCTCACGTCCAGGTGCTTCCGAGGACCATCGGGAAGCCTTGGCTGCCTCAAACGTAGCCGGCGATGATGGTGTCGGCGTGCTCTCAGGAGCGGTCGGGCCGTCTCCAACTTCCGCGCCATGGTGAAGACGACGAGAAGGCAGACGGCGTGTATCCGGCGCCACGTTCATCTCCAGCGCCACCAAGACGACGGCCCGAGAGCGTACAACTGCCGGTGTGTAGCCCGGCGCCATCTCCAACGCCACCAAGTTGACGACATGGAGGCGCGCGGCCGCCGGCGTGCAGCCCGGCGCCATCTCTCCAATGCCACCAAGAGGACGGCCCCGAGGTCGTGCGGCTGCCGGCGTGCAGCCCGGTGCCATCTCCATCTCCAACGCCACCAAGTCGATGACCTGGAGGCGCGCGGCTGCCGGCGTGTAGCCCGACGCAATCGCCATCTCCACTCCGGTGTGGCACGCCAAAGACGGCGGCCTTGACTGCTGACGTGCCGTAGCGGCGCCATCTCCCCCATCGATCCATGCTCTACGGCGGCGCCGAAGACGATGGAGGAGTGGATCCCGATATCTCCTCACTCCGGAGAAGCGTGCCGAAGACAACGGCGAGAAGGCAACCGACATGCATCCGGCGCCACGTCCATCTCAATGAACCGTGCCGCTCAAGACGACGGCGGGGCTGCTGGCGTGCAGCCCGACCTTCTCTTCACCTCCTACGAGCTCCAACAAGACGACGGCTCCGACGGCGCGGCTGTCGGCGTGCCGTAGCGACGCCATCTTCATCTTCACCATGGACAGGGTCGAAGACGACGACGGCGGCGCCGGTGCGCAGCCTTGTGGCATCTCCAACACGGACGGTGGCCGTAGGCGGCGGTGCGACACTGTCTGCGTTCAAGTTTGGCGGCATACTCGAGCTCCTTGAGACGTGAGCGACGGCGTAAGAGGCGCCCAGCCTATAGCAGCGCCATCTCCGCCTTCGCGCAGCCGCAAGCGGCAGCGGCGCTACCGGTGGCAGCCATAGGCGATAACGCTACCTCCACCTCAATCGACGCCGATGGAACGAGGCCGGCTCCAGGCGTGTCTTTTCAGACCGGAAACTGGCCTCGTCTAGGCCAGTATTTGGATATACGCGGCCATCACGTCAAGTGCACACAAAGCACTCCTATAAAGAAAATAAAAGTTGGACTTGCGTGCGTACATACACTAAATATGGCGCATGTATTGTTTAGCTTTAATTCCTGGTGCAATCTTTAAGCTGTTGCTCACGGCCATCAGTATGAGGCGCGGTCGCTGGAGTCACCCGTGTCGCTACGATGCGACCGGCTCTGGACATGCATGCACATACGTAGGAGCCAAGGACCACTGCTAACTCATGAGCTGAGCTAGCTGCTGCAGCTAAGGACGTGGCGGCCTGGCTGCTCGATGTCGCCTCCGACGTCACTTCTCCAAGAGCCCGTGAGACGGCGCCCATAGTCGCGACGACCGCCGTGAACTCGGCGTCAGACCGAGACGAGGCGCCGACCACACCGGCTACACCGACTTGTAGGCGCGCGTCGGTTTCGCACCGACGCCGATCTCCATCGACATGTACTCCCGCGAGGCATTACCCTTTCACACCCCGACGAGGCTGCTGGTCGTCGAGAAGTCCCAGCTGAGCGGACCCATGCTACTCCAACTCCAACTACATCGACACCGTCAAGACCGACGAGGCACGACGACGAGGGCGGGCATGGCCGGAGTAAAGGCCACGCTACTCGCGGCGCGTGTACCGACAAGGACACGGGCTCTGCCGCCGCCCACACACACACACCACCACCACATCATGCATGGAGAGCGCGAAGCGAAGACGACGAAGACGACCACACGGCTTAATCGGAGGTGTCTCGCGGCGTAACCCGCGGGAGTAATTAACCGGGTGCCTTCCGAGGCCCCGGGAACCATGAGATCACAATCGCCCTAGTCAGGCTGGCCGCGCAAACAGGCCACGAAGCGCACTGTATTAGGGATTTGTACTTTGTTTCTCCACGAGATATTAATGAAATGCATCTTCCCTACCTTTTCTTGTGTACTACGGTACACTGGCACGCCCGCACTTTTTTTCTTTACCCCGGCGCATGAGAAAAACACGCTACCATCCTTCTCCTCTCGAGTAGCCTACGTTCGACTTTTTCCAGAACGTTTTTCTCGTGTCAAACACCACTCCCGGTGATATCCTAGACTCCTCCGAAATATTCTGAGACGCTCCGAAACATCCTTTCGGAATTAGTTCATCCAACTATCCCCTTTGCACTCACATTCTAAAATGCTGAAAACGTCTTAAGTGTGTAACCTGGTAGGTTCGGATATTTGCAGACATGTCTGGAACTCATCCTGTTGACAATGATTACAATCAGTGTCTTGATACAAGTAGCAACCCCTGCAAATAACACGAAGTTATTTATCATGTGAACCGTAGTATTGAGTCTGATACATATCGTATTGATTCGTCGATACTTTACATTGGCTGAGATGAAACACTAGGTTATTCTCGTTTCCTAGTATGTATTTTTTATTCATCCCGTACTATTGGCGTTCATGTGTTCAACAATTTGATCATGTATTCGGCCACATGACGATGAACATCATAGTACATGAGCGGTCCAGAGTGTATATCTCTATCGTCAGGATTATTAATTCCTACAAGCACACCATGTGAATGATTGGCAAACCATTCGGTACGAACAAGCATCAACTTTATAATTACTCCATCAAGAGAAACGTTTGGAGGATCTTTCCATGTCCATATTGTTCCCAAGTTCTCATGTGTCTTGTGGTCAAATGATTTCTACTAAAGGAAATACAATATCTTATGATATTAAACCAATAACTATATTGACGATGCGTTTCATGGTATCTCATGTTTGGGTCTATCCATCGCCGGTGTTCTCCAACAACTTCGATCATATATGTCACAGGCAACACCACAATCATATTTTCACTTTGCCCATAGTTAGAAAACTGAAATTATCGTTGACATACATAATAGTCATAGAGGCATGACTAGGGATATATCTATATGGTGTTTATCATCCCACACATGTATTAGGGGTTGTCCTTCAAATACACATTATTTGGAACTAATACAATTATATCATAGAACGATAAACTTAATTATGAAACATAAATATGAATAATAACACATTTATTATTGCCTCTAGGGAATATTTTCATCAGTATCCCGCTTGCACTAGAGTCAATAAACTAGTTTACATTTAGCATTGTAACACCTATTGCATATAGGTGTTGTTCATTCTTTGGAAGCGTGAGTAACATCTATGGTATCTCGGTTTTGTTCATTTAGGATTGTAACACCTATGGCATCTCGGTGTTTACATTCATATCTGTATGACTTTTGCACATCTTCATGTCACCATGATACAAGAACTAGCGTATAAGATGAAGTCGACGTTGTACATGCTTGTTCTTTTGGTGGGACCTTGGTTCATTTGCTTGAGCGATGGCACCATTGTTGTCATAATGAATCTCCATTGGTTCTAGTGCACATGGAACCACACCAATTTCTATGATGAAATTCTTCATCCAAACACCCTCCTTTGCAGCATCCGACATTGTTATGTACTCTGCCTCTGTTGTAGAGTCTGCAACTGTATCTTGCTTAGAACTTTTCCATCTCACCGCTCTCCCGTTCAAGGTGAACACATAATCGGACTGAGATCTAAAACCATCAGGATCAGTGAAAAAGCTAACGTCGGTGTAACCCCATGCAATGGGCTCTTTGTCACCTCCATATAAGAGAAACATATCCTTAGTCCTTCTCAAGTATCTAAGTATATTCTTCACTTCTATCCAATGATTCACATCTGGCTCACTTTGGTATCTTCTCATAACATTTAGAGCATATGATACATCTGGTCTTGTACATATCATGGCATACATGATTGAACCAATTGATCGCGCATATGGGACTTCACTCATGTCATTCTGCTTACATTTCTCGAAGGACAATGCTTCTTTCTTAGTGTTTTGTCATGTACCATTGGAAGTGATCCTTTCTTGGATTCTTCCATTTTGAACCTCTTTAAAACTTTTTCTAGATATGTATCTTGAGTAAGCCCTATCAAGAGCCATGATCTATCTCTATAGATCCTTATGCACAATATGTATGCTGCTTCACCCAAATATTTCATCGAATTTTTTTTCTTCAATGGTCCTTTATAGTGTTAAGAAATGTTTTATTGTTTCCAATCAACAATATGTCATCCACATATAGTATTAGAATCGCTATCGCACTCCCACTTTCCTTCTTGTATACACAAGACTCTTGTCCATTCTTGATGAAGCCTAAACTCTTTACTACTTCATCAAAATGCAGATTCCAACTCTGTGATGCTTGCTTCAGTCCATAGATGGATCTCTGAAGTTTGCACACCTTTCCAGCATCTTTAGGATCAACAAAACCCTCTGGCTATAGCATGTACACATCTTCAGTTAGCTTCTCATTCAGGAATGTTGTTTTGACATCCATCTGCCATATTTTGTAATTGTAATATGCAGCTATTGCTAGAAGTATATGAATAGACTTAAGTGCTATAGGAGAGAAAGTATTATTATAGTGAACTCCTTGAATTTGTCAACCCTTTGCGACAAGTCGTGCTTTATGGATAGTGACTTTACCGCCCGCGTCTGTTTTCTTTTTATAGATCCATTTACATTCAATAGGCTTTACGCCTTTAGGAGGGTCCATCAAGTTCCAAACTTGATTTTCGTACATGGATTTCATCTCAGATTTCATGGATTCTTGACATTTGATAGAGTCAGGGCACATCACAGCTTCTTTGTATGTAGATGGTTTATCGTTGTCTAACAACAATACTTCATCTTCAAATCTTACAACCGGAAGACGAACTCTACCAGATCTATGCAGTTCAATAGGAGCATTAATTTCTAGGATTACAACACTTGTACGCACGATAGCATCTGATGGCGCCATAGGCGTTTCCAAAACTATTCCTGGTTCTACACTACTCTGCCCATCTTTCTCTAGTTCAATAATGTTATTAAGCTCTATTGTCTTCCCACTCAAACTTTTAGCGACAAAATCCTTCTCAAGAAATGTTCCACCTCGCACGATAAATATCTTTCCTTCAGTTTTATGGTAGAAGGAATACCCAACAGTTTCCTTAGGGTAACCTACAAATATGCATTTGTTCGAATTGGGATCAACCTTATTTGGCTGTAAACATTTTACAGAAGCTTCGCAACCCAAAATTTTAATAAACGATAAGTTGGGTTTCTTGCCAAACCACAACTCATATGGTGTCATTTCAATAGACTTTGATGGCGCTCTATTAAGTGTGAAAGCCATAGTCTCTAAAGCATATCCCCAAAATGTCAAAGGGAGATTGGTCGAAGACAACACATATTTCACCATGTCCAACAAAGTTCAGTTACGCCGTTTCGACACTCCATTACGTTGTGGTGTTCCCGGAGGTGTAAGGTGTGAAACAATTCCATGAGCTCTAAGATGTTCGCTAAAATCATGACTCAATATTCGCCTCCATGATCCGACCGTAGAAACTTTAATTTCTTGCCACGTTAATTCTCTACTTCGTCTTGAAATTCTTTGAACTTTTTAAATGTTGCAGACTTATGCTTCTTAAGATAAATATAACCATAGTGACTCAAGTCATTGGTAAAGGTTATAAATTAGATGAATCCACCATGTACAGGTATACTCATTGGCTCATTGGACTGTATACATTAGTATATATTATTTCCAGGAAATCACTTGCCCGTTCAACATATACGTTAAACGGTGATTTGGCCATCTTTCCCATCAAACATGCTTTACATGTATCAAAAGATTCAAAATATAGTGAACTCAAAAGTCCATCACTATGGAGCTTCTTCATGCATTTATGTCCAATGTGATGGAATCTGCATTGCCATAGATATGTGGTATTCAATTCATTTGTCTTTTAACATTTAGCCTCAGTGTTATGAATTTGTGTATCATAGTCAAGATCAACCACAAACAACCCACTCTTCACGTGAGAGTGTGCATAGAAGACATTATTGATATAAATCGAACAACCATTATTCTATAATTTAAAAGAATAACCATCTTGTAAGATACAATATCCTAATATTATATTCTTACATAATGCAGGCACAAAGTAACAATTACTAAGTTCTAATATTAATCATGACAGTAAATGTAGAGGTCTTGTGCCGACGGCAATCACTGCCACTAGTAGGAAAAGGCCTAATAACGGCATTCGGAAAAGGGGGTTAGTGGTGCTCAATCCGTACGCTACTAACCTCACACCACTGGTAGGACGTAGTGGTGGCATCCCAACTGAATGCCACCATTATCGCTCGTACTAGTGGCGTTCGGTCTGAACGCCATGACTAGGAGACACGGTTGGTGGTGTTTGGCCCAAATACCATTACTATACGTACGATTTGTGGCGTTTCAACAAAGTCAAACGCCGCAAGTATATTTTTGAATTTGTATAAAAAATTGTGTTTCATGTTGTTGATTAAAGGCTGCAATATAACAACAATGTAATATCACGAAATGCGTATTCACATAAGAAGAGGTATTAACAAGCGGTTCAAAACATCACAAATTATTAACAAGCGGTTCAAAATATCACAAGTTGCATCATCTACACTATCAAACCATCACAAGGAACTAGCTAGTCACTATGAATTATGATGTCAATGACAAACATTATCTGAATGTTACGGCATGAAATGGTCCTACCGGTAAGGAGAATGGCTTGCCCAACTTATAGATCATCATGAGCTTCAACAAAGTTCTTCCACTCCTGGATGTTGAAGATGATGTGGCCATCACTTACTGTCTTATACGAAATGGCACTTACGACACCTGTTGCTCCAACACATATTCCAGCCAAGCCTTCTTTAGAAATTTGAAGAGAAAAAACCATTCTCGGCGGTAGTTTTTAATTAAGATGCAGAAGTTAGAAATATTATAACTATCATACAATACAAATACAATAGAAACTAAAGAAAGAATGATATATAAGTAAAAACATACAATATCATGTAGCTGAATATGCGTCCTGGTCAAGCGAGTGACAAGGCCGATGAAGAATTTTTTTGAAGGAATGTTGTGGACGAGATCACTCTTTACTCTGGATAAGCTTGCATCTTCGAGCGACAATTTTATAATCCAATGGTCATGCCTATTCCTCCTCGCTCTCATCCTCGTCCTCCTCCTCATTTCCCTCATCCTCGTCGTCGCACATATCCTCATTACCATCATCCTCATAATTGTCATCCTCCTCTTCGTTCATATATACAACAGTGATTCTTGGACCAGGAGCTCCCATTTCAAAAAAACAGGTACACACCAGAGGGGATTCAGTTTTAGGAGATGAAACATCTCCATGAAGAACCTACAAGGCGAGTCATTGCTCGCTCTTTGCGCACGTCAACAAGATATGTTCTCTCAAGAGCTTTGAACTCCATGCCTTCTCCAGTTATTCTATTTAAGTATCTCCTTAAATTGCATGAGATAGTCTAAACATGAAAAAAACTAAGTAAATAAATGATAATAGTATGGAAAGAAAATTCAATGAATTTAAATAGTAAAAATTATGCATACCAATGAACGCTCAAATCTACCCCATATGAGATAGACTTGGAATAGCGATCCTGACATAGTATCATCACTACAGTCCGTGAAACAAACTTGACACAACACCATGTCCTCTATAAGGAAAATGTAGTTGTTTTATACATGCATGTCTCACACATCTCCATATTTTTTTTGAGGGATCACACATCTCCATATCTAATATAAAGCACTCTTTAATTAATTACAAGACTTACTAAGATCAAATAGGGCCTCATATTTGCAAAGGACACAAAATAATTTTAGGAATGGAGTGAGTGAGTCAAGTAGAATGCACAAATTATTTATTTGTGCATATCACAAGGCTCACTCACACCACCCCTGACATTGCATCCTCATATTGTAATCATCGGCCATATGGAAGTGCAAAACCAAAATCAACCTAAAAGGATGGTCTCATATTTGCATTGGACGCAAAATAATTACAGGGATGGTATAAGTGAGTCAAGTAGGATGCACAGGATTATTTATTTGTGCATATACAAGGTTCACTCACACCACCCCCGACATTGCATCCTCACATTTTAATCATCGGCCATATGGAAGTAGAAAAGTAAAATCATCTAGGTTTTGTACATATAGGCCCTAAAATCATCTAGGCCTAAAATCACCTATTTTCTACACTTCACAAGAATCATCTAGGTTTTGTACCCCTACTTAATTTTCTATACATATAAAATCCCTAAAATCTCCTACTTTATACACTACACAAAAATCACTAAACTAAATAAACTAATTAAAAGAAGGGTGGAGGATTCTACCTGTGGGTCGGTGGAGGCACAACGGTAAGGGAAAAGAGGCACGACGGCTCGATGTCAGGGAGGCATGGGTCGGGGAGGCGCGGCGGCATGAGGTCGGAGAGGGGCGGGCGAGGACGAAGTGGATGGGCCCGGGTCGGAGAGGCACAGGCGAAGGTGGAGAGGCTCGACGGCGAGCGCAGAGAGGCGCAGGTCGGGGAGGCACGGTGGCACGAGCGCGGCAACTTGGGGGATGGGGGGAATGACTGCGGCGGAGTGTTGTTGGAACGAGAGAGGGAAGGGAGCGGGCGGTGCCTCTATGAGTTAGATAAATTTTGTATGTAACAGTCGTGGCGTCTGCAACTCTTGAGACGCCACCACTACACCATAGTTGCAGCGTTCAAAGTTTCCGAACGCCTGGGCTACATTGTTCCCGACTCGCAGCATGTTACCCACTTAGTGTCGGCGTTCTATGTCTTCCGAACCCATGAATAAGATATTGTGGCGGCGTTCTCCTTTTTCCTAATGTCGCGACTATTTTTCCTTTCAGTAGTGGCGTCCATTTTTCTTTAGATGCCACTAGAAAAATGACTACTATAAGAATTTTCCTACTAGTGTGCAATGCTTTATCCATTCCTGACGCGCATAATCACCTTGTTCTTGCCAAGCTTCCTAGAGTTTTGTAGCTCCTGTATCAAACTGCAAATATTAGCAACTTATTTGGTAATATCAAATACCCAAGAGTTACTCTTAAGACCTCGCAAGTAAACATCAATAACGTGTATATTAGATATACCTGAGCTGGACGATCCAATCTTCTTTTTCTATGATAAGTATTCTGGATTGTTCCTCTTCTAGTGACCCTTCTCCTTATAGAAGAAACACTCACCATCCGGGACAGGACCTGGTTTAGGTGCTTTGCCTTTGTTAGAGGCACGATGCACATCCACCTTTATGTTGTATCCCTTGGACTTCTTTTTCTTGAAATGAGTGGTTTTCCTCACCATCATCACATGATTGGTGTTTTTATGTATGTCCTTTTCAGCTACCTTCAATATCGCGAACAATTCGGCCAATGTTTTGGTCATCGCATGCATGTTGAAGTTCATGAAAACCCAACAAAGTTAGGTGTGAGTGATTTTAAGATTATGTCGGTTCTTGGTTCAGAAGGAAAGGGAACGCCCAGGCTTCCAATCTTTGAACGTACCCGTGCAACTTGATTATATGGGCACTAACCGAGCCTCCTTCCGCCATCTTGAAATCGAGAAGAGCTTGAGATATCTTATACCTTCCTGGTCTAGCTTGCTTCTCAAACATGCCCCTAAATTCCATAATTGTTTTCTATGGAACCCAATTTTCAAACCTCCTTTGAAGATCTGGTTCCATGGATGCAAGTATAGCACATTGGACAGCGATGTAGTCATCACTACCTTGCTAAAAGACATCTTCTGCAGCCTGAGTTGCGTTATCACCATGAGAATCTCCAAGAGTTGCTTCCAAGATATAGTCTTTCTTAGTGCCTTTCAGTATTATTCTTATGTTGCGGAACCAATCCACAAAATTAGCACCAGATTCATGCATTTTCTTTTTATCTAATATGCCAGCTAAAGGGAAGTTGTGTTGTTGCATGTCATTGATCTACAAACAATTGCAAATTCATTTATACATTGTTTCATAATTAATGAACTACATAAGATTAACAACTTTAATCAAGAGTGTAGCTCCCAGTTAAATCAATATATCTCATGATTGATACTTAGCGATTCAAAATCCACGAACTTATTTTCCCGATACCAATGTTACATCACGCATCGGGAATAAGACCGATAGGTACTTATACCAATCATATCTCCATATGACCCTTATTAATCTTTAGATTTTGTGTCATTCTAGGTAGTATGTCAAATGAACCTTAGTATACTAGTAGTGTGATAGTTTTGCACCCACATTTTTAACATTGCTAGGTGCACACATGTTACATGACCTACACTAGTTCGAAGCCCATGTTATGTGGTGCCTAACTAAGGGGAACAAATCACTATTTGATAATTTTAAGTCAGGGATCGCCTATTTATTATGACTAACACGCAACAAATAAAGTGAATAAATAGAGTAACATCACATGCAATTCATATAGTGATATGGTATAGCACTTTGTGTCAACGATCTCCATCTTCAAAGTCTTCTGGCGACATGTACTCCTCCACGCGCCTTGGGCTTAGCATAGAGGTCCAACTTTGCTTTGTTTTCATCGCCAATCCTTGCTTTTACAACTATTTCTACTCTAGCTAATAAAGTAAAAACAACTATGGCTATTATAATAATATAATGACAACCATCACGGCTCCTGCCACTTATGCCCTATGAGATTACAACATAACACATCTCATACATCACATTGCTATACAATATCACTTTCCTGCAAAAACAAATTAGACGCCTCTAACACGCTTTGGTAACTTACGGGGCTCTATGGTGACATAGAGAACCATTTATTACCTACATGGTAATTAAGCTTCATCATCGATCGTCTTGCTTTTTGACTTATTTAGGGTGCGTCCCCATTTCACTATAAATAATACAATAGCTTCACTAGCCTTTGTAAATACGCGTGACCCCCGTGTGAACTTCACCAAATTCAAAAAAAGCCCAATGTGCAAAATTTCTCTAGACTATTGTAGAAAAACAGGCACCCGACAAAGTTTCTTTGTGTACCTGAAGTACACTTCACAAACCAGTCTCGATTCAAAGATTGTAAATCGGCTCAGGCTGCTAATCACACAGTATCGCCTAGATCCAAATTGCAACAATTGGGTAGCAAGAACGAGATGAACAATGCCAAAATTCGATGATTCCTCTATCCATACATGTGCCTACGCATAGACTACTCTGATATCACTGTTGGGGAATGTGCTACGAAAACAAAATAAATTCTAGCGCATAACCAAGATCAAATGCAAGAGTGAGTTAACGGAACATACCCTCATAGATCAAACTAGCATAAGTTTGTCAATCCCCGCAACAAGCTTTAGCGATTCACGAGGAGATGTATTACCCCACGGACGGATCTGAAGAACTAGTGCTCCAAGTGTCGCACCTCCAATGGTATCCACACGTACAATAACACCATGTCGAGGCGAGATCAAGAACTCGCGGACGAAGCGAGAACCACTACTAGTAAAACAATTATAGGTAAGGCGCACATGCCACATGCCTATGGTGCGCCATGGCTACATGTGGGCCAGAGCACGGCCGGCCGCAGACCACCTAGCCGTAGCGCACCTGGGCACAGTGCGCTACCGGTGTGGGAGGTAGTCGTAGCGCACCACCTCGAAGTGTGCTACGGATAAAATTGGTGCAGTCTGCTGTGGACATGGGAAAACATACCCGTGGCACACTGCTGGCATGTGCGCCACGGGTGTGTTGGCACTCACTTTTTGGCAGCTTCTTTATGCACATGGTTATCCACTACCACCTCCCACTTCACTTTTCCATCCTTCTTCCTCCTTGGATATGCTCGCCCTCCTCCTCCTTCCCACCTCAATTTTTCCACTATTTCACCATTTGTAGCATGTAAAACTTACCTTGGATGCTACAAACATAAGAGAGGAAAGCTCTCCTTCCGGCCATCCTCTCGGTCTCTCACCTCTCCTTCCATCTTCTCGGTCTCTCATCTTGGTAAGATGTCCATGTAATAGGATGTGTTCATGTGTATGGAGGATATGCTAATATGTATGGAGAGGATCGATGCTCATGTGTTTCGAGCATGCTCTCATTTGTGTGTGAATGAGTTGCCATTGTTTTGCCAGAATATTGATTCATTTCCATTTTTGCAAAACTTTGGCATTTCGCAAAGGTCCTAATTTTAGGATAGGTCATGACGAAATTTTCTATCGACCATTGCATGCATGCATTGGTTATGTGGTTCTAATAAACTTATAATTCTATTGTGTACACCGCACATGCAACCATGGTCCTCATAAGAAGCTAGGATATGATAATGACCTCGAAAAGGACAAGCTCCTGACGCACCCTTTAGATGCTAGCCAGTGAAAAGCATTGGACCTCGAATTCCTAGTATTCGGTGGAGATTTAAGGAACATCAGGCTAGGTGCAATCACTGATGGACTCAATCCATTCGGTAGCCAGAGAAGCACGCACAACACTTGGCCCGTGTTTGTATGGATGTACAACCGTCCTCCCTGGTTGTGCATAAAAAAGAAGTACATACAAATGAGTATGCTAATTCAAGGGCTAAAACAACTTGGTACCGACATCAATCTGTATCTCGGCCTGTTGAAAGAGGAGCTATCCAGGTTATGGGAATCCGGAGCCAATACGTATGACGTTGTCGCACAATATTATTTCACTATGAGAGCCGCATTGGTCACTACGATGCAAGACTATCCCGGTTGCGGATATTTCTCGAGGCAAGTTATCCAAGGATTCTCTGCATGTGTTAGGTGCATGGATAACACAACCTATCTCCAACTATAGAAATATCCAGGTTCTTCGAAAACTGTGTTCATGGTGCACCGGAGGTGGCTTGGCAAGAATGATGCATGGAGAAAACGTGAAGATATGTTCGATGGGAAATCCGAGATCCGAGGAATCCCAGAGCGAAGGAGCAGCGAAGAAGTGGATGAATTGCTGAAAAACTGGAAAGAGTGTCCTAATCCGGGAAAGAAGCGAAATAGGCAACAAGATAAGTCGCTGCTGAAGGTATGGAAAACAAGGTTTGTTTTATAGGAGTTGTCCATACTGGAATTTCCTCCGCTTGCCTTATAGCCTTGACATCATGCATATTACAAAGAACGTGTGCGAGAGTTTAGTCGCCACCCTAATCAACATGCCAGATAGGACAAAAGATGGTCCAAAAACGAGGCACGACTTGATATTTATGGGCATCCGGAAGGATCTTCACGGAGGACGCACTACTCCTGATGATCAAGAATATGACGACGATCATTCGGAGGCAACACAAGTTCATCAAAAGGGTAAAAAGGTCAAGAAGAATAAATATTACTACCCCCTTCATGCTTCACTCTAAGCCAGGATGAGATCAAATAGTTTTTCAAGTGCCTTCTAGGAGTCAAATTTCCTTACGGCTACGCGGGCAAAATAAGCAAATACCTAGACGAGGCGAAGCAGAGGTTCAGTAGGATGAAGTCTCACGACTGTGCCATGATAATGACGCAGATACTTCCGGTTGCACTACAAGGGATAATGGACCAGTACGTTCATGAAAATTTATTTTGGCTCTGCAAATTTTTCGACGTCATCTCTCGAAAGTCGATTGGCGTGAATCAGCTCGAGAGGCTACAATAGGATATCATGGTGATACTATGCGAGCTCGAGATATACTTTCCGCCCACATTCTTCGACATTATGGTGCATATGCTAGTCCATATTGTGGAGGATATCGTCTAACACGGGTCGATGTTCCTCCGCGGCATGATGGCGTTCGAAAGGATGAACGGACACATCAAAGGATACATTCGCAACTGGTACCATACATATGGAATCATAGCCAAGGGCTTTCGGGCCGAAGAGTGCATCTCTTTCTACATGAATTAAAATAATTTATAATCAGGAATAAAATAATTTATTACATCTTACATAGCTAATTAGGCTATCTCATTACAATGCAGCAGAATATAACAATAGCATGGGGTCCTTCATCTTCAAAGTGCCACAAGTAGTCATGTTGGTTGTAGACTTGTAATCCTAATCAACACACTTCACTAACATCAAATAAACCTGCAACATAATAAGTTACAGCCACAAGGGTCAATACATTTGAATTGTATTGGCAAGTGATACTAAGGTAGTATAGTGGAGTCTATCATCTATATGCATTTGGCTAAGTGGACCTTAGACTTGCTTTGATCAAAATAGTTTTTCCTTATCATTTGAAAACACTAAGTTTTTGCTTGACAAAATCACCCAAGGCATCTCCCAATAGAAATTGGTGATCCTTCAACCCTTGTTAAACCACAAGTTTTTAACTTAGAAATTGGGATGAGGATATTCTTGATAGCTTCCATGTCTTGATGCTCAAATTGTCCTTTGCCAGGGACATGGCTAAGTACTTAGATTTTTCACTCTGCAGAGGTGGTGCACTTTCCCCACAAGACTTGGTTTCACCAAGACAAGATCTTTCAGAAGCCTTCCCTTAGACCAGAATGGACGCGTTCCAACCTATCATCCCCTACCACCAACTGTCCATTTGGCTAAGTTATTGCAACATATATTATCCAGGCAGAGCCCATAATGCCAAGTGGCTGCACTTGAAGCTTCTCAACATTTGACATCTCAAATCTCTTTGTTCCTGGGTGGCCATCCACAAGTGAGATACACAAGGTAAGCCATAGAAATGGGCCTTGTGTAACCACTCAACACAAACCATTCCTTCCATTCCACCCAGGTGATTCATTCACTTAGTTGTTTTATTAAGCAAAACACAAGTCCTTGACTTAGAAATATTCCATAGTATGAGTATAATCCACCCTTGTTTTCTACTAGCTAAGCTAAGCATGATAGTAGTAGGAATCTTAACTTAGGAAATTTCCACTAAGGTTTCATCTGCTAGGATTTCCCATGGCATAATATATACTTAGCAAAAATTCCATGCAAGTCCTACTTAGAAATATCACTAATGCATAGTGAAAATAATGGGACAAAAGTATGAATCATCACTTGTCTTTTTGGTAGAGAATATAAGTTCACTCCTTGATCTTGCAATACACACACTCTTCAAATCACTACAATTCAATCAAGCAAGGTGCAATTTCAATCTACCATTCAAGCAAACATCACATAAAATAATAGAATCAAACCAATGCATGCAAGCATGCAAAAGATTGTTTTATTTGGAAAAGTGGTTTATAATAGGTTATAAACATTCTAAAACACTTATTGGTCATTCTATAAAAATGGCAAAACCATTTGCAAAAAAATTTACTTATAAACCATTTTAATACCAAATCAATATTTTATGTGGTTGAAAAATGCTTTTAGCAAGGAAATAATATTTATAAGGTTCACCAAATACATTTTTAATTCTAAAACTTGGTGTTTGGGTTCAGAGAGTTTAAATCAAAATATTTCCCAAAGGGTTTTCCTCCAAAAGCATTTTTAATATATAAACATTATTTTTATTTGACTAGAAATGCTTTAAATCAAAGGTTTATTCTTTTTCTTCACCAAATATGTTTTTGAAACCACAAATTGATTTATATGGTCAGTAGGTTCAAAACAAACCATTTTCCAAAGATTTTATCACAAAAATAATTTTAGAATGAATTTAATGTTCAAAACATGCCTACACAAGTTTCTGCAAAAACAATCATTTTACCAGAAGCAATTTAATAAACAAAGGGCATGGTTGGGTAGGATTTGTCTTGCTGATTCCATTGATATATAATTTTCAAAATTTGGACGTGTAGATTAAAAGTTATGCAATTTACAAAATCAAACAACTAATAGAACAAATCCTATTTTTAAAACAAAGTCTGGGCCACGTGGACTGTTCTGATTGGTTGAAAACGGTTTGTGCGGATCGTGCTGTGTGGGGCGTTGGATCTAACTGAATCGTGCGGCATAGATTGAACATAACGGTTCGCTTTAGTCATCTATTCGTAGCCTTGCGATCTAAATCTAACGACTGATAATCAAACAACCATCAAGTGGCGGTGCTGGCGGCGGCGAGTGGCGGCGCGCGCTCTGTCAGTGGTGTCGCCGACGAAGTAGGAAGCGAGGGAGAGGTTGGCGAGGCTTACCAGGCTCGCAGAGACTTGCTGAAGCTCGAGGTAGGGACGGCTACTCGAGGGGCGCACGGGGTGGTCGACAGTTGCTCGCCGGAGTCGTTGTCGCAGTCGGTTGCGCTCAGACGTCGTTGATGGCGAGGCTACAGAGCACGCCAGAGAAAAAGGGGAGCATGGTTAGATGCGCGGGAGAGTGGTGAGTGCACGCGTGTGAAGGAGGAGAAGAGGGGGCGGTCAGAGTGTTACCAGGGAAGTCGCCGGAGTTGATGCCGAAGGAGGTGGCGCGTTGGCATCATCAGAGGCGACGTTCTAGGGCGCGAGCGAACAAGCTACGGTTACTGGTAGGTGCGCCTGGTGACGGAGAGCACGCTCGTGTGGTCGAGGAAGCGAGGGGCGACAGAGGTTGGCCGGAATCGTCGCCGAAGTGCGTCGGAGACTGCGGCGGTGTGTGGACCAATTCGAGCAGCCTAGGGGCAGTGGGGAGGCGATGTCTGGGGGAAATGAAAGAGGAGGAGCAGGCGTTTAATACTGCGTGGTCACGATGAGGAATAATCGCGTCATTAAGGAGGATTTAAGCAGAGAAATCAGTGCAGCAACGACAGCAGGGTTGGGGGAAGAAGAGGTCGCGGCGGGGAAGAAGGTGAGCTGGCAGGTGGGGCTTAGCGTCAGCGAGAGAGAGAGAGAGAGAGAGAGAGAGAGAGAGAGAGAGAGAGAGAGAGAGAGAGAGAGAGAGAGAGAGAGAGAGAGAGAGGCCTGCTAGTCAGTGTCTTTGCAGGTTCTGTCTGTGGTGAGAAAGACTCTTCGGGGAAGAGAGGAGAGAGGTGGGCTGCTGCGCCTGGCCTGGGCTGGGCTGCTCCTTTTATTTTTTTCCTGTTCCTGTTTCTTTTTCTTTTTCTCATTTAATTTTCTGTTTTGATTTTGATTTTGATTTATCAATTCAAACAACTTTTGAATTTCAACTTCAACCAAACCTTGGGTATATTCAAATACTGTTTAATAACACATTCTGAAGTCAAATTTAGAATAATATATTTATTCTCTTTAGGGTCTTTTAATTATTTAAAACAAAGCCCTTGCTTTAAATTCAATTAATAACAAATATATTTTTAACTCTTACTTAATTTCAATTTTTCACAAAACCCTTTCAGTAGGTTTTATTTATTTGTTAGTGTGTCAAATACTTCAATTTGAATTATTTGGAATATGATTTATTAATCATTTTAATTTGGGTACTTGTCTTTATTCTAATGAAAATAATTATTGGTTTAATTCCATAAATTTTATTTGGAAGATTTCTTTGATCTTATTTAAGTTAATTAAATCACTTTTATTCCACTTGGGTAAATTCCAAATTCTATTTTCCCATGATTTATTTAATCATTTCTAATAGGGATTTTATCTTTATTCAAGTAGAATAGGATTTGGTTAATGCCCTTTTATTTAATTTGAAAACTCTTTATCCTTTTATTTTATTTTGATTTGGATTATATTTATTCCATTTGCTTATGGATTAGGCCAATATTTAATTTGGTCTTTAAATATCTCTCATTTAACATTTCTTTCTTTATCTTATAAAATTCATATCTTTTTATTTAGAGATCCAAACTTGGTGATTCAAATTGGTAAAATCTTATTTAATATTTGTTTATCCTTTTAAATCTCTTTAGGATTATTTGCTCACCATTTGGTATGGATTTTTAGATAGGTGCTTTATTATCTTTGGAAATTCAATTTCCTTATCTTATTAAATTCATAAGATTATATCTATGGCTCCAATTTGAGTGAAACTAATTTCTATGGTTTTATAATATTTCTATTTGTCATTCTTAATCACTTATAAATGTTTGTTGAATTTGTTTTATTTGGATCAAATCCATGGTCTTAGAGATAACTTGGAAATGTTTTTCTTCCATTAGAGTTTAGAGTTTTGGTTTATTTTCCAAGTGTTTAAATTTCCAGATGCATTTATGAAGAATGCATTTCACCTGATTTGAATTTAGTTTGGATTCAAACATTAACCAAAGTTTGTTCAAGATGGTATTTTAAGTTTCCAATGAGAAACAAAAAGTTTCTTTTCACCCTAATTTTCAACAATTATTTATTTTGTTTATTTATTTTTCACATTACAAGATTTGAAAAATCTTGGGATGTGACATAATCAAAGAGCACAACTTAGGTTTCACACGTTGGTTTAGGTAGACACTCCTAGATAATCCCCCACAATCGCATTCTGTGGAGGATAACATCATATTCACCTTGTCATAGGTGAAATGGATTGTATGGGCACCTAGAGGGGGGGGGGGTGAATAGGTACTACTCAATTTTAGTTCTTTTTCAGTTTTAGGCTTGACACAAAGTAATTTCTCTAGATATGCAACTACGAGAATTTCCCTATATGCAAACTGATACGCCCAATTTGCATCACCTTTCTATATCATAATGTACCTCTATTCATGGATATTTTTCTTATTATGAGGTATTACTTATGGATTTTCATCAGTTTATGCATGTTAGATGATTCCTGGAGGATGGACTGTCGGAGTCTGGATTCTGATGGAAAAGACGGTATTTCAGTGCAATTTCGCGAAGGTCAGAAAAATACCAGAAAAATATGGTAACATATTATTTTAACGGAAGACGAAGGAAGCTAGAATTAGGAGCGAAGGGGGGCCTCAGGGGGCCCACACCCCCTAGGAGCGGGCCCACCTGACCCGCGCCTAGGGTGGGTTTGGCCCACCTGTTCGACCTCCGAATTCGCCCCTTCGCCTATATCTTCCTTACGTAACCCTAACACCATGGGGGCGAACACATATATACTTCCGCCGCCTCTGGGAGGCGGAAAACACCGAGAGAGAAAGATCTCTCCAGCAGACAGATTTCTGCCAGGGGAATTCCTTCCCGGAGAGGGGAGACCCTCGCCATTAACACCGTCATCAAGCTAGGCTTCATCGGGATCATCATCATCATCATCATACACACCATCATCTCCACTCTGTCCCGTTGTAACAATTGTGTTGGATATTGCTTAGTTCATTAGGGGAAACTTTCCCAGTGTTGATTACTATTGTAGTTGATGCTTGTGAGTGGAACCATTGGATTATTGTTTATGTTCAGATTGTTATCTATTATCATATCATATTTGATCTTGATCCATATGATGTCTTGTGAGTAGTTTGTTTAGTTCTTGAGGACATGAGAGAAGCCATGTTGTTAGTAGTGAATCTGTGATGAGTTATTATTCAATGGTTTAGTATTTAAGTTGTGGTGATATTCTTCTAGTGGTGTCATGTGAACGTCGACTACATGATACTTCACCATTTATGGGCCTAGGGGAATACATTGTGTATTTGGCTACTAATCATGGGGTTGCCAGAGTGACAGAAACCTGAACCCCTGTTAGGACACCTTTGCACCAGGGAGTGTAGGATCTCAGAGTTTAAGGCTGTGGTTAGATTTATATCTTAATTACTTTCCTGTAGTTACGGATGTTTGTAGGGGGTTTAATCACAAGTATGTATTAGTCCTAGGAAGGGAAGTATGTTAGCACAGGTTCATCCACACAACACTTACAAACACCAAAGAAGAGTACTCGACTATTTGCAGCGAAAGCACTTGATGTAATTCCATGTGTCCTCGAGCGTTTGGTCCTTATAAGTATTTCCACCGCTTGTCCTTTGCTAAGAAAGGATTGGGCCACTTGCTCTGTTTGTTCGTTATACATTACTTGCTCTTTGTTTTGTTGCCTTGTTAGAAAACCACTAAAAATCCGTTTGCTAAGTATTCACAGGGATTTCCTTCTCCATACCACTGTTCAGCACCTTCTGCTCCTCGTTGGGATCGACACTCCTATTTATCGAAAGTACTACGATACACCCCCTATACTTGTGGGTCATCAAGATTATTTTCTGGCGCCGTTTCCGGGGAGTGAAACGCTATTGAAGAGTGGAACTAGTAAGGGAACTTTTACTGTGAGTATTTCCTTTTATTACTGTTTGTTTCTTTGTTTCCAATATGGATAACCCACTTGGTTTTCTGTTTGGGTAGTAGATAAACCATCACCTGTTGAGATAGATCCTTTTAAGATACCTGCGAGTATTGTTAATCGTGTGATGGATAATTATTATTTTGGGGATGGAACTATCCATCCTGGTGATCACTTGCTTTATATCCATGAATTATGCGGGTTATTTAAGTGTGCAGGTATCACAACTGAACAAGTGAATAAGAAGTTACTCTCCATATCTTTGAAAGGGAGAGCTGAGGCATGGTATAAGCTGCTAAAGAATGGACAATCCATGGAATGGGAGGATATGGCATCTCTCTTTTACTCTAAATTTTATCCTCCCAGTGAAATACAAAAGGATAGAAGTCTTATATATAACTTTTGGCCTCTTGATGGAGAGAGTATAGCTGAAGCTTGGGGGAGACTGAAGTTATTAATGCATAAATGTCCTATTCATGAACTCCCTAACAATATTATTCTCAATAACTTTTATGCTAGGCTTTCTCTTCAGGATAAAGGTTTACTAGATGCATCTTGTGCTAGATCATTCACAAGTATGAAGGAAGAAGTTAAATGGGATCTCTTGGACCGTATTCAAGATAACAGCGAAGCTTGGGAGAATGACAAAGGAAGAAAGTCAGGTATAAACTATGATTATTACGGGAACTAATAACTTCCGTGATATTAGCAATAAGTTTGGCCTTGATCCTCAAGTTCTTTTAGAATGTTTTAATGCTTTTTTCTCTTATATTGAGATTCCAAAGAAAGAGTGGGACAAGTACCATGATCCTTATAAAGACGTTGTTACCCACGTTCCTGCTAGTGTAGAGGTTTGTACTGTTGATCCTATTTTGCCTGAACCTTATGTTGAGAAGATCCCTTTTCCCTCCAAGGTAAGGGAACACTCTATTTTGGCTAATGTGGTTAGCAAAATCTCAAAGAAAACTGTAGGTTCCAATGAGCTTATTGATATCGAGCCGGTGGTAGCTATTGTGAAAGATCTTGTCACTAGAAATATAGAGGATGAGTACATTGTCTTCTGTGAGGACACTACTAATATTGTTTCTCATCCTAAGAAAGTTAGAAAAGCTAGTGTTCCGTGCTCTCTGTTAAAATTGGTGATCATTCCAATTATGGTTTATGTGATATTGGTGCTAGTTCTAGTGCTATCCCTTATGAGCTTTACAGGGAAATTATGCATGAGATTGACCCTTGTGAGCTTGAAGACATTTATGTGGTTATTCACCTTGCCAATAGAGAGAAAGTTTGCCCCATTGGTATTGTAAGAGATGTGGAGGTACTTTGTGGTAAGATTAAATGTCCTGCTGATTTTCTGGTACTTGGTAAAGAAGCTAGTAAAACCTATCCTATCATCTTTGGTAGACCCTTCCTTAATACTTGTGGGGATATCATAGATTGTAGGAAGGAAAAAGTTTTGACTAAGTTTGATGGAGAATCTTATGAGTTTAATTTTTCCAAATTTGCCAAAACCCCTTATGAAAATGAATTACCTGATGAGGATTTCAGGGTTGAACAACTATCTGCTATTTCTCTTGCTCCTAATATTGCTTTGCAGCAGTTCATGGAAGATCATGAAAGTGATGCCTTTATGAAGGAAAGAAATGAGATTGATGAGGTTTTCCTTCATCAGCCTGAGTTACTTAAGCATAATTTACCTGTGGAAGATTTGGGTACCACACTACCACCCAAAGGGGATCCTGTTTTCGAATTAAAGCCTTTACCTGATGATCTTAAATATGTTTATCTTGATGATAAGAAGATATATCCTGTTATTATTAGTTCTAAACTTTTAGGAAAGGAAGAAGAAAGTCTATTGGAGGTGATGGGGATATACTCAAGGTATACCAGCAGACGTTCCGGCCCAAGACCCGAGTGGGCCTGCAGAATCAGCCGAGTGGATCAAGCCCAAGAAGGAACCAAGCGGATTTGGAAGTCAAGGCCCAGGCGAGTAGATAGGCCCAGTCGGGTTGGGTTAAACGACTACCGGAGCTTTAACCGAATCGGTTGAGATATGTAAACCCTAGGGGAGGTGAGCCTATATAAACCTCCCTATAGGGTGAGTAGAGACACGTTCCCAGATACACCCAAGCGACTCGCTGCCTAGCCGCCGAGCTCGCCCATTGTAACACCTTGATAATACAATCTAGCGAGTAGGTCTTTACCCTCCGAGTCGAACCTGGGTAAAACCACTGTCTTTGCCCTCATCTCGCACCACACGATGGCTGGCCGCCCTTGCCCTCGTTCTACTACTCGGCCGATTGCAGCATCTGCCGTGACCATTCCCGGCTGGCGCCCCGTGGGGCCTGGCGGTCTGGCGGTGTTCTGCGGCGAGATCCAATCTGCCCATCAGCGGGCGGTCGCCACGGCTGCATGATAGCGATCGGCGAGATGCTCCAAATCTTGCGGAGTAGCTACGTCCGTGGCCGCGACACATCACGCCTGGCGTGATCCTGCCGATCGGCACGATCGGCCTCTTCGTCGGCCTCACCGACGTCGCCGTCTCGGAGGATTTGGCTCGCATCCGCGAAGTCGCCGCCATGATCGGCTCTCCGAGCCGATCCACGATCCATCGCCTCGCCTCCGAGTACAACTCAGCCCACAACAACGTGGCGGGAATTCAGCGGCAGCGGATGCGCCCTCATCGACGACGCCGACTCGGAGACCCGGCTTCACTCGCGGATCCATCACCGCGGCCGTCCATGGATCCATCGCCCAGGTCTCCAACGCGGGAGACTTCGAGGATCCCTCCATCCTCGGGATCTTCGAGTTCGACTCCGGATCGGAGAATTCCGGCGACCCCCACGACGGAACCGGTCGCCACACCGCGACCTACATTTCGACCGGCACCGATCCGCCGGAGGACCCGTTCTCCACCCAATCCTCCTAACGCCACGGCAGCGGAGGTCGAGGAACTCCTGGCTGGCGGAGGCGATCGCAAGAAACAAGCGGCGAAAAATTTCGCCTCGAAGCGGTGACGGCCGAGGCTGTCACGCTACCACCAGCAGCGGATCAGGTCACGCCTGAACCCCACAGTTCAGGGGCGCGCCTTGAACTTCGACGACGAAAACGACCCGACCCGCGTGGCCAAGCGCGCGATCTGCGAGAACGCGCCACCAGGAGGAAGTGCCCGGCCCCCGCCAGGATCAACTGAAAATGGGCGCCCCACCGCCACCCAACCGCACCCCTCCCAGGGACCAGCCGCGGATAGTAGTCTCCTCACGGGAGCGAGACGCAACGGCCTCCCACTATTCTCCACCCCGATGGACAACCTCGTGGCAGGCCTAGCAGCAGCTGACAGCATCACGGCCACCGGCAACGGCGCCCTGCAGATCGAATACGTCAAGGCCTTGCTCGCGAAGGCCGTCGAGTAGCAACGAGCGGGCGCCGACTCGCAAGTACGAGTATACTCGCGTTAATCGGGAAGCAGAGCGGCCTCCAGCGGCCGCCCAGCGGCGGCAAACACCCTCAACTGCCCGCCACCAGAGCCATTGCAGCTCCAATACCGACCCGCGAACGCGGCACTCTCCACCAACGACCCCAGGCCTACAACCAACCTTGTCGCCGCCAACGGGCAACCCATCGACGCCCGCACCCACATCATCAACAACCAAAGCTGGCGTGCACGCCAGCCCGACGACCTGCGACATACCCTAACCAATCGCCCAGATGGCGAGCCCATGGGGTCGCTCAGTCGACTCGGGCCCAAGTGCTTCGGACCAATGATCCGAGGAGAGAAGTATCCGCCAAACTTCAAGGCGCCAAAAGAAATAGAAAAGTACGACTCCTCGTCGACCCGCGTGCTCGACACATACCTCATGGCGATGGGGATCGCGGGCCACACCTGCGCCCGTTACCTCCCCCGATGATGGAGGGCGTGCGCAGCGGTGGATCAACACTCTCCCCTCGACAAGATCGACTCACGGGAGGAAATGCGCGACGCCGTCGGGCACTTGAGTGCTCCTACACCCGCGCCACCACTATTGAGGACCTGGAGCAGTGCGTCCGGGGACCCAGCGTCGACCATAACTGGGTCCAACGGTGGCAAGAGCTTTGGTACAGCGGTCGGCATCCACCCGGACACGCGATCCATTGCTTCAAGACCTCGTGCGCTCGAGCCCCTAGTCGCCAAGCTTAAGCGACACTCCCGCACTCGACAACATCCCGACCTCCTCGAGATCGCCAAATGGTATGCCGAGGAAGATCCAAACCAGGAAACTGGCGGCCGAGTCAGAGGTCAACGCCGCGACGGGCGGCAACGGCGGACGCCGATCCGACCTACGCTACGGCACTCGCCTCACCGCAAGCGCCGCAGATGGCCGGGCGAGTCGACTTCGTCACCAACGCCAGCACGCAGCTGAGCCCAGAGCTTTCGCGGACGGAGGACAACGCCGCGACGGTGGCAACTACAAGAATAAACCAAGGTTCGACCCCGCGGCCCTCCTTAACCAACCATGTGCGTTCCATAGCAGGGAAGGGAAGCCCGCAACGCACACCACCGCCGACTGCCACACCCTCAGGGAAATCGAGAAGGCACGGAGAGCGCGGGAGGACCCAGACAACGACCCGCCAAACGGCGGCAAATTCGGCAAAGTGGCCGTCTCGCTCCACACCTTCACAGGCTTCAACACGAAGCGCGAGAAGAAGGTCATCGCCCGCGCCGTCGCCGTTAACGCGGTGGCCCAGATAGACGTCCCCCAGTTCCTAAACTGGTCGGAGCAGCCCATCACCTGGAGCCGCCAAGACCACTCGCCACACATCGAGTACCCAGGACGAGTCACCCTGGTGGTCAAGCCCAAGGTTGGCGACTACTGGCTCCCCAAGACACTGATGGACAGCGGCAGCTCCATCAACATCCTCTACCTCGACACCTTCAGGCGGCTGCGGCTCCCGCAGTCAATGATCGAGACGACTCACACCACATTCCACGGAATCGTCCCCGGTCGGAAGGCGTACGCGATCGGCAAGGTCACGCTGCCAGTAACCTTCGGCACACCGGCAAACTTCCGCACCGAGCGGATCGTCTTCGAGCTGGTGCCCTTCGACAGCCCCTACCACCGCGTCCTGGGGCGCCAGGCGTTCGCTAAATTCATGGCAGCGCCCCACTACGCGTACAACGCGATGAAGCTCCCCGGGCCGTGTGGCGTCATCACCATCCACGGCGACCCCGATATGGCGGCCGATTGCGAGGCCAAAGGAGCCGAGCTCGCCGACGCCGTCATTGCGGCGGAGACCAACCACACCGATGAGCTCGCCAAGTACGCAAGCGGGGTCAACAACGACGACCCCACCATACTCAAGAAACCCAACTCAGAGGGCGCAACCACCTCGACCTTTGAGGCCACGACGCACACCCGCACCGTCGAGCTGGTCCCAGGCGACTCCAGCCAGACGGTGACAATTGGGACGGGCATGAGTCCCGCATAGGAAGGCGCGCTCATTGAGTTCCTCCGTGAGAACAGGGACATCTTCGCATGGAAGCCCTCCGACATGCCCGGTGTTCCTAGGGAGCTCGCTGAGCACAAGCTAAACACCGACCCCAAAGTGCGACCATCAGCGATCGGCTGGGCCCTTCAATGAAGAACGCCGAGCAATCGCCGAGGAGTGCAGCGACTACTCGCCGCCCGGCTTCATCCGCCAATCAAATACTCAAGTGGCCGCAAACCCAGTCCTGGTCGAAAAGAAGAACGGGACACGGAGAATGTGTATCGACTACACAAACTGAAGCGGCGCCCAAAGGCGATTCGTCCTCCCGCGGATCGACCAGATAATCGATTCAACCGCGGGCTCAGAGTCTCTCTGTTTTCTCGACGCCTACTCTGGGTACAACCAGATTAAAATGGCTGTCGAAGACGACGTTCATCACGTCATTCGGAGCTTTCTGCTACACCGCCATGACCTTCGGCCTCAAGAACGCCGGGGCTACCTACCAGCGGTGCATGCAAGAATGCCTCGCGAGCCAAATTGGCCGCAACATCCACGTCTACATCGACGACGTGGTCGTGAAATCAGCTCGCCAAGGCGACCTACTCGCCGACCTGGCGGAAACATTCGCCAACTTGCGAAGATACATGATAAAGCTCAACCCAGGCAAATGCACCTTCAGTGTACCCGCCGGACAACTACTGGGGTACGTCGTCTCCAAACGAGGGATCGAGGCGAACCCCACGAAGATCGACACGATCGCCTGGCTCGGCAAACCGAGTGCTGCGGCGTCGAAGCTGGCAGGCGAGCGGCTCTCGATCGCTTCATCCCCGCTGGCGAAAAGCGATGCCTATACCGCTGATGCGCAAGAACCCCACCTTCGGTGGGACAAGGAGGCGGACGGCGCTCGCGACCTCAAGAAGGTGCTACTGCTGCACCACTACTCCGCCCGCCGACAAAGAACCCATGCTGGTTTACGTCGGCGTCCGGCGTCGTCGGCGTCGTGATGGTCGTCGGCGACGAGGAAGGAAAGGAGCACCGGTCCAGCGGCGGTGTACTACATCAGCGAGGTCCTCACCGAGTCGCGCCAGGTACCCTGATACCAAAAGCTAGTATCGCGGTCTTGAGCTCGGTGGCTGCCGCACTACTTCCAGGAGCACCCGATCACGGTCGTCTCCTCAGCACCACTGCAAGACATCATCCGCAATCGCGAGTGGGCCATCGAGATCGGTGTCCACAACATAAAATACGAGCCACGAAAGGCGATCAAGTCACGACCTGGCGGACTTCGCCATGACCGGGAGGAGGCCGGCAACGCAGAAGCTGCCGTACCTCCATTACGGAGCCTGCGCCTTCCGGCTCCAAGAACGCGGACGGTGCGGCGCGAGGATAGTGTTGACTTCACCAAAGGGCGACAAGCTCCGCTACATCCTCTGCCTCGACTTCACGCCCTGCACCAACAACATGGCTGAGTACGAGGCCCTACTCCACGGCATGCGAGCCGCCAAGGAGATGAACGTCAATCGCCTCCGCTGCTACGGAGATTCCGACCTTGTCGCGGGGCAAGTCGCCGGCACCTGCGACGCCGTCTCCCCTACCATGGCGGCGTACCGCCAAGCGGTGGACAAGTTGGGCGGCCACTTCACCGGCTACTCCATCGAGTGGATCGACAGGCGAAAGAATGAGGAGGCCGACGCACTCTCCCGCATCGGGTCGGCTCGACTCACACCACCCGCCGGCGTTTTCCTCGACACGATTACCAAGCCATCAGTCTCTCCCCCGAGGGAGATCGACATCGGGGTCCCACTCCAACCAGAGGCAGCCTTGGTCGCACTCGTCAACGAGCCAGACGACTGGACCAAGCCCTACATTGCCTACCTGGAAGCCGGCACCCTGCCGGCAGACGAGACAGACGCTCGAATGATCGCTCGTCGATGCAAGTCCTACACCATCATCGACGGCGAGCTCCACAAGCGCAGCGTCACCGGCGTGTTCCAACGCTGCGTCTAACCAGCTGAAGGACGCAAAATCCTCCACGACATTCACTCCGATGACTGCGGACACCATGCCGCCGCTCGCTCCCTGGTCGCCAAGGCTATGCGACATGGCTTCTACTGGCCCACCGCACACGCCGACGCTGTCGATATCGTCAGCGATCGCGGGTGCCGTAATCGCCAGACGCCGCGTACCAAGCTCGGCGCTCAAAACAATCCCCATCACCTGGCCATTCGCTGTGTGGGGCATGTACATGGTAGGCCCCTTCAAGAAGGCCCCCTCCGGCTACACCCACCTGCTAGTCGCCGTCGACAAATTCACGAAGTGGGTGGAGGCCAAGCCAGTCCGGAAATGCGACGGGAAGACTGCCACTAAATTCCTATGCGAGCTCATATATCGCTACGGGTTCCCAAACAGCATCATCACGGACAACGGCACCAACTTCGCCAAGGGATCCATGGCCGATTTCTGCGAAGAGCATCATATCCGGCTCGACCTCGCGTCAGTCGCCCACCCGGAATCCAACGGCCAGGCGAAACGGGCCAACCAAAGCATCCTCCACGGCCTGAAGCCGCGACTACAAGTACCACTCGAGCGCACCGTGCTGGGTCGAGTTGCCCTCATCATCGGGGATCCGCACCTCGATCAACGGTCGGCGATTCACTCCTTCTTCATGGTCTACGGTGCGGCGGTCATGCCCACCGACCTCGAACACGACTACGCTGGTGCGTCCACTATCTGAGGTCATAAGCGAGCTTGCCCGCCAAGACGGATCGACCAAATAGATGAAGCGCGACCTCGCTCGGTCACACCGCCATCTACCAGCAAGGACTCCGCCGCTACCACGGCGGGTGAAAGCTCGCACCTTCGGAAGGCGACGGTGTTACGCCTCATCCGGGACAAGAAGGGCATGCACAAGCTCTCCCCTCCGTGGAAGGCCCATTCGCTATCGAGCGTGCAACGCAGCGCCTACTACCTCATCGGCGTCCCGCGGGGATGGCGAACTCGACGATCAGCGACCATGGAATGTAAACCTCCTACGGAAGTTCTCCTAGAACCCCACATGTACTCTCCGATCGCTATGAAATAAAAAGCAGTTACCGCAAATTGCGCCTACTCTCCATGACTTGTGCCACTGCACTTTTCGTAATAACAGCGTTAAGCTAATCAGAGAAGTCAACCTTTGGTACAGCGATCGGAACAGCTAAGTAGTGCGGTGTAAAACCTTTGAATCACCTCAGTCTTGCATCGTCCACGAAAACGCCCACCCGCCCCATTGGAGTCGCTTAGCTCGACTGGTTCTCTGAGCCAAGACAACGCCTCGCTTCTCAAATGACCTTGGTCCTCCGCATCCTCGGCATAGCGACTCGAACAGCTAAGTACCACACTCGGGGACTGAAGACCAGTTCGTCGCGAGTGGCCAGGGAAAACGCCAAGTAAGAGAGCATGCCCAGGACTCGCCACGCGACTGACCCCACGGGCCAGGCAGGAGTGACGCGCTCACACCAACGCGCCAAATCCTAAACCACCCTCGAGTCGCGCCTAGAACAACCAAGTACCACGCCCGGGGACTCGGCCACCCGACCTCGTTCGCGCAAGGGAAAACGGTAAAGTATAGAGCACTCAAGGGAGTCGCCTTGCGACTGGCTCTCCGAGCTCGGGCGAGTCGACCAAAACAACAAAACACATGATAACAACACATATATCATATACGAGGTAAACCCCACAAAAGGGCGGACGCGCTCGGGGACTCGTTCAAAATCAATCAAAAGCACACAAACAAATACCAAAATAGACACGACGTCTCATTTAATCGCATATTGCATTGTTTCATGTTACAAAATATGCCCGCGTGGCAGAACTGCTGCTAACGCCACAAGGCAAACTACCCTACTATGCAGGCTTCGATGACGACTCGCCAACATCCCGGCGATTGCGGATGAACGCCGTGTACGGGTTTGATGGATACGTCGTCAGTTCACCCGCCATCGCCGCGTGAAAAGGTTGCTCGACCTTGAAGTCACGATGCGGCGGATCGGGGTCGTTCGGCGCGACAACCGTCTCCTGGTACGGCAGGAGGTCGCCCATTGCGAACATCGTTAGATGCGTGGCGGCACGTTCTGCAACTTGAGGACCTCGGACAGCTCCACCGCCATCGGCGATGGATACCCACTCGTCACATCGTCAATGTCGAAATCTTCGGGAAGTGGGCGAGTCAAGGCTCGATGCCGTCGACGCTCCACGCCGAAACGCCGACCGCGTCATGAACTCAACGACCGCGGGCGCCTTCTCCAAATACTTCCACACCTCAACGAGGTCGCTGGGAATCACCTCCGTGGGCGATATTTCTTGGAGGTAGGCGCGGATGCACGTTGCCGACAACGTCGCCGAATCAACGAGCATGCTTACGCACTGCCTCGCGTCGAGCGAGCTCGCCTCTCCTTTGCTATCAATGATGCGACCTGCGAGTAGAAGACAATGATGAGTACGACGGATACCACAAAAGCCACAACCACTAGAAAGAGAAGATGTACTCACCAAGCAACGGGCAGGCGAGTCCCTTGATGAAGCACTGAAGCGACGTGTGGTCATCCTGAAGCCCAGCAATAAGGACTTCCGACACCTTGCGATCCTCCTCAGCGGCCGCAATGGCGGCCTTAGCTCGCCCGTCAGCCGAGCTTGCTTCTTCTCTCGCCTCCCGCAGTTCGCGCTCGAGGTCGGCGATCCGCTGTTCAGCGGCACCCGAGCGGTCGTCGCCACCAACTCACCAGGACAACCTGGCGAGCTTCCTGCCTTAGCAGCAGCTGAAGCCCTTTGTTCGCCTCCTGGACAATGACCAGCTCCCTCTCCGCGAGCTGTTTCGCGGCCAATCGGTCCGCTGACTCAAGCTGCAGACCCTGCACGTCACCAAAAGGTTAATCAAAGAAAAATTCCTAAGTGCCCACCCGCTGAAATTCAGCGCGTGCGCACTCGGGGACTGGCGGTCAAGAAACTCCTAAGTGCCCACCCGCTAAAATTCAGCGCGTCTTTCGACCAGCGGTCAAGAAATTCCTAAGTGCCCACCCGCTAAAATTTAGCGCGTGCGCACTCGGGGACTGGATGCGACAAACAAAAATATGAGAAATTATAAGAATCAGGCCGCTGCAAAGCACCGACCTGATCCTCGAGGACTAGATGTACCTGGATGGCCACGCCAAGCATGCCGTGGAGTTGTACCGCGTCCACGGACGCGAGAAGTGCCAGCGTGTGCCCGCGACGTTGGTCGACTTCAGCGTCGGCGGTCCCAGGAGCGTGGCTCGAGGGCGCAGGCCCACTCGCCGTGGCCGCCTTGGTCACGAAGCGCGGAAAGGTAGCGATAGAGGCACCCGCTCCGAGAGAGGTCGCCTCCGCCGTTCCAGGCAAGGAAGCACCCTCCTTCGTAGACGCGGCTGCCTCCATCACGGGCCCGGCTGGTGCGACCGCTGTATCATCAGAGATAGTGACGGTGTCGTCGCCCTTGGCCTTCTTACTGCCATCCGCCGAGGCGACGACCTCGTCCGCCTTCCTCTTGCGGGAAGGATCCTCATCGCTAGCGGCGGAGGGCACCTTAGCCACGGTCGGATGGCCCATCCTTTTTACTCCGGTCCTGCGCATCAATCGAATCAATAAAAACAATCGAAATAGTTATGAAAAATAAGGAAGGGTGAGCGCACTCACTTGGCGACTGGGATGAAACGTAGCCCTGTACGGAGGCCGGTTTTCGATTCGAGGCCGATCGGCGTGAGCCCCAGCTCCAGGACGTCGCGTGCCCAAGACACGGACGGCTTCTTCGTCGTTGAGGCCGCAGCTGGCGCCTCTGGGCCATCCTCGGCGGGAGCCTCCTTGTGGCGGCCAGTATGCGAGCCTCCTTGCGGCGAAGCCGTCCTGGCCGGAGCCTCCCCGGCCAGGCTAGGGGCGAATGGCGGAGGCATTGAAGCCAGCGGCACTTCCACGGTTGCCGCATCCAGCACGGTTGTCGCTGGCGGCGCGCCGTCACCGGCTGGGCTGGGAGCGTCGGAGCTGCTCGCCGAGTGCGGTGGCGAGGCCGTCTTCGACGGCTTCGTTTTCTTCTTCGGGGGGGGCCCTCGCCTCCCTTTCCTTCTTCTTCTTCTTTGACGTAGTGGCTTGACGGCGCGAGGTGGTCTCTGGGAGCTCGTCGTCGTCATCATGACCTTCAAGCTTGCCTCGATCTCGCGTTGCCCGCGGGTCTTTCGGACAAGCGGGGCGACCTCCTCTTCGGACTCGTCCTCGTCGTCCTCGTTGCCCCTGGCAGGCGGCGACTCGCCTATGTCCTGGGCGGATGGGCCCGATCTCTCATCGTCCGAAGGTGGGAGCCACCCTTCCACCACTTGGAATAGCTGCAACGAGCGGAATCAGAATTACGCGATCGCATAAAGCTATCGCGAGAAAGGTAGAGTAATTACCGTTGGGCGGACGCTTCGCGGTGTAGCGACCCGGCCTGCGCATCAGTACACACCGCTGGGTAATCTTCTTCAACGCGGAGATAATCCTCCGCTTCCACTCGTCGAGGCAGGCCTTCGCCGAGTCTCCCGGCCGTGTCTTGGTACATGTAGTGGTCGCGCTGGGCGAGTGGAACGAGCCGCCGCCCAAGCCAGCAATTGTACAAGTTTATCGTCTGAAGGCCCTTCTTTTTCAGACCACGGATGGTCTGCAGCATCTCGTCAACGACCATCCGCTGGTCGTCAGGGAGCTTGCCGACTTGGAGATGGCGCGGCTCGGAACGATTAACGGAGTACCGCGGGATCGCCACCTCGCCCTCCGGGGTCGCCTCGGCCACGTAGAACCACGACTTCTTCTAGTCGCTCGCTGCCTTGGCGGGTAGCATCAGATCAAAGAAAGAAGCTTTGGACTTGAGCTGGAACGTCAAGCCGCCCGCGGCTAGCATTGGGCCGCCTGCCTCCTCGCGGCTGATCCGTCCGTGGAACAGATCTTGCCACAAGGGAAAGTAGGGCCGGGAGCCCAAGTAGCATTCGCGAGCATACGAAGATGGCGAGCTGCTCGATCTTCGGGACCCAGATCTGAGGCTGGATCTCGTGGTAGCGAAGCGCGGAAGAACAGGGCGTGGAAACCCTAGCCCCGCTCGAGATGATGGTGAAATAGACCAATTCCCTCTCGCGGGTTTGGGGTCGTTTCTCGGTGAGGATACGCCAACAGCCGGCTCGCAGGATCCTGGCCTCCTCGAAAGAGGCCAGCTGCGCCCTCGTGCACTTGGATCTACCCGGCTCGGTGGAAAGGGCCATGTCGAGATTGGTTGGAGATCGGAGGATTTCGTCGCTGGATCGCGGTCGAAGAAGGAAGGAAAATCGCGCACTCGGAAGAAGTGGTGAGGAGTTGGCTCTCGATTGCCCGCCATTCCTCTTATATAGCGGGTGTTACCCGCCAAATCGAGAGCCGTTACCGCGGTGATTACGCCAAGTTACCGTTGGATTACCCCAGCGGCTAGTTTGACTCGCGCGACGGTCCAACTACGGCCATTCGCCTCGGGACTACGATGGGGATATGCCTGCAGGTATACCAGCAGGCGTTCCGGCCGCCCAAGACCCGTGGGCCTGCGAGCGAGTGGATCGAAGCCCGACAAGGAACCGAGCGGAAGTCAAGGCCCAAAGGTAGATAGGCCGGTCGGGTTGGGTTAAGCGACTACCGAGCTTTAACAGAATCGGTTGAGATATGTAAACCCTAGGGGAGGTGAGCCCATATAAACCTCCCTATAGGGCGAGTAGAGACACGTTCCCAGATACACCCAAGCGACTCGCCGCCTAGCCGCTGAGCTCGCCCTTTGTAACACCTTGATAATACAATCTAGCAGGAGTAGGTCTTTACCCTCCGGGGGGCGAACCTGGGTAAAACCCTGTGTCTTTGCCCTCATCTCGCACCGCAGATGGCTGGCCGCCCTTGCCCCTCGTTCTACTACTCGCTGCCGATTGCAGCATCTGCCGTGACCATTCCCACGACAGGAGGTATTGTGGAAGCACCGAGGAGCTATGGGTTATACTCTTGATGATTTAAAAGGAATTTCTCCCACTATATGTCAGCATGCTATTAATATTGAGCCTGATGCAAAACTAGTTGTTGAGCACTAGCGCCGTTCCCAAGAAAGGAGGAATTACTGTTGTGCTTAATGAGGATAATGAGCTTATACCCAGAGAGTAGTGGTTGGGTATAGAATGTTCATTGATTTCAGAAAGATTAATAAAGTTACTAAGAAAGATCATTATCCTTTGCCCTTTATTGATCAAATTCTTGAAAGGCTGTCCAAAAAGACTCACTTTTGCTTTCTTGATGGTTATTCTGGGTTTTCTCAAATCGCTGTGAAAGCACAGGACCAGGAGAACACCACTTTCACTTGTCCTTATGGTACTTATGCTTATAGGCGTATGACTTTTTGTTTATGTAATGATCCTTCTACCTTTTAGATATGTATGTCTGCTATCTTTCATGGTTTTTGTGAAGAAATTGTAGAGGTTTTCATGGACGATTTTTCCGTCTATGGAACTTCTTTTGATAACTGTTTGCACAACCTTGATAAAGTTTTGCATAGATGTGAGGAAACTAATATTGTTCTTAACTGGGAGAAATGTCATTTCATGGTTAATGAAGGAATTGTTCTTGGACATAAGATCTCTGAAAGAGGTATTGAAGTTGACAGAGCCAAAATTGAAGCAATTGAGAAGATGCCTTGTCCTAGGGATATCAAAGGTATTCGTAGTATACTTGGTCATGCTGGTTTCTATAGGAGATTTATTAAAGATTTCTCCAAAATTTCAAAGCCCCTTACCAATCTTCTTCAAAAAGATGTACCTTTTGTTTTTGATGATGATTGTAAGGAAGCTTTTGAAACTTTGAAGAAAGCTTTAACAACTGATCCTATTGTCCAACCACCTGATTGGAGTTTACCTTTTGAAATCATGTGTGATGCTAGTGACTTTGTTGTGGGTGCTGTCCTTGGACAACGTGTTGACAAGAAGCTGAATGTTATTCATTATGCTAGCACGACTCTAGATGCTGCTCAAAAGAATTATGCTACTACTGAAAAAGAGTTATTAGCTGTAATCTTTGCTTGTGATAAGTTTAGACCTTATATTGTTGATTCTAAAGTTACTATTCATACTGACCATGCAGCTATTAAGTACCTTATGACAAAGAAGGACGCTAAGCCAAAGCTTATAAGGTGGGTGTTGCTTTTGCAATAGTTTGATCTGCATATTGTGGATAGGAAAGGTGCTGATAATCCTGTTGCTGATAATTTATCTCGATTGGAAAACATTTCTTTTGACCCTTTACCTGTTAATGATAATTTTCCAAATGAGCAGTTAGCTGCAATAAGGGTAAGTCCACATGAGAATCCTTGGTATGATGATTATGCTAACTTTATTGTTTCCAAGTATTTTCCTCCAACCTTTACATCCCAGCAAAGAAGGAAATTCTTCTATGATCTAAGGCGTTACTTTTGGGATGACCCACACCTATATAAGGAAGGAGTAGATGGCATTATGAGAAGATGTGTTCCATAATTTGAACAACAAGATATATTGAGGAAATGTCATGGAAGTGCGTATGGAGGACATCATGCTGGGGATAGGACTGCATAGAAGGTTTTACAATCTGGATTTTATTGTCCTACTCTTTTTAAAGATGCAAGGAAGTTTATCTTATCCTGTGATGAATGCCAACGAGTAGGTAACATCTCTAGACGCAATGAAATGCCTATGAATTATTCTCTTGTTATTAAACCTTTTGATTGTTGGGGATTAGACTTTATGGGGCCTTTTCCTCCTTCAAAAGGGTATACTCATATTCTTGTTGCTGTTGACTATGTTACAAAGTGGGTAGAAGCCATACTTACGAGCAGTGCTGATGGTAAGACCTCTTTGAAAATGCTCAAAGATGTCATTTTTCCTAGGTTCGGTGTACCTAGATACCTCATGACTGATGGACCCATTTTATTCATGGGAGTTTTAGAAAAACTCTCGCTAAGTATGATGTAAACCACATAATAGCTTTAGCTTATCACCCCCAAAATAGTGGGCAAGTAGAACTTTCCAATAAGGAAATTAAATCTATCTTGCAGAAGACTGTCAATAGGTCTAGAAAAAATTGGGCTAAAAAGTTGAATGACGCTTTGTGGGCTTATAGAACTGCTTATAAAAATCTTATGGGGATGTCTCCTTACAAAATGGTCTATGGGAAAGATTTTCACTTGCCTTTAGAATTAGAACACAAAGCCTATTGGGCAGTTAAAGAGTTGAATAGAGATTTTAGACTTGCTGGTGAGAAGAGACTGCTCGATTTGAGTAATCTAGATGAGTGGAGAGGGGAAGCTTACAAAAATGCTAGGCTATTTAAGGAGAAAGTAAAAAAATGGCATGATAGGAGAATTCTCAAAAGGGAGTTCCATGTTGGTGAGGAAGTTCTTTTGTATAGGTCTCGTCTCAGATGTTTTCCAGGGAAACTACTCTCCAAATGGGAAGGACCTTTTGTTATCAAGGAAGTGTACCATTCAGGTGCCATCAAAATCTCTTCTCTAAAGGATGACACAACACAGGTGGTTAATGGTCAAAGACTAAAACATTATATTTCGGGAGATTCTTATAATGAAGAAGTGGATGTTATTCAAATGGTGACTCCAGAAGAATTTATCAAGAACCAAACACCAGAATCTGCAGAGTTCGTCTATGAATAGGTAAAAATGGTGAAAATAGAAGGTTTGTGAAACTCCAATCTTTTTATATTTTCGATGTTTTTAATACATAAGGGAAGTTATGGAACGAAACTGAAAGGGAAACGGAGCCCGGGGTGGACAAACCCACCCCAGGCACGGGCCTAGCCTAGCCGTGCCTGGAGCGGGTTTGACTCCCCCCGAACTCCGTCTCCACTTTGTTTCTGTGTCAAAACTTTCCTTATGCATTGAATCTTCGTAATATATAACCCCCTGGGTTCCCCGAGGTTCGTGCATCATGTTATCGTCGTGTTTTCGTTTCAATCTGTTTCTGTCAGGAAATCTTCTCAAGTTTAGAGCACCATGGCCTCCACCAACGCAAAAGGGAAGAAGCCCGTGGAGATAGAGTTGGAAGAACACCACCACAGAAGGAGTGAATCGTCATCAGGTTTGGCATCCCCTTGGCTTGTTCCAAGCTTGGGGGAGTGCCGCAGTATCACCACCATTATCTTTCATATTTTACCTTCTTAGTGGGTTCATACCTATGGTAGAGAAGTTATCTTGTAGTTTGGTTTGCATGTGGAAGTATCTCTCTTTTACTTGGTTATCTGTGTATCCCTTGGTGTGAGTTCCTTTATTGGAATTTTAATGATAAGTCTCATCTTTTACTTTTTGCACTTCTTATTTTTGTTTGCAATCTGTATTATATGATGGATCTTGTTGTTCAGTATTGGCACCACTTTGGGATCATCAAGTGGATCTAAATTGGTTTTGGCAAACCGAGTTCTGTTCAGTGGCATTAGTTTGAAAGAAAAGAAAGAAAGGAAAAGCTTACAGGTATTTGGTATCAATTGTTTTCTTTCTTGTTGGATCATAGGCTTACACTAGTGGAAAAAGGGCTATCGTTCACGACCCCTCAGAGCATTTGTCCCGGTTGCGCCACCGGGACTAATCTTAACACGCTCGGTTGGGCGGGCACGGGCCGGGGCATGCGTCCCGGTTGGTAAGGGCGAATCGTCCGGTTGGAGCCAACAGGGACTAAAGGTTTGGCCACAGCCACGTGGCGTGTACGCACCTTTAGTCCCGGTTCGGGCTCCAACCGAGACTAAAGACCTCGCCCTCTATAAATGCACGCCCACCCCTCTGCCTCCACTGCTTTTTTCGAATGGTGGAAGGTGTGAGGGGGTGTGCTAGTTTTTTCTCATGCATGCATTGAAGGTGTTTGATGAAATGTTTGAGTGAATAATCCCGTTGAATTTCTCATAGAACAAAAATATAGAAGGTGTCCGAGATGCACTTGAGCTTTCTCCTCATTATTTCCCTCGATCGAGGTTAGCAATCTTATCTTTTCTAGGTCATTGATACAATTCATGTGTCGGTGTGAATTGATTATTTCACTATTTATGATGTCCTGTTTTTTGATAAACTTACTTATATGATGCAGATGAACGGTCGGGAATGGATGTACGGTGACCGACGCGTAGCCGGGTATATCAAAGGCGTGGATAAATTTATCGATGTGGCTACGGCAAACAAAGAGAATGGATTTATACGTTGTCCATGTGTTCAATGTCGAAACAACAAGGAGTACTCTTCCTCGAAAATCATTCGCGGCCACCTGATTATGAAAGGTTTCATGCCCAACTATAATTGTTGGACCAAGCACGGGGAAAGAGGGGTTATGATGGAAGATGGTGAAGAAGAATATGATGATAACTATCATCATATGTTTCCTGAATACAGGATCTTGCAACGGAAGACAATGGAGAGGAAAGAGGTGAAGAACGGGCATCGATGAGCGGTGATGAACTTGGTAGGGTCATTTATGATGCAAAGCGAGACCGTGAAATGAAAATGAGAAGTTGAAGTTAGAGGGCATGTTAGAAGATCACAAGAAATTGTTGTACCCAAATTGTGAAGATGGCAGCACAAAGCTCGGTACCACAATGGAATTTTTGCGATGGAAGGCGAGTGTGGTCTAACCGACTCCTCATTTGAAAAGATGTTGAAAATAATGAAGCCAAGTTTCCAAAACATAACGAACTTCCCGAGAGTACCTCTGAAGCAAAGAAGACTCATCCTCCGGGATTAGATGTGCAAAAGATACATGCATGCATTAATGATCGCATCCTCTACCGATAAGGAGTATGAGAATTTAGATAAATGCCCGGTATGCAATGCGTTGCTATAAGATCGTGACGAGATGACCCGGTGATGTTGAGGAGAGCCCCTCCCAAGAGGGTTCTGCTAAGATTATGTGGTATGCTCCTATAATACCAAGGTTGAAACGCGTGTTCAGAAACAAAGAGCATGCCAGGTTGTTGCGATGGCACAAAGAAGACCGTAAGAAAGACGGGAAGTTGAGACACCCCGCTGATGGGTCGCAGTGGAGAAAAATCGAGAGAGACTTCCCAGACTTTGCAGGTGACGCAAGGAACTTATGGTTTTGTCTAAGTACGGATGGCATGCATCCTTTTGGGGAGCAGAGCTGCAATCACAGCACCTGGACTGTGACTCCATGTATATACAACCTTCCTCCTTGGTTGCGCATGAAGCGTAAGTTCAGTATGATGCGGTGCTCATCCAACGCCCAAGCAACCGGGCAACGACATTGATGTGTACCTTAGGCCATTAGTTGAAGAACTCTTACGTTGTGGGGCAAACCAGGTGTACGTCGTGGGATGAGAACAAACAGAGCCATTTGATCTACGAGGTTGTTATTCGTAACCATCAATGATTGGCGCTCTTAGTAACCGTCAGACGGACAAACAAGGGATATAAGGCATGCACCCACTGTTTAGATAAGACCAAGGTACATATTTGAATAAATGCAAGAAGGTTGTGTACTGGCGAATCGATTTCTTCCGACCAATCATCCGTAAGAAAGAAAGGCAAGCATTTCAAAGGTGAGGCGGATCACCGAAGAAGCTGAACTCCCTGGTGATGATGTATTCGTATGGTCAAGGACATAGAAGTAATCTTTGGAAAGGGTCCCGTGTCAATCGATTCGAGCAGCGTCGCTCAGACACGCACCCATGTGGAAGAAGAAATCTATATTTTGGGAGCTGCCATATTGGAAAGTCCTGCGTGTCCGCTCTTCAATCGACGTGATGCACATGACGAAGAATCTGCGTGAACCTGCTAGGATTCCTAGGCGTGTATGGGAAGACAAAATATACACAAGCGGGAGGACCAACAAATTATGAAAGACCCAAAGAACATGCATACACATAACAAAGGCGGATAAAGGCGCCACTTAAGTCGTGCACTATGCTCTTACCAAAGCAGAAGGAAATCTTTTTGAAGTACTTTACAAGATCAAGGTGCCGTCAGCTTCTCATCTAATATAAAGGGGATAATAAATATGGCGGAGAAAAAGTTCCAAAACCTGAAGTCTCATGACATCACGTGATTATGACGCAATTGCTTCCGATTGCATTGAGGGGCTTCTCTTAGAAAATATTCGAGTACCCATTGTGAAGCTGTGTTCATTCCTCAATGCAATATCTCGAGGTAATCAATCCATATATTCGCCAAGGTTACGAGAAGGATGTGGTACAATGTCTTGTTAGTTTTGAATTGGTGTTCCCACCATCCTTCTTCAATATTATGACGCATCTCTGGTTCATCTAGTGGAAGAGATTGCCATTCTCGGTCCGGTATTTCTGCACAATATGTTCCCTTGAGAGGTTCATGGAGTCTTAAACAAATATGTTCATAACCGTGCTAGACTGAAGGAATCATCTCCAAGGGATATGGAACAGAGGAGGTCATTGAGTTTTGTGTTGACTTTATTCCGACCTTAAGCCGATTGGTGTTTTTCGACTCGGCATGAGGGAAGACTAAGTGGAAAAGGCACGCTGGGAAAGAAAGCAATGATATGTAGGGACGGGATTCTTTCACTAAAGCACTACACAGTTCTACATAATTCCACCTTGGCAGTCCGTATATCGAGGAACACAAGAATATTGTACGCTCAAAAACCCGGGAAGCCCGAATCATGGATTACGATGAACACATGAAGTCTTCGGTGGTTGGATGCGGACACATCTCTTGAATGACACCACCGTTGGAGATCAGCTATACTTGTTGGCGTCACCATCTTCTCTGTATTGAATTTCCAAGGGTACGAAATAAATGGGAATACATTCTACACGATCGCCCAAGATAAAAGAGCACCAACCAAAATAGTGGTGTCGCTTTGATGCAATAGACGAGAATGGACAAAAGGACACATATTATGGTTACATAGAGGAGATATGGGAACTAGACTATGGAGTCTCTTTTAAGGTCCCTTTGTTTCACGCAAATGGGTCAACTGAATGGGGAAGGGGTAAAGATAGACCAGTTGTACGGAATGACAACAGTGTATCTCAACAATCTTGGTTATAGAGATGAACCTTTCGTCCTAGCCAATGATGTGTCTCAGGTTTTCTATGTGAAGGACATGTCCTCCAGACCGAAAAAAAGAAAAAAAATATGCAAACGAATACATCATATGATGAGCCAAAGCGTCACATAGTTCTTTCAGGGAAAATAAACATCGTGGGAATCGAGGACAAGATAGACATGTCAGAAGATTATAATAAGTTTGATGAAATTCCGCCCTTCACAGTGAAAACTGACCCAAGCATTCCGTTAAGTAAAGAAGATGCTCCATGGTTACGTCTGAAGCGGTCATAAGGAATGACATATGCCAAGAAGTTCATGCTCATATTATGTAACTCTAGTTCATGTCTTTCGCGGTTTGTGGCTTGACCGAAGGATATATTTCGGTTGTGGCCTTTAGTCCGGTTTTGTAGTCTCGATTTTAATATTAATAAATGTCTTGAGTGTTAGTCCCGTTTGTGGCTGGACCGGAGTGCCTCTATGACCGATTTCTTGGAGATGCCGGAGGATGGGATCCAATGCATCTCCACAAATCGGTCGTAGTGGTGTCCCTCTCGAAACCATCTTGCAGCTTGTAACTTCTCTAACTAGATCAATACGCCTCGGAGATAACTAATTTCACATATTAGGAGTGCCTCTATGACCAGTTTCTCGGAGATGCCGGAGGCTCGTCGGCTTGATCTCCTCAAACTGGCCAGTGGTGTCCTGCTCTCGAAAACCATCTTGCAGCTTGTAACTTCACTAACTAGATCAATACGCCTCAGCTAACTAATTTCACATATTAGGAGTGCCTCTATGACGATTTCTCGGAGATGCCGAGGACCAGGCTCCATCGGCATCTCCACAAACTGGCAGAGTAGTGCTGTCCCTTGTCTCTAAAACCATCTTGGAGATGCCTCAAACTGGCTGGAGGACTGGACTCACAAGGATGCCTATTTATAGTACAAGCAGCTCGACATAATGTCGACACTCACGACATAATGTTGACACTCACCCCTATTAGTGCTGACTCATCTTTAGTCGGTTGGTGACACCATCCGGGACAAGGTCTAAGCCGCACGACATAATGTCGACACTCACCCCTATTATTAGTGTTGCTGGCCCACTCTGCAGAATCCCTTGATGGTTGGTTTCTCCAACCGACTAAAGATGAACCCTCTCTTTATATAGGTATTTCCCTCTATTTATTAGGTAACACTCAAGACATTTATTAATATTAAAACCGGGACAAACCGACTAGCTAACACTCGTGACTAAAAGCCCCTTTAGTCATAATCATGCCTAGTCCTATAGTGCATCTTGAGGTCTTCATCGTAAATGCATCATCATCGCCATCGCCACCGCCACTCCGGATCCTCAGCCCATCCATGGCATATACCAGGCCATTCCAGCCTCGGATTCACGGCGGGCGGAGAGGGTCTCTGAAGACGATGCCGCTACCGCCGGGACAGTGTGGGGCCTGTGGCGGGTGGACTCATGGGCACCGTAGGCGAGGATGGTCTCTCCCGGCGATGTAGCGCATCACTCCGATGATAGTACGGTTCGCCCACCACGACATTCGTTGTGGTTCATGGCGAGCCATCACCCTCATACCTGGCGAGCTCCCTTTCCCGCCTATTGGCGAAGAAGGCATTCCAGGTGTCGTAGTTGTCGGGATCCCACTGGGGATTCATCCGCTGCTCCGGCATGAGCTCGTGGTAGAAGTGGTTTGTGATGGCCGCCTGGCGTGCGGAACCTTGAGGGACAGGAGGGACAGGAACCCCTCTAGTGCTCAAAGATCCACGTGGGAAGGCGTGCTTGCCGTGGACAAGAGTAGTTGGGCGCGCAGCGCCTCGGTCTCGAGGGTCGAATGGCCCAAGAGGCGTTGTCCATTGTTCTAAGAGAGGAAGGTGTGGATGTGTGGATAGCCATGGCACGATCACCCTAAATATAGAGGGAAAGGGCGGGAAAACTTGGCGTGAAGCTTTGGGAAATGGCGGGAAATATCTTTAGTCCCGTTTAGTGACTACATCCGGGACTAAAAGCTCTAGTAGAAAGGAAAGGGCGGGGAAACTTGGCGGGAAGAGGTGGGAAATGGCGGAAAATATTTTTAGTCCCGGTTTGTGACTACATCCAGGACTAAATGTCTGCCGAATCAGCAGGAAGTTATGTGCTGAATCACGGCATAGTTTGTGATGTTGTGCTGAATCGCGTGGTGTCATATTTTGTTACATAGTTGAAAGGAAAAATACCAGACTTGGTATATTGATCATGTTTCGAAAAAACCTTCACAAAATGACCTATCATGTTCGAGGTTTCATGGCTTTCGGTCCAAATGACCGATGTTATGTGCTGAATCACGGCATAGTTTGTGATGTTGTGCCCATATTATGCATGTGTATGGACATTGGTATGGAGAACAATGTTGCAGGAGGAAGTTTTCCTTTTCGCATAAAAATCCTTTTCCATTTTCCGAGCGCAAAAAACGGGTCGTTTTGTGAAGTAACCACCAAAATGCCGTTTCAGAATGCTACCGTCCCATTTTCCTAAAATACTAGACCACCTTACATGGACTATCTCCCAACCGGTACATCTCAAACCTTTTCGTCCATCCCGGGTAAAAAGGACAAATGTCTGCCGAATCGGCAGGAAGTGGGTCCGGTTTGTACTACAGGTACATGATCTATCGCCCGTGATTTTTGAAAAAATCATTTTTAGACTCGCAATATGTGGTTTCTTCAGAGATCCAATGCAAGTTCTAACGATGCTCGTCCCCTATCTTCATGCACACCGGTTCGACCATAGTTAGAAATTCAGATAATTCAAAACGGGCATAATAAATTCAAAAAATCCAAACAATGAAAATCCTTCGCGTGGTGTCATATTTTGTTACATAGTTGAAAGGAAAAATACCAGACTTGGTATATTGATCATGTTTCGAAAAAACCTTCACAAAATGACCTATCATGTTCGAGGTTTCATGGCTTTCGGTCCAAATGACCGATGTTATGTGCTGAATCACGGCATAGTTTGTGATGTTGTGCCCATATTATGCATGTGTGTGTACATTGGTATGGAGAACAATGTTGCAGGAGGAAGTTTTCCTTTTTGTCGCATGGAAAAGCCCTTTTCCATTTTCCAACACTCACCCCTATTATTAGTGTTGACTCGTGTTTTGTCCCGGTTGGTGTCTCCAACCGGGACTAAAGGTTCATCTTTAGTCCCGGTTGGTGACACCATCCGGGACAAGGTACAGGACGCACGACATAATGTCGACATAAAAATAGAAAATGGTTTTGGATTATTTATTCAAATCCATACACTTTTTATGTTTAAAGTTTTTCTAAATTCCAAATTGATATTAAAAAAATATAAGTTAATTCATTTTTAATTGTAAATGGTTCATATTTTAAATGGTTACATTAATTATTTTTTAAAACAAAAAATGGTTTTGAATTATTTATTTAAATCCAAACACTTTTTATGTTTAAAGTTTTTCTAAATTCCAAATGAATATTCAAAAATATAAGTTAATTCATTTTAAAAGGTTACATTAATTATTTTTTAAAAATAGAAAATGGTTTTGGATTATTTATTCAAATCCATACACTTTTTATGTTTAAAGTTTTTCTAAATTCCAAATTGATATTAAAAAAATATAAGTTAATTAATTTTTAATTGTAAATGGTTCATATTTTAAATGGTTACACTAATTATTTTTTAAAACAGAAAATGGTTTTGAATTATTTATTGAAATCCAAACACTTTTTATGTTTAAAGTTTTTCTAAATTCCAAATTAATATTCAAAAATATAAGTTAATTCATTTTAAAAGGTTACATTAATTATTTTTTAAAAATAGAATATGGTTTTGGATTATTTATTCAAATCCATACACTTCTTATGTTTAAAGTTTTCTAAATTCCAAATTGATATTAAAAAATATAAGTTAATTCATTTTTAATTGTAAATGGTTCATATTTTAAATGGTTACATTAATTATTTTTTAAAACAGAAAATGGTTTTGAATTATTTATTCAAATCCAAACACTTTTTATGTTTAAATTTTTTCTAAATTCCAAATTAATTATCATTTAAAAAACAATACAAATTTAAACCCCAAAATAAAAATAAAGGCGGAAACAGAGAAAATACCTGAAATTTTTGAAAACAGAATATGTCCGGTTGGAGCCACCAACCGGACTAAAGACTCTACGCGCCAACCCTTGGTCTGCTGAAAATATTGAGAGTATAGGTCCCGGTTGGTGGCTCCAACCGACGAGTATAATCCTTTAGTCCCGGTTGAGCCACCAACCGACTAAAGGTCCTTGGTTATAACTCTTTAGCCCTTCCTCTTCTTCTTCCTTCCCATCACTTCTACGCTTCACCGACGCCGGCCTTGACGCCGGGCAATGCCCAAGCTCGCCCGCCCCGGCAGCTGCCCGAGCGTTTCCATCCGGCCAAAGCTGGCCTCCGTCTGTACGGCGCCTAGTCGTCGCCCACGACTCCGTCTTCCTCGACCCCGACCGTGCTCGCTGGCGTCGATTCTCTCAACCTCGACCTCCCGCGCTCTCTACGACCAACCTCACGCGCTCAGGGTGAGCAAGCGAACCTTCTGGATGCCTCCTTCCTTCCCCTCTTGATGTAGTTCATGCCTGCGCCGTTAGATCCCGCGTTCGCCGCCGTCGACCGTCGTTGTACCACCTTCTCCGGCAACCAACAGAGGGCGGCGCCGCCAATTTTGAGTCCGCCTGGATGCGCTGATTCCAGCACGCCAAGTCCCGCAGCCCCACTTGCTCTCCTCCGCTGCCTACCATCACCGTCTGACGTGTCTCCGGCGAGCCCAACGTGGCCTCTAGGTGGCATCCGCGTGGCTCTGGTCCCACCAGTCAGCCTCTAGGGCTATCTCCTTCTCTGGTGACAGATGACCCTGTTTCCCCTTTGCTTGCGTGACAGGTGGCCCTGGTCCCACCAGTCAGCCACTATGGCTAGTTGTTACTATGGTGCAAAAGGTTTAAACATTTGATTTAATAATTTCAGAATCTGAATAAAACTTGTAAATTCAATAACTTTTAATCGTAATTAGTAAAAATACAAATAATATACCAAAATGTTCGAAAAATGAGAACTATCTATCTATGCTATAATCATGCATTGTGCAACAACTTAAATGACAAGTTTAATTAGAACACCCTAGTAACCCTAACAGTGATTCGGAGTTCCTTGAGTTAGGGTTTGCCCTCTAACCCCGATTAACTTGTCGAGCATGCTTTAGGGTTACATTCCAATGCACATTAACTTGTCATATCATCATCATTGCTTGAGCATTGCATCGATGCCATGTGTTGATTGTTTCCCTTCTTCTTGATTTGGTTCTTCTCGGTAGAATACGATATCGAGATCGAGATCGTGATCGAAGACCGAGATCAAGACCATAGAAGATCGACGAACAATACTTGACCAACTATAATCAAGTCAAGTATTTTGTTAGTATCTAGTGTTACCTATCTGTTGGATAGTTTCCCTTTTGTAGCCTTATACTCATGTTCCCCTCTCATATGCATCCGAGGTTTCTCCGAACTAGGTTTTACACCCCTTGGAACTCCGGAATATTGATTTTAGTTGATTTTAGCTAGAGTTACCTATCTACTACACGGTTTCCTTTTTGTAGCTATGTTTAGGGTTTAGGGTTTCTCTTCATTTTTATTATTGTGTATGTATATATTAGGGTTTCTCTGAATTAGGGTTTATATCTCTCAACACCGTACTTAACTTTCTCCTTTAGCCGCTTTGACTTATTCGTTTTTCCACCTATGCAGAAAATATGGACCCACACGTCAGATACGAAGAAGTTGCTATTAGAAGCCGTCAGAGGAGAAAGGACATGGTGGAAGTTGAAGCAGATAGTCAGAAAGAGCGAATGCGTTTAATTGAAGAACGATTAAAGCAACAACAAGATGAAATTAACGCACTTAAAGAGCAAAGTACTACCGGCCCATCTCGAAGACACCGCATTCGATGCTACCGCCTATCGAATAATCGAAAAGCGATGTGGCTTCCACCGAGGTCCCGGTGATGACAATGGCGATGACGATGATGCACCGACGATGGCTCTGTTGGCTACCTAGTGGATGATATCACAGAGATGACACCGCGAGCTACATGTCAAAGTTGTGAACATATCAATGAAGGTGGCGGTCGGCTATGCCTTACCAATTGGACCCACACCAACTTACCACTGTCGTCCGGTTCCAGAGGGCTACGCTGTTGTCGGGGTGGATGAAATCATGCCCACCTTTGAAGTTTTGGATCTTCACTACCCCGGTGAAGGGATGTGTTGTCCGGGAGACGCAAAAAACGTCACCATTCTATGGCCGAAGGAATGTATCGTGCTTCGAAATCACACGCCAAGGCCATCTTCGCCGCCGCCTCACCCGTCTCCAGCGAGGTCGTCGCCGCCACGGCAGCCGTCTTCGTCGCCTCACCCGGCTCCGTCGCCTCACCAATCTCCGGCGCAGCCATCGCCATGGAGCCATCGCCGCGCCTAAGGGTCAAAAGCGTGGCGCACTGCCATCGTGCCTCGTGGTAGCGATCGCGAAATGTAAACAAGAGCCTCTTCCAAAAGTACCAAAGGTTCCTCCCAAGAGAGCTTATGATCAGATGAAGAGGAGGCGATCGTTGATCTTGAAACGACAAGTTTTTGCTAAGTCGAGGCGGCCGAAGAGCCAGTGTTCCCAGACCAAAGAATAAAAATCAAAGTGTTGAAAATGCTAAATAATCTTCATCAACCCGAGCCAAAGCTGTCATCAAACTATGAGGCGTTTTATTCTCAAGTCACATGCGGCAAAAAGCCTCAAGAGCAAGCGATCTTGATAAGCGAAATCTGTTTCCATTTGAGAACAAGCAAAACAGACTTGCCCTCTCAAGGTTATTTCCCAAACCAATGTGGGGTCGAGCAAATATGGGGTAAGAGCGATGATCCAGAGGTAGTTGCACAATAGGGAGAAGCGCTGCTCAAGGTATGAGTATTGCCAGACTTATCCCGCTTAGAGTTCTTCCCCGTGAGTGAAGTAGCATACAAATACCGATCGGCAAACCTCTCGTCAAACCGAGGAGGTAAACAATCTTCCAACAAAATGAAGATTGCATAAGCGGTACATGCATGCCACAAGGGCCGGGCTAAGCGGATAGTCTTTGAGGGTTAAAAAGCATCATGGGAAAGATAAGGATGACATGATATCCATTGAATTTGATGAGCTATTTCAATTATTCAATCAATACGCCTTGGACAAATCGATCATCAGTGCCTATTATGCGTAAGTACTAATTACGTAATTAATTTAGTCTCCAAATATATTATTTTGTTTATTCCATGTATATAATCATACCGTAATATGCGAGAATGAATATTCTCGAATGCGAGAGGACAAATCTATGACATTGGCTTCATTGACCCATATTGGGTTCATGAAGCTAATCTCAAAATAAGCCCCGTGATACGGAGGATAATATAGTACGCGTTAAGGTTTCAAGAAACCAAAAGGGAAATACTATTTCCTTACAACTTCGAGTGAGTGTTATTGTCTTGTATACACTTTCTATTTCGCCTTACTCGATGTTAAGTATATAATTGATTAGTTATGCATTTGCAGCTTCCACTATATTCTCGTTAATCATTCAACTTGACAAAGGGCGTGTACTAGTCATGGACTCAAACATAAACCCTTGAGACGTGGAAGGACATGCAGATACTTCTCCAGCGGTAATTCTAATCATTACGACACTATATCGGCAACGTTCGTGAATTTTATGATATCAAGTACTTAATAACTTATTTTATTCGTTTTCTACGCCGGGCAGCGCTTGGAAACGGTTCACCAACAAGGCTAGGGGTATTTGGAAAGAGGAGCTTACATTTCAACCACTAGATGTAAGCACCACTAGCTATATCCGCGCATCTCTTTGATTCTAGTTTGATACAGTTATTATCATGCTTGATTATTATTTTGATTGAACTCTGTTCTCGTAAAGTGCCTGACGCAGGGACCAGGTAACAATCTATGTGGATACTATGTTTGTGAGTTCATCCGGCAGACGTGCGATGAGAAGGGCAGAAATTTAGAGCAACTCCACGTATGTAAACAATTTCTATAGTTTTAATTACAATCAAATTGTGTTTAGTTTCATTCATATAGGCTGACTCCTTTTTTAAATCAGATCGAACGTCTACGGGACGGTCTTCTGCCAAAGGATCGCGTACGAGCAATTTAGGAGGAATTGGCGGGATTCTTGGATGCAGAAGTCCTAGACCCAAAAGGGGAATACTACTCGGCTGTGTATAGACAATAGGAATTGTAAAAATAGCAACTTTGAAGAAATTGGCCGGTAGCATCGAATAGCAACTTTTGTATGTAGTGCATGAACTCTATCCTTGTATTCAATGTAATATTGTCATCATGATGTAATATAAGGTTCCTTCATTGATAAGTGCAAATCACTAAATAAACAATAAAACAACCTAAATGAATTCTCTGCCGCGGCACAAAAAGTGGCGAAAATGCTGCCGCGGCAACAAAATGTGACAAAATGAATTCTCTGCCGCGACAGAGAAATGGGCCAAATCTCTGCCGCGGCACAAGGTTATTAGTCCCGGTTCCTGTCACGAACCGGGACTAATGCTCCACCCTCTCGCCCTCTTCCGCTGCCACGTGTGCACCCTTTAGTCCCGGTTGGTGGGGCAACCGGGACTAAAGGTTAGGGCTTTAGTCCCGATTGCCCCGTCCCGGTTGGGCAATCGGGACTAAAGCCCCGTACCAACCGGGACCTATAGCCCCGTTTCCACTAGTGTTAATATTCTTTATTTAAGATTCTTTTGTGTATTCAAGGAAGATTGCATGTTTGGCTTTATTACTTGTATCTTTGCTTGCTTCTTTCAACTCTCTTGCTTGCTACCCAGCCTTGCTAGCCAAAAACCTGTTTTGAGAAGGCATACTTCTCATGTTTCCAAAACCCTTTGAACCAAAAACTTTTGCCACTTGTGTCCACCATATCTACCTAATAGCTATTGCTATTGCTAGTAAATTCTCAAGCTTCATCTACCTTTCGAATTAAAAATTATTTTGTTACGAGAAAACTAGTTAGTAAAGCTCTCACGAACTTGATGGCACACTTTATTTACTTGACCCTAATAAACTTGAACCATTGTGGACATCTAAGTTGTATATGCTTGCATCTATACGTTAGGATTAGCAGAACCGTGCTATCACGGGGAACGTTTTCAACATTGCACTTTTACTCTTTACACAGTTGATATCATGATATTTTGTCTATGGATGTCAAGGTGTGAAATAAAGAGGGGACTTGTAAGTCCATGGAGTTTGTATTCTGTGTTAGAGAAATGCCTGGGCCGCTAGCCTAATCCACACTTAATCATGGTGGAAACTTGCAGCATCACCATAGTGAGTCATCTATGAAGCATCCTCAATAAAAAGCTATGCATATGGTAAATAAAAAGATTGCTGAGATGCTCATTGTCTGCTTGCCTTGTCATTTTGGTTACGGGAAAGCTCCTGTACCATGTGCAAGGGGTACCCCGTTGTTGGTTCTCAATGATATGAAAATACTTACAATGACAAGAACTTACCTGGACCCAAAGTTGAGTATGCATGAGGAGTGGCCCTCATATTCAAGGGACACGAGATTGCCAACTTATATTTCGTCAAGCATATACTCCATCTTTGTTCACTTTAACCTTAAGCATCTCAAGATGCTTCTGATAGGGGCAATGAGGTCTCAAAGCTAGTAAGTACCATAATATTTTGGAAGCTATTTATGACTTGTAATCACTGCTATCCTCTAATAAGGGACCTTTCTCCTAGTTACCAGTTGAGTCAGTAAACCTACTTTCTCTCTACCTCTAGCAAGCTTTTGAGTTGTTGTGTTTCAAGCATTCATATGGTGATTTATTCAATCATGTTATTCATCTCCTTTGTTTGCACAAAACTCTTATCTATTGAGTATTACTTTGAAAGCCTTCACTTGTGAAAAACCTTTTTGAGCAAAGAGTACTCCTGTTTTGAAACCTCTACAAAAAGCCTCTGTGAAACTGTTTGCCAGATGTTCTCTGACCAAGAACAAGTTTGCCAATTCCAATTATGATTTATCTTTATGCATCTCTATTGTGGCTGTTGTACTTGGCTGCAAGCTAAGTTATATAATGGTGAGTTGCTTTCTTCTATGAATTGTGCAATGGTAAGTGTGATGCTTCTTGTTCGTATTCTTTTATCGACACTTCACTCCATAAACCTGTGAACATGTTTATTGAGCTCAGTATTCACTTGGGGACAAGCGAAGTCTAAGCTTGGGGGAGTTGATACGCCCAATTTGCATCCCCTTTTTATATCATAATGTACCTCTATTCATTGATATTTGTCTTATTATGAGGTATTACTCATGGATTTTCATCTGTTTATGCATGTTGGATGATTCCTGGAGGATGGACTGCCGGAGTCTGGATTTTGATGGAAAATATGGCGTTTCGATGAAATTTCGCGAAGGTCAGAAAAATACCAGAAAATATGGAAACATATTATTTTACCGGAAGACGAAGGAAGCCAGAAGGAGGAGCGAAGGGGGGCCTCAGGGGGCCCACACCCCCTAGGCGCGGGCCCACCTAACCCCACGCCTAGGATGGGTTTGGCCCACCTATTCGGTCTCCGACTCCACCCCTTCGCCTATATCATCCTTACGGAACCCTAACACCAGGGGCCGACCATAGATAGACTTATGCCGCCTCTGGGAGGCGAAAAACACCGAGAGAGAAAGATCTCTCCAGCAGACAAATTTCTGCCAGGGGAATTCCTTCCCAGAGAGGGGAGACCGTCGCCATCAACACCGTCATCAACCTAGGCTTCATCGGGATCATCATCATCATTATCCACACCATCATCTCCACTACGTCCCGCTGTAACAATTGTGTTGAATATTGCTTAGTTCATTAGGGGAAACTTTCCCAGTGTTGATTACTATTGTAGTTGATGCTTGTGAGTGGAACCATTGGATTATTGTTTATGTTCAGATTGTTATCTATTATCATATCATCTTTGATCTTGATCCATATGATGTCTTGTGAGTAGTTCGTTTAGTTCTCGAGGACATGGGAGAAGTCATGTTGTTAGTAGTGAATCTGTGATGAGTTATTATTCAATGATTTAGTATTTAAGTTGTGGTGCTATTCTTCTAGTGGTGTCATGTGAACGTCGACTACATGATACTTCACCATTTATAGGCCTAGGGGAATGCATTGTGTATTTGGCTACTAATCGTGGGGTTGCGGAGTGATGTAAACCTGAACCCCCGTTAGGACACCTTTGCACAAGGGAGTGTAGGATCTCAGAGTTTAAGGCTGTGGTTAGATTTATATCTTAATTACTTTCCTATAGTTACGGATGTTTGCAGGGGGTTTAATCACAAGTATGTATTAGTACTAGGAAGGGCAGTATGTTAGCACAGGTTCACCCACACAACACTTACAAACACCAAAGAAGAGTACTCAGCTATTTGCAGCGAAAGCACTTGACATAATTCCCATGTGTCCTCGAGAACGTTTGGTCCTTATAAGTATTTCCACCGGCTTGTCCTTTGCTAAGAAAGGATTGGGCCACTTGCTCTGTTTTTTTGTTACTTTTGTTACTTGCTCTTTATTTTGTTGCCTTGTCTGAAAACCACTAAAAATCCGTTTGCTAAGTATTCACAGGGATTTCCTACTCCATACCACTGTTCAGCACCTTCTGATCCACGTTGGGATCGACACTCCTACTTATCGAAAGTACTACGATACACCCCCTATACTTGTGGGTCATCACAAACCTAGCTACTAAGCACGTAAAGAGAGGAGCGAGGAAACCGTAGTGGAGCACGCGGAGACACAGGGATTTGTTTTACCGCAGTTACTTCCTTGTTAAGGGAAGTACATCTGCGTTGGAGGGGTGGGAGGTTCTAAGACCACCACGCCACAATAGGCCTCACCCTATTCTCCGATGGATCTCGCCATGAAAGGCCTGATCTACCTTCTCCACTATTGGTACCCTTCGAGGCGGGAACCGGTGCCTTTACAACTCTACTGGGGCACACACCCACAACTGAATTGGGGGCTCCCATAATGAAAACAAGATTTCACAAGAACAAGGTTTATCAATATAAACAAAAGAAAGGACCTAGATATTTGCAAGAAATACTAGATCGGTGATTATCCAAATGAATGGACAGGATGAAGGTGGTTGAAGATCGAGTGGAGCTCTCTTCGATTCCCCAAGGGACGGGCCTTTGGGTGGATGAAGGTGGAGCTCTCTTGGATGAAGGTTGAAGAACAGATCTTGACTTTTTTGAATGAATCAAGAGTTCTGGCAGGAGGGGGAAGACCGGATCAAATACCCCCGGCACAGATCTTGCCGTTGGAGAAATTTGGGGACGGATTATCCACCCCCTATGGGCGAACTGTCCGCCCGGGGGAAAAAATCCGCCCCCAGGACAGAAACTCTAGGGAAAACTCCGGCCCATACAGAAGGTGACGCCGGTGTTGACTTGGAGAAAATCCACGCGGGGGCGGACTATCCGCCCTGGGGAAAAATCCGCCCCCAGGGCGGAAACTCCGGGGGAAACTCCGCCCCCAAACAGAAGGTGACGCTGCACCAGACTTGGAGAAAAACCTAGGGGAGGTCGGACTATCCGGCCCCTGTAGGGGCGGATTATCCGGCCTGGCCGGAAAATCCGTCAGATACTCCGCCCCCTTCTGAGGGTTGCGCCCTTCTGAGTTTGGGGAGGGGCAGATTACTCGCCCCTAGAAGGGGCCGATTATCCGTCCCCCAAACACAGTTTCCTTTTCCTTTTCAAGGTAGAAATCTACAGCACTTCAACACACATTAAATAATCCTTGATATTGTTATATAACACACAAAACACTAGGGATTATGAAATGTTCTTTCAGTCTCCCCCTTTTTGGTGTTAGATGACAATACTAGGATTTGCAATAAAACCTACTAACAGCACCTTAAGGAAATGAAAGAGGCTCCCCCTAAATGTGTGCATATTTATAATTTGCATTTGAATACAAATGCACACACTAAAGATCAAGCCAATTTCATAACAAATACAATTAAAACAAGTTGAGTTAGGAAACAAAGTCATACCACCAGGATGTGAAAATAGCCAAAGTGAATAATGAAATTATTAGGCTCCAAGCACATCCCACAATATTGATGTAAGCAATAGATAATACCATAAGTCCATATGCCATCAATAGAAAACATACTTCCATAGATAAATCCAGAATTCCATATGAGTAGATCCACACGATAAATCCAGAATTCCAGAGAACCATACAGAGTATCACACTACAGAGTCTTATACAAACCAAGCACAAATAACAAATAAGTTCACGCTAAAAGGGAACAATCAAGCAAATAAAGTGAATGAAAAGAGGCAAGTGCTTGGCCCGACCCATTCAAATCCGAGACCTAATAAAACTACTTCTCCCCCTTTGGCATCAAAACGCCAAAAAGGAAGAAGAGCGATGCTCGAGATGGAGAAAAAGTCTTGGGTTTAAAGAAATAAACTGAGATGGTACTACACACCCAAAGTTGCAAGAACAAATCAACCAGAATCCAAAATTGGGTGTGTTTTCCATAAGAACAAGAGATATGCGAGAAAAACCAAAGAGAGCCAATAGAAACCAACTGTTCTCAAGGAAGAGGGCGGTGGCCGAAGTCGCCATGTTGGAGCGCATGGCATGACACCGTGAAGATGTATCTTGAGTTCAAAACCAATGATCATCGATGACCCACATATCACAAAATGATATTAAGGGAAATGATTTTACTTGCTTTCGGCATTATGGGGGGAGGGTTAGCCCAATCATTTAGGACCACACTCCCCCTATGTCTATGACCGCATCTAAACCAAATACATGAAGAAGAGTAAGTGAGTATGCAAGGGTAGTCAAGCCAAGCTCCTTAAATCTATGATATTTAGCTCATTCCTCAAATAAAAAAATCTTGCTTCATCAAGAGGCTTCGTGAAGATATAAGCAAGTTGGTTCTTCGTGCTCACAAAAGATAGTGCAATATCGCCATGGGCAACATGATCCCGAATGAAATGATTGCGAATCTCAATATGTTTTGTTCTTGTATGCTGCATCGGAGTGTAAGCAATTTTGATAGCACTTTCATTGTCTCATAAAAGAGGCACTTTATCACAATTGACACCATATTCCTTTAAAGTTTGCCTCATCCATAATAATTGTGTACAAGCACTTGCAGAAGCAACATATTTAGCTTCGGCGGTTGAGAGTGATATGCAATTTTGTTTCTTTGAAGACCAACACACTAGAGACCTGCCCAAGAATTGATATGCACCAGAAGTTGATTTTCTATCGCCTTTGTCACCAGCCCAATCTGAATCAGTGTAACCACATAGAGAGAAACTGGAGCCTTTGGGATACCATAAACCAAAATTTGGGGAATGAACCAAATATATGAAGATTCTCTTGACCTCCACTAGGTGTATTTCTTTAGGATCGGCTTGGTACCTTGCACACACTCCTACACTGAACACGATATCGGGCCTAGATGCGCAAAGGTAAAGGAGAGAGCCGATCATGGATCGATATACCTTTTGGTCCATGTCTTTACCCTTTGGATTAAGCTCAATATGACACTTAGTTTGCATTGGAGTAGCAACGCCATTGAGGTCCGTCATCTTGAACCTCTTGAGCATGTCTTGGATGTACTTAGCTTGATTAATGAAAGTTCCCTCTCTAAGTTGTTTGATCTCAAATCCAAGAAAGAACCTCAATTCTCCCATCATAGACATCTCAAACCTATCAGTCATAAGCTTTGAAAATTCATCATTAAAAGCTTGGTTAGTAGAGCCAAAAATAATGTCGTCTACATATAGTTGGCATACAAAAAGCTCCCCATTAACCTTCTTAGTAAAAAGAGTGGGATGGATTTGCCCAACTTCGAATCCATGGTCTAACAAAAGCTCTTTAAGGTGCTCATACCACGCACGTGGGTCTTGTTTAAGGCCATAGAGCGCCTTATCGAGTTTGTAGACATGGTTTGGAAATTTGGGATCCTCAAATCCTGGGGGTTGCTTGACGTATACCAACTCATGTAGTGGACCATTAAGATAATCACCCTTAACATCCATTTTCTATAATTTAAAATTATGATGAGCGACATAGGCAAGGAGGATACTGATGGACTCAATACGAGCAACAGGAGAATAAGTTTCGCCGAAATCAATTCCTTCCACTTGAGAGAATCCTTGAGCCACTATCCTTGCTTTATTCCTCACAACAATGCCATTTTCATCTTGTTTTTTCTTGAAAATCCACTTGGTGCTGATAACATTGCGGCACTCTTTGGGTTTCTCTACGAGCTTCCAAACCTTGTTGCACTCGAAGTTATTTAATTCTTCATGCATTTCAACCACCCAATCGGGATCTTCAAGAGCATCAAAGACCTTCTTTGGTTCAACCATAGAAATGTGAGCTTGATGATCACAGAAGCTTGCAAGTTCTCTTCTAGTAGACACCCTTCTTCTTAGATCACCGACAACCTTTTCAAGAGTGTGACCCCTTAGCTCAAGGTTCCGATCCGCACGAGCCTTGCGACGAGCCTCAATTTCCTTATTGTTTCTAGAAGGAGTTGATTCAGCATTTGGATCCTTGTCTTGTCCACTACCTTTCCCTTGATCTTGATCTGAGCTGATAACAGGAGCTTGTTGCTGAACAAGTTCTTCAGGGCCAGATAATCCGCCCTTGGGTGGGGCCGGACTATCCGGCCTGGGAGATGTGGCTGCAACTTCTTCTTCATGAGAGTCCCTGACAGAGCTGGGAGTTCCAGGGCCAGATAATCCGCCACCTGGGGGCAAAGAATCCGGCCTGGAATTTTCTTGGACGTTTTGTTCTTCTTGAAGTCCCCTGGGGCGTGTTGGAGTTCCAGGGGCGGACAGTCCGCCCCTTGGAGGGGGCGGATAGTCCGGCTTGGGACTATCATTCTGCCCAGAAGACTGATGATCTTCAGAAGGTTGCGGTGTTGGTGCAGAGGTTTCTCCAGCAGTAGGGGCTTGTTGATCTTGTGTAGATGAGGGATCCACTTGAGTGGAGCATTGTCCTTCCCGATCCGCCACAAGGGGTTCCTCAATGGGGTGGAAAAATCCCGCACCCATTCTTCTTATGGCATCCTGGGGTATTTCACCATCTTCATCACAAATATCAACTTGCCCCACATGGGAGCCATCATTTTCATCGAATTCCACACTACAAGATGATACGTCCAAAACGTATCTACTTTCTCGAACACTTTTTCTATTGTTTCTCCTCTAAACTTGTGTAATTTGGATACAACTAACATGGACTGACGCTGTTTTCAGCAGAATTACCTTGGTGTCTTGTTTTTGTGCAGAAAATCAACTATCAGGAAAAATCCTGGAAAATATGCCAAAAATTATATTTCACCAGAAGACCCACGGAGCCAGAAGGCGAGACGGAGAAGGGTCCTGGGGGGCCCACACCCCTTCCAGGTGCGGGCCGACCTCTAGCCTCGCCTAGGGGGCGCAACCAACCCAGGCACCACCTCGGCCTACCTCTGCGCCTATAAGTTGCCTCTCGACCTAAAAACCGAGGGGGGTTCGATAGTTTTCCAAAAAGAGTTCCCCTCCGCCGCCGCCACCAGAAACCAAGATTCGGATCTAGAAACTCCGTTCTGGCACCCTGCCGGGACGGAGAATTTGGAGAGGATCATCGCCATCGTCATCACCAACACATATCCATCAACCACTGATGTTTCCCTCATCCATGAGTGAGTAAACCCCTGCTGTAGGCTTGGGGATGGTAGGGATTGGATGAGTTTTATCATGTAATCGAATAAGATATGTTAGGGCATAGTGCCTAGTATCTCTATTAGTGCTATTTGACTTTTTTGCAACTTGTTGTGCTTAATGCTTATCACTAGGGCATGAGTGCCATGATATCAGATCTCAACTTATTATTGAATCATTATGATAGTATTGTTTGTGATCTTACCTACAAGTTGTGTGCACATATCATTATCCGGATCCAAAGGCCCCAAAGTGACAATAATTGGGACAACCGGAGGGGATGACTCTGGTTTGAGGATCACATGTGTTCATGGAGTGTTAATGCTTTGCTCTGGTGCTCTATTAAAAGGAGTACCTTAATTGCCAGTAGTTCCTTAGAGGCCTCGCTGCCACGGGCTGGCTGGACAGAAGATGTTGTGCAAGTTCTCATTGCGAGCACGTATGACTATATATGGAGCACATGCCTAGGATTTTTTAGTACTTGGATGCTTGTTATTATTTATCTGCAATGCCCTAGATCTTCAAGTTACATGTTTAGACTCGTCCATGCAATGCCCGTCTGTCCATCCCTATGCCTACCGCCCTCGAATCCCACTCTTTACTGTTACTGTTACTATTGCTCCTGTTCTACTGTTGCTGTTGCTTTGATATTGCTACTATCAAACCGTTGCTACTGATAAACTTTTGTGAGCATGAACTATTTCCAGTTGCAGCTGAACTGACAACTCAGTTGTTAAGGCTTGCAAGTATTCTTTGGATCCTCTTGTGTCGAATCAATAAATTGGGTAATACTACCCGCAAAGACTGTTGCGATCCCCTACACTTGTGGGTCATCTAGACTATTTTCTGGCACCGTTGCCGGGGAGCATAGCTTTATTTGTAAGTTCACTTGGATCTATTATTGTTCACTGCTGCTCCGTTCATCATGGGTAAGTCTCGTGATGGAAAGTTCCCTATTTTACCATCAACTACAATAAGAGGTACAGTCCTAAACACCTATGTTGATCTTGATACACCGTCTGTTATAAGTAAGCTTGTCACACCACCACCATATACTCATGCTACACACACTGCTACTACTGCTGGATCTGAAACTGCTTTTGATCCTCATGATGTTACTTCTACTATGCTTATTGCGAGTGGTTCATTAGGTCCTTTCCTAGATGCTACTATGGCTAGTCTAGGAAATACTGAAACTCCTAGTGAAGACACTGTTACACCTGTTAGCTCACCTGAGTCTAGAGAAAGTTATGATATTAATGATGGTTACATTGAGTTCACTGATGAATTTGTTGAAGAGTGCCGAAACACACATGGTACTAGTGCTATTAAGAGTCTCCTTGCTAGACGCACCATTATGCCTAAACTGTCCTCTGATCCTAAGTTTGCCACCTCTCCCATAGATATTAAGAATAAAGATTATGATTTCTCTCTTAATTTGTCCTACTTGGACATTGTTGAGAAAGAACCTTTTTGTGGGACTGAAAATGAGAGTGACGTGGCTCATATGAATGAGCTTTCTACTATGAGTGCTTTGTTCTCTGATGATTTTAAGATGCGCAAGTATTTTGTTACTAAGATCTTCCCTTTTTCACTAAAAGTAGAAGCTAGGGCTTGGCTTAATAGATTACCTCCTGGTTCCATTGATAGCCCTGATTGCTTGATTGCTTCTTTCTTCCATAAATATTTTCCTCCCAGTGCCAGACATGCTGCTTTGCAGAGACTTTTTGATTTTAAACAGGGAGAAGAAGAGAAATTGCCTGAGTCATGGACAAGGTTCTGTGCCTTGATTCATGCACATCCTGGATGTCCATTGCCTAAGAATGAGCTTCTTGACATTTATTATAATGGACTAACTGATGATTCTAGGACCTACCGAGATAGATTTGCTGATTGTGTTTTCCGGAAAAGAACTCCTACAGATGCCAAAGAATTAATGGCTAAGATAAGCAATAATTATGATGATTGGACTTGAACTAAGCTAAATACACCTGAGCCTATTACTCCTGAACCAGTTGTGCCTGAACCAGATCCAACATAAACACCAAAGAAGAGGGGAGTTATTGCATTAAATGATGAAGTGATGAAAGAAGCTAAGAAATGTCTAAAGGAGAAAGGTATTAGAGCTGAAGATGTGAAGAATCTACCTCCTATAGAAGAATTATGTAAGCCAATTCCCCACTCATCTACTATTGAGGTACACTCTCTCCAACACTTTGATGAAGGTGATCTTCCCTATGGTAAGCCTCCTGATCAATGCTTAGAGGAACTTGACATTTTTATTGTTAAACAAGGTAATTTTAATAAACAAGTTCAGAATCATTTATTGGAAAACTCTAGAGCTATCAATGAATTGAAAGATATTGTGGAAAGAACTTCTAATGATATTAAAATGCTTTGTAAACACTTTCAAATGGTTCAAACCCAACTTGTTCAACTTGCTAAGTTACAAAAGGATATGCTAGTTAATGCCTCAGGAGATAAACATGCTTATGGAATTAGAACTAGGAGTGGTATAGCTACTCAAGATCCTTTATATCCTAAAGGACACCCTAGAGCACGATTCTCAACAATGTGAAAGTAGTGGTAGTCCTCGTAAGAGAAAGAAAAAGAAACATAAGATAGTTGAGGAACCGCTTGAACCTGCTGTAGATCCTAATAGTATATCCGTCTCTGATGCTGAAACTGAGAGTGGTAATAATGATGCTCCTGATAAGGATGAAGTTGAGGAAGAACTTGAGAAGCACACTAAGAACACTAGGTACACTAAGGAAGATTTTATTGCTAATAAACATGGTAAGAGAGAGAACCTTGGGTGCAGAAACCTATGCCTTTTCTAGGTAAGAAACACAAGTCAATGGAGGAAGAACACTACAACAAGTTTTGTGAGTGGACGAAACCTTTATTTTTGCAAATTCCTTTGACTGATGCTATTAAGTTGCCTCCTTATTCAAAGTATATGAAGGATATTGTCTATAATAAAAGGAAGATTCCTAATGAGGAGATTTCTACTTTGCTTGCTAATTGCTCCTTCAATGGTAAGGTTCCAAAGAAACTTGGTGATCCAGGTGTACCAACTATTCCTTGATCTATTAAGAACAATGATGTTAGAACTGCTTTATGTGATTTGGGAGCTGGAGTTAGTGTTATGCCTTTTTCTCTCTACAAGAGACTAGCTATAAAAGTTGATACCAACTGATATATCATTGCCAATGGCTGATAAGTCAACTACTATTCATGTTGGTATATGTGAGGATGTTCCTGTTCAAGTGGCTCATAGCTGCTTGGTTTTAACTGATTTTGTTGTGCTTGAGATGCCTAAAGATGATAATATGTCTATTATTCTTGGGAGACCTTTTCTTAATACTCCAGGTGCTGTCATTAATTGTAATCAAGGAAAAGTAACATTCAATATTGATGACAAAGAGCATACTATTTATTTCCCCAAGAAGGTTGTTAAGAGCTATTGCCTGAATTCCATTGAAAATGTAGAGAGCATAAATGTTGGAGAAATATATTGTCCCATTCCACAAGAAAATTTTGAAACTATTATGATTGGGACTATTGCTATCAAGTATGAGGTAACATAATCACATTGTGGAATGCAAAGTTTTGTTTCATATAAGATTTTTTTGGTAACAAGACTTGATCAACCTTATTAACAAAAGGATTTTAATGAACAAAATAATGTTTCCACTGTGGTTATACTCGCTTTCTTTTACTTTTATCCTTCCTAGTCTTTGCCTTTCTTTTGCTAGCTTTGGTTTTGTTAGTTGTTTGCTTGTTAGTTTGTCTTAGAACTTCTGTAGTTTGGCTTTTTGTTTGCTTTTGCTTCTTCTGAAAAAAGTGTTTCTGCGAGAAAATCAATTTTCATACCCTGAAAATTGGCCAAAAATAAAGTTTCCCGAAAAATCCTAGAAAATTCAAAATAAATGTTTCCTCGAAAAAGGGGCAGAGGGACACCTGAAGTGACCCAGGGAGCCACCCCAGGCCACCACACCCATGGTAGGCGCGGCCACTGTGGTGGCGCCTAGGGGATGGCCCACAGGCCCCTTCATGGTGCCCCCTCGCAACCATCTTCTTTCTCTCTCCCAAAAACACCGGAAAACTTGCTCAAGCTTGAGTTCTTGCTGTTCTTGCTCGCGATTTTCGATCTCCGCCGAGCTTAGCCCATCTTTGCTGCTGATTTTTGGAGGGATTGCTCGTTGGTATGTGCCTCCTCCACTTGTCCAATTAGATTTGTGATTGGTAGATTGGTTCTTGAGTATTTTGCTGCTATAAATGACAGGTTGTGTGAGATTGCATGCTTGTTATATGCTTAGAGATTTCATTTTAATGCATGTGTAGCCCTCTATCAAGTTCCTATAGTAGTTTCTCATCATTTATCATCTTAGAAATCACTTGGTTTGATGTTTGTCTTAAAATTTCAGAATAGAGTGGTCATGGACAACCACACATTTGGAGAGATATTTGAGAGTGATGCACCTAGAAGGACAAGTCCTTCAAGATCATCCTACCGTGATAGGCCCTCATAAAATGAGGATCTCATCACTCCGCGATTCGGCGACGAGGGAGATGAGGGGGATGCGCACCCCTTCGCTTTTCCTTGCCAAACCTTCTTGCGGGCTGCTGGGATTCTTGATGATTTTATGACCTTGGTTCGGAGGGATGGTCTAACAAGTCTTATGTAGGATGAGAGCGTGCAATATGCTACACTCACTAAAACATTTGCGGAGAGCTTATCCTTTACTAACAACATGTTTAGTCCAGATGTTTCTTTCAAGATTTATGGCAGGTCTTACCATATGACGTTGAAGAAATTTTGTGAGGCTCTGAGACTTGGTACAGCTCGGTCAGCAAAGAAGATTCCTGCTCAACCCACCGATTTGTTGGAGCTTTACCGCGGTATAACTAATGATGATAACCGTAGGGCTCAACGGGGAAAGATAAGAAACATTCAGCTTCCAGCCATCAGGTACTTCACTTACTATCTTGCCACCAATGTTCTTGGTAGGGAGAACACTAGTAATATTTCCAGCTATCATTTGGCTTTCTTAGCCGCCGCGCTCAACAATGATACCAAGTACAATCTTGCTTCTATCATTGCTCGTCGTTTAACTGCTAAGGGACCCATTTATGGGGGAGTTATTTCTATGCGTGTTGCTACTGCCTTGGACATTGATGTTGATCCAAATGATACAGTTTTGGCTCCTCAAAGGCTTGATCTTGCTTCCATGAAGTCGCACCACTTTGTCACTAATGGCTCTACGCTTGGGAACTTGGTTTATAGAATGTTGTTTATTGACGGGGTAGAGAGAGATCCCTCTCCCCCAAACCACTTTGTTCAGTATTTCTCAGGGACCTTTGTCACGCTCCAAGGAGGAGATGGATGACAAGTTGCGCTCTCTTAGCTTCTATGGACACATTTAGGAGTAAGCACCCTCGTATGACCCCACTGTACACTACACTGGAGAGTCCTCGAGCTCGTACCAGGACGAGGGAGCCTCCTCGTCGTACTACGGAGGTGCATCTACTTGGGCACCATGGTATTGAGCCCCACTTAGGCCAAAAGCCTAAGCTTGGGGGGAGGTATACCGACATCACACTCATCTATATATCATGTTCGGTCGGTTCTTTGTATATCCATTGTTTCGCTTTCTTTTTGGTTCTTGTTGCTTCTTTCTCAAAAACACAAAAATACCAAAAAAAAAATTGTTGTTTCTCTTGGTTTGTTTCTTTGCTTTGGTTTGCCTTAAAAAAGAAATATCCAAAAAGATTTTGCTTTGATTGGTTTGTTTTTGCTTTGCTTGTTTTTTCTTTGTTGGCTTGTTTGAAAAATCGAAAACACCAAAAATATTTGTTGTTCTTCTTTGGTTTTGTGAGTTCTTTGCAGGTTTCAGCCGTCCTCAGTGGATTTTGGTTTTCATGTTATTATTCAAGTCACACAAGTGAAGGGCAATAATGAAGATTAAGACAACTTGAGGTGTGGTAAGAGGCTGGTAACAAACTCTATTTGTTTTCATTTTTGTACATATAATCATCATTGTGAGCATGCTTAGCTTGTTCATTGTAAGGTGTATGTTACTGATGGATGCTTAGTAGTTCTTGCTTGTCTATGATTAGCTCCAGCTTGGTAATAGTTTGTAGCATGTCATATGAATGTTTGCGTGCATTGTTTTATTCATATTTTGATATGATATTGTGGTATCCTCCTCTGGAAGTTTCATGTGAATCGACTTGGCACATGCTCACGCATGCATATGACTAATCAATAGTTAGTAAGCCTCGATGAATTATTTTGCCTCAGAGTACTTGTATCACTTTCATGCCATAATTAGTCCTATTTTATTGCAAGCATGACTATGATAATTATTGCTCTCTCGTTTGTCGCTCCCTCTCTATTGCTAGCCTTCACTTGCACTGAGTATGAGCTCTACCTGTGCTTCCAACTCCCGAAAACCAATATTGCCAATTGTGTCCACCATACCTACCTATTAGCATCGTTTGCTATTTCAGTGCATATTCTATATGCCTTGTTTTCTTCCAAATAATTTGTTTGTCTGTTTTGAGAAAGTTAGTTAGTAAATCTCTCACGAACTTGATGGCACACTTTATTCCTTGCACTTAATAATCTTGAACCATTGTGACCTGTCCATGAAAGTTATATGCTTGCAAATTATATGTTGGGAGTCAGCAGAACCGTGCTGCCACGGGGAATGCTTTTAACACTTTTTCGATATCCTATACAGTCTTTTATTTGTAGATGTCGACGGTGTAAAATAAAAGAGGATCTTGTGAGTTCATGGAGTATATATATTGTGTTAGAGAAACGCCTGGGCCGCTAGCCTAAGCCATGCCAAATCATGGTGGAAACTTGCAGCACCACCATAATGAGCATTCTGTGAAGCATCCTCAGTAAAAAGCTATGCACATAGTAAATAAAAAGATCGCTGAGATGCCCATTGTTTGCTTGCCTTATCATTTTGATCACGGGATAGCTCCTGTATCATGTGCAAGGGGTACCCCATTGGCGGTTCTCTATGATATGCATGTATGTACAATGACAAGAACTTATAGGTAACCAAAGTTGAGTAGCATGCGGAGCGCCCCTCGTACTCAAGGGACATTGGATTTCCAGTCTATGGTCTGTCAAGCATATGATTCAGAGTGGACCTCACTTTCACCTTAACCACATGAAGATGCTTATGATAGGGGCAATGAGAGCTCAAAGCTAATGAGTACCTTCCTTTCAGCATTAGGAAGCCTTTCAAACTTTTCAAAACCGTTTTCACAACTTTGTTGAGTCACAACTTATTCTATGAGCACCTTCTTGAGAGCATAGTTGTCATTCTTGTGTTTGTTCCAAAACTTGGTTAATTATTATGTCATGACTTTGATGCTTGTATCTCTGATATTTTTACCTCTAGTCTTCACTTGAACTTCAGAGGTGCCTTGGCATTTATATTGTTCTCTACAAACAAAGGCAAGCGAGATACCACTCTATCATACCTTACTATGAGCATTGCAATGTTGCTTATATTTATGTTACATGCTACTTACTGTTATTGAGTTGGTTTCTCTTCATAGATTGCAATGATTATTGAGTATACTTGGTTGCATACTTCTTATTATGAATGGTTTAAGCATCTACTCATGTGCTGAGAATTTATACATCATATGACGCAAATGTGTTCATGAAAGTTCTTTTATCGCAACTGAATTGCTTGAGGAAAGGCAATAAGCTAAGCTTGGGGGTAGTTGATACGTCCAAAACGTATCTACTTTCTCGAACACTTTTGCTATTGTTTCTCCTCTAAAATTGTGTTATTTGGATACAACTAACACGGACTGACGCTGTTTTCAGCAGAATTACCTTGGTGTCTTATTTTTGTGCGGAAAATCAACTATCAGGAAAAATCCCGGAAAATATGCCAAAAATTATATTTCACCAGAATACCCACGGAGCCAGAAGACGAGACGGAGAAGGGGCCTGGGGGGCCCACACCGATGCAGCACGGCCCACCTGGACGCGCCTAGGGGTGCAGCCACCCTGTGCACCCCTCGGCCTCCTCCGCCTATAAGTTGCCTCTCGACCTAAAAACCGAGGGGGATTCGATAGTTTTCCAGAAAGAGTTCCGCTCCGCCGCCGCCATCAGAAACCAAGATTCGGATCCAGAAACTCCGTTCTGGCACCTTGCCAGGACAAGGAATTTGGAGAGGATCATCGCCATCTCCATCAACCACCGATATTTCCCTCATCCATGAGTGAGTAATCCCCTGCTGTACGCTTGGGGATGGTAGGGATTGGATGAGTTCTATCATGTATCGAATAAGATCTGTTAGGGCATAGTGCCTAGTATCTCTATTAGTGCTATTTAACTTTGTTGCAACTTGTTGTGCTTAATGCTTGTCACTAGGGCCCGAGTGCCATGATCTCAGATCTGAACTTATTATTGAATCATTATGATAGTATTGTTTGTGATCTTACTTGCAAGTTGTGTACACATATCATTGTCCGGATCCAAAGGCCCCAAAGTGACAATAATTGGGACAACCAAAGGGGATGGCTTGGTGCTAGGATCACATGTGTTCATGGAGTGTTAATTCTTTGCTCCGGTACTCTATTAAAAGGAGCACCTTAATTGTCAGTAGTTCCCTAGAGGTCCCGCTGCCACGGGCTGACTGGACAGAAGATGTTGTGCAAGTTCTCATTGCGAGCACGTATGACTATATATGGAGCACATGCCTAGGATTTTTTAGTACTTGGATGCTTGTTATTATTTATCTGCAATGCCCTAGATATTGAAGTTACATGTTTAGACTCGTCCATGCAACGCCCGTCCATCCATCCCTATGCCTAACGCACTCGAATCCCATCACATCAAGCATCACATTATTGCTCCTGCTCATTGCTGTGTTGCTTTGCTATTGATACTATCAAACTGTTGCTACTGATAAACTTCTGTGAGAAAGAACTATTTCCAGGTGCAGCTGAACTGACAACTCAGTTGTTAAGGCTTGCAAGTATTCTTTGGCTCCCCTTGTGTCGAATCAATAAATTGGGTAATACTACCCCCGAAGACTGTTGCGGTCCCCTACACTTGCGGGTCATCACAAGATTCCACAACAATTCCGGAGAGCTTGTTGTAGACTCTATAAGTGTGGGATTCGGCACCGTAACCAACAAAAATACCTTCTAAAGCCTTAGATTCAAATTTAGACAAACATACACCTTTGATAAGAAAGAAACACTTACAACCGAATACCCAGAAGTACGAAATGTTGGGATTGTTACCGATGAGTATTTCATATGGGGTCTTGTCCAAGATCTTGCGGAGGTAGAGCCGATTTGATGAGTGACAAGCGGTGGATATGGCTTCAGCCCAAAAGTTGTAAGGAGACTTGAATTCATCCAACATTGATCTAGCCATATCCATCAAAGTGCGGTTCTTCCTCTCGGCTACACCATTGTGTTGAGGGGTGTACGCAGCGGAATATTGATGTCTTATCCCCTCTTCACTTAGAAACTCATTCAATGTGTAGTTCTTGAACTCGGAGCCGTTATCACTTCTTATTACCAAGATGGGAACATTGTGTTGACGTTGAACCTCATTGACGAAGTCAATGACCGTTTGTTGAGTCTCACTCTTTAGCTTGAAGAAATAGACCCATATGTATCTTGAGTAATCATCGACTATGACCAAGCAATACTTCTTCCCACTAAGACTGGCATGAGATGGAGGACCGAATAAGTCCACATGAAGTAATTCCAAAATTCTCTTAGAAGAAACAATTGTCTTCCTCTTGTGGGGAGAGTCATGCATTTTGCCTTCAACACAAGGCCTGCAAACACGATCTTTGGCAAAGAAAACATTGTCTTTTAGTCCAAGGAAGTGGCCACCCTTGTGTAGACTTTGCAAAGTTCTCATGTTGACATGGGCTAAACGGCGATGCCATAGCCAGCCCACGTCATCCTTTCCGAATAGACACATCGGACCCGAAGTGGTTTTCCACGAAAAGTCCACCACATACAGGTCATTTTTTATGTACCCAACGAAAGCGACCTTTAGAGACTTGCTCCACAAGAGTACCACCAAATCATCATCAATGAAAACAACACAACCCATCTTACCAAGGGCCCGAACAGAAAGAAGGTTGTAACCGAGGGTCTCAACAAGCACGACGTCCACGAGAGAGATATCATGGGCGACCACAACCTTGCCAAGACCCAATACCTGAGATTTAGACTTATCACCATAGGAGACTGTAATATTATCATGATTGGGTCGCATCTCCGTGATGATCTCCTTGCTTCCGGTCATATGACTAGTGCATCCACTATCCAGCACCCATTTAGACCCACCGGAAGCATAGCCCTGCAAGAGAATTACTTCTTGGGTTTAGGTACCCATTTTTCAATGGGTCCTCTCATGTTAGTAACAAGGGTCTTTGGAACCCAAATAGACCAAGCAACATATTCATCAAAAGGACCAACATAATAAGCATAAACATCGCCATAATAATCACAAAAAAGTTCATAATTTGGATTGTGATACCCTGCAAAACCAATATTGTTAGTTTTGTCTTTGTGACATTCTTCTCAGCGGTGCTTGTCTTTGATTGTTCACCCTTGGTCTTCTTCTTGTTGTTCTTCTTCTTATTGGACTTGGTGACATATCCAAGTCCCTCTTTACCAAGATTTGACCTTTGCTTGCCAAGTACCTCATCAAGTACACCATTATCTTTGGGAGTGTTCTCATTGACAAGCCCTTCTTCCACACTAGCTTTTTATTTGTGAATATATGTTGATTTAGATGTGCTAGGAACATCATACTTGGTCAATCGACTTTGGATCTGATCATGTGACTCATTGAGAATGGATAATTCACTTTTCAACGCCTTGTGAGCAATGTCAAGTTTCTCCAATTCCTCGGAGAGTCTAGCATGAGAAGCCCCAAAGTCAATCTTTTCTTTCTTTAACTTCTTTGCTTTGGCAACTGCATTGCCATGATCCTTAACAAGCTTTGCCAATGTTTCTTCATGTGACTCCTCAATAGACTCAAGCCTCTCTTCAAGAGAAGCCCGAGCCTCTTCTTCTTCTAGAGAATTTTTTAAGGACGCAATTTCCATTGCATTCTCCGTTTCAATTCTGCCCTTTTCTTCAAGGAGCACTTCATTTTGGGCCATCTGGTCCATAACAGCCTCAAAGTGTATTTTGTGCTCATCTTGCAAGTTAGTGAAGAAATAGTCCAAATCAATAATCTCTTCTTTAACCTTAAGGCTAGTAGGATCATCCATGTTAATCATAGCCTTAGGAAAAGAAGTGTTAGAAGTTGATACCTCGAAACCTCTTGCCATGAGACAAGTAGCGTTCTTGTTGATGACATTTTCATTCGGAGAGTCGAAGAGAGATGTTGGTGTAGATGTGGTGGCTATAGCAGCCACCTCTCGAGAGCTATCATCCTTGTCTTCATCTTCACTTCCCGAAGAATATTCTTCTTGAGCCACTAGAACAACCTTTGGTTGCTTCTTGAACAGAGCATTCTTCTTTACAAATTGTTTCTTGCGTGGAGCCTTTGACTTTTCCTTAAGAAGTCTTCCTCCATTATCTTCCCTACTTTGATACGGGCACTCGGCTACAAAGTGCAGCCGGTCTCCACAGTTGAAACATGTTCTTAGCTTGGGACCATTGTCCTTTCTTCCATATGCTCCACTCTTGCGTTCTAGTTCAGATTTGGCCTTGGCCGGATCCTTCTAAAAGTTTCTAGCATAGAAGGCCATGTATTGTCCATGAATTCTTTTTACATCCTCGGGACAGTCCATACCTTCTATGTCATCTTCATCATGATCATACACACTTGTCTTCAAGGCCATGTTGACCCCCTTTTGCATCCCCATAGCTCGTGCACGGGCATCTTCGGCATTCTTGGCAGCCACTTTGAAAGCTTCCATTTCTTGCATTACCTCATTGGATGTCATAGGATGGTAATTATGCCTTCCTTAGAGACTCTTCAAATCTGTGGGCTCAAATGGCATAAGAGCACTGACATACTTGCGCTTGATCCATGCATCATCAACATGAGAGGCACCATGATTCCTGAAAGTGGTGGCTATTAACTTGAGCCTCCTATACATGTCCTCATGGTCTTCTCCATCCAACATATAAAATCCTTCAGCTTCATTGCTCAAAGCATCATACCTATTCCTTCTCATACTTTCATTTCCAATGAAGAGCTCGGTGAGGTCATCCCAAGCTTCCTTAGTTGTACTAAGATGCTAAATGTGTGGCATGTCTTTGTCACCCACACCAAGCTGGATCATGTGTAGAGCTGTAGTGTTGAGTTGACTATCAAGAACCTCTCTTCTTGTTAGGTTGTGGGGGTCTCCAACATGAATACCATTCTCTATGATTTTCCACAACTCAATGGAGGAGATGCACACATGAGACTTCATCAAAAATTGCCATTGATTAAAAGTAGATGCTGAAAGTTTGGGTGGATCACATCTATTATGTATATGTGGATATGGGACAGGTGGATCAGGAGAATACACATGGGAAACCTCATTGTATCCTTCCTTACCACTATCCTTTTTCGAGGAGGAGCTCTTGCCAGTGCCATCACCAACCACTTCGTTATCTTTGGAATCGGTTTTACCCGTTTCCTTGGATTGCGGAGTGGTAGCCTCAGAGGTAGATGGAGGTGATGATGTGGATGTGGAGAGACACATTATCAATTGACGCATCTCTTCCATCTTAGCCTCCATTGAACTAACCAAAGGTTGTTTCCAACGTCTTGAGATCGTTCATGGTGACTACCTCCGGAGGATCACTCCCATCTCCCTTGGAACCCATACTTCTCTTAGGCGATTAAGCCCGAATTAAGAACCGGGGCTCTGATACAAATTGAAATGGATTGTATGGGCACCTAGAGGGGGGGTGAATAGGTGCTACTCAATTTTTAGTTCTTTTTCAGTTTTAGGCTTGACACAAAGTAATTTCTCTAGATATGCAACGATAATTTCCCTATATGCAAACCTATCTACTAAGAACATAAAGAGAGGAGCGAGGAAGCCGTAGTGGAGCACGCAGAGACACAAGGATTTGTTTTACCGCAGTTCCTTCCTTGTTAAGGGAAGTACATCTGCGTCAGAGGAGTGGGCGGTTCTAAGACCACCACGCCACAATAGGGATCACCCTATTCTCTGATGGATCTCGCCACGAAAGGCCTGATCCACCTTCTCCACTATTGGAACCCTTCGAGGAGGGAATCGGTGCCTTTACAACTCTACCGGGGCACACACCAACAACTGAATTGGGGGCTCCCGTAATGACAACAAGTTGTCACAAGAACAAGGTTTATCAATATAAATAAAAGCAAGGATCTATATATTTGCAAGAAATACTAGATCGGTGATTCTCCAAATGAATGGAAAGGAGATGAAGCGCTTGATTGCAGTGGTTGAAGATCGAGTTCTCCTCCTTCGATTCCCCAAGGGACGGGGCCTTTGGGTGGATGAAGGTGGAGCTCTCTTGGATGAAGGTTGACGAACAGATCCTGACTTTTTCGAATGAATCAAGAGTTCTGGCAGGAGGGGGAAGACCGGCTTAAATACCCCCTGCACAGATCTTGCCGTTGGAGAAATTTGGGGGCGGATTATCCTCCCCCCTAAGGGCGGACTATCCGCCCCGGGAAAAAAATCCTCCCCTAGGAGGGAAACTTCGGGGAAAACTCCGCCCCCCATACAGAAGGTGACGCCGGTCTTGACTTGGAGAAAATCCACGCGGGGGCGGATTATCCGCCCCCCTTAGGGGGCAGACTATCCTCCCTGGGGGAAATCCGCCCCCCAAGGCGGAAACTCCGCCCCCCATATAGAAGGTGACGTCGCACCAGACTTGGAGAAAAACCTAGGGGGCGGACTATTCGGCCCTTGTAGTTGCGGATTATCCGGCCTGGCCGAAAAATCCGTCAGATACTCCGCCCCCCTTCTGAGGGTTGCGCCCTTCTGAGTTTGGGGAGGCGCGGATTATTCTCCCCTGGCAGGGGCGGATTATCCACCCCCCAAACACAATTTCCTTTTCCTTTTCAAGTTAGAAATCTACAGCACTTCAACACACATTACATAATCCTTGATATTGTTATCTAACACACAAAACACAAAGGATTATGAAATGTTCTTTCAACATGGACCCATGCACAACCTGGTGACCTATCAGGCGTATGATATCAACGGCTACACATTCTACACGTACGAAAAGGATAACAAGTGTGACTATCAGAACTCAGGGGTAACACCAGAATTCTACACCAATGACAACGTGAAGGAAATATTCTATTGAAGGATTCTCTAGGACCTGGACTACTGTGGCGAAAGGGTGCCGATGTTCCATGTCAGATGGGCCAACAACGTCGAAAGAAAAGACAGGTATTTCAAAATAATGGTTATACCCGAAGCCGCCAAATCCAAGGCCGATGGTGCGAATGTCGCCATGAAAAATGAGTCGTGGGTATTGTCTAGCAAAGTGGACCAATGTTTTTTTATTACCGACCCGCCAAAGCCTAGCCGTGTTGTCCTGAGGAGAGGAAAAAGAAACATTATCGGAATGGATGGAGTCGCCAATGAGAAAGACTTTGACTAGTACGACGATCCAAAGGTTGAAGATGACGACACTACGATGAAGCAACATACATCACAAGAAGAAAAATGACAACCCTACCCAAAAAAGGTAGACCGTTCGAAAAAAGAAACATTAAAGTTCCGGGGCTAAATTATTGAATCGAAACAGAGAAGGGAAAAAAGATTGTAAAATGCTATCTAAAAAAAATTCTAAAACGCTAGCTAAAAAAGATTATATTGATGCATGGATGGCATATTATTAATGGACACACAATTATTTAATTTCTTTCTACTTTGAGTCACTTTTATGATATATATGTACCACTTTTGACATATAATAGATATTTTATATAGTTTAGATAATTTTTTGGCATTTTTTAACATTTAAAACTACTTTTAAAATAAGAACATAAAAAGGTGGGCACCAAGATTTGAACCTGGGTGCTCAGAGGTTTAGAATACAGAAAACGGCAAAACCACTGGGATCAGATGGTACTAGTGTCAACTAATGGGGTGGCCACCCTCTCCACCCACGTAACATACTTCCCTTGTGTGAAGCAGCCGGAAGGCAGTCAGAAGAAAGCCTACTACGCACTCCATCACAAGAGGACGTTCCTACTAGACCAACAGGATGCCAAATCATCTCAAATAGTGAGCCAAAGCCAAGTCAAAGATCCATGATTCAGATATTAGACAAGATATGTATCGCATCTAGCAGCAGTTTGGGGCAATCATCTTTCGTGATGTCATGATTTGGGGGGGGGTCTTCTATAGAGGCAATCCCCCGAATAACCATGACATAGTAGATCGCCTAGATATGCAGGGTGATGTCAGGGTGTTCATGACGAAACAAGGCGTACTCCCATTCCTTCAGCCGAGCCAGAAGTCTTGATGTTTTCCTAGATGTAGTTCTGAACTATCGATGAGCTTGTGTGATGTAAACTTTATCCCCACAAGTACTTGTGTGTCGATGGTCGTTGAACTTAATTGTGATAGATGCTACTACTTATTAGGGTTATGAATCAACGCTAACTTCTTTTGTTTATTATTAGGGTTATATATGAATCAATGCTTAGTTTTTTTGCTTACTCTTTGGTCCTTTTTTGCTTACTTTGGTCCTTTTTTTTCTTAATTTGGTCCTTTTCGAGAATGCCGATGATTAAAATGTCGTGGCACACTATATATGTGAATGTTCTGTGATGGGATGGTTGGCCTTATGCTTTGCACAAGTCCAAGTCTTGTGCATCCTACATGGCCGACTGTTTCATCATAGCATATTTTTGTGTCCAACAACCTAGGTATATGTAACGCCCCCGAATCAAGTCTATGCAGATCTTAGCATTTCCCGCCAAAACCCGCATAGAAGCGATTCGAAGACGCCCACCAGACACTTTCGTGTGGGTGGATTTGAATAAGTAGTTACATCACAGTAGTTTACAACAGAGTCCACAAGAACTTACATTTACAACAACGACTTGACGAGTTAAGAATACAAAATATACAATTCAAGGAGAAACATAAATAGTATCCGAGTATGGATAAGAACCAAATGGGACTAAGAGTCCTGAAGAATAACCAAGCGGTGTCCGTAAACCCTGCCTAGACCAAGCCGGAAGGGTAACCTTGCTAACGTCGTCGACCAGATACTTGCCAAAGCCAAAGGATACCGGCAAAGGGAAAAGGAAAACAGAAAAAGAGCGGTCAGTACTGAGGCCAGTACACGATGAGTCTTAGAATTCGGCAGTCCTCGCCTACAAGGTATTGTGGGCTCAGCGGCAGCAAAGCTTGTACTATCTAACTTATAAAGACATGCTACAACTTCGGTTATTAGAGCGATGTAAGAGAGCGCTATACAATAACTATAATATAACACCAAACATAACCCATCTGAAGGATTCCCCCTCGAAGACCAGTCGAGGAAGTCCTCTGGCGGAACACACACAATGACAATTTATTTATCCAATTGTTTAGTTGGTAAGGCTAATTACTAGTCATATTATTTTAGAGGCAAAGGATTAGTGGCGTTGTCTATGATCATGACACCGTACTCCTGAAACGTCCATAGCCCTGGACACACGGCTTCTCAAAAAGATTTACCCTGTGGAGGTGCACTATTGTACCCAAACACATGCTAAACCCTTCAGGAAAGATATTACGCGTGCCATCCGAATCTCACAACAAGAACTTTCCCTTAACTACGTGTTTATCCAGAGGCATCACCTACTGTGTTGTTCCAACCAAGAGGCACGATGATTCCTAAGGAAGGCAGAGCGTTTGAGTCTACGGTCGGGCGATGATCGGAAGATAACTTGTAGAGCTCCATCCCACCTCCGACATGATATCCCAATTTTATGCAATGCAAGCCATGGTAGTCCACAAAAATATCAAGTCCAAAGACATATCAAATTCACCCATGTCTGAGGATATATTATGCGTGTGCACCAAATGGAAAACCAATTTTGTAGCCCTCTGGATAAACGAATAGCGCAGGTAGTTGAGGGGGATCCCAGTAACCCCCATGTTTGGTTAGCGCGATCAACTTAGAACTAGTATCGTAGAACGAACGGGTCCTAGGTCGGCTCAAGCAGTTTCCAAAGGTTGTCCCTGCCGGGGCCTTATTATTAGGTGAAGCCATAACCCACAATATCAGATTAATTATCTTACCACCAACAATATCCATGTATCATGTTTCACCTGTATGAGAGCGATACTAAGCATGCCTACGACTTGCAAGGACAAAGATAGCTAATCGAACGAGGCAATAAGATAACCAAGGCAATATAGTGGAGCAGATAAATAAAGAAACGATACTATAGAATTGATAATAAGGATAGCAATAGATCAAAGAAAGAAAGTAAACACTATAAATGTAAAATAGGTAGAAGGGAGAGAATGCTCGCTTGTAAGACGAAGTCGGTGACCGAAGGCTTATCGCAACTCGCATCCACTCATCGTCCTATCCGGTGAAGAAGAAAACACTAGAAAGAACACCTGATGCAATATAAAATACTAGGCAAAAGATCCGACATGATTATGATATGATGCATGACATGACAATATGCGGTCTAAATTAGCAATGTTAAGCGGAATCGGAATCCCAACAAATAAATAATATGGTTTCAGTTGTTTATCTACCCGCAATTTAAATATTGGCTTAATAAGGCAAAACATGGCATCGGTTTGCTACACAAATTTAAGTAGAGCCAAGAATATCCCCCGTATAGTCTCCATATTTAATTAATAGATGAGTTTCTATTTATAAGCCGAAACCACAAGATATGCAATACACACATGACCGAATTTGATGCATACAAGATATATGACAATTTATATAAATAGGGCTAAGGGTGAGGTCTCAAGGTTTGGATCGGGGAGGCAGAGAGGAGGTCTTCAGATTGTTGTTGAAGTAGCAAAGTAGCCAAATTAGTGAACACGGGAAGATCTTGTCGTGAGGTGTTGGCGTTGGACGGTTGGCGAGGATGTTCGGATGTCGCTCGCGCGGTCAGAAATGCCCCGTTTGTTGAGATAACCAACATTACGCACTGCAGGAGGCACACGAGCTAGCACACCACTTGTTGTCAGAAAGAGTGATGTGAGATGAACCTTGGCAAGGCTAAGCTGGTTCAGGCATATGCTCAAACACCTTACGGTGTGGGTCGACATAAAGAACAGTGTGGGCCTGCTTGGTTGGAAGCTTGCGGCCGCACGCGCATGAAATTAAGGGGAGCAGCTTGGCTAGCGACGCAAGACAGGAACCTGAGTGGAGTTACAACTGTTGTTTCCGGCTATGCTGGCTCCGCTGCACACGAGACGAGGGGAGGTGGTGGGGAGCAGCCGACCCCTGCTGCTGTCGAAGAGGCAAGGGTGGACACGAGCAGGCGATGGAGCTGCTGCTGCCTGCTGATCGTTGTTGGATTTGTACAGAAACATGTGTTAATGTGATATATTTTGCTGGTGTGCATGCATGGGAGCAAGCGGCCCAAGGCGGCAAGGATCTGTAGATGCATGCGCATGGTGGAGTGTGGTCTTGGAATTATTTTCTTTGGGCATCGAGTGGAGCCAGCAAGAAATGTTCCAACGCGTGGATCGAGACCAAGGAAAAAAAAGAAGAATCAGAGATGCTCTGGGGAGAGGATTTTGGGGCGCCACAAGTTAATCTGGACAGAACTTTGCACAGGAAGAAATGAAGCCCAGGCTGACGAAAAGAACAGCACCCGGTGGCGAAGAGATTGATTAGGATTTTTTTTTTTGAGAAAAGGAAGCGGATCTCATATCTAATCTTGGCTGAGATTTGGGGTCTAGGGTTTGGGGAAGAAAAAGAGGGGTGGACTATTTATCTAGTCCAAAATAGATTAGATGGGGCTAGTTTTGGACTAAAACTTTAGATGGGTCTTTAGTCTAGTTTTATTTTTAGTTAAATAAAAAAATCATTTATGGTCATGTAACAGACCGAAAACATTATTTTGATTTAGTTTGAAAATAAAAAAAGGGAAACAAATTTAATAAAACCATAGGGATATTAGGGTAAAACAAAAATAGTTTTTTTAGCAAAATAGTTTGCGGTCAAAATTGCAAACAAAATATGCAATGATGGTGTCACGATGATGCACAAAATAAAATAACAATCGATTTCTATTTTTTAACATTTTTAGGCGTTACAACTCGACACCACTAATAAGGGTCGTGTCCCAAGATCCAAGCAAAGACACTGGGGAGAGGTTTATGTGAATCCTCTCCCATATATGTGAATGTTGGGATGGTCGTCCAAGTCTTGTGCATCCTACTTGACCGACTGTTCCATCATAGCATATTTCTGTGTCCAACAACCTAGGTATATATGAGCCATGATTTTTTGAGTTGGCCCTTGACATGGATATACCCTATGGGTGCACAACATTGGTATACCTGGTCCAGCCCAAGGAAGTCCCACACGAGGATTTGCAGCCCAGGAAGTTTTCGGGTGGCCCAAGCCCGTGGAGAATTTGACTTTTTGGAGGACAAGTCTAGATTAGATAGAATTTTAAAGGGTATCAACCCTAATTTGTAACCGACTCGACCTATTCCGAGACTTGGCCTATCTATATAAGGGCCATGAGGGTACGACGAGAAGGATCCTTAACTCACCTCATACACACCTCCACACAGATTGCATATGCGCACCCTTGTAACCTTCGGTTCCGTAATAATCAAGAGCAGACAAGCAGGAGTAGGGATTTCCCTCCGGGGGCCTGAACCTGGGTAAATCTTGTGTCCCTGTGTTACTTGTTTGTTAACCGTTCCGCGACTTCCAGCATCCCCATCTTCTCCAAAACCCAAGTCCATAACAATGGGCATTGACGAGTCGAACCCTCGTCAGCCCTGTTTGATAAGTGTATCTTTATATGCTTACTTTTTGGTATTTTTTTGCTTACTTTGTTACTTTTTTACGAGAATGAGGCATAAATCCGAGTTACTTTGGTATTTTTCAAGAACGCTGATGATTAAAATGGCGTGGCACACTATATATGTGAATGTGTTGTGATTGGATGGTCGGCCTTGTACTTTGCACAAGTCCAAGTCTTGTGCATTCTACTTGGCCGACTGGTCCATCATAGCATATTTCCGTGTCCAACAACCTAGGTATATATGAGGCATGCTTTTTGAGTTGGGCCTAGTTACTTTTTTTGAGAATGAGGCACAAATCCGAGTTACTTCGGTATTTTTTCGAGAATGTCATGATTAAAATGTCGTGGCACACTATATTTATATATATGTGTGTGTGAATGTGTTGTGATGGGATTGTCAGCCTTGTGCAATTCACAAGTCCAAGTCATGTGCATCCTACTAGGCCAACAGTTCCATCATAGCATATTCCTGTGTCCAACGACCTAGGTATATATGAGGCATGCTTTTTGATTTGGGCCTAGTCACTTTTTATGAGAATGAGGAACAAATCTGAGTTACTTTAGTGTTTTACCAGAATGCCGATGATTAAAATGCCGTGGCACAATATATATGTGAATGTGTTGTGATGGGATCATCAGCCTTGTGCCATGCACAAGTCCAAGTCTTGTGCATCCTATTTGGCTGACGGTTCCATCATATCATATTTCTTTATCAAACAACCTAGGTATATTTGAGGCATTCTTTTTGAGTTGGCGTTATTGATAACTGTATCTTTATATGCGAATTTTATATGTTTTTCACCCACTATTTAATTATTATTGCCAACTTGTAGATGACATGGTACGTCATGTACAACGGACGGGTTCCCAGAGTCTACGACGATTGGAAAGAATGTTGGAGATAGGTGCACCGTTTTAGTGGCAATAACTACAAAGGGTATAACACTATGGCGGAGGTGGAAGCTAGATACACGCGCTATCTAGTGGAAGTTAGGACGAGGAACCGGATGAACACCTACACCTTCGTCGCGGTGATCATGCTTATCGTCCTTGGTTTTCTTTCCCGTGTGTTCCTACCTTAGATGTCTAGGCGAGCTTGCGAGCTTTAACTTGGTCGACACATGTATTCATGTCACTAGCTACTACTTTGGTTCTAACTTGATTGAAACAATATAACTTATCATGTCTATTCATGTGTAACTTATCTATATGTATATGTTTCTATCCTGTTTTGCAAACTCTATATTCATATATGTATTGTACATCTGTATATCTATATGTATATATGGTAGCGTATTTTAAAAAAAATGGCCGTGGTGCACATGTCTTGGCTTTAGTGGCACACTTCACCTACAACACACCATGCGCGGGTGCATGGTGCACTGCCTAGTGCGCCACAGGCAACAAAGTGGAAACACACTTGTTTTACTAGTTGTGGCGCACCCACAGTGCGCTTCTGGTATGTCCAAGAACCCGTAGAGCACCAGGGAGTGTGCTACGGGTACGTTTTAGTCGTGGCGCGATCTTAGTGGTGCACCCCTAGAGCGCCACGGATGCACAAACCAGGTATGGCACGAACGTGCTTTTTCCTAGTAGTGAACGTGTCGATGAAGATCCAGTAGCACTTTGTCATTCCACAAGATAAGATCTAGGCAGTGTAGAAGAGGAGCTACTGCGGGCGTTGGTGAAGATCTCCTCCACGCGAGGAAGATTACGACGCGAGTAAGAGTAAGAGGACCGGGCCAAGGCGGCGCCAACCGGCGGCGGTGCGGCGCGACGGCGGTGGTGGATTGGGCTAGGGCGTGGATTTTTGTGTCTTTCCCTTGGCCCTCTCCCCTCAATATATAGGCGGATTCCCTCCTCCATAAAGGAGAGTAGGACTAGGATTCATATCCTACAAGGACTCGTCCTATTCCTTTCTACCACCAATATGAGAGAGAGAGAGAGTAAGTTTGTATCCAATACGGAGTCCTCCCCAAAACCAATTTGGGGGGTAAGTTTGAGACCGGGGAGGACTCCTCCCCTTGCCCTACCTCCTCCACCCGCCGTCCTAGGGGAGAGCCCTGGTCCATTCGGCCAGGGTCTCCGCCCCCACCCCCCAATCCCCCACCCCCACGTGTGTGGGCCCTTTGTCCCATGGGACCCGCTGGCACATTACTAAATAATAATTTTTTATTAATAGAAATATTTATTTAGAAGCTTTCCAAATTAACTTCCGGAAACCTATAAATTGATTCGAAACCTTCCTAAAATATTCCCATCGTCCTCTTTTAATGCCTGGAACCATTTCGTCCACTCTCGATGATATCCCGACTCCTCCGGAATATTCTGGGACGATCAAACATATATTCAGAATTACTTTATCAAAATATCTCATTGGCACTCACATTCTAAAATGCCAAAAACGTCTTAAGTATGTGACCTAGTAGGTTCAGATATTTGCGGACATGTCTAGAACTCATTCCGTTGACAATGATTACTATCAGTGTCTTGATAGAAGTATCAACCCCGCAAATAACACGAAGTTCTTTATCGTGTGAACCGTATTGAGTAGGATACATATCATATTGATTCGTCGATACTTTACATTGACCGAGATGAAACACTAGGTTATTGTCGTTTCCTGGCATGTACTCTTTACTCATTACGTACTATCGATGTTCCTATGTTCAACAACTTGATTAAGTGTCTGGTCAGACGATGACGAACATCATAGTACATGAGTGGTCCCAGAAAGACACCATGTGAATGATTGGCGAATCATCCGGTACGAATAAGCATAAACTTTATAATTACTCCACTAAGAGCAATTTTTGGATAATCTTGCCACATCCATATTGTTCCCAAGTTCTCATATATATCGTGGTCAAACGATTTCTAGTAAATCCAATACAATGTTTTATGAGATTAAACTGATAACTATATTGACGATGTGTTTCACGGTATCTCATATTTGTGTTAGAGATATGCCCAAGAGGCAATAATAAATAGGTTATTATCATATCTTTATGTTTATGATAAATGTTTACATCTCATGTTATAATTGTGTTAACTAGAAACATTAATACTTGTGTGTTTTGTAAAGATAAAAGAGTCCCTAGTAAAGCCTCTTGTTAGACTAGCTTGTTGATTAATTAATGATCATGGTTTCTTGATCATGAACATAAGATGTTATTAATAACAAGTTCATATCATTAGGAGAATGATGTGATGGACTTACTCCTATAAGTTAAGCGTATCATAAGATCAAGTCATTCAATAGTTTGTGTGTTATAATCTTTCAAATACATAGTAACCTAAATCCTTCGACCATGAGATCATGTTAATCACCATCACCGGATGGATGCTTTGATGACATCAAACACCACTTCGTAACTGGGTGGTTATAAAGGTGGCATTGAGTATTATGAAAGTATGTGCTGAGGCACATGGATCAAGAGTGGTATTTGTCCATCCATGTGACAGATAGATATACTCTGGGCCCTCTCGGTGGAATGTCATCCAATTGGCTTGCAAGCATGTGACTACGTCAGATCAGATATCACGAAACAAGCAAAGAGTACTTATCGGTAACGAGGTTGACCTAGGTATGCAGAGATACCGACGATCAAACGTCGGATAAGTAAAATATCGCGAGACAAAGGGAAATTGGTATCATATGTAAATGGTTCATTCGATCACAAAGTAATCGTAGAAATATGTGGGAGTCATATGAATTTCTAGATTCCTCTATTGGTTATTGATCGGAGAAGTGTCTCGATCATGTCTGCATAATTCACGAACCCTAGGGAGACCACTTAAGGATTCGATGTTGTTTAGTAGATATGGAAATGAGTTGGAGACCGCATGTTGTTCAGAGTCTCGGATTGGATCCAGGACATCACGAGGAGATCCGGAATGGTCCGTAGAATAATATTCATATAAGTAAAGTCAATTTCCGGGGTTTGGAAATGTTTTTGGTGTTTTCACCGGAATCTTCTGGAAGGTTATAGAAGGTACACCAATCCGAAGAGAGAAGGGTGTACATGAATGTGCCATTCCAATATGGAATGGTTGCATCATACCCTAGGTCAATTGGCTGGGAAATGGGAAGAGAAATAATCAAACTCTAGTTTGAATAGTCAAACTCCAATTTGAAAAGTCAAATCCCAACATTGATAGTCAAACCAAGTGGAGGGAGAGGAGGAAACCTAGAGGAGGAAGGTTTCCCCTCCCTCCCTTTCCACCGGCCATGAAGAGGAGTCGGGGGAGGACTCCCCTCCCCTATCCGCCTCTCCCTCCAATAAAAGGAGGGGAGGGGCGCCCCCTTGACAACACACAAAAAACCCTAGGCCGTCTGCTGCCCACAGCCGTCGGCACCCTAACCCTAGCCTCCTCTAAATCTCCGCCGCCTAGCCTTTCCCTATCCGCCGGCCACCTTCACCCCTCGGCCTCTAAACCCTAGTTGCCGAGGCCTCTCTACTCCACCATACTCGCTCCGGCTTAGGAGAAGCCCTGCAGGATCTACTCCTCCGTTTCACCACCACGCCGTCATGGTGCTAAAGTTGAGAGGATATCTACAACCTTCGCTGCCTACTGGAACAAGGGAGAGGAAAGTCTTCATCGAGTACCGAACGTGTGACCGACTGCGGAAGCGCTTCCGGAATACTGGATCGGAAGGATCGTCTTCGCGATCTTGAGATCGTCAAGTGAACGACTACATCAACCACGAGAATCCAATCTCGTTAAATGCTTTGGATCTTCGAGGGTTAGTATTTGATACGTCAGAAACGTATCTATAATTTTTGATGTTCCATGCTTGTTTAGTATCTACTTTGCTTTGCTTTGTCCACACTTTGAGGTGCTTTTCATATGTTTTCTGGTACTAACCTATTAACAAGTTGCCACAAAGGTTGCTCGTTATCTGTTGTTTTGGTTCGAGAAAGCTAGTAAGGAAATATTCTCGGGTGGGAGACAAAAGACAAAGTCAATATTTCACCAAGGAGAACACGGAGTCCAGAGGAGAGACGGAGGGGCGCCACAGGGTGTCCACACCCCCCAGGCGCGACCTAGGGTGGGCCCGCGCCTGGGCAGGGTGTGGCCCCCCTGGCCGCCCCTACCTCGCCTCTTCGCCTATAGGAAGCCCCCGATGCCTAAAACCTAAGCAACCGATCAATATTCCACGAAACCGTCTGTAGCCACCGCCACCATCGTCCCTAGATAGGGGGATCTGAAGCTCTTCCCGGCACTCTGCCGGAAGGGAGATCATCCCGGAGGCCTTCTTCTTCATCATGCCGGCCTCCACTATGAAGCGTGAGTAGTTCTACCTTGGACTACGGGACCATGTAGTAGCTAGATGGTTGTATCTCCTCCTTGTGCTTTCATGTCTAGATCTTGTGAGCTCTGTTCATGATCAAGATCTAATTTATTTGTAATCATGCATGTTGTGTTTGCGGGGATCCGATGGATATTGAGATTACTATGTCAGATTGATTAATGGTTTTGTCTTATTGATTCTATCATGTCTGTGTTGTTTGTGATCTTGCATGGTCTCCTTTGTTAGTAGCTATCTTGGCCAAGTAGTTGCTAGTGACTCCAAGAGGGAGTATTTATGCTCGATAGTGGGTTCATGCCTCTACTCAATCAAGGGACGTGACAGAAATCTCTACGGTTGTAGATGTGTTGTTGCCACTAGGGGTAAAACAACGGTCTCTTGTTCATGGAACAAGTGGATTGTTTACCTTACACACTTTGCTTAAAGCAGTTGTCTGTTGCTTGAAACTTAATACTGGAGGGGGTTCAGATGATAACCCAAAGGTGGACTTCTAGTCATAGATGCAGTTGGATGGCGGTCTATGTATATTGTTGTATTGCCCAATCGAATCTCATAGGATCTTTACGTCTAGCCTGCTGTAATTTGTTTACCCAGCATGCCATGTTTGTTCATCTAAGGAGAACACCTATAGTGAACTATGGACCCCGGTCCAATCTTTACCATTGATACATCTTCCACTGTTACTGTTTACTTGCTGCAAACCATCATCACCTTCCACACCATACAGTTAATCCTTTGTTACAGCAACCGGTGAGATTGACAACCTCACTATAGTTGGGGCAAAGTCTTGAGTTTGTGGTGTGCAGGTTTCCACGTTGCTTGCAACACCTTTGAGATGTTTCCTTCCTCCTACTGTTTCGATAACCTCGGTTTCTTACTGAGGGAAAACGTGATGTTGTACCGCATCATACCTTCCTCTTGGGGTCTCCCAACAAAGTGTTGCTGCACGCAACAGTACTCTATGAACTTGTTGCACCGATCTCGTAGATTATATCTTGGCATGTGTGTGTTCATGCGAGAGAATTTTTTTGTTTTCCATGCTACGAACCCCTACAGTGGTATCAAAGCCATGTCTATGCGTAGATCTGTTGCACGAGTAGAACACAATGGTTACTTTGGGCATTGATGCTTTTGTTGTCGATTGCTTTTTGTGTACTTTGCATCATGCAGGATGGTGGGATGAAGCGGCCCGGGCTAACCTTACATGACATCATTCATGAGACTTGCTCCACGCTCAACATGCAACTTGTATTGCATAAGTGGCTTTGCGGGTTCCTGTCTCTCCCACCATAGTGAAGATTGAATTTACCATGGGCAATTGAAAATACTTGTATCAACGTTGTGGTTGATGTTTTTAAGTTAGATTGGTTCTTATGTGAAATCCCCAGCCATGTAAAACATGCAAAGAAGATTAGAGGCATCTAACTTGTTTTGTAGGACTTGTGTTGTGATGTGATATGGTCATGATTGTGATTATATATGATGTGTGCAATGATCCTTATTGTAATTTGGCAACCGGTAGGATCCTTATGGTTGTCTTTAAATTTTGTTCAAGACATGAGTGTGTATTATTCAAAGTAGTTGTAATAGTTGATACTGGTAGATGAAAACCATGGAGCGGCGCCATTGACCTTGACGCTACACCGGTAATGATAGAGATCATGTTCGTGCTTGGAGATGGAGATCGAAGGCACAAGAAGAAAGGCCATATCATATCACATATTATGAATTGCATGTGATGTTAATCATTTTATGCATCTTGTATTGCTTAGATTGTGACGGTTGCATTATAAGATGATCCCTCTCACTAAATATCAAGTAATAAAGTGTTCGTCCTTAGTAGGCACCGTTTCTAAGACTCGTCGTTTCGAAGCATCACGTGATGATCGGGTGTGATAGATTCTACGTGTGCATACAATGGGTGCAAGCCAGATTTGCACATGTGGATACTAAGGTTAACCTTGACGAGTCTAGCATGTACAGACATGGTCTCGGAACACAGAATACCGAAAGGTAAAGCATGAGTCATATAGATGATATGATGAACATGTTGATTGTCCGCCTTTGAAGCTACATCATCTCTCGTGATGATCGGACTTGGTGTAGTGGATTTGGTTCGTGTGATCACTAAAATAATGTGAGGGATATTGTTTCGAGTGGGAGTCCAACAGTAATATGATTAAAGTTGAACACTATTTATCATAAATTAAATCAACGTGAATTTGCATAGTTGTTGTAGTCATTGAAATCCGTTCACCACCTTACGCTTAGTTATAATTGAGATGATAGAACTATAGAATTCTGGATAGTTACTTTACGAACTGGTATCGTATTATTTTGAGTGCCAATCTAAAGTTTAAAAGTCATACTGCAAACTTTTAGCAAACTCCGTTTACTCCATAAACTTTTATCTAAGTATCATGTTTTCCTCCATGATCCTTGATATTCAAAAGGTTGATTTAGTATCAAGGTGATCTAGGAGCTAAAAGAAATGTTTTAGAAACCATCATGTGTGGAAGATATTGCGATATCTAAAACAATGTTTTGGTTGCAACATGATAGATTATAATATGTAAAAATTTATGTTCTCATATTTGATGAGAATTTGCAAAGGTTGGAGATGCTGGTCGTCCTAATCATCCAAAAGGTTTTGGAGAGCAACATTATACTCACGATTCACCATTATAAGCTAAAGTAGCTTGATCATGAAAATTCCCATGATAAGGATGAATATGAGATGTAGGTAAAAAGTTTACTACACTAAAAGATTACTAAACAATGGATTTTGAAAGAACACCAAACATTTGATTATGATGATCAACTTCAAAGTGCAAGTCCAAAGACATTAATATTTGACTATACACACTTTGGACTATGTGTCATGTATATGGCGCTGATGACCCACAAGTATAGGGGGTGTATCGTAGTACTTTCGATACATAGGAGTGTCGATCCCAACGAGGAGAAAAAGGTGTTGACCAGTGGTTTGGATCAGGAATTCTCTGTAAATACTTATCAAACGGATTTTTAGGGGGTTTTGATAATGCAAAGAAATAAAGTGCAAGTAAATAAAGACAACAATAATAGTTGTAGCAAGTGGCCCAATCCTTTCTTCAGCAAATGATACGTGTTGATTAATCTTCTTTGGTTGGATACGTGTTGTGTGGGTGAACCTATGCTAATGTACCGACCTTACTTGGACTAATACATACTTGTGATTATACCCCTTGCGAGCATCCGCAAATACAATAAAGTAATTAAGATAGAAACCTAACAACATCATTAAACTCTGAGATCCTACACTCCCTTGTGCAAATGTTTCCTAACGGGGGTTCAGGTTTCTGTCACTCCGGCAACCCCACAATTAGTAGCCAAATACACAATGCATTCCCCTAGGCCCATAAATGGTGAAGTATCATGTAGTAAACGTTCACATGACACCACTAGAAGAATAACACCACAACTTAAATATCAAACCATTGAATATTACTTCAACACAATTCCATTACTAACAACATGACTTCTCCCATGTCCTCAAGAACGAAACAAACTACTCACAAGACATCATATGGATCAAGATCAGAGATGATATAATGATAAGTAACAATTTGAACATAAACAATAATTCAATGGTTCCACTCAAAAGCATCAACTACAAAAGTAATCAACACCAAGAAAGTTTACCCTAAGAACTATGCAAGATTCAACCCAATTGTTACAGCGGGATGGAGTGGTGGTGATGGTGATGGTGGAGATGGTGGTGAGGATAATGATGATGATCCCGATGAAATCTAGCTTGATGACGGTGTTGATGGCAACGATCTCCCCTCTTTGGGAAGGAATTTCCCCGCAAAAGACTAGGATGGGAAACAAAACGGAATGTACCGGATTTTTACACGTACAACCATCAAACCAGAGACCAAAGCAGGGCTCGACAAAACAGAAAGTATCATGGTACGTCGTCCTCCCTTGAAATTGAACTTCAATGAAGACGCATTCAAGTCAATCTATTATGACCAGCGCGGTTGTTTGTATTTCATTTTATTCTTCCAAGCCGACGCTCTTCTTATTAAAGAAAGCACTCACTAAATTACTTACTGAATCTCGTCTATCTCTCAACGCCAAGAATTTTGGATGTACGCACATACACGTGAATAGGATGGAACACATACGGATGCACACACCATTAAGACACCTGAGTCAAAATGCCTCTCAATTCCGAAAAGAGTATGCACCTACGAAAAAGCACATCAACATGCATTCCGACTAAGTCAAGTGCACGTTTGAGACCATTTTCAAGATCGAGCTCACTCCCGTCTGACGACCCAATCCGAAACCCGAACTAACTCAGCAAGCCTTCCCCCTCATAGAGCCTAGCCGACATTCCTTCAATACCATCCCCTTCTCCAGGGGCCCGCAAAGATATTTTATAAGCACCTCGGCGGTGGGCCTGCCACAGAAATCTGCCTGCCGGAGAGCTCTTTCTCTCTCTGGAGTTTCTGCCTCGCAGAGGTAGCGGAATCTTTCTATGGTCACTCCCCGTGTATTACGGTTTCAGGAGGAAGTTATAGGCGAAAGGGCGACGCATGATGTGGGCCAGGTGGACACACCACCTGGTGGCGCGGCCCATGGGGGCCCGCGCCTGGGGGTGGTGTGGGCCCCTGTGGCCCATCTCCGCCTCCCCTTCTGACTTCCTTCGTCTTCTGAAAAAATAGGATTTTCCGTGTTTTTTCTGGAATTTTCTGATCTTTGCGAATATTGCATCTCGACACCGATTTTTCCATCAGAATCTCGACTCAGGAGTTCATCCTCCAAAAGTCATACAATATGCAAAAATAGATGAAACAACATAAGTATCACCTCTTAATATGAAATATATCAATGAATAACAGTAAATTATGATATAAAATAGTGATGCAAAATGGACGTACCTCCCCCAAGATTAGACCTCGCTTGTCCCCAAGCGAAAACTGAGCTCAGTAAACATTACCACGGGTTTATGGAGTGAAGTGTCGATAAAAAAAATATGGACAAGAAGCATCACATTCACCAATACACAACTCATAATAGAAAAAACTCAGAATTATATAACTTAACTTGCAACGAGCATGGGAGTCACAATAGAGATGCATAAACACAATCATAATTGGTAATGGCAAACTTTGTTCTTGGTCAAAAAACATTTGACAAATCATACTTAGTTTTCAAGCAAAGCTTTTGTAATGAAGTTTATAACAGGAATCATTTTGCTCAAACATAAAAGGCTTTTCACAACGATAGCTGTCGTGGTATTGCCGACGAGTACGTCATGGAGGGGTCCTCACAGTGCGTGTTTAGAGACGTGGGGGAAGGAGGACGGTTGACGGGTACGAGGTAGCACAGCTTACCTAGGTTCAGATCCCACAACGGTGGCGGAATCCTACTCCTGCTATAAATCACTATAAGGGCAGTACGCCGAGTTACAGAGATAGGTTCGCTGTGAGAGGTGTATGTTAATAGATGCCCTAAAGGCTCCCATAGGCCCGACTTATATAGTCTACATGTCCTAGGTTTACAGAGAAAAGTCCTAGCAGGACAGGTTATAGAGTCCTACACTGTCTATTACTAGTCTAGCGTGTCTTGTACTCCAAGGCTCCGGGCGCTGGTGACTCCACCGTAGCCTTCCTTTATCCGGCATGGGCCTCCTTTCTGGATCCATCTAACTGGGCCGCCCAGCAGGACATGAGCCATGCTACCAACTGTGGTTCACCTGGGTTATCCGGATAAGAGACATGCTATGAGGATACTCATATAGCATATCCCCAACAGTAGCCCCCGGAGAACTCCGAGATCTTGCGCTGTCTTGCATCTTCACGTTGAATGCTCCGTCTAGATTGATGTCGTCAAATCGTCAAGCAATATCTTGTAGTCCTCCCAAAGAACCCTGCAAGGTTTTTCTCCATCTTCAACTTGTAAATTGGAGAATTGCTGAATCTTCTATCATACTCTTCCGTAGCCAGATTGGATCCGTCTATGCCGGAATCTTCCGATGTGATGGTTCATCAGCAAGTGACAGTTAGGGCGACGTAGATGTAGGTCAGCAACGCCACGTAACTTACACATGCAGAAAACACAATCATGTCCACTTTTCCCGCGCGAGCAATACGAACCGTTGGCGGCGACGGTTGGTACATGGCGAAATTTCCGCACACGCCCCCGCACACGTTGCCTACGCGACAACCGTTTGATCATGCTGCACGAATCTTGATGCTGGAGACCATAAATAGTAAATGCGGTGGAAAATTTACTTTTTCACCTCATTTTCCTCTGCATGTTCTTCTTCCTCAGGCGAGTGTCTCCTCGAGATCTCCACGCCTCGCACAAAAAACCCTAGCTCCCAATCTCACCAGCCACCTTCGAACGCACCCAATGGCCAGCAGCAGTTCCTCCCCTTCCATGGCGGCGTCAGGCGAAGCCGCGGCGAAGCCGGCGAGCACCGTCATCGTGCCTCCAGAGGGGCTGGTCATCCCCAAGTCCTCGGTGGTGGAAACCACCGGCGGCGACCATAAATCAGCGTCGCTGGAGCTACTGGAGGAGGAATATGATTCCCACAAGGGCGATTGGCGCGGTTTGGATATTATGGACCATGATATCAAGGAACTGGTCAATGAGGGCTACCTCCCCGCGACGGAGGGGCTCGCCTGGCGGGCAGCGCTGGCCGGTGAGGTTACACCTTCTCCCCAAGCCGGAGAAAAAGTGCACCTCAAAGCACAACTGGTACGCGGCTTCTCCCTGCCCATCTCCAACTTCTTCCTTGCTGTCCTGAATCATTACCGAGTACAGCCACAAAACCTTCCCCCAATAGCATCTTAGCACTCAGCAACTACGCGGTGCTTTGTGAGGGTTATCTAGGGATTAGTCCTAGGCTAGATCTCTTCATATATTTCTTCACCGTCAAGAGCGAAGCCGGATCCATCAAGGATGAACTTAGAAATTTTGGCACCATTAGCTTCAAGATCCGGCCTGGCCGGCGGTTCCCTGACGTCGTCGGCCATGAGTCCTACAAGAACTGGCAGCGGACGTACTTCTATGGCCCGGATATCCCTCTGGCCGGCCGAGAAGTCACGTACCCGGACTTCGTCGATGGAGCTGCCGCTGAAGCCTCGACATGGAGATCCCAGGCCTTCCTTCCTTCCGACCTCGACGCTTCCCGCGCTATAAGGCGGATAGAGTGGCTCGTAGATACGGGTTTGACCGGATTGGACCTAGCCATGTGATGGTTCATCAGGCGGATCCAGCCTCTACAACACCGCTCGAAGCTGATGCACGAGTATACCAATGATAGAAGGATAGCCTCCGCATCTCCGAGGATAATTTCTCGAGCGACTCCGTCAAGCTCCGCCTCAAGGACATCGTCAAGGTGAAGGATAGGCAGCGTGGCTTCACCATCACCTACGACATGTTCGTAGAGAACAAGTGCCCAAAGGTACCTATTTATTTTCCGTGTATGACATATACTCCAGTTCTTCCGTCTAGCCATTACCATCTCATCTAACACGGTGGTTTTTCACTTAACAGCTTAGCGACATAGATGAGGATAGCATGGATCCTCAAATCTATGGTCAAAAGATGAAGGAAGTCACCGTCGTGTCCGACGATGATGTTCCATTGGCGCGAAAGCAGAAGAGCTCCACCTCTAACGCTACCGACGGAGGCAAGAAAAAGAAGACGAAGGGTGGAGCCTCCAAAAAGACTACCGCCGCCCTGGAGGCGGAGAAAAGAAAGGTTACTGGGATCCCCTTTGCCAAAGCACCCCCTCTTGTGTAAGATTCTTTCTCTCCGACATTGTCCATTGTCTATCTTATTCCCGTACTTATGCATTTTGCACGTTTCACGAAGAAAGCCACAACCAGCTTGAAGAAGACCTCCAAAACTTTGGGGGCTTCTAGAACCATAAAGGATATGCTGCATCGCGACTGTCACATCCCAAAATTTTCCAAATTTTTTAATGTGAAAAATAAATAAACAAAATAAATAATTGTTGAAATTTAGGGTGAAAAGAAACTTTTTGATTCTAAATGCAAACTTAAAACCCCATCTTGAAAAAACTTGAGTAAAGTTTGAATCCAACTAAATTCAAAACAAGTGAAATGCTTTCTCCATAAATGCATCTTGAAATTTAAACACTTGGAAAATAAACCAAAACCCTAATGGAAGAAAAACTTTTCCAAGTTATCTCTAAGACCATGGATTTGATCCAAATAAAAATTTGTCAACAAACATTTATAAATGATCTAGAATGACAAATAGAAATATTATAAAACCATATGCATTGGTTTCATTCAATTTGGAACCATAGATAAAACCTTATGAAATTAATAAGATCAGGAAATTGAATTTCCAAAGCTAATAAAGCACCTATCTAAAAATCCATACCAAAGGTGAGAAAATAATCCTAAAGAGATTTAAAATAATAAACAAATATTAAACAAGAATTTACCAATTGGAATGACCAAGTTTGGATCCTTAAATAAAAAGATATGGATTTTATAAGATAAAGATAGAAGTATTAAATGAGGAATATCTAAAGACCAAATTAAATCTTGACCTAATCCATATGCAAATGGAATAATTATAATCCAAATCCAAATAAAATAAGTTGATAAAGAATTTTCCAAATAAAATAAAGTGGCATGCACCAAATTCTATTTCTATTTTGAATAAAGATAAAATCCCTATTAAGAAATGATTAATTAAATCATGGGAAAATAATATTTGGAATTTACCCAAGTGGAATAAAATATGTTTAATTAACTTAAATAAGATCAAAGAAATCTTCCAAACAAAATTTATGGAATTAAAACTATATTTAATTTCATTGGAATTAAAACAAATACCCAATTCAAATGATTTATAAATAATATTAAATATTTTCCAAATAATTCAAGGTGAATTATTTGACAACCTAATAAATAACTAAAACCTACTGAAAAGATTTGAAAAGATTTAGAATTCAAATGGAGTTTGAAAACATTATTAAATCTTATTTGAATAAATGCTAGGGCCTATTTTAAATAATTAAAAGACCCTAAAAAAAGAATAAAAGAAATATTCTAATTTTGACTTTAAAATGTATTAGTAATCAGTATTTGATTGCACACAAAGTTTGAGTGAAGTTTGAATTCAAATGAATGTTTGAAATGATTAAACAAAATCAAAACAGATTAATAGAAAAAGAAAAGGGAAAAACATTCAGAACAAAAAAAATGAAAAGGAGCAGCCCAACCCAGCTAGCCCATTAAGCCCAGCATCAGCCCACCTCTCCCCTCTCTCTCCGAAGCGTTTTCTCACCGCAGGAGGAACCCACAGCGTCGCTGACGGCTGGGACCCACTCTCCCTCTCTCTCCCTCCTTGTCAAGCAGGCCCCACCTCCCAGCTTTCTTTCTCACCGGCGCGACGACCCCGCCCCCAATTCCTCCGTCGCCGTTTCTGACCAATGAAGGCACCACCAATCTGCGTTAATCGATCCATTAATCCTCGCCGCGACCATGCATACTAAACCGCATGCTCCTCCTCCACCTTTTACCCTCAGACCCCATGCCCCCTCCGCCACCGGGCTGCGAAAATTTTCCCCGAAACCACGTTCTGTTCCGACGAGCCTCTCCTCCAATTCCGGCCACACCTCGCCGCTCCTCGACACCTCGACCACACGAGCATGTTCCACAGACTCTGGCGCATCTCCCAGTACTCCTATCTCAACCGCGCAAACTCCCTAGCGTCGGCAACCTCAACGCCACTCGCCACCGTCTCCGACTTGAACTCTGACGAGCTCCCCAGGTATCCTCCGTCCGCCCCTGTTTCCCCTGTTGATGCTCCTGTAATCCATGCTCTCGCCTGCGTCTAACGGCACCTCTCTCTCTCGCCTTTGGGTGACCTGTAGCCTCGCCCCCGTCGACAACCGTGCGAGCCCGAGCCAGAGGGCAACTCCGGCGATCAATTACGTTCGTCCTCGTGCGCCCCCTTCCTCCTCGCGAACAAGTTGAGCATCAGCACGTCAAGGAAAACTCGGTGAGCCCCCTCCCTCTCTTTCTCACGTCATGCATCATCGGCAACGACCGCGCCAGAGCGCCGCTCGATTTAGGTCAAACTGTTTTGCACCGTTAGATCTCCATCTGGCGGCTTAGATAGATTCGTTTAAGCAAAGGGGTAAGGCTGTCTCTGTGCCGCACGATCTGTTTAAATCCAACGCACCAGAGAGGTTGATCCAACCGAAGCGGTACCAGCCTATCAGAACAAGACACGTGGCCAGTCTGTTTGAATAAAAAACCAGAAATGATCTATTAGATGTTCAATTTTGTAAAATTCATAACTTTCAAACCACACGTACAAATTTTGCAAATTTTATATCAATGGAATCAGCAAGACAAATCCTACCCAACCATGCACTTTGTTTAATGAATTGCTTCTGGAAAAAATGGTTGTTTTTGCAGAAATTTGTGTAGGCATGTTTTGAATATAAAATTCTTTCTAAAATTATTTTGGTGATAAAATCTTTGGCAAATGGTTTTTTTTGAACCTACTGACCATAGAAATCAATTTGTGATTTCAAAAACATATTTTGTGAAGCAAAAGAATAAATATTTGTTTTAGACCATTTCTAGTCAAATAAAAATGTTGTTATATGTTAAAAATACTTTTTGGAGGAAAATCTTTGGGAAATGTTTTGATTAAAACTCTCTGACCCCAAACACCAAGTTTTGGAATTAAAGATGTATTTGGGGAACCCTATAAAGATTGTTGCTTTGCTGAAGGCATTTTCAACCACATAAAATATTGATTTGGTCTATAAGTAAAATCTTTTGCAAATGATTTTGCCACTTATATAAAATGACCAATAAGTGTTTTAGAATATTTATAACATGTTAGAACCCACTTTTCCAAATGAAACAAACTTTGACATGCTTGCATGCATTGCTTTGTTTCTATTATTTTATGTGTTGTTTGCTTGAATGGTAGATTGAATTCTTGCTTGCTTGATTGAATTGTAGTGATTTGAAGAGTGTGAATATTGCAAGATCAAGGAGTGAACTTATACTATCTACCAAAAAGTCAAGTGATGTTTCATACTTTTGTCCCAATATTTTCACTATGCATTAGTGATATTTCTAAAGTAGGACTTGCATGGAATTTTTGCTAAGTATAAACTATGCCATGGGAAATCCTAGTAGATGAAACCTTAATAGAAATTTCCTAAGTTAAGATTCCTACTACTATCATTCTTATCTTAGCTAGTAGAAAACAAGGGTGGAATATATTCATACAATGTAATATTTCTAAGTCAAGGACTTGTGTTTTTTTTAATAAAACAACTAAGTGAATGAATCACCTGGGTGGAATGGAAGGAATGGTTTGTGTTGAGTGGTTACACAAGGCCCATTTCTATGGTTTACCTTGGGTATCTCACTTGTGGATGGCCACCTAGGAACAAAGAGATTTGAGATGTCAAATGTTGAGAAGCTTCAAGTGCAGCCACTTGGCATTATGAGCTCTGCCTGGATCATATAGGTTACAATAACTTAGCCGAATGGACAGTTGGTGGTAGGGGATTGATAGGTTGGAGCGCGTCCATTCTGGTCTAAGGGAAGTCTTCTGAAAGATCTTGTCTTGGTGAAACCAAGTCTTGTGGGGAAAGTGCACAACCTCTGCAGAGTGTAAAATCTAAGTACTTAGCCATGTCCCTGGTAAAGGACAATTTGAGCATCAAGACATGGAAGCTATCAAGAATCTCCTCATCCCAATTTCTAAGTTAAAATTTTGTGGTTGAACAAGGGTTGAAGGATCACCAATTTCTATAGGTTGGAGATGCCTTGGGTGATTTTGTCAAGCAAAAACTTAGTGTTTTCAAATGATAAGGAAAATCTATTTTGAGCAAAGCAAGCATAAGCTCCACTTAGCCAAATGCATATAGATGATAGACTCCACTATACTACCATAGTATCACTTGCCAATACAATTCAAATGTATTGACCCTTGTGGCTGTAACTTATTATGTTGCAGGTTTGTTTGATGTTAGTGAAGTTTATTGATTAGGATTACAAGTCTACAACCAACATGACTTCATGTGGCACTTTGAAGATGAAGGACCCCATGCTATTATTATATTCTGCTGCATTGTAATGATATAGCCAAATGAGCTATGTAAGATATAATAAATTATTTTATTCCTGGTTATAAAGTTGTATTATGACCTTTGTTTCTTGATATTACATGTTAACTGTGGATGCTAGCTATTGATCCAGGGACTAGCATTGTAAACACAGGGATCTCTACCTTATTAAAGGTTGGGACCTCTACAGATGGTATCAGAGCACTGTGTTGCATGTAGTATTTGTAAACCTAGGATTGGACAAAACCCCTTAGAAAAATAGGAGTTGAATTTGTTCCAAAACTTATTTACAAACAATCTTGTAAAATCTTTCCTCAACCTTTTTGGTTTTGATTCTACATCTCTTCCTTTTTCAAACTTGATGGACAAAGCCTCTTCCATGACCAAATACTTCAACTTTATTTTCACCAAGGAAATCAACTTGGATATCACTAAGGACTACAAGTGAGACAAGAAATATTGCTCAAGACTTGAAGACTAAGGAAACACAACTTAGAAGGAACCATCATCACCTTTGAAGTTTTGTGACCAAGATGCAAGGAATTCTCCAAGGATACAAGGATCTTGTCCATGAAGAAGCAACCAAGAAGGATGGAATGATCTCAAGTGAACCATATAGTTGGACCACCATGTTTAGTTTAGATCAAACCCACCAACTTATGTGGTGTAGCAAAAATAATTTGTTTCTTAAAAATGTTCTTGAAACTTGTTGCTTGAGTGGAAGGATTGTTTGTGATTGTTTGCACATTGCTTGTGTGAATTGTGTTGTGTGTGATTAGAATTATTTCCTTAGAAATATTTTTCCTATTCTCATCCCAAACCAACCCAAACAGATGACTACTCCAAGAAACTCCAACATCAAGGATGGTGACAACAACAACCAAGGGATCAACATGAGAGAACTCATAGTAACCCAAAACTAGTTGAACCAAGTGACAGCTCAATTTTTAGCCAACACTAGTGAGTTAGATCCAACCATGCAAAAGTTTTTGGAAACCCAAACCCAATTGTTGCATAAGGTGACAAATCAAATGATCAACATGGGATACAATTCTTCCCAAGGAGATTATGACTACAAGGATGTCAAGGATGATATTTTAGAAGGAACTCAAGCTTGCAATGTTTGTGGAGACAAGGATCACACTTCCAAAGAGCATGAAGATCAATGCCCTAATTGTGAGGAGAAACATCCAACTAATCAATGCCCCACATCTCAAGCTACTTGTTTCCTATGTGAAGAAATAATCATGTCCCTATCCAATGCCCCATCTATTCCATAGTTCAACAAAGGAAACAAGATGGAGTGCAACAACATTTTGTAAACCCTCATGAAGGAACAACTTCTACCAAGAAGGATGAAGGCAAAGTCAAAACCATGCATCATAAGGCCAAATCCAAAGTGACCACAAAGTGTTGCTACTCTTGTGGAGAAGAAGGTCATATCTCTAGTAATTGCCCCAAGAAGAGAGAAAGATTTCCCACCTTTGTGGTGAAGTATGAAGAGCATGAACTAAAGAACTCCTAGCTTTGGAGAGACCCAAAAATAAGAAGAAGGACATAAGCCAGTTGCAATGTTACAATTGCAAAGAGATGGGACACAATGCCAGTGATTGCCCAGAAAAGAAAAACAACCAAGGAAATAAACAAGAGGAATTGATACCAAAGAAGAAGAAGGATAATAACCAAGTGATGTGTTTCAAATGCAAAAAGCTAGGCCATTATGCAGACAAGTGTCTAGAGAAATTTCAACAAGATCCCAAGCAAGCCAAGAAGTAATCTAGTTGGAAATTTTTTAAGGGTGGTAGTACCCTAGTTTCTTTGAGCCAACTTGTAACCCTAGCCTTCCCAAATCTCGGGACGAGATTTATTTTAAGGGTGGTAGCCTGTCACATCCCAAAATTTTCCAAATTTTTTAATGTGAAAAATAAATAAACAAAATAAATAATTGTTGAAATTTAGGGTGAAAAGAAACTTTTTGATTCTAAATGCAAAATTAAAATCCCATCTTGAAGAACTTGAGTAAAGTTTGAATCCAAATAAATTCAAAACAAGTGAAATTCTTTCTTCATAAATGCATCTTGAAATTTAAACACTTGGAAAATAAACAAAAACCCTAAAACCCTAATGGAAGAAAACTTTTCCAAGTTATCTCTAAGACCATGGATTTGATCCAAATAAAAATTTGTCAACAAACATTTATAAATGATCAAGAATGACAAATAGAAATATTATAAAACCATATGAATTGGTTTCATTCAATTTGGAACCATAGATAAAACCTTATGAAATTAATAAGATCAGGAAATTGAATTTCCAAAGATAATAAAGCACCTATCTAAAAATCCATACCAAATGGTGAGCAAATAATCCTAAAGAGATTTAAAAGAATAAACAAATATTAAACAAGATTTTACCAATTGGAATCACCAAGTTTGGATCCTTAAATAAAAAGATATGGATTTTATAAGATAAAGATAGAAGTATTAAATGAGGAATATCTAAAGACCAAATTAAATCTTGACCTAATCCATAAGAAAATGGAATAATTATAGTCCAAATCCAAATAAAATAAGTGGATAAAGAATTTTCCAAATAAAATAAAGTGGCATTAACCAAATTCTATTTCTATTTTGGATAAAGATAAAATCCCTATTAAGAAATGATTAATTAAATCATTGGAAAATAATATTTGGAATTTACCCAAGTGGAATAAAAGTTGTTTAATTAACTTAAATAAGATCAAAGAAATCTTCCAAACAAAATTTATGGAATTAAAACTATATTTAATTTCATTGGAATTAAAACAAATACCCAATTCAAATGATTTATAAATAATACTAAATATTTTCCAAATAATTCAAGGTGAATTATTTGACAACCTAATAAATAAATAAAACCTACTGAAAAGATTTGAAAAGATTTAGAATTCAAATGGAGTTTGAAAACATTATTAAATCTTATTTGAATAAATGCTAGGGCCTATTTTAAATAATTAAAAGACCCTAAAAAAGAATAAAAGAAATATTATAATTTTGACTTTAAAATGTATTAGTAATAAGTATTTGATTGCACACAAAGTTTGAGTGAAGATTGAATTCAAATGAATGTTTGAAATGATTAAACAAAATCAAAACAGATTAATAGAAAAAGAAAAGGGAAAAACATTCAGAAAAAAAAATGAAAAGGAGCAGCCCAACCCAGCTAGCCCACTAAGCCCAGCATCAGCCCACCTCTCCCCTCTCTCTCCGAAGCGTTTTCTCACTGCAGGAGGAACCCAAAACATCGCTGAAGGCTTGGACCCACTCTCCCTCTCTCTCCCTCGCTGTGAAGCAGGCCCCACCTCCCAGCTTTCTTCCTCACCCGCGCGACGACCCCGCCCCCAATTCCTTCGTCGCCGTTTCTTGCCAATGAAGGCACCATCAATCTGCGTTAATCGCTCCATTAATCCTCGCCACGACCACGCTTACTAAACCGCCTGATCATCCTCCACCTTTTACCCTCAGACCCCATTCCCCCTCCGCCACCGGCCTGCGCAAATTTTGCCCGAAACCACGTTCTGTTCCGACGAGCCTCTACTCCAATTCCGGCCACACCTCGCCGCTCCTCGACACCTCGACCACACGAGCATGTTCCACAGACTCTGGCGCATCTCCCAGTACTCCTATCTCAACCGCGCAAACTCCCTAGCGTCGGAAACCTCAACGCCACTCGCCACCGTCTCCGACTTGAACTCTAACGAGCTCCCCAGGTATCCTCCGTCCGCCCCTGTTTCCCCTGTTGATGCTCCTGTAATCCACGCTCTCTCCCGCGTCTAACGGCACCTCCCTCTCGCCTTCGGGTGACCTGTAGCCTCGCCCCCGTCGACAACCGTGCGAGCCCGAGCCAGAGGGCAACTCCGGCGAGCAATTATGTTCGTCCTCGTGCGCCCCCTTCCTCCTCGCGAACAAGTTGAGCATCAGCACGTCAAGGCGAACTCGGTGATCCCCCTCCCTCTCTTTTTGTGTCATGCATCATCGGCAACAACCGCGCCAGAGCGCCACCGCCAGAGCGCCGCCGCCAGCGCCGCTCGATTTAGGTCAAACTGTTTTGCACCGTTAGATCTCCATTTGGCGGCTTAGATAGATTCTTTTAAGCGAAGGGGTAAGGCTGTCTCTGTGCCGCACGATCTGTTTAAATCCAACGCACCAGAGAGCCTGATCCAACCGAAGCGGTAACGGCCTATCAGAACAAGACACGTGGCCAGTCTGTTTGAATAAAAAACCAGAAATGATCTATTAGATGTTCAATTTTGTAAAATTCATAACTTTCAAACCACACGTCCAAATTTTCCAAATTTTATATCAATGGAATCAGCAAGACAAATCCTACCCAACCATGCACTTTGTTTAATGAATTGCTTCTGGAAAAAATGGTTGTTTTTGCAGAAATTTGTGTAGGCATGTTTTGAATATAAAATTCTTTCTAAAATTATTTTGGTGATAATCTTTGGCAAATGGTTTGTTTTGAACCTACTGACCATAGAAATCAACTTGTGGTTTAAAAAACATATTTTGTGAAGCAAAAGAATAAATCTTTGTTTTAGACCATTTCTAGTCAAATAAAAATGTTGTTATATGTTAAAAATACTTTTTGGAGGAAAATATTTGGGAAATGTTTTGATTTAATCTCTCTGACCCCAAACACCAAATTTTAGAATTAAATATGTATTTCGTGAACCCTATAAAGATTGTTGCTTTGCTAAAGGCATTTTCAACCACATAAAATATTGATTTGGTCTATAAGTAAAATCTTTTGCAAATGATTTTGCCACTTATATAAAATGACCAATAAGTGTTTTAGAATGTTTATAACATGTTAGAACCCACTTTTCCAAATGAAACAAACTTTGACATGCTTGCATGCATTTCTTTGTTTCTATTATTTTATGTGTTGTTTGCTTGAATGGTAGATTGAATTCTTGCTTGCTTGATTGAATTGTAGTGATTTGAAGAGTGTGAATATTGCTAGATCAAGGAGTGAACTTATACTGTCGACCAAAAAGGCAAGTGATGTTTCATACTTTTGTCCCAATATTTTCACTATTCTAAAGTAGTACTTGCATGGAATTTTTGCTAAGTATAAACCATGCCATGGAAAATCCTAGTAAATTAAACCTTAGTATAAATTTCCTAAGTTAAGATTCCTACTACTATCATGCTTAGCTTAGCTAGTAGAAAACAAGGGTGGAATATATTCATACTATGTAATATTTCTAAGTCAAGGACTTGTGTTTTGTTTAATAAAACAACTAAGTGAATGAATCACCTAGGTGGAATGGAAGGAATGGTTTGTGTTGAGTGGTTACAGAAGGCCCATTTATATGGTTTACCTTGTGTATCTCACTTTTGTATGGCCACCCAGGAACAAAGAGATTTGCGATGTCAAATGTTGAGAAGCTTCAAGTGCAGCCACTTGGCATTATGGGCTCTGCCTGGATCATATAGGTTACAATAAATTAGCCAAATGGACAGTTGGTGGTAGGGGATTGATAGGTTGGAGCGCGTCCAGTCTGGTCTAAGGGAAGGCTTCTGAAAGATCTTGTCTTGGTGAAACCAAGTCTTGTGGGGAAAGTGCACAACCTCTGCAGAGTGTAAAATCTAAGTACTTAGCCATCTCCCTGGTAAAGGACAATTTGAGCATCAAGACATGGAAGCTATCAAGAATCTCCTCATCCCAATTTCTAAGTTAAAATTTTGTGGTTGAACAAGGGTTGAAGGATCACCAATTTCTATTGGGAGATGCCTTGGGTGATTTTGTCAAGCAAAAACTTAGTGTTTTCAAATGATAAGGAAAATCTATTTTGAGCAAAGCAAGCCTAAGCTCCACTTAGCCAAATGCATATAGATGATAGACTCCACTATACTACCATAGTATCACTTGCCAATACAATTCAAATGTATTGACCCTTGTGGCTGTAACTTATTATGTTGCAGGTTTGTTTGATGTTAGTGAAGTTTATTGATTAGGATTATAAGTCTACAACCAACATGACTTCCAGTGGCACTTTGAATATGAAGGACCCCATGCTATTATTATATTCTGTTGCATTGTAATGAGATAGCCAAATGAGCTATGTAAGATGTAATAAATTATTTTATTCCTGGTTATAAAGTTGTATTATGACCTTTGTTTCTTGATATTACATCTTAACTGTGGATGCTAGCTATTGATCCAGGGACTAGCATTGTAAACACTGGGATCTCTACCTTATTAAAGGTTGGGACCTCTACAGCGACGCATCTCCCACCATCGCCCCTGTCACTCCCATTGTCCAGCCCTCGTCTTCTCCGACAAGATCTCAAGCTAGAGAAGCATCTGGCCCTTCTGCCATGGAAGTGGACTCAGGCGCTTCCATAGAGCTATCTGTTGTCGGCGAACAGGCGACACAGGATAGTACCACAAACCAAATGGCTGAAGCTTCGGCTAAGGATGCCATGGGTAGCGGTAAGGCAGTGGTGGAAGGTGGTACATCTATCGAAGGCGGCGTCCTCGCCCCCAAGAAAGACATAGAGTTCCCGAAGATAGTCTATCCGACACTTACGCCGGGTAGCACCTCTCTGGTTCCTAGTGCGGCGCCGACATCTCCAACATGCGGTCTCATGGAGCTTCTCCGGCAAGCAGAGATATTGCAAGGAAACAGTGTATCCTTTGGAAAGCTGCTGGCTGAGAGTGCTACCAACCTCAAGATCATTGCACTTGTAAGTTTTCTTTGCCTTTTGCATTTTGTATGAGTATCCCACTGTAGCCCCCGAGGAATTAGACGGAAAACCATAGGTCTTTGCATCTAAATGCTCTAAGAGTGACTAAGTCAGAAAACTTCTCACTGTACCCCCAAGCATGCAGTTTGAATGAATTATTCCGACTAGATGTTTTAAGAGTAGCATACATAGTGTTTATAAATTTCAATAATGTAGCCCCCAAGCTTCTAGTTGTAACTGAATTAGTTCCGACTAGATGCTTAAAGAGAAGCTAAGCATATGACTGAGTTTAAAAATTTATACTATAGACCCCAAGCTTCTAATCGAAAACTGAATTAGTTCCGACTAGATGCTTAAAGAAAGACTAAGCATACTACTAAGTTAAAAACTCTCGCTGTAGCCCCCGAACGTCTAGGTGGAAATTTTCCGGCTATATGCTCCAACTAGACCAAACAACGTGTAACTTTCTTCTTTTCCACAGAATGAGAATGCTCGGAGGGGCATGGCCAACAACAAGTACTAGAAGATGCGCGCGGACTTGCAAGCTGAAAAGGGTAAAACTGCCTTCTTGAAGGAACAGATAACCAAGAGCAAGCGTCTGTTTTCCTTTCTTATTCGCATTCCGACTTGGTCTTGTGCCAACATTCTCCGAGTACTCACTATGTACTATTATTTCTCCGACTTGCAGAAACCATTCCGACTTGGTCTTGTGCCAACATTCTCCGAGTACTCACTATGTACTATTATTTCTCCGACTTGCAGAAACCATTTCCAAGGCGAAGGATATTGTTGAGCAATCCAAGCATATTCAACAGCTGGATAGCAAAAACATGATCCTCAAGCAGGAGAGGAAGGACATGCTGAAGATGCATGAAGACTCAATGAAAGTCCTGCAGGACTCCGCTAGCAAGGAAATCAACCGCTTGAAGGAGGAAATCACTATCTTGAAAGAGCAGAAGAAAGCTGTTGATGAGAAAAATCAACGCCATCATAAAGCATACAAACTCCTCCAACAAGAACGGGATTCCATGGTGGAGACTCTCCGGAAGGCTGAGATCAGCATCTTCAGTAAGTGCTTCTCCGTCTTGGACTTTCTGTAGTCTGGATACTCTGAATTTGTTGTATTACTGAACTCATGCGTTCCTTTGTCGGAAATTTGCAGCTCCTATGGGTTTAACCTGGTCGCCTCCTCCGCCAAGGGAATGCATGGTCCTTGCCGGCAACTTTATCAACACCGCCATCGCGCAGACCCAAGGAGATTGCCAAGCCCCTCCAGATTAACATCAAAGCAGTAGACTCTGTGACGAAGTTCTCAGAGATCCCGCGTTGAGCCCTCGAGAGTATCTCAAGCTGGAAGGCTTCATGTGCACGGACCGGTGCCAGGATGGCATCGTCAATAGTAAAGGCACACTACGAAAATGCTGACATCGACACGGTAACCTCTGGTATCCCCGATGTAGACGACGAAGGCCAAAAGATAAATCATGATTCTATCTTGGCGTCGATCACGGGTTATGACACCAGAGTTGCCGAGTTGGTCGACGTTAACGTCTTTGTGCCCATGAAGAACATTGAAGACAAAATCCATAGCTCCTCCGAGTCCCTCAACACTACCGACTTCGCGGGCGATGACTCTCCTGCTGCCGATGATGTTGCTTCCAAGTAGCCTGCGCCAGAGGAATAAAAACATCTTGTAATATTTGTTTCCACTGGAATGTGTTATGCGGAAAAAACTATGTATTAACTTAAGGCGGAAAACAATGGTGTATGTCCTGCTACATAAGAACTAGTTCCAGCATGTATATATTTTTAAGCAAGTGCTGGCTTATCCGTTAATTTGATTTTTATGCTTGACCTTTCATGAGTCGGAAGACTCGTTGTCGGAACCATGCGCTCAGGTGATGATGCCCAATGGCACCATCAATAACCTAAGCACAAAATCGACGACAACAAGTGCCAAAATTCACTACTCCAGAATCCACATAGAAACAACAAAGAACATGTAGACCAGAAAACATAAGCTAACACCCGAAGGCGGGATTTTCACAAGTGCAATCGCAAAGCTTGTGCATAAAGGTTTTATATGATCCAAAAATGAACACTAAAGGAGGTAAAAGACTCAGAAATATGAGTGAACGAAAGAGATTTATTTCATTGATCATATAAGAGATACACAATAGATAAAAAATATGCTCAGTGTAGAAAGGACGTAGCTGTGCTATGTTCCATGGCTGATCAAGCTCCAGGTAGTCATCATCCGGGTCACGTCGCTTACGCTTATGATCCTCGTTGGGTCTATCCTTTAGTTCACAATTGTCAACGAGGTAGTAAGACCCATTGAGCAACACCTTGCTTATGATGAACGGTCCTTCCCATGGGGGGGATAATTTGTGTGACTTCTTTTGCTTAAGTCGGAGCACTAGAACCCCTCTTTAAACGAGCGATGCCTAACGCGGCGAATATGGTAGCTGTGTAGCTTATGCTGGTATATGGCGGATCTTTGGCATGCCAACACGCGGTCCTCCTCGAGAAGGTCCACATCTAGGCGTCTGGATTCTTCAGCATCATCTTCGTCGTAGGCGGCAACTCTTGGTGCAGCGTGAAGGATGTCGGAAGGCAGGATGGCTTCTGCTCCATATACCATGAAATAAGGGGTATAGCCTGTGGATCTGTTGGGTGTAGTTCGTAAACTCCAAAACATAGATGGCAATTATTCCGCCCAGGCTCCAGCTGCTCTATGTAGCGGTGCCTCAAGACGTGGCTTGATTCCCTGCAGAATTAATCCATTGGCTCGCTCAACTGACCATTAGACTGTGGGTGCGCCAAAGATGCAAGGTCAAGTCGGATGCCTTTGTCCCAACAATAAGCCTCCACTTATCCGAGTGACAAGTTGCTACCGTTGTTGGTGATAATGCTATGTGGGAGACCAAATCTCACCACTAGATCTCGGACAAACCTGAGGGCATTTGCCCCATCAAGCTTTCTAATGGGTTTAGCTTCTATCCATTTAGTGAATTTATCAACTGCTAATAGCAGATGCGTAAATCCACATGGTGCCGTTTGTAACGGTCCCACCATGTCTAGCCCCCAGACTGCAAACGGGCAAGTTATTGGTATTGTTTGCAATTCTTCAGCAGGAACATGTGGTTGTCGGGCATAATACTGGCATCCCATGCATGTCTCAACCAGCTTGTCGGCGTCCGCCTTTGCGGTCAGCCAGTAAAATCCTTGCCGGAAGGCTTTCGCGACCAAGGATCGAGGAGCAGCGTGATGCCCGCAATCTCCGAGATGGATTTCGTGTAGGATTTCAATACCTTCTTGCTGGGAAACACACTTAAGGTATACACCAGTAGTGCTTATTTTGTAGAGCTGCCCATTGATTATGGTATATCTCTTTGCTCGACGTACTATTTGCCGTCTTTCGACTTTGTCGTCGGGCAAAGTTCCGTGTTTGAGAAACTCCATGAACGGTTTTGTCCAAGCCAGAGGGATCTTTGCCACCATGTGGACGAAAGAATCAACTCTATCCGGGTTGTCGATGTCTGCTCCCTTCACGGATGGTGTCCGTAGATGTTCCAGGAAATCTCTAGACGGAATTAGTTTGCGCCCTAATCCAACCTTAGACAGCAGATTAGCCGCCTCGTTTTGCTCCCTAGGTACATACTTGACCTCGTAGCCCAAGAAGCACTTGGCTATCTCGTCCACTTTGTCTCGATATGCCGCCATCATAGGGTTCCGCGCATTCCAGGTGCGAGCCACCTGCTGGGCAACCAAGTCAGAATCTCTACATCAAACTATGCACTTGATGCCAATATCCTTGGCTACGCGTAATCCGTGAATGAGTGCTTCATACTCCGCCATGTTGTTCGTAGCCTCGAAGTGGATCTGCAGAACATAGTGTAGCTTGTCCCCAGTTGGTGACTGCAGCAGTACACCAGCCCCCGAGCCGTTGAGCAGCTTTGATCCGTCAAAGTGCATCACCCAGTATTCTGGCTCCGGTAATGGGGTAGCATCTGGCATCTTCGTCCAATCTGCGATAAAATCCGCCAAGGCTTGTGACTTGATAGCGTCGCGTCTCTTGTACGTGATCTCAAAGGCGGCAAGTTCAATGCCCCACTTCGCGACCCTTCCTATAGCGTCGCTGTTGTTGATAATGTCGGACAGTGGAGTCTTGCTCACCACTGTTATTGGGTGCTCCTGAAAGTAGTGCTTCAGCTTCCGAGAAGCAAGGAATACTCCATAAGCTATCTTTTGGTAGTGCGGGTAACGCTGCTTGGACTCCGTCAAGACCTCGCTTACGTAGTAAACTGGTCGTTGAACTCCGTGCTCATAGTCTGGTTCCTTCCGCTCTACCATGACGACGACGTTGATTACCCGGTTGGTGGCCGCCATGTAAATTAACATGGGCTCTCCTGGCTCGGGTGCTGCAAGGATAGGCGCTGAGGAGAGTGTCTCCTTGAGCTGCTTCAATGCTGCATCTGCTTCGTCCATCCACGTGAATTTGTCCGCCTTCTTCAGCAACTTGTACAGCGACAGAGCCTTCTCTCCAAGTCGGCTGACGAACCGACTAACTACTGCAACACAACCTGTTAGTCGTTGTATGTCCATGAGGCATGTCGGACGGTTAATTTTTAAGATGGCTTTGATTTTCTCTGGGTTGACCTGGATTCCACGTTGGGAAACAATGAACCCCAACAATTTTTTGGCTGGAACCCCGAAGACGCACTTCTTAGGGTTAAGCATCATGTTGTATTTCCAGAGATTATCAAAGGTTTCTTTTAAGTCAGATATTAAGTCGTTTGATTTTTTAGACATCACCGCTATATCTTCCACATAGGCGTGAACGTTCCGACCAATTTGATCATGTAGGCAACGTAGCATTGTCCGCTGGTACGTAGCACCTGCGTTTTTCAGCCCAAAGGGCATCGTGACATAGCAAAACGTGTCGTAGGGTGTAGTGAACGAAGTAGCCAATTGGTCCGACTTCCTCATTTTGATCTGGTGGTATCCTGAGTATGCATTGAGAAAACACAAAAGTTTTGAGCCAGCCGTCGAGTCAATGACTTGGTCAATGCGAGGCAAAGCAAACGGATCTTTGGGACATGCTTTGTTCAAGCCGGTGTAATCAACGCACATTCTTAATTCTTTGGTTCCCTTTTTGGGGACAAGTACAGGATTGGCCACCCATTGGGTGTGAATGACTTCTCGGATAAAACTAGCCTTAAGTAACCTAGCTATCACTTTGCCTATGGTGCGTCTCTTCTCATGTACAAAGCATCGTAGAGGTTGCTTCACTGGTTTGCATTTTGGATCAATATTCAAGCTGTGCTCGACAAGTTCCCTAGGTACACCTTTCATGTCAGCAGGTTTCCAGGCAAAGATGTCCCTATTCTGATGGAGGAACTCGACGAGCGCGCTTTCCTATTTGGGATCCCGATTCGTCCAAATGGCGCTGGTCTTGGAGGCATCGCCTACCACAAGTTCCACCGACTTGGTTTCGATGGCAGCCTTGAATGCTGGAGCGGAATCAGAAATCTGTTTCTTTAATGCGGGCATCTCTGAGTCATCGACCTTGCTCTGGATCTCCTTGAATTTGTCGCTGTAGAGGACAGCTTCTGCATAGGCTGCTTCTCCAATTTCGCAGTCCCTAGCCTTTGCAAAGCTTCCGGATACGGTGATGACACCGTTTGGTCCGGGTATCTTGAGTTTGTTGTAGACAAAGCATGGCTTGGCCATGAAGGTGTGGAATATGTCGCGGCCGAATATGACGTGGTACACGCTCTTGAAGGGGACCACCTCAAAGGTCATGCGCTCTTGGCAGTAATTATTAACATCACCAAAGGCGACCTAAAGTTTGATGCACCCAAGGGACCGAGCCTCCTGACCAGGAACTACGCCGTGGAAGATGGTGTTGGTCCGCCTTAGGTTTGCCTCCATCAAGTGCATCTTCTGCAGTGTATCCAGGTACATGATGTTTATGCTACTTCCACTATCCACCATACACTTGGTGAACTCATTACCGTCAATCAGTGGGTTGATGACCATGGCTTATTGGTTCTCCGTAGGGATGAGGTCTGGGTGATCCTTCATGTCCCAAGTAATTGGAATCTCCGACCAGCGCAGGTACTGGGGAACTGGGGGTAAAGTAGCCATCAGGATTCTCATAGAGGTCTTCTGTTGTCGGACGGTGGGGGTGCCAAGGAAAGTGTGGAAAACTGCCGCCTTCTTCTCGAAGGGGTTCTTGCCTTTGCCGTCGCTCTTGGCGGCATGCTTGGGGTCAACATCCTCGTCCATGTCACTTGAATCCTTGGACTCCTCCTCCTTCTTCTTCCCCTTGCCCTTGCCTCGCGGTCTGTTCTTCCGACTTTGCTTGTAGTCGGACTCCGGGTCCTCCTTGAGGTCGTTGACGAACTTGCAGTGGCAATTGGTGTGGGTGGCCTTGCCGTTGGCACCGAGGTGTACGAGGAATGACATATTGCGGTACTCTTTGTAGGTTTGGGGAACACAGAGCGCTGCCGAGGTAGTTTCACTTCCTCGCTGCTGCCCACGACCTGCCCCCCGCCCTCAGCCACGTTGTCCGCCATCACCTCTTCCTGCAAAGGTCATGGCGACCATGTAGGGAGTTTTTTTTCTTCCGGTGCGGTTTTCCGCTTGGTGCTGTTCCTCCGAGCTTGAGTTGGAACGGCCGTTGCCGGCAGGGAGCCGCGAGCGTCGTCGACGGCAGCTGCGAACTCACTAGCCAACTGAATCATCTGGTCCAGGTCAAGCTGATGATTGTCCTGCAAGCGCTTCAGCTTATGTCGGAGCAACGTGCCCCTTTCCAACCCATCAATGAAGGCGGCCATGGCGGTCAGAGCGTGCACTCCTGCGCAAGAATTCTTCATATCCAGCCAGCGGGAGAGGTAGGCGCGAGATGTCTCGTATTTCTATTGCACGCACCGCTGTAGATTGCCAACAGTGCAGGGACGCTTATACGTACCCTCGAAGTTCTTGGTGAATGCTTCTTGCATGTCCAACCAATTGCAGATGGATCTCTCCGGCAAGTCATCGATCCATTGACGGGCCATGCCCGCCAACATCAATGGGAGGTACTTGACGGTGACGTTGGGGTTACCCCCGGTGATTTCCACCGTGTTGCCGTAGTCCTGCAACTAGGTAGCTAGCTTGGCGGTGCCGTCATAGGGCTTGATGGTCTTGTCAATCCGGAAAACTTTGGGGTAAGTTGCGGACCGTATAACAGGTCCAAAGCAACATGGTCCCAGGTATGGTCCTTCCCGGGCCTCGTGGATCTTGTCTATCCGCGAACGTGCATCGTATGGATCCGGGCTTCTTTTCTTCTTGTCAACAGGGGATGGGCTGCGTGAACAACGCGAGCCCCGTCCGCCATGGTGACTGCTGGGTGGCGACGGAGGCGGAGGTGGCGGTGGGTTAGCCTTCTTGCTGTTACCCTCCTGCGATGCCTCACGCTTGTCGCGGTGGCTTGTCGGACGCGGAGGTTCATGGCGTGACCTGCTCTTATGTCCCTGGTTGCACTCCTCGTTGTGTCGGGTCTGCTCCGTGTTGTCGCGGATGACGATGGCGCTCTGCCTTGGCGGGGGCATATCCATACGACGGTGAGCCTTGGGGTCTTCGTGATGTCGGGGGAGCAGGGCGGTGGCGATGGGCGACGAGGTTGGGCTTTGCCTCCATGGTCAGAGGATATGGGGATAGCATCCTTCCTGTTGTGCGCATCCCCCCGTCTTCGTTCTGATGAACCCGTCTGAGACCCGACATCAAGAGGAGATCATCCCTTGGGGCTTATCTTTGGGCTAGATCGGCAAATGCTGGGTCAGACTCAAGCCTCTAAGAGGTGGCCTTTTCCTGCTGTTTCACTGCCTTGGGCCCTAGGTCATAGACCTGTTCCACCGCCTCAAGCGATCGATCCTGCTCCAGAAGGGCCTTGGTGACGGCGAGGTTGAGGAGAGGAGTGGGCATCACCTGTCTGCCTTCACTGTCAATGTATGGCTTGGACTGTGCCGACTTTGGGGGAGCCCATCCTAGGTTTCGCCGCACACCAGGATCATTGATGACATGAGCCGGAGCTTTCTTGGCCTTCTGCTGCTGCAGCAGAGTCTTGTATTCGGCCTCCATCGCTCTAGCTTTCTCTATTGACTTCTGCACGTTGGCTAGATCTCGATCTAGCTGTGCGCCTTGCTCCGTGATGGCATGCGCCTCCTCCAGCAACTGTTGGCGCTTCTCGTCAAGTTGGGTCACTTTCCGGATATGAGCTATGGTCAGTGGCTCGACGAGGAGGTTGCAGTACATCACTCCATCAGCTGGAGTGACTTGGGCAGCAGCAGATGTAGGTGCTGGAGGCGGCAAGTTTGCGGTGTTGTTGTTGCTCGGTCCAGTGCCGAGTTCCTATGGCTGCTGCACCGGGTTAGGTGGAGGGGGCATGTCCTTCGCGTGATCATTGTCGGCAGTGAGAGGTGGTCCCTTCCTCTTGTCCAGCGCCGTAGGCGGAGCTCTTCCGGATTGATCTTCATCCATCGCCGTCCCAATGGTGACGAACACTCCTCAGGACACGACGGCGTTGTTGGCCTGCTCGTCACGCTAGAAATCTTCTTCCATCTCCTTCATAGCAGAGTCTAGCTCCTCCGGACTTAAATCTATCTCCTCTGAATCTGCACTGAAGTCGGCATAAAGCGCGTCAATCATAGAGTCGGAGGGTGCCGGGGGTTCCTCGATGACGGGGGTGGAGGTACAACGGGCGCGACGATGACTGGAGGTGGTGGCGCAATTGCGGCGATGGCGGCGGGAGGTGGTGGTGGCGGTGGATGAATCGGTGGCGCTCCGCCAATGAGCACGAGATCTGTTTGAGCCGCCTCTTCAGCCTCCACGTAGTTGTTGACGGTGTTCACCATGCTTTCGAAGGCGAGGCTTCCTGAAGCCTGCTGCCGCCTTAGAGAATGTCGGAGAAGCGTTCCCTGGTCCAGTCCTTCCACAAAGTGATACATAGCATCATCATTAGGGTAATGTGCCAGATCGGCTCGTATATGGAGCCACCTGGCAAGGTAATCACGGGGGGTTTCGCCCTCTCTCTGAACACAACGCGCCAGATCGAAGATGGTAACCACACCGACGAACTTGGATCTCTGCTGTCCAGACGCACGGACGAAGCCGGCGGACTTGCAGTGATCTTCCACCGTTATATCCCGCAAAGGGGCGGTTTGGGTGGGTCTTGAATTTTTCGATATTTGCCGGCAAACTCCGAGGAGAGATCCGACATTGATCCTTCCGTGAACATATCCTGCCCGTAGGCGGTCCGTGCAGGTCTTGATGCTCCTCCGACTCCCAGGGAACTAGTGCCCGAGTCGGTTTCGCCGATGAAGACGTGGATGTCTCCGATAGGGACGATCGAGCATCGCGTAGGGTTCGTCTTCGCCGGGATATAGACCTCGTCAGGAGGGACGATCAGAATGTTGCCGGAGAAGAGAACGCGACTGGTTGCTACGGTTTCGCCGATTCCCGCGAAGACCTTGGTCCTCGCCCGCTGAAGAGCCTGAAGCGCCTCTTGTCCCACGGTGGGCGCCAACTGTCGTGGTATTGCCGACGAGTACTCCATGGAGGGGTCCTCACAGTGCGTGCTTAGAGACGTGGAGGAAGGTGGACGGTTGATGGGTACGAGGTAACACAGCTTACCCAGGTTCAGATCCCACGACGGTGGCGGAATCCTACTCCTGCTATAAATCACTATAAGGGCAATACACCGAGTTACAGAGATAGGTTCGCTACGCGAGGTGTATGTTAATCGATGCCCTAAAGGCTCCCATAGGCCCGACTTATATAGTCGCCAGGTCCTAGGGTTACAGGGAAAAGTCCTAGCCAGACAGGTTACAGAGTCCTACACTGTCTATTACTAGTCTAGCGTGTCTTGTACTCCAAGGCTCCGGGTACGCTGGTGACTCCACCGTAGCCTTCCTTTATCCGGCATGGGCCTCCCTTCTTGATCCATCTAACTAGGCCGCCCAGCAGGCCATGGGCCATGTTACCAATTGTGGGCCACCCGGGTTATCCGGATAAGAGACATACTATGAGGATACCCATATAGCATATCCCCAACAATAGCTTTCAAAGTAATATTCATTTAGATAAGAGAAATGTGCAAAACAAGAAAGATAAGAAACATGATTGAATAAATCATCATATGAATGATTGAATCACAACAACTCAAATTCTTGCTGGAGATAGAAGGGAATAGGTTTACTGACTAAACTAAGAAGTACAAGACAGGCCCTTCGCACATGGAAGCAGGGATTTCAAGTTTCATAGAGAGCTTCCAAAAGATTATGGTACTTGCTAGCTTTGAGCTGTCATTACCCCTATCATAAGAATCTTGAGGTGATTAAGGTTAAAGAGAACAAATATGGAGTATAATCTTGACAAATCATAAGTTGGCAATCTCATGTCCCTTGAGTACGAGGGCCGTTCCTCATTCTACTCAACTTTAGTTACCGGTAAGTTCTTGTCATTGTAAGTACATGTGTATCATAGAGAACCGCCAACTGGGTACCCCTTGCCCCATGACAGAGGAGCTATCCCATATCAAAATGACAAGGCAACAGGCAGTGAGCATCTCAGCGATCCTTTATTTACCATGAGCATGGTGCATATTTTTTTTTTCTCTTCTCTTTTTTTCTACATATTTTTTCTAAGGATGCTTCATAGATTGCTCACTATGGTTATGATGCAAGTTTCCACCATGATTAGGCATGGCTTAGGCTAGCGGCCTAGGCGTTTATCTAACACATATACATAACTCCATGGACTTACAAGCTCCCCTTTTATTTCACACCGCCGAGATCCATAAACAAAAGATCATGATATCAACTAGGTAGATATTTACAGGTGTTGAAAGCGTTCCCCATGAAAACATGGTTCTGCTAATTCCCAACTTATAAGTGCAAGCATATACAACATAGATGACACAATGGTTCAAGTTTATTAAGGGCAGGAAAATAAGGTGTGCCATCAAGTTTGTGAGAGCTTTACTAACTAGTTTTCACATAACAAAAGAATTTTTAGTTTGGAAGATAGAGAAAACTTGAGAATTTACTTGGAATAGCAATAATGGTAATAGGTAAATATGGTGGACATAGATGGCATAGGTTTTAGTTCAAGGATGATGCACAAGAAGCATTCCCTCTCAGTACAGGTTTTTGGCTAGCAAGGCTGGGTAGGAAGCATAAAAGTTGAAGGAAACAATCAAACATACAAGTGATAGAAACAATCATGCAATCTTCCTTGAAAACACAAAAGATCTTAACTAAAGAATACTAAGCTTATGAGCCAATCAAGAAAGAAAGAAAATAGTATAAAATACCTGTAAGTGCTTTTCTATTTTCTTTTCAAACCTCAAAATGTGTTGCTACTGACCAGATCTAGGTTTGCCAAAACCAAATTAGATTTACTTGATGATCCCAAAGTGATACCAATACTAATCTACAAGATCAATCATATAACAGAAATTGCAAACTAAAATAAGATGTGCAAAAAGTAAATGATGAAACTTCTCATTAATATTCCATAAAGGCACTCACACCAAGGGATACATAGATAAACAACTAGAGGAGAGATACTTCCACAATGCAAACCATCCTATATGATAACTTCTCTATTCAAGATATTACTCTACTAAAAAGGTAAAAAAATGAAAGATAATGATGTGATACCGAGGCCCCCAAGCTTGGAACAAACCAAGGGGATGCCAAAACCTGATGACGAATTACTCCTTCGGTGGTGGTAGTGTTCCCTTGTCATCATCAGATTTCCAAGGTAAAGGCTCCCCATCCACAAAGGATGTCTTGGTTTCCAGTATCCTGAAACTAGAAGCAGAACTTATGCGTTTAAACCTAGCCTCATACTCACAGTTTTGATTTTGCACGTCGTAGAGATGTGCTTGTAATTGGTTGGTGGTCTGATGGAGCGAGAGGATATCATCCCGAATCTTGGCAGTCTCCTTCTTGTGCTCAGCGGTTTGTTCTGAACTTATCTTCTGGATGACGTACACTCCGCGTTCCGCCATCTTCTTGTACCTAAAAACTTCTTTCTCCAATGCTTCCATCCTATCTTCCAGACTTCCTTCTCATTTAGGGCCCTGAACTTCTTTTATTTGTACCTTACCATCCTTGAGTAACAACTCCTTGGAGTGAATCTTCAACTCATACATATACAGGTTGATGACGTCCGCGGAGGAATCCTCCTTGGATGATCCATAGGAAGACATTCCAAAACTGAGAATCTGCCTGATAGAAATAGATCAAAACAAAAACACGACGAGAACACAATATACGGACATCAGGGGATCCGAGTGATTATATATTAAGAAGTTTTATGACATAAGGAAGGTACTGGGCGAAAACGGGATGGAGATGGGATCCGGGGTGGTCACAACCCTAGTGGCGGCCAGTGGGCCCAGCGCCCTTTGGTGTGGGCCACCCTGCCCGCTTCCTTCCTCTTCGATTCATTCTCTTCCGTATGGAATAAAAACTGCAAATATATAAATTGACAAGTTTTTCGCGAACCATTTCTTACCAGAACTATTACCTATTCGAAAACGGACTCTGCAAATTTCTCCTCTCCAACACTTGAAAGTTCCTTTCATACTAAGCTTCACACAATCTTCATTAGCAACATTAGTGTATGCAAAATAATAAACCTTTGGGTTCAATTTCAACTGAAGTCCATCAAAACATAAGCTACTGTAGCAACTCATTTCAAAAGCCTAAAGGAAGACTTCCGATTAAATAGACCCCCAAAGGAACAAAAAGAAGGAGACATATAAGATTGATGGCTCGGATCCATCGATACCTCTTCGCGTATGGGGTCATGATCGTGATTCATAAAATTTAGACCGCAGACGTACTACCCGCCAAAGCACGTATGTGCCCAAATCATGTCAGTACACGGGTGTTCTGCGCACGTGACGTGGAAAGGTAAGTTTCCAACCCAGATACAACACTTGCACTTGCACGTGTCCATTGATGTGGCAACAACGTGTACGTGGTTTAGGGTGGATTCTTTTTGGCCCTTTGGCAGGCTACCCTCGCACATCCTCTTGTAATACGCATGGGGAAAATTATACAACTTTTTAGAGTGGGGGGTCTATGGAATCACACCTCCTAAAAGAATTCAAAAGGAAATCGATTTAAGAGGCAAATGCAAATAATGGCAGAAAACTGTCAAAACATATCAACATGTAAAGATAGAGTTTTTATAAAATCTTCTATTCCTCAAATCAAAAAGTGCAAAACTAACGAAAATTGGATAATAACTTGGATCACAAGCACAGAAAATTACAGCTCCATCCGACATACTGGGATTTTTCACGAATGTTTACAGTGAAGCCCAAAAATCTGTTCCGGGATAGCAACTTCCCACAACTCACCTACTTCTCAAAAGAGGCTAATCTTCACACAAAAAACAAACAAAAAGGATAAGGAGAGGTTATTATAGAAGTAATAACTTCCAAGACTCAATGAAACGAAAACCGAAAGCAAACTAAAATGGGTTGTCTCCCAAAAAGCTCTTTCTTTATAGCCATTAAGATAGGCATGATAATTTCAAAGATGCTCACATAGGAAATATGGATTTGAAGTGAAAGAGAGCATCAAGAAGCAAATATCCAACACATTTAAGTCTAACCCACTTCCTATGCCAAGGAATTTTGTAAGAAAACAAATTATTGAAACAAAAGGTTACTAGCATAGGAAGACAAAACAACTGCAACTTCAAAACTTTCAACAATAAGCGGGGAAACTTAACATTATTGAGATGGATAAAACCATGTTTCCCTCTCTCATAATAACTTTCAGTAGCACCATGAATAAAGTTAACAATATAACTGTCACAAGAAACATTCTTATCATCAGAATGGGCATACTTAAAATCATCAAATAGAGGTCTAAGGTCAAAAAATGGATCATTAGAGGCAAGTTGTTCAACTCTAAAATCCTCATTAAGCAATTCATTTTCATAAGGAGCTTTAGCAAATTTGGAAAAATTAAACTCATAAGATTCTCCATCAAATTTAGTTAAAATTGTATCCTTCTTACAATCTATAATAGCTCCACAAGTGTTCAAGAAAGGTCTACCAAAAATGATAGGACAAGTTTTACTAGTTGTTGAACCAATCACTAGAAAATCAGCAGGATATTTAATCTTACCACAAAGAACTTCCACATCTCTTACAATACCAATTGGGCAAATGGTTTCTTTATTAGCAAGCTGAATAACCACATTAATGTCTTCAAGTTCACAAGGACCAATTTCATGCATAATTTCTTTGTAAAGCTCATAAGGAATAGAACTTGAACTAGAACCAATATCGCATAAACCATAATAGAAATGATAACCAATTCTAACAGAAAGCTGATGTCTACGCACTTCTATTCTTGTAGACAGTTGTTGGGCCTCCAAGTGCAGAGGTTTGTAGAACAGCAGCAAGTTTCCCTTAAGTGGATTACCCAAGGTTTATCGAACTCGGGGAGGAAGTGGTGAAAGGTATTCCCTCTCAAGCAACCCTGCAATCAAGATACAAGAAGTCTCTTGTGTCCCCAATGCACCCAATACACTTGTCAGGTGTATACGTGCACTAGTTCGGTGAAGAGATAGTGAAATACAAGTGGTAACGGTGCCAGAAAAGAGCTTTGATGGAGCTTGACGTGGAGGTAAAGACTAAAGCAAGCAAACATGCAACAGATTTAGATGCAAACGGTGTTTCAATGTCTAGAAACAAGGCCTAGGGATCATACTTTCACTAGTGAACACTCTCTCATATAAATATCCTCTCTTCATGATACTACTCTTAACTACTCTCGGTTGGATACGTTTCTGACGTATCAAGCATCCCCAAGCTTAACTCCTGATCGTCCTCGAGTAGGTAAGTGATAAAAAGAATAATTTTTGATGTTACATGCACCATCAAAACCAAGATCAAACCATTTGCAAGCATTGAAAGCTGGGATCAAAGAACTCTAAACATGTGCATGAAAGATGGAGTTCTAACAATAAGACATAGTAAATATGCATGCAACATGAAAGGATACAAACAAAGATCATGAATAACATCCATTGAAAAATGTTTGTTTGATTCACATACAGAAAACATGGCATAGTGGCAATCAACTTGTCCCTCATAGAGTAGCAAACAGATGCATAAGACACCTTCAAAGTTCACAAGGGTGACTAGAAACAAGTAGCACATGAACAAGTAATATCACAATATGCATCAATCAATAACTTTTGGGACACTGCACACAAAATGGAAACTATGCTCTCTTAATGGTGCCTAAAAGGTAGAAGGTGGAGACTTAATATAATAGTGGAAGAAAGTTCCTTCACAAAGGGAAGCATGTATTTCAAGTTTCAAAAAGAGCTTCCAAAAATTATGGTACTTGTTAGCTTTCAGCCCTCGTTGCCCCTATCATAATCATCTTGAAGTGGTTAAGGTTAAAGTGAACAAAGATGGAGTATATGCTTGACAAAGTATAAGTTGGCAATCTCAAGTCCCTTGAATACGAGGGCCACACCTCATGCTACTCAACTTTAGTCACCTGTAAGTTCTTGTCATTGTAAGTATTTGCATATCATTGAGAACCGCCAACGGGGTACCCCTTGCACATGGTACAGGAGCTATCCCATAACTAAAATGACAAGGCAAGCAGACAATGAGCATCTCAGCAATCTTATTTACCATGGGAATATGGTGCTTTTTTCTCTCTTTCCTCTTTTCTCAATGTGTCTCTCTTTTTTTATAAGAAGAATGCTTCATAGATGTCACTATGGTGATGCTGCAAGTTTCCACCATGATTAGGCATGTCTTAGGCTAGTGGCCCAGGCGTTTCTCTAACATAGGATACAAAATCCATGGACTTAAAAGTTCCCTCTTTATTTCACACCGGTGACATCCATAGACAAATGAGCATGATATCAACTGAGTACAAAGTACAATAGCAATGTTGAAAACGTTCCCCGTGACAGCATGGTTCTGCTAATTCCAACGTATAAGTGCAAGCATATACAACAAATAAGACACAATGGTTCAAGTTTATTAGGGGCAAAGAATATAAAGTGTGCCATCAAGTTTGTGAGGGCTTTAATCACTAAGTTTTCACATAACAAAATAGTTTTTAATTGGAAGATAGCTGAAAACAAGAATATACTTTGGAATGGTGTAACACACCATGCATAGGAGTTTATGGTGGACACTTTGGAATAACTTAGTTTCTTGGGAGTTGGAGGCATGAGTAGAACTTACTCATACAAGTGGAGGCTAGCAAAAGACTGGGAGCAACCAAATAAGAGAGCAATAATGGCCATAATCATGCAGTGCAACAAAGAATTACTAATCAAAGCAAAGAGTGGTACTACAAGTCAAGGACTAAATGATCATAGAGGCTATGGTGACTTGTTCATAGTCATAACATGGTGTGAGCATGTGCCAAGTCAACCCAAGCAAAACATCAAAGGAGAATACCACTATACTATGCTTTTGCATGTTAAAACAACGCATAATTTCTTCAAGGCACACTAAGCAATCCCAATTGTTTGGAACAAGACATGCTACAGCAATAATCACTAAGCATAAGGTCAAAACAACACCTAGCATGTCATGCTAAAGTCTAAGTCACATTCAATGCAAGATCTTCTTGCACTTACAAGCAAGAACTTACTACTCCATTCCAACACCAAGCAACTTATTTGAAACGACTCACAAAGATAATAATCAATAAAGATTAGTGAGATTGTATCACAAATCCACAAAGAAAACTAAAAAGTTCTAAGCTGAAAGCTCAATAAAACGAAGGCTAAACAGAGTGCTAGCAAAAAAGAACACTCGCAAAACAATAAGAATGAAAACTAGAGTGTTCTAGGCAATGAAAACCGAGTGTGTCTCTCTACAAAATAAGTTTGGTGTAACCAACCAACTTATTCAAGCAAACTAAAACCAAAAACGAAAACTAAGACGTTCCAAGAACAACACAACAATGCATGAAACAATAAACACAAAGTGTCTAGAAAGACCTGAGATTTTTATTGATGAAGAAGGGGATGCCTTGGGCATCCCCAGGATTTGACTCTTGTACCTCTTGAATATTTCTTGGGGTGGCATGGGGTGGCATTCCCAAGCTTGAGCTTTTGTCCATTCTTCATCTTATTACATCATTCTTCCTCTACACCTGAAATTTTTCCTTCATACAAAACTTCACACAATCTTCATTAGCAACATTAGTATATTCAAAAGATAATAGAACTTTAGGTAAAGCTTTGGAACAGAAAAACTTTTCACTAAAAACACAAGCTACTGTAGCAACTCCTTCAAAAAGTTCAATTTCCCAAAAAGAACCCAAAAAGGAATCAATAAGAAGCAAATGCAAATAATGACAGAAATCTGTCAAAACAGACCAGCAGGTAGAAACCGATTTTTTCGAAGGATTTCTGTTGCTCAAATCAAAAAGTGTTGAACTAACGAAAGTTAGCTAACATACTGAGGGATTTATTAGTAAATGTTTAGCTCAATCCGAGTTACGGATACTCCTCACGAATTTTTATGGTGGAGGAAAGAAATCTGTTTCGGGACAGCAACTCCCCAAATCTCACTTTCCTCTCATTAGAGGTCATTCTTGGCATAAAAAGCAAATAAAAAGGATAAGGAGAGGTCATTACAGAAGTAATAACTTCCAAGACTAAAGTAAACTCTTGGGTTATCTCACAACAAGTACTTTTATTTAATGCCTTCAAGTTAGGCATGATAGTTTCAAAGATTCTCACATAGGAAATATGAATTGGTTTAAAAGAGAGCATCAAGAAGCAAATTCAAAACACATTTAAGTCTAACCCACTTCCTATGCATAGGAATCTTGTAAAAAAACAAGTCATGAAAGCACAAAGCAACAAGTATAGGAAAGCAAAACAAGTGCAACTTCGAAAATTTCAACATAGAGAGGGGAAACTTAATATTATTGAGATGCATAAAACCATGTTTCCCTCTCTCATAATAACTTTCAGTAGCAACATGAACAAAATTAACAATATAACTATCACAATAAACATTCTTATCATGAGCCACATGCATATAATGATTATTACTCTCCACATAAGCATAGTCATTCTTATTAATTGTAGTGGGAGCAAATTCAACAAAATAGCTATCATTATTATTCTCATCACCATAATCATCAAATATAGGAGGCATATTGTAATCACGATTAATTTCCTCCTCAATAGTAGGTGGACTGAAAATATCATATTCATCATTGTAATCATCATATATTGGAGGTTTGGTATCATCATAAGCAATAGAATAGCTATCTTCCAAAGCTGGGGGACTAAAATGATAATTTTCATAAAAACTAGCTTCCCCAAGCTTAGACATTTCCATAGCATTAGCAATAATGGTGTTCAAAAAATTCATACTAATAACATTTCTATTAGCATGCAAATAAAGCTCCATAGGTTTTTAAATTTTCTCTTCAAACACTTCATGTCCTAGCTCAAGATAAACACTATAAAGCTCTCTAATTTTTGTTGTTGTTTTCAATTAAGCCTAACTAGTGAAAACAAGAAACAAAAAGACAAAACTGCATAATCTAAAGGAAATAACTTCGAGCACTCACACCGGAGGATGTGAGTACCTTTTACCTTACCTCCCCGGCAACGGCGCAAGAAAATAGCTTGATGTCTATGCACTTCTATTATTGTAGACAATTGTTTGGCCTCCAGTGCAGAGGTTTGTAGAACAACAGCAAGTTTCCCTTAAGTGGATTATCCAAGGTTTATCGAACTCAGGGAGGAAGTGGTCAAAGGTATTCCCTCTCAAGCAACCATGCAATCAAGATAAAAGAAGTCTCTTGTGTCCCCAACACACCCAATACACTTGTCAGGTGTATAGGTGCACTAGTTCGGTGAAGAGATAGTGAAATACAAGTGGTAACGGTGCCAGAAAAGAGCTTTGATGGATCTTGACGTGGAGGTAAATACTAAAGCAAGCAAACATGCAACAGATCTAGATGCAAACATTGTTTCAATGTTTAGAAACAAGGCCTAAGGATCATACTTTCACTAGTGAACACTTTCTCATATAAATATCCTCTCTTCATGATACTACTCTTAACTACTCTCTGGTTGGACACTCTAATCAACGATAGGGCCTTCCCCAATCTAGATAACCCCACACTGTCACCTTGAGAGCTAGATGGTTCCAACAAACACCACAATTTCATAGAGACGTCCAACTCCAAATATAACTCATAAAAAATATTTAATCTAGCCAAAGTGCCACACACACAGTATGCACGCACTTTCACACACGTAGGGAAAAGCATAGATCTATTAAAGCACAAAGAGTATTTATGTAGACTCAAACCTAAGTGCCACCATGGCGTGCACGCTGTCACTTTCACACACATGGGGAGAGCAGAGATCTAATGAAGTACTTGAGTAGCAAGGTATATCTACTTGATTACAAAGCTCATGACCACAAGATCATGCATAGAGAGAGATGAAAACATAGCTACCGCTAGAGCCCTTAGCCTCGAGGAAGAATTACTCCCTCCTCATAATGGGAATCAAAAACGGTGATGAAGATGGCAATGGAGATCGATGGAGATGGCTCCGAGGGAACTTCCCCGTCCCGGTAGGGTGCCGGAACAGAAACTTTCTGTCCCCCGAATCTCCACTTCGGTGGCGGCAGCGCTACATAGGTTTTCGTGGATTTCTTCTGGATTGTTTAGGGTTTTCCCATCGGAGGCTTCTTATAGGCGTAGGAATCAAGGTCGGTGGGGGTCTAGGGGGCCCACACCCCCTCCAGGCGCCTCCAGGGCATGCCCGCGCCTAGGGGGGTTTGGCCACCCTGTGGCCCCCCTCCGGCTCTACTTCGTGGTTTCGTGTTGCTCCGGGAAAAATAATAACTTTGGCTTTTGTCCCGTCCACTTCGGAGAATATTGATTTTCTGCCTTTCTGGAACCAAAAACAGAAGAAAACAGGCAACTGGCACTGTGGAAACTTGTTAATAGGTTAGTTCCAGAAAAGATATAAAAACACCTCAAAGTGTAGACAAAGCAAAGCAAAGTAGATACAAAATAAGCATGGAGCATCAAAAATTATAGATACGTTTCTGATGTATCAAAAGCAAAGGGACACTAGCTTTCCTAGCTTTACAAGGATGTGAAACAATATTAGAAGCATCTTCACAAAAGATAATGTGCCCATTTCTACATTTTTAGTAACAAGGTCTTTCACCATGGCTACTACGGGTTCAATATTTATTTGTTCATTAGGTTCCATAGCTTTCTTTGCACTTTTGCTAACCACCTTAGCTATAATAGAATGTTCCTTTACCTTAGCAGGGAAAGGTATTTTCTCAATATATTGTTCAGGCAAAATATGATCAACAGTATAAACTTCAGTATTTCTAGCAGGAACATGATTAACAACATCTTTATAAGGTGCATGGTACTTGTTCCACTCCTTTTGGGGAATTTCAATAGAAAAGGCAAAGGCCTTAAAACAATTGGCAAGAACTTGAGAATCAAGACCATACTCAGTACTAATATTATGAAAGTCATTAGTTCCCATAAAAGATTTAATGCATTCATAATCATAATTTATACCTGACTTTCTTCCTTTGTCATTCTCCCATGCTTCAGTATTTTCTTGCATACGGTCTAGAAGATCCCATTTAGCTTCTTCTTTCATACGTGTGAATTATCCAGCGCAAGAAGCATCTAATAAACCTTTATCATGAAGAAAAAGCCTTGCATAAAAGTTATTAATAATAATATTATTAGGGAGCTCATCAATAGGACATTTGAGCATTAGTAACTTCAATCTCCCCCAAGCTTGGGCTGTACTCTCTCCATCACGAGGCCAAAATTTATATATTTGATTCCGGTCTTTATGAATCTCACTAGGAGGATATAATTTAGAATAAAAGAGAGGTAAAATTTCCTCCCATTCCATAAATTGTCCATTCTTCAGCAGCTTATACTATTCTTCAGCTCTTCCTTTCAATGATACAGAGAGTAACTTTTTATTAACTTGTTCCGTTGTGATACCTGCACACTTAAACAACCCGCATAATTCATGGATAAAAAGCAAGTGATCACCATGATGGACAGTTCCATCCCCAAAATAATAGTTATCCATAACACGATCAACAATCTTTGTAGGTATCTTAAAAGGATCTATTTCAACAGGTGGTGATTCATCTACTACCATAGCAGTCGTAGCTTTCCCAAATAGGAAACCAAGTGGGTTATCCATATTGGAAACAAAGTAACAAACATAAATAAAAGAAATACTCATAGAAGTCTCCTTTACCAGTTCCACTCTTCAATAGCGCTTCACTCCCTGGCAACGGCACCAGAAAATAGTCCTGATGACCCACAAGTATAGGGGGTGTATCGTAGTACTTTCGATAAATAGGAGTGTCGATCCCAACGAGGAGCAAAAGGTGTTGACTAGTGGTTTGGATCAGGAATTCTGTGTAAATACTTAGCAAACGGATTTTTAGGGGTTTTTGATAATGCAAAGAAATAAAGTGCAAGTAAATAAAGAAAAAAAATAGTTGCAGCAAGTGTCCCAATCCTTTCTTCAGCAAAGGACAAGCCGGTTATATTACTTATGAGGAGGAAACGTTATCGAGGACACATGGGAATACTGTCAAGTGTTTTTCCTTCATATAGTTGATTAATCTTCTTTGGTTGGATAAGTGTTGTGTGGATGAACCTATGCTAATGTACCGACCTTACTTGGACTAATACATACTTGTGATTATACCCCTTGCAAGAATCTGCAACTACAAGAAAGTAATTAAGATAGAAACCTAAATCATTGCATTAAACTCTGAGATCCTACACTCCCTTGTGCAAAGGTTTCCTAACGGGGGTTCAGGTTTCTGTCACTCCGTCAACCCCACAATTAGTAGCCAAATACACAATGCATTCCCCTAGGCCCGTAAATGGTGAAGTATCATGTAGTCGACGTTCACATGACACCACTAGAAGAATAACACCACAACTTAAATATCAAACCATTGAATATTACTTCAACACAATTCCACTACTAACAACATGACTTCTCCCATGTACTCAAGAACTAAACGAACTACTCACGAAACATCATATGGATCAAGATCAGAGATGATATAATGATAAGTAACAATCTGAACATAAACAATAATTCAATGGTTCCACTCAAAAGCACAAACTATAAAAGTAATCAACACCGGGAAAGTTTACCCTAAGAACTATGCAAGATTCAACTCAATTGTTACAGTGGGATGGAGTGGTGGTGATGGTGCTGGTGGATATGGTGGTGAGGATGATGATGATGATCCTGATGAAGTCAAGCTTGATGACGGTGTTAATGGCGACGATCTCCCCTCTCCGGGAAGGAATTTCCCCAGCAGAAATCTGTCTGCGAGAGAGCTTTTTATTTCTCTGGAGTTTCGGCCCCGCAGAGGCGGCGAAATCTTTCTGTTGTTACTCCCCGAGTATTAGGGTTTCGGGAGGAAATTATAGGCGAAAGGGCGACGCAGGAGGTGGGCCAGGGTGGCCACACCGCCTGGTGGCGCGGCCTAGGGGGCCCATGCTTGGGGGTGGTGTGGGCCCCCTGTGGCCCATCTCCACCTCCCCTTCTGGCTTCCCTCGTCTTCTGAGAAAAATTGGATTTTTGGTGTATTTTCTGGAATTTTCTGATCTTCGTGAATATTGCATATGGACACCGATTTTCCATCAGAATCCTGACTCCGGCAGTTCATCCTACAAAATTCATCCAACATGCAAAAATAGATGAAACAACATAAGTATCACCTCTTAATATGAAATATATCAATGAATAACAGTAAATTATGATATAAAATAGTGATGCAAAATGGACGTATCAGGCGCCACTATTGATGTTGATAGATTCTTTTGAAAAGAAAAGGCAATGCTAAAAGAGAATCTTTAAAATAATTGGCGAAAAGATAAAAGGTTGGAATTGTCCAGCATAAGTATATAGATGATATACATGTTATGGTTGTATTATTTGCTTGTTAAACAATGTGGTTTTTGGGTCTTGGATATCGAATTGGTTGGTGTGAATTGCCATACAGGACAACACAATTCATTGACTGCAATGGCCTAATTAACTAGCAAGAGAATATGTGATTATGTTCATCGAAAACAAACAAAGTATTGTTATGTTGCCTGTTAGCATCAAAGCTTACCTTCAAGATTTGTTTCAATAATTTTTATTTTGATCATGTATTATGAGAACAAAAGGGTTGTTCAAATAATTGCCGTAATCCATAAAAGATGGATGATTTACAAATATCTTTGGATAAATCATATCCATAAAACCAATGGTAAGGAAATCGGTAATCGTTAACTGCTTGGTTGGCTTGGGAGTAGCGACTAATCGGAATTCGGACGATTAACTGATTTAATCGGTCGGCTATTAATCGGTGCAACCAACAAAAAATAGCATGTAAAACATGTATGAATCCTCTTGCACCTCAACCATCTACCCTATTCAAGGCATCGTTAAGCTCCTGGATGAGATCCTCAAGGCGCTCGAGCTCTTGTATCTGAGGTCTATTAGGCAACTACAAGGAACTGGTCAACAACGACAAGGAACTGGTTGGTGATGGCGGAAACCAATGTCCTGGAGGTAGGGATCGAGTGGGAGCTTCACAAAACCTACTTCATTGGGGCGGGCTAGCGGATGGATGGGCGATATGTGTTGATAATTTTGCAAATTTTGACCAAGTGTAGTGGTTAATCGGGAACATACCTAGTAATCGGACTGTTAGACCTATTAATCAGGCTAAACGATTAACACAAACGATTAGTGGTAATCGACACGGTCTGGCCCCTAGTAGCGATTAATCGGCCTATTAATCGCTGGTTCAGCCTATTTTTTGAAAAGTGCATAAAACTAATGCTAAAATGTCGAAAGACAAATGATTGAAAGACCACTTAAGAAGTGACATCCCCGTATAAATTATATTGGAAAGAAAACATAAAGAAACTCCATGTTGATGACATTTTGGAGTCTTTTGATTTTGATCAAATGACACTTGTGAGACATTCCTAGAGATAATTGAAACTTTGTTCAAGTCTGAAAAAGATCGAATGACTAACTTATTGAAATTTATACATATTGATGTATGTAGCCCATTATGTGAAGTCATGAGCGATGGATTTCAACTTCATATGCTTTGTCTAAAAATTTGAGTCAATATATGTGTATATTTACTTAATAAAGGAAGAAGTATGAAACATTTTAAAATGTTTAAAGACTTTCAAGATGACGTGGAAAATCATTGTAACATGAAAATAAATAGTTTATGATAGGATCATAAAGGAAGATATTTGAGTTACAAGTTTAGCAAAACACCTGAGATTTGAGGAATCGTTCCATAGATTTATGTTTCCCGAAAACACCATAGTAGAATGGAGTGTTCGAGATATGTAATGGAACCTTGTTTGACGTGGTAAGATCAAAGGTGTAATTTATAAAACTACCATTATATTTTAAAGATTAAAAGCTTTAGTGACTGCCACTTTTACACTCAAAAGAGCACCATCATGATCCGTTGAAATGACACCATATAAAGTTATGGTCCGGGATAAAACCCAAGTTATCCTTTCTTAAACTTTGGTATGCTAGGCATAAGTAAGATGTTTACAACCATAGTCGGATGAGCATGTCTTTGTAAGTTATTTCGAATAACCGTTGGGTATTCCTCCATAATACCTAATACAAAATTCTTTGTCGCTTAGAACGTCAAGTTGCTTTAGAAGGAAATTTTAGTGAAAAGTTAAGTGGGAGGAAAATAGAACTTTGATAAATTTAATGAACTTTAGCTATATGTGCGGAGTTGCACAGCGCTGGAAAGTGTCCTGGAGATAGCAACAATGCTCATGGCTCACGTACCACAAAGGTTGTGGTCACAGAGGTCTAAGTTCCTATTGAACCAAGTAGGTTGGGTAAACAATAAAATACTAAGATTTGAGAGTAAATCATTGGTGTGTAACAATAATGAACCGACTGTATGCAAAGAAGCGATGATGGGCCCCGACTCCGTCAAATGGCTTGAAGCCATAAAATCCATGTGTTGGGGATATGCTATATGGGTATCCTTATAGCATGTCTCTTATCCGACTAACTCGGGTGGCCCATAGTCGGTAGCATGGCCTATGGCCTGCTGGGCGGCCCAGTTAGGTGGATCTGGAAGGGAGGCCCGTGCCGGATAAAGGAAGGCTACGGTGGAGTTACCAGCGTATCCGGAGCCTTGGAGTGCAAGATACACAAGACTAGTAATAGACGGTGTAGGACTCTGTGACCTGTCCGGCTAGGACTTTTCCCTGTAACCCTAGGACCTGGAGACTATATAAGTCGGGCCTATGGGAGCCTTTAGAGCATAATCTCATACGTTCATAGACAATCTCAGACAACCTCGCACAGCGAACCTATCTCTGTAACTCGGCGTATTGCCATTATAGTGATTTATAGCAGGAGTAGGATTCCGCCACACCGTGGGATCTGAACTCAGGTAAGGCTGTTACCTCGTACAAGTCAACCGTCCGCCTTACCCCACGTCTCTAAACACGCATTGTGAGGACACCTCCATGGCGTACTCGTCGGCAATACCACGACAGTTGGCGCCCACCGTGGGGCAAGAGGCGCTTCAGGCTCTTCAGCGGGCGAGGACCAAGATCGGGAATCGTCAAAAACGTAGCCATCGGTCGCGTTCTCTTCTCCGGCAACGTTCCGATCGTCCCTCCCGACGAGTTCTAGATCCCGGCGAAGACGAACCCTACGCGGTGTTGGATCGTTCCTATCGGAGACATCGACCTCTTCATCGGCGAAACCGACTCGGGCACTAGTTCACTGGGAGTCGGAGGAGCATCAAGACCCGCACGGACCGCCTACGTGTAGATAGCATGAACAACGCAGATGGAGGGGAAAAACTCGAACCAAAACCTCAAATTGATGGGGAAATCAAGGAATTAGGCCATGGGAATGCAGGGGAAGGTAGATCAACTAGTTTATCAAGTAATCCACGTATCAACTAGTTATCAGCGGAAGTGTGGTGGGCCCATAACCCACAGGTCCCAGGTTGCCACAGATTTCTCATCGATTTGGTCTTTCCCCCATAAATTCGAAAATTCCACCAAAAACAGCCCCAATTCGTGTTTTGGATCGATCTGTGATTTGAGTGAGTTTTGGTAGGTTTTGAACACTTGTAGCACTCACCATTGAATGGTTGTTCATCCCTTGTGTATTTGCCACTTGGGGGCGGTTTTCCTTGAGGAAGTGTTGGCTTGAAGGGAAGCTTGGTGGTATTTGATGAGCTTCCACTTGGTGTTGTCGGAGTAGTGGTTGGGGCTTGCTTGTATGTGAAGTATGTCTTTGTCTTGTTGTACTTGATGTCCTCTTGCACTTGACGCTCGGCCTTTGATGCTATGTGCACAAGCTCAACCATGTTGTTGTACTTTTGGAACTCGGTGATGCGCTTGATTGGATGGTTCAAGCCATTGACGAAACGTGCCATTGTTTGTTCATCACGCTCTTCAATGTTGGCACGGATCATGTTGAGCTCCATTTGCTTGAAGTACTCTTCCATGGTCTTTGTCCCTTGACTAAGCGTTTGAAGCTTGTTTGAAAGGTCACGCGTGTAGTGCGAAGGAACAAAGCGGGATCTCATATGAGCCTTCATATCTTGCCAAGTTGAGATTGGGGGCTCTTCTTTTGATTCACGAGCGAGTTGGACTTGTTCCCACCAAAGGTTGGCATACTCATCAAACTCGAGGGATGCCATGGCCATCATCTTCTCATTGCTATAGTTGTGCATGCGGAAGATCTTGTCAACCTTGAGTTCCCACGAGAGGTATTCTTCGGGTTCATTGGAACCGGTGAACTTGGGCATGGTGAACTTGAGCTTGCCAAAAGTTTCTTCTTAATTGCGGTTCCGGTGGCGAAGGTTGCCATGATTTTGGCGGCCATCTTCATCATCCGAGCTCTCATGTCTTGCTTGGTGATGGTGGCGTTGCTCTTGCGGTTGTTGAGGTGCCGCATTTGGTGGTGGAACTTGGTTTTGACGATGAGCTTGGGGAGCTTGCTCGTGTTGTTGGCGCGGTTGAGGATGAGGAGGAGGTTGTTGATCCTCACGACGAGCTTGGGGAGCTTGCTCTTGGTGCCATTTTGGTGGTGGCACTAGAAGTTGAAGGTGCCTTGTGATGGTGTCGACGGAGGTCATTGGCGTGCCTTGCCGATGGTTGATGTAGGTGGCGCACTTGGTCATCCATATGACGCTCGTGACGATGGACCTTGACCTTGGCACTCTTCCTTGTAAGTTTTCTAATGAGCGCAAATCATCATTAGTCTTGGCGACCATCCTCATGTTTTTGTCGAAGTTGTTGTCCATGTCCTTCTTGAAGTTGTGGAGGTCTCTTTGGAACTTGTCCATTTGATGATGGACCTTGGCGCACTCGAGTTGGAAGCTCCGTCTTGGTCGGTGCGACTTGAAGAGCTTGTCGTTGTCGTTCTTGAAGTCGCCCATGCTTGGGGAGTCGTTGTTGTTGTAGCACTCCATGTCACCCAAGCATGTGGAGCCATTGTTGGTGTAGTGCTCTATCATGTTATCCATGCTTGTGGAGACATAGGCATGGTGGCTCATCGTGGATTCTTCATAGAAATCATCCTCGGTTCCGGAGTCCCTAGACATGATTCACAAGACCAAGCGGTGTATATGGAAGTGGTAATGGGAGTTAGGGATACAACGTCAAACCTTACTTTACCTTGGAAGATCGTATCGTGCAAGTGGCCACATTTGAGAGCAATAAACCAAGCAAAGTTAAGTTCACGCGGAACACCAAAACCAACTACTAACCAAAAAACACACACACACAAGGCCTATGGTGGATAGGTATGGAAAGTGGCATGTCAAGAACCAATCCGAAATCAATATGTTGTAATGGCAAGTAAAGAACCACAATGATCACAAAGAAAAGCAAGTCAATCCACAAGATAGGAAATATGTACAAGGAAACACACACGGTGGGATAAATGGGACTTGTGCGACGGATAAAGTGAGCTAAGAACCAAATAATTACCTAGCGAAGACTATAAGCTCGTGTCACACAAGTACAAGGAGAGACGTTAGTTCGATTGCAATAAATTGGTGGGCTACAAGATATGCACAATGAGTACCACCTATATGATGTTCATCGAGCTTGCGCTTCCTATTCTATAAGGCACTTGTATGTTTCTTTTTTTCTTTCTTTTTCTTTTTATATTTTTTTCCTTTTTCTTTCTTTTTCTTTTCACTTGCCTCTTCCTTGTGCCAACAACTATACAAGATAACTATATGAGATAGCGCTCACAACGTTTGCTCGAAATCTACAAGGTATCAAATGTGCATAGCCCGAGCAATCATAAGAGGAACTAGTCTCAATAGGTGTTTGTTGCTCGCAAAGATAGTGGGGTTCACAAAGGAATGCAAGTGGGGAGAAGTCGCGGAATGTTTATACCTTTCGTCGACGAACTTCACCCTTTATTGTTGGATTCTGCCTTGCTCACGGAATTTGGATGGAGTAGATAGCATGAACAACGTGGATGATGATGGATATCTCCTTCTCCTCTTCGAAATGAGCTAAAAACACCAAAATCCGAGTTGAAATGCAAAAGTTATGCTCAAAACCATGCTGCGGTTTTTCTGTCTGCAGGGATGGGCGGAGACTCCGGTATGGAGGTCCGAAGACACCGGTCTGGAGCTCAAAAAGTCCGGAGATTCCGGTCTAGGCCGGAGACTCCGGTACGGGAGATTCCAGAGAGTCCAGAACTCGAACGGGACGCGATTTGGGCGGAAAAACTCGAACCAAAACCTCAAATTGATGGGGGAAATCAAGGAATTAGGCCATGGGAACGCAGGGGAAGGTAGATCAACTAGTTTAGCAAGTAATCCACGCCATCAAACTTCAAAGACTACACTTGCATTTGAAGACCTCATGGACGAGGAAAATGAAGACCTCTACTTCGCCAAGTTGGATAGCATGGGCCTACCTGATGTAGCCCGACCTACGATCGTTACCACATCATGGTCTCCAACTTACGCCAAGTCGTCATGGACTCCAAAGGTGAATCCGTTCCTATATGCGAGCCCACTTCTACCCTATTGAATGGTACGCTACTTCATACTCCGTCACATATGCATGATAGGTTCACACCGACAAGTACAGAGGCAAGGGAGGAAGCCCGGAACATCAAGCCCGACAAGACGGAGGCTTGGAAGAGGAGACGGAAGAAGCCACGGCTGAAACACCAGAGTCTCCGGCCCACACCGGAGTCTCCGGTCCTGCTACACCAGAGTCTCCGGTCCTGCACACCGGAGTCTCCGGACCGACCTCCGGACCGACCCGACCAGCGGGGGACGGTCGATCGCCACTCGGAGACGACACCGGAGTCTCCGGCCTACACCGGAGTCTCCGGACCCTACACCGGAGTCTCCGGCCTACTTGATGGGCCTGCGCGCTGCTAGCTGGGCCTTCGGCCCATGTACCCCTCTAGCTTGTACAAACCCTAGTTTTATACCTACCCCTGTTTATGTGGCTGGCCTATAAATAGAGCCCCCACTGATGGGGATACGCCTACTGGGGTATACTCAGCAGGACGTTTCCGACTGGCTCGAGGGCTGGCGAGTGGGCCTGCAGAACGGCGAGTGGATCAAGGCCCAACAAGGTACCAAGCGACTGGAAGCTGGAGGCCCAGGCGAGTAGATAGGCCCAGTCGGACTAGGTTAAACGATTACCGAAGCTGTAACCGAATCGGTTGAGATATGTAAATCCTAGGGGAGGTGAGCCTATATAAACCTCCCTATGGGGTGAGTAGAGACGTTCCTCATACACCCAAGCGACTCGCCGCTTAGCCGAGCTCGCCCATTGTAAACACCTCCATAATACAATCTAGCAGAGTAGGTCTTTACCCTCGGGGCGAACTGCGTAAAACCCTCGTGTCTTTGCCCTCATCTACCGCAGATGGCTGGCCCTTGCCCCTCGTTCTACTACTCGCCGATTGCGGCATCTGCCGTGACCATTCCCACGGCGTGGCGCCCGTGGGACTGGCTGTCGGCGGTGTTACGCGGCGAGATCAATCTGCCCATCAACGAGGCGGTCGCCACCGGCCGCATGATAGCGATCGGCGAGATGCTCCGGATCTTGCCGGTAGCTACGTCCGTGGCGCGACCCGTCACGCCTGGCGTAATCACGCCAATCGGCACGATCAGCCTCTTATTATCACCGGCGTCGCCGTCTCGGAGGACTCGGCTCGCATCCGCGAAGTCGCCGCCACGCGATCGGCTCTCCGAGAGCCAGTTCGCACGATCCGCCTCGCCTCCCGGTACAACTCGGCCCATAGCAACGTGGCGGGAACTTCGGCCGCAGAAGATGCGGCCCTCACGACGCCCGACTCGGCGACCGGCGTCACTCGCCGGATCCATCACGCGGCCTCATCCGCGGGCTCCATCGCCAGTCTCCAGCGGGAGACTTCGAGGACCCTCCATCCTCGGGATCTTGGTCGACTCGGGTCGGAGAACTCGCCGACCTCGCGATGGTGCCGGTCGCCCGCGGCTTACATGGCCACCGGCACCGATCCACCGGAGGATCCTTTCTCCACCCCAATCCCTCCTAACGCCACGGCGGAGGTGAACTCCGCTGAAGCGGCGGGCGACGCAAAAAGCGGTGGCGAAAAATTTCGCCTCGGCGGTGACAGCGCAGGAGCTGTCACGCTACCACCAAGCGGATCAGGTCACGCTTGAACCCCACCGTTCAGGGCGTGCCCTGAACCGGCATTTACAACGACCGGCCGCATAGCCGGCGCGCGATCTGCGAGCAGCGCCACGGGAGAAGCGCCGCCCGCCCAGATCAGCGGCGATGGGTGCCCCACCACCACCCAACCGCACCTCCCGAGGACCAACGCGGATAGTTGTCTCCTCACGGGGCGAGCAGCGGCCTCCCGCATTCTCCACCCAATGGACAACCTCGTGGCGGGGCGGCGGCCGATAGCATCACGGCCACTGGCGACGGTGCCTTACAGATCCAATACGTCAAGGCCCTGCTTGCGAAGGCCGTGGAGCAGCAAAAAGCGGGCGCCGATTCGCAAGGTCGAGTATACTCGCGTTCCTCGGGAAGCAGAGCGGCCTCAAGCGGCCGCCCAGCGGCAAACACCCTCAATTGCCCGCCACCAGAGCCACTGCAACTCCAACACCCGCCACCACACTCTCCTGCGACCCGGGCGGCGACCAACCGTCGCCGCTAACGGACAACCCATCGGCCGCGCACTCACATCATCAACAACCAAAAGCGGGCGCCGCCCGGCGACTTGCGGCACACCTAACTAATCGCCGCGATGGCGAGCCTATGTCGCTCGATCGACTTGGCCTAAGTGCCGGACCAATGATCCGGCGAGAAGTACCCGCCAAACTTCAAAGGCGCCAAAGGAGATAGAAAATACGACTCCTCGTCGACCCTTTGATCGGCTCGACACATACCTCATGGCAATGGGGATCGCGGGTCACCGACCTACTACGCCGCCCGTTACCTCCCCGATGATGGAGGGGCGTGCGGCGATGGATCAACACGCTCCCGGGGCGATGCTCGACTCACGGGAGGAAATCGACGCCGCCGTCGAGCACTTAGTGCTCCTACACCCGCGCCACCACCGCCGAGGACCTGGCGATGCGTCCGGGGACCCCGTCGACCATAGCTGGGTCCAACGGTGGCAAGAGCTGGTACAGCGGTCGGCATCCACCGGACACCGCGATCCATTGCTTCAAGACCTCGTGCCGCTCACGAGCCTCTAGTCGCCAAGCTCAGCGACACTCCCGCACTCGACAACATCCCGACCTCCTCGAGATCGCCAAGCAGTGCGAGGAGGATCCAAACCAGGAAACCGACGGCGAATCAGAGGCAACGCGCCGCTTACGGCAACGCGGCGGATGCCGAACCGACCTACGCTCTGGCGGCACCGCCTCAGCAAGCGCGCAACAGGCGAAGTCGACTTAAATCGCTAGCTGAGCACGCCGCAGCGCGAGCCAAGAGCTACCGCGCGATGGAGAACAGCGCGCGATGGCGGCAATTACAAGAACAAGCCAAGGTTGATCCTGCGGCCCTCCTTAACCAACCATGTGCCTTCCACAGCAGAAGGAAGCCCATACGCACACCACCGCCGACCGCCACCCTCAAGGAAATCGAGAAGCACGCACGCGGAGGACACCGACAACGACCCGCCAAATGGCGGAAAATTGACAAAGTAGCGGCTCGCTCCACCTTCACAGGCTTCAACACGGCGAGAAGAAGGTCATCGCCGCGTCGCCGTCAATGCGGTGGCCCAAATAGGCGTCCCCAGTTCCTGAACTGGTCGGAACAGCCCATCACAGGCCGGCAAGACCACTCGCCCGCGCCAGTACCGGGGCGCATACGGTGGTCAAGCCCAAGGTTGGCGACTCGGCTCCCCAAGACACTAATGGGCGGCGGCTCCATCAACATCGTCTAACTCGACACCTTCAGCGGCTGCGGCTCCCGCGTCGATGATCGAACAACCCACCACGTTCCACGGCATCGTCCCGGTCGGAAGGCGTATCCGATCGGCAAATAACGCTACCGGTCACTTTTAGTCGGCAAACTTCCGCACGGCGGATCGTCTTCGAGCTGGTGCCTTGACAGCCCTTATCACTGCGTCACGGGCGCCAAGCGTTGCTAAATTCATGGCGCCCGCTTCACAGCATAACGCGATGAAGCTCCGGCCGTGCGGCGTCATCACCATCAGCGGCGACCCGACATGGCCCGAATGCGAGGCCAAAGGAGAACTTCGCCTGCGCCGTCATCGCGGCGAAACTAATCACGCCGAGCTCGCCAAATCGCGGCGGGGTCAACGTGGACGACCCACAATACTCAAGAAGCCCAACTCGGGCGCAAACACCTCAACCTTTGAGGCCACGGCCTTTTCGCACCGTCGAGCTGGTCCCAGCGACCCGGCCAGACGGTGACGATCGGGAGCATGAGCCCAGCATAGGAAGCGCGCTCGCCGAGTTCCTTCGTGAGAATAGGGACATCTTCGCATGGAAACCCTCCGACATGCCGGTGTCCCTAGGGGCTCTGAGCACAAACTAACGCCGACCCCAAAGTGCGACTGTCAGCGATCGCTCGGCCCTTCAATGAAGAACGCCCGTCGAGCAATCGCCGAGGAAGTGCAGCGCCTACTCGCCGGCTTCATCCGCCAATCAAATACTCAAGTGGCTGGCAAACCTAGTCCTGGTCGAGAAGAAAAGCGGGACACGGAGAATGTGTATCGACTACACAAACTCAGAGCGCTTTGCCCAAAGGCGATTCGTCCTCCGCGGATCGATCAGATAATCGATTCAACGCGGGTTCGAGTCGCTATGTTTCCTCGGCCTACTCCGGGTACAACCAGATCAAAATGGTTGTCGAAGGCGAGGAAAACGGCGTTCATCACGCCATTCGAATACGCTACACCGCCATGACCTTGGCCTCAACGCCGGGGCAACCTACCAGCGGTGCATGCAAGAATGCCTCGCGAGCCAAATCGGTTGCAACATCCACGTCTACATCGACGGCGTGGTGGAAATCCGCTGCCAAGGAGACTCGCCGACCTGGCGGAAACCTTCGCCAATCTGCGAAGGTACAAGATAAAGCTCAACCGAGCAAGTGCACCTTGGTACCGCGGGACAACTCTTTGGTCGTCGTCTCCAAAGCGAGGGATCGGCGAACCCAACAAAGATCGACACGATCGCGCTCGGCAAACCCGAGTGCCTGCGTGGCGTCGGCTGGCCGGCGGTAGCGGCTCTCGATCGCTTCATCCCCGCTGGCGAAAAGGCGATGCCCCTATACCGCCTGATGCGCAAGAACCCCACCTTCCAGTGGGACAAGGAGGCGGACAACGCGCTCCGCGACCTCAAAAAAGTGCTGCTCGCCGCACCTCTACTCGCCGCCCCCGCCGACAAAGAACCTATGCTGGTTTACGTCGCGGCGTCCGAGCGCGTCGTCGGTATTGTGATGGTCGTCGAGCGACCGAGGAAGGAAAGGCGCCCGGTTCAGCGCGGTGTACTACATCAGCGAGGTCCTCACCGAAGTCGCCACGTACCTGATACCAAAAAGCTAGTATCTGGCGGTCTTGAGGCTCATGGCGCTGCGCACTACTTCGAGAGCACCGGTCACGGTCGTCTCCTCGGCGCCACTACAAGACATCATCCGCAACCCGGAGGCGACGGACGGAGTCGCCAAGTGGCCTTCGAGATCGGCGTCCACAACATTAAATACGAGCCACAAAGGGCGATTAAGTCGCGAGCATCGAGACTTCATCGCCCAGGAAGAGGCCAAGCGGCAGAAGCTGCCATACCTCCATTCTTTGAGCCTGCACTTGACGGATCCAAGAACGCGGGCGTGCGAGGCGGGGATAGTATTGACTTCACCAAAAGGCGACAAGCTCCGCTACATCCTCCGCCTCAATTCACGCCCTGCACCAACAACATGGCTGAATCGAGGCCCTACTCCTGACATGCGAGCCGCCAAGGAGATGAACGTCAATCGCCTTCGATGCTACGGAGATTCCGACCTCGTCATGCGGGGCAAGTCGGCACCTGCGACGCCATCTCCCTACCATGGCGGCGTCGCCAAGAGGTGGACAAGCTGGTGCCACTTCACGGCTACTCACGAGTGGATCGGCAGAGAAAAGCGAGGCGACGCCTCTCGCATCAGTCGGCTCGACTCGCACCACGCGGCGTGTTCCTCGACAATCTCCAAACCATCGGTCTCTCCCGAGGGAGATCGACATCGAGTCCCACTCAACCAGAGGCAGCCTTGGTCGCACTCATCACCGAGCAGACGGATGGACCAAGCCCTACATCGCCTACACGGAACCGGTACCACGCGGGCAGAGACAAGCGCTCGAATGATCGCTCGCCGATGCAAGTCTTACACCATCATCGACGGCGAGCTACACAAGCGCGGCGTCACCGGCGTGTTCCAACGTTGCGTCCAACCGGTGAAGGGCGCAAAATCCTCCACGACATCCACTCAGCGATCGCCTGCACGCCGCCGCTTCTCCTGGTCGCCAAGGCTATGCGACACGGCTTCTCGGCCCAAGACACGCTGACGCTGTCGACATCGTCCAGCAATGCGCGGGTGCGGAAATATGCCAACGAGCGCAGCGTCGAGCTCGGCGCTCAAAACGATCCCCATCACTTGGCCATTCGCCGTATGGGGCATGGACATGGTAGGCCTTCAAGAAAGCCCCTCCGGCTACACCCACCGCTAGTCGCCGTCGACAAATTCACCAAGTGGGTGGAGGCCAAGCCGATCGAAATGCGACGGAAGATCGCCACTAAATTCCTCGCGAGCTCATATATCGCTACGGGTTCCCAAACAGTATCATCACGGACAACGGCACAAACTTCGCCAAGGAGCAATGGCGAATTTTGCGAAGAGCACCACATCCGCTCGATCTCGCGTCGCCCACCGGAATCAACGGCCAGGCGGAACAGGCCAACCAGCATCCTCCACGGCTGAAGCCGCGACTCCGTACCACTCGGCGCCTGGATCTTTGGGTCAAGAGCTGCCCTCGTCATCCGGGAATCCGCACCTCGGTTAACGACGGGATTCACTCCTTCTTCATGGTCTCTGGCCTTGGCGATGCCCACCGACCTCGAACACGACTCGCCGCTGGTCGTCCACTATCTGAGGCCGCAAGCGAGCTGGCCCGCCAAGATGGGCTCGACCAGCTCGGAAGCACGCGACCTCGCTCGATCGTGCACCGCCATTTACCAGCAAGGACTCGCCGCTACCACGACGGGTGAAAACCCGCACCTTCGGGAAGCGACCTGGTGTTACGCCTCATCCGGGACAAGAAGGGCATGCACAAGCTCTCCCTCCATGGGAAGGCCCGTTCGCTATCGGCGGGTACTGCAGCAGCGCCTACTACCTCGGCGTCGCGGGGGGCGAGCTCGACGTCAGCGACCATGGAATGTAAACCTCCTCCGGAAGTTCTACTCCTAGAACCCCACATGTACTCTCCGATCGCTATGAAATAAAGAAAGCGGTTACCGCAAATTACGCCTACTCTCCATGACTTGTGCCACTCGCTTTTCGTAATAACAATGCACGCTAAAATGCAGTCAACCTTTGGTACAGCGATCGCACGGCTAAGTAGTGCGGTGTAAGAGCACCTTGAATCACTCCAGTCTTGCATCGTCCACAAAAACGCCAACCCGGAGCCTCCATTGGAGTCGCCTAGCCCGACTGGTTTCTGAACCAAGACAAGCGCCTCGCTTCTCAGCGACCTTGGTCCCCGCATCCTCGGCATAGCGACTCGAGCGGCTAAGTACCACGCCGGGGACTGAAAACCAGTTAAATGCGGTCGTGAAAACGCCAAGTAAGAGCATGCCTAGGACTTCGCCACGTGACCCTCCGGGCAGGCGGGGAGTACGCTCACACCAACGCGCTAAGACCTCAACCACCCTCGAGTCGCGCCTAGAACTACCAAGTACCACGCTCGGGGACTCGGCCACCCGACCCCGTTCGCGTACGGGAAAACGGCAAAGTACAGAGCACTCAAGGGAGTCGCCTTGCGACTGGCTCTCCGATCTCGGGCGAGTCGACTAAACTAACAAAACACATGATAACAACAAACATCATATACGAGGTGAACCCCACAAAAGGGCGGAAGCGCTCGGGGACTCGTCCAAAATCAATCCAAAGCACACAAACAAATAGCAAAATAAACACGACGTCCCATTCAATCGCATATTGCATTGTCTTATATTACAAAATATGCCGTGGCGAAGCTGCTAACACATCCGGAAAACTACCCTATTCTGCGGCTTCGATGACTCGCCGAATCCGGCGCCTCTGGATGAACGCGGTGTACGGGTTTGACGGATACGTCGCTTCACCCGCCATCGCTTGCCGAAAAGGCTGCTCGACCTTGAAGTCACGATGCGGCTCGGGTCGTTCGGGCGCGACGACCGTTTCTGGTAGGGAAGGAGGTCGCCCATCGCCCGGCACGCTCGAGTACGGCGGCACGCTCTGCAACGAGAACCTCGGACAGGTCCACCGCGCCCGATCGGCGAGGATTACCCACTCGTCACATCGTCGAGTCGAAATCCTCGGGAAGTGGCGAGTCAAGGCTCGCTTTGTCGGCGCTCACGCCAAACGCCGACCGCGTCATGAACTCAACGACATGGCGCCTTCTCCAATACTCCCACACCTCAAGCGAGGTCGCTGAATAACCTCCGTGGGCGACATTTCTTGAAGGTAGGCGGATGCACGTCGCCGACAATGGCGAAGTCGACGAGCAGGCTTACGCACTGCCTCGCGTCGAGCGAGCTCGCTTCTTCTTGGCTACCAATAACTCGACCTGCGAGAAGGAGACAATGATGAGCGCGATGGACACCACAAAAACCCCAACTAACGGAAAGGGAAGATGCACTCACCAAGCAACGGGCGGGCGAGTCCCGTGATGAAGCACTGAAACGACGTGTGGTTGTCCTGAAGCCCAGCAATAAGGACTTCCGACACCTTGCGATCCTCCTCCGCGTCCGCAATGGCGGCCTTAGCTCGCCCGTCCGCCGAGCTCGCTTCTTCCCTCGCCTCCCGCAGTTCGCGCTCGAGGTCGGCGACCGGCTGACAGCGCCCAGAGTAGATCGCGCGCCTCCAACTCACCGGGGACAAGCTCTGGCGAGATTCCTCTGCCTTGGCAACAGCTGGAGCTCCTTGTTCGCCTCTGGATGGTGGTCGGCTCCTTCTCACCGCTGTTGCGCTGCCAATCGGTCCCCGACTCGAGCCGGACCACATATCATCAAAAGTCAGAAGCGAACCTCCTAAGTGCCCACCCGCTGAAATTCAGCGAAGTGCGCACTCGGGACTAGCGATCAAGAAATTCCCAAGTGCCCACCCGCTAAAATTTAGAGCGTGCGCTCGGGGCGGATACGAAAATAAAAGACGAAAATAATAAGAATCACGCCGCAAACCGACTGATCCTCGGGACCGGATATACGGATGGCTGCAAGCATGCCATGAAGTTGCATCGTCCCACGGACGCGTAACGCTGGCGTGTGCCACGACGCTGGTCGACTTCAGCATCGGCGGTCCTCGAGCGAGGCTGGGGATGCGGCCGCGCGGCCGCCTTGGTCACGGCGAGGAAGGTGGCGATAGAGGCACCGCTCAAAGGAAGTCGCCTCCTCGTTCAGAAAGAACGCCCTCCTTCGTGACGCGGCTGCCTCCACCAGCGGCCCGGCGCCTTGACGCCGTGTCGTCGAGAGATGGCGATATTCGCCCTTGGCCTTCTTATCGCCATCCGCCGAGGCAACGACCTCGTCCGGTTTCCTCTTACGGAAGGATCCTCCTCGCTAGCGGTGGAGGTACAGGCCACGGGTGGCCCATCCTTTCACTCGGTCACCTGCATCGGTCGAATCGGTAAAGACAATCGAAATAGCTATGGAAAATAGGGAAGGCGAATGCACTCACTTGGCAAGGGGATGAAAGCGTAGCCTTGTGCGGCGGCCGGTTTTCAGCTCGGGCCCGATTAGCGGCGAGCCTAGTTCGGGGCGTCGCGTGCCCAAGACACGGACGGCTTCTTTCATCGAGGCTGCGGTGGCGCCTCGATACCTTCGCGGGGGCTTCCTCGCGAATGGAGCCGCTACGGCGGAGCCTCCTTGGGCGGTTACCGCTAATCGGAACCTCCTTGCGGCGAAGTCGCCGCCGAGCCTTCTAGCCAGTGGATCTGCGCGAATGGCGGGGGCATCGAGGCCAGCGGCACTTCCACAGTCGGTGCATCTAGCGCGGTTGTCGCTGGGGCCGCGCCGTCATCGGCCGAGCTGTGAGCATCAGAGCTGCTCGCCGAGTGCGGCGGCGAGGCCATCCTCGGTGGCTTCGTTTTCCTTCTTCTTCTTCTTTGAAGGAGTGGCCTGGCGGCGCGAGGTGGTTTCTGGGAGCTCGTCGTCGTCATCATGACGCTCGAGGCTCCTGCTGCCGATTTGTGGCGTTGCCCGCGGGTCTTCGGACCAGCGGGCGATTTCCTCTTCGACTCGTCCTCGTTGCCCCCGGTGGCGATTCGCTTGTATCTGGGCGGATGGCGGGCTCTCGTCATCGGAAGGTGGGAGCCACCTTCCACCACTAACATAGCGATAAATACTGACAGTCGAATTACCGCGACGCATACTGCGGCGAACAAGGTAAAGAAATTACCGTCGGGCGGACGCTTCGGTGTAGGCGACCCGGCCTGCATCCGCACACCGCTGGGTGATCTTCTTCAACGCTGGGAGATAGTCCTCCGGCTTCCACTCGTCGAGACAGGCTTCGTCGAGTCTCGGCCGATGTCTTGATACATGTAGTGGTCGCGTTGGGCAGTGGAGCGCCGCTAAGCCAGCAATTGTACAAGTTTATCGTCTGGAGGCCCTTCTTCTTCAGGCCGCGGATGGCCTGGAGCATCTCGTCGACGACCATCCGCTGGTCGTCGGGGAGCTTGCCGACCTGGAGATGGCGCGGCTCGGAACGACTGGCCGAGTACCGCGGGATCGCCGCCTCGTCCTCCGGGGTCGCCTCGGTCACGTAGAACCATGACTTCTTCCAGTCGCTCGCCGCTTTGGCGGGTAGCATCAGATCGAAGAAAGAAGCTTTGGACTTGAGCTGGAACGTCAGGCCGCCCGCGGCTAGCATTGGGCCGCCTGCCTCGGGCCGATCCGTCTGTGGAGCAGATCTTGCCACAAGGGAAAGTAGGGCCGGCAGCCAAGTAGCACTCATGAGCATACGAAGATGGCGAGCTGCTCGATCTTTGGGTACCGAATCTGAAGGTTGGATCCGTAGTAGGCACAAAAGCGCGGAAGAACAAAGATGTGGGAAACCCTAGCCCCGCTCAAGATGACCGTGAAACAGACGAATTCCCTCTCGGGTTTGGGGTCGTTTCTCTCCGGCGGGATACGCCAACAGCGGCTCATGATTCCGGCCTCCTCGAAGGAGGCCAGCACCCTCGTGCACTTGGACCTGCCCCATGGTTCGGTGAGAAGGGCCATAGCCAGGGTTGGTTGGAGATCGGAGGATTTCGGTCGATTGGGTCAAGAAGCAAAGGAAGAATGCGCCTTTTCGGAATAAGTGGTGGGCGATTGGCTCTCGATTACTGCCATTCCTCTTATCTGGCGAGTTACCCGCCAAATCAGGGGTGTTACCGCGCGATGATTACGCAAAGTTACCGTTGAGTTGCCCTAACGGCTAGTTTGACCACCGCTGACGGTCCAACTCCAGCCACTTTTCGCCAGTCACTCGCCGCGACCGCGTTCAAGCTCGGCTCGCCCAAGGCGACTCGGTTCACGGATTTTCTTCTTCGATAGAGCCCGCCGGCGATTATTTGGATGCCTACTTTGGGCCGCATACTCCATTGCCCGCAGCCACTTACGCCTAATCGGCGGCGGCCTCGGGGACTACGATGGGGATACGCCTCTGGGGTATACTCAGGGGCGTTCCGACTGCTCGAGCTGGCGAGTGGCTGCGAGCGGCGAGTGGATCAAGGCCCAACAAGGTACCAAGCGACTGGAAGCTGAGGCCCAGCGAGTAGATAGGCCCGGTCGGACTAGGTTAAGCGATTACATTGTAACCGAATAGGTTGAGATATGTAAACCCTAGGGAGGTGAGCCTATATAAACCTCCCTATGGGGTGAGTAGAGACACGTTCCCTCATACACCCAAGCGACTCGCCGCCTAGCCGAGAGCTCCCATTGTAAACACCTCCATAATACAATCTAGCAGAGTAGGTCCTTACCCTCGGGGCCGAACAGGTAAAACCCTGTGTCTTTGCCCTCATCTCGCACCGCAGATGGCTGGCCGCCCTTGCCCCTCGTTCTACTACTCGCTGCCGATTGCAGCATCTGCCGTGACCATTCCCACGACACCCACCCATTCATGTATCCCTTAGGCATAGATGATAGACTAAAGACAACCCCCTTGTGTGGAATCTCTAGTTTTGCCTCATCCCCTTATACAAGGGGACCGACTATCGTCACCAACCTCGATTGGACTTTGCATCACGCATCCTTCGTTGAACAAGGCCTTGGAGTTCATTGTCTCGTTTGAAGTTGTCAAGACCCTCCCCAAGGTGTTCTTCCCTGTCCGATATGGATTTGAGGGAGCACGTTGACTGATCTTTCCTTGCGAGGATTCTATCGGACCGGTGGCCCCCGTTCGGGAGCAATCGGCCTTGTATCGTGTGATTTTTGCATGTGTTCATCGTGTTCTTCGCGAGGTGTGTGTTCGCTTCCGCTACCTTCTCCCTTTCCCCTCGCTTTCCCGTCGATTTTACCATGAGATCCGTGAAGATCGGGCCACCCAAGAGGTTAACCCCTCCATCATCTGGTATCAGAGCTGGGTTCGATCTTGAACTCACTTGTGGGATGCTCTCAAGAGCTCTTTTTGTCAACTCGTGCTCAACCGAGGTTGACATGATAGTCTTACCTCTGGACATCATATGTAAAGGGAAGAACGTGTGTGCATGGTAGAGATACACATCATCCATCATGACTTATCTCTTCTTGTGCACATCACCATTAATGTCAATCAAGTATGAAAGAGATGCATGGTGAGTATGCAAGTGGGGAACATGCTTATCATGGCAATCATCAAAATCTCCAAAAATTGAGAAAGATATGGGGGCCATCTCATTATAACGCGTAAGATCAATATTGTTGCAAGCAAAACAAGTGAAATAGCAAGCATTCATCTTATCGCAAGCAACAGGAGAAATTGAATGACTAGCATGACAAGACAAGTCCGAAGAAATTGGAGGATACACACAAGATGCATAGCATGGCATGTTTATGGCAATGATATCGAAATCAAACAATTCCATATGATCAATATTATGCAAAGGCAAAGCATCACATGGGAATGTGGATGAAGCATATGTAATGTCACAAGTATCATCCATAGCATGCATATCCTCACAATTCATCATGTCCACTAGTGGGATCATGGCATCATCAACACCCTTATTGTTACCTTGTTCATACCTCCCATATGAAGTGGGTGTTGTGGAAGTAGTGTCCTCCTTGTGGACGACTTCATCTTCTTGATGTAGCCATGGCGTAGCATCATCTTTGTGCACCATGTACATCTTGTCTAATTGAGGCATCATTGCTTCATGGTTTGGCGCGTCATCAACCATGGAACCTAGCACAACACAAGAGAACACACTAGAGGTAGAGGGTAAGTTGTTAGAAATCGAAATGGTCTCACTTGACCTATCAACTACCACTCTCAACTCACTAGGTGTATCACTCATGCCCTCCAAGTGGAAGCACTCAATGTCACATAAGGTGGAGTCACTCATCTCACTCTTGTTCTCACTCAAGTGGGCTAAGTGGCTCTCATACTCACATGGGATTGGTACCACATCATCACTCAAGCATATAGGGGTAGGCTTGGTTTCCTCAACTCCATGCGCCTCCTTTGGTGAAGGGAAAATCCCATGCTCACCATTCTTGACCTTGTCGCCTTCAAGGTTGGATGCCATAAGATGGGCATCATTGCTCCCCTCCATGGTCGAAGGGAAAATCCCATGCTCGACCGTCTTGTGGCCATCTTGTAGTAGTGGTGGAGGTAGTGATGGAGGGGTTAACCTCTTGGGTGGCCCGATCTTCACGGATCTCGTGGTCAAATCGATGGGAAAGCGAGGGGAAAGGGAGAAGGTAGCGGAAGCGAACACACACCTCGCGAAGAACACGATGAACACATGCAAAACTCACACGATACAAGGCCGATTGCTCCCGAACGGCGGCCACCGGTCCAATAGAATTCTCGCAAGGAAAGATCGGTCAACGTGCTCCCTCAAATCCACATCGGAGAGGGAAGAACACCTTGGGGAGGGTCTTGACAACTTTGAGACGAGACAATGAACTCCAAGGCCTTGTTCAACGATGGATGCATGATGCAAAGTCCAATCGAGGTTGGTGACGATAGTCGGTCCACTTGGATAAGGGGATGAGGCAAAACTAGAGATTCCACACAAGGGGGTTGTCTTTAGTCTATCATCTATGCCTCAGGGATACATGAAGGCGTGGGGGCTCTACTTATAGGCCAGCCACATAAACAGGGGTAGTTTAAGGATAAAACTAGGGTTTGGACGAGCTAGAGGGTACATGGGCCAAAGGCCCAGTGGCCGCAGCCCATCGAGTAGGCGGAGACCGTGTAGGCGGAGACTCGTGTCGTCCGAGTGGCGTCTTGAATGTCCCGGTCGGTTCACAGGTCTGTCAGGAGACTCCTCGCAGCAGGACCGAGACTCCGGTGTAGGACCAGAGACTCCGGTGTAGGCGAGACTCTGGTGGTTCAAGCGTGGCTTCCGACTCCTCTTCCAAGCCTCCGTCTTGTCGGGCTTGATGTTCCGGGCTTCGTCCCTTGCCTCCGTACTGGTCGGTGTGAACCTATCATGCATATGTGACAGAGTATGAAGTAGCATACCATTCAATAGGGTAGGAAGTGGGCTCGCATAGAGGGACGGGTTCACCTTTGGAGTCCATGACGACTTGGCGTAAGTTGGAGACCATGATGTGGTAACGACTGTAGGTCGGGCTACATCAGCTCCCCCCCCCCTTCAAAAAGAGTCGTCCTCGACTCTCCATGTTCATCACGAAGTAGAAGAGGTCGAAGGACATCCTTGATCCTAGGGTTCACCATATAGTCGTTCTCGGGAAGATTGACTTGACAACAGTTCAATGTTCCTTAACTCTCCATGAAGCCTACAAAGCTCACGACAAAAGCGAAGCAACACTCAAAACGTAGCCAATTCATGAACATTATAGCATGAGTCCTCAAGTAGAAGGAAGTCACCTTAGCTTGTAGAGATAGTTCGATGAAGGGTAGCCATAGGTAACTCTCTTCGGTTCTTCTTGTCAACATATAGTCCATAGAGGTTGACGTGTATGCATTTGTGCCTTCACACAACAAAGACCAAGCAAAATATTTTCGTGCGTGATAGAGGAGCATGTCAAATGTGGCATGTCCATTCTTGTTCACAACACTATTAGCACAATACAAGGATAGCAAATGGAATGCATATGCAAGGTCAAAGTGCATGGAAATCGTTTGAACATCATCCAAATGTGGAAACTCAAAAACTCCATATAACGTAGTAGTAGGGCACTCAAAGCATTGGATCCAAATTTCAAACAACATCTTTGATGCAAGAATAGGAGAATTTGGCAAAAACACACAAGGAAGAATGTCCAAAGAAACATCATTATGTGTGCAAACCAACCATTGGAAAGAGAAATTGTTCAACATGTTGGATGTCACACACAAATCATCGATAGCAAATATCACGGGAATATGAGTATCCCAAGAGGAAGCCAAAGTAACGTGTTTGCAATCAAACCAAATGAAAGAGAAAGTGGTCCTTATGTTTGTTTCAACAACAAGACGAGATTCTTGGAAGCTCTCATGACAATACATGATCTTAATGGAATTCTGGTTGCACACAAAACATCGGAAAGAGAAAATGTTCAACATTTTTGTTGCAACACACAAAGCATCATTATCCAAAAGCAAAGAAACATGAATGTCACAAGGTGAGATAATACCATCAACATGCTTGCAATCAAACCATAGGAAAGAGCAATTTGCCAACACGAAAGATGCAAAGCATGCAAAAGGTATCAGAGCTAGGTTCGATCTTGAACTCACTTGTGGGATGCTCTCTAGAACTCGTTTTGTCAACTCGTGCTCAACCGAGGTTGACATTCTTGTGCAGGTACCTACACACATCATACACCAAAGGAAGAATGTGTGTGCATGGTAGAGATACACATCATCCATCATGACGTATCTCTTCTTGTGCACATCACCATTAATGTCAATCAAGTATGACATAGATGCATGGTGAGTATGCAAGTGGGTAACATGCTTATCATGGCAATCATCAAAATCTCCAAAAATTGAGAAAGCTATGGGGGCCATCTCATTATAACGCATATGATCAATATTGTTGCAAGCAAAACAAGTGAAATAGCAAGCATTCATCTTATCACAAGCAACGGGAGAAATTGAATGACTAGCATGACAAGACAAGTCCGAAGCAATTGGAGGATACACACAAGATTCATAGCATGGCATGTTTATCGCAATGATATCGCAATCAAACAATTCCACATGATCAATATTATGCAAAGGTAAAGCATCACATGGGAATGTGGATGAAGCATATGTAATGTCACAAGTATCATCCATAGCATGCATATACCAACAATTCATCATGTCCACTAGTGGGATCATGGAATCATCAACACCCTTATTGTTACCTTGTTCATACCTCTCATATGAAGTGGGTGTTGTGGAAGTAGTGGCCTCCCTGTGGACGACTTCGTCTTCTTGATGTAGCCATGGGGTAGCATCCTCTTCATCCACCATGTACATCTTCTCCATTCGAGTCATCATTGCTTCATGGCTTGGCGCGTCTTCATCCATGGAGCCTAGCAAAACATAAGAGAACACACTAGAGGTAGAGGGTAAGTTGTTAGAAATAGAAATGGTCTCACTTGATCTATCAACTACCACTCTCTACTCACTAGGTGTATCACTCATGCCCTCAAAGTGGAAGCACTCAATCTCACATAAGGTGGAGTCACTCATCTCACTCTTGTTCTCACTCAAGTGGGCTAAGTGGCTCTCATACTCACATGGGATTGGTACCACATCATCACTCAAGCATAAGGGGATAGGCTCGGTTTCCTCAATTCCATGCGCTTCCTTTGGTGAAGGAAAAATCCCATGCTCACCATTCTTGACCTTGTCGCCTCCAAAGTTTGATGCCATAAGATGGGCATCATCGCTCGCCTCCTTATTCGAAGGGAAAATCCCATGCTTTCGTCTTGTGGCCATCTTGTAGTAGTGGTGGAGGTAGGCTCATGCTATCCAACTTGGCGAAGTAGAGGTTTACATTTTCCTCGTTCGCTAGGTCGTGGAAGTCAAGCGTAGGCGTTGAAGCTTGATGGCGTGGAGGAAGGCTTGCTCTTGGTGCCATTGTGGTGGTGGCACGAGTAGTTGAAGGTGCCCTATGATGGTGTCGACGGAGGTCATTGGCGTGCCTTGCCGATGGTTGATGTTGGTGAAGCACTTGGTCATCCACATGACGCTCGCGACGGTGATCATTTGCCTTGGCACTCTTCTTGTGCTTGTGGTTCCTTCTTGAGCTTTCTTGAGCATTATGGTTGGTGCTCATCACAAATTCTTCGTCTTGGTGGCGAAGATGCCTTTGACGATGTCTTGTATCCTCTTTATGGTGTCGATGCTCATGAGAGGATGTTTGTCGATGAAGATTCTTGTTTCTTGGCGCCTCTTGATGCATTTGATGTTTGGATGCCACTCTTGTTTGGATAGGAGGTGGAGCTTGGCGCCTTGGAGATGATGTAGCTTGGCGCCTTGGAGATGGTGGAGCTTGACGCCATCTAGGTGGTGGCACTAGATGCCTTGTCGATGGTGGCGCTTGACGCCTTGGAGGTGGTGGCGCTTGTTGCCTTGGAGGTGGATCATCGAAGTAGGTGGTGCCCTTTGGTGTGGCGCGCTTGGCCTTGAAGGTCATGGGATCTTGATGATGCGCCTCCGCTTGCTTGGCGTAGTAGGCTTCCATCTCCACCCGGTGGAGGAATTCTTCATGGCTCGTGGAGGAGCCATCAAACTCGATGAAGTTCTCCGTGTCCTCCATGCTCGGCGAGGCGTCGTCGATGTCGCACTCGAAGTCATCCATGCTTGGGGAGTAATTGTTGGTGTAGTACTCCATATCACCCAAGCATGTGGAGCCATTATCGGTGTAGTGCTCCATATCCTCCATGCATGGGGAGCCATTGGCGATGTAGAGCTCCAAGTCCTCCATGCTTGAGGAGCCATAGGTGATGTCATGCTCCATGTACATGTGGAGTCATCGTAGGTGTAGTGCTTTGGGTCCTCAAAGCATGCGGAGCCATTGTCGGTGCTGTGCTCCGTCATGTCCTCTATACTTGTGGAGTCGTAGTCATGGTGGCTCATCATGGATACTTCATAGATATCATCCTCGGTTCCGGAGTCCCTAGACATGATGCACAAGACCAAGCGGTGTATATGGAAGTGGTAGTGGGAGTTAGGGATACAACGTCAAACCTTACTTTACCTTGTAAGATCGTATCATGCAAGTGGTCACACTTGAGAGCAATAAACCAAGCAAAGTGAAGTTCACGCGGAACACCAAAACCAAATACTAACAAAAAAACACACACACACAAGGCCTATGGTGGATAGGTATGGAAAGTGGCATGTCAAGAACCAATCCGTAATCAAGATGATGTAATGGCAAGTAAAGAACCACAATGATCACAAAGCAAAACAAGTCAATCCACAAGATAGGAAATATGTACAAGGAAACACACACTGTGGGATAAATGGGACTTGTGCGACGGAGAAAGTGAGCTAAGAACCAACTGATTACCTAGCGAAGACTATAAGCTCGTGTCACACAAGTACAAGGAGAGACGCTAGTTCGATTGCATAAGATTGGTGGGCTACAAGATATGAACAATAAGTACCACCTATATGATGTTCATCGAGCTTGCGCTTCCTATTCTATGAGGCACATGTATATTTCCTTTTTTTCTCTTTCTTTTTATTTTTATATTTTTTTTCCTTTTTCTTTCTTTTTCTTTTCACTTGCCTCTTCCTTGTGCCAACAACTATACAAGATAACTATATGAGATAGCGCTCACAACGTTTGCTTGGAATCTACAAGGTATCAAATGTGCATAGCCCAAGCAATCATAATAGGAACTAGTCTCAATAGGTGTTTGTTTCTCGCAAAGATAGTGGGGTTCACAAAGTAATGCAAGTGGTGAAAAGTCGTGGAATGTTTATACCTTTCGTCGACGAGCTTCACCCTTTATTGTTGGATTCCGCCTTGCTTATGGAATTTTGATGTAGTAGATAGCATGAACAACGTGGATCATGATGTAGTGCTCCTTCTCCTCATCGAAACGAGCTAAAGAACACCAAAATCGGAGTTGAAATGCAAAAGTTATGCTCAAAATCGTGCTGCAGTTTTTCTGTCTGCAGGGATGGGCGGAGACTCCGGTCTGGAGGTCCACAGACTCCGGTCTGGAGCTCGAAAAGTCCGGAGACTCCGGTCTAGGCCAAAAAACTCGAACGGGACGCGATTTGGGCGGAAAAACTCGAACCAAAACCTCAAATTGATGGGGGAAATCAAGGAATTAGGCCATGGGAACGCAGGGGAAGGTAGATCAACTAGTTTAGAAAGTAATCCATGGATCAAAACCTACCAAAACTCACTCAAATCACAGATCGATCCAAAACACGAATTGGGGCTGTTTTTGGTGGAATTTTCGAATTTATGGGGAAAAGACCAAATCGATGAAATCCGTGGCAACCAAAAGCTGCGATACCGGATGATGGAGGGTTAACCTCTTGGGTGGCCCGATCTTCACGGATCTCGTGGTCAAATCGATGGGAAAGCGAGGGAAAGGAGAAGGTAGAGCGAACACACACCTCGCGAAGAACACGATGAACACATGCAAAACTCACACGATACAAGGCCGATTGCTCCCGAACGGCGGCCACCGGTCCAATAGAATTCTCGCAAGGAAAGATCGGTCAACGTGCTCCCTCAAATCCACATCGGAGAGGGAAGAACACCTTGGGGAGGGTCTTGACAACTTTGAGACGAGACAATGAACTCCAAGGCCTTGTTCAACGATGGATGCGTGATGCAAAGTCCAATCGAGGTTGGTGACGATAGTCGGTCCACTTGGATAAGGGGATGAGGCAAAACTAGAGATTCCACACAAGGGGGTTGTCTTTAGTCTATCATCTATGCCTCAGGGATACATGAAGGCGTGGGGGCTCTACTTATAGGCCAGCCACATAAACAGGGGTAGTTTAAGGATAAAACTAGGGTTTGGACGAGCTAGAGGGGTACATGGGCCAAAGGCCCAGCTGGCGGCGCGCAGGCCCATCGAGTAGGCCGGAGACCCAGTGTAGGCCGGAGACTCTGGTGTCGTCTCCGGAGTGGCGTACTGAATGTCCCCGGGTCGGTTCCTGGGGTCTGTCCGGAGACTCCGGTGCGCAGGACCGGAGACTCCGGTGTAGCAGGACCAGAGACTCCGGTGTAGGCCGGAGACTCTGGTGGTTCAGCTGTGGCTTCTTCCGTCTCCTCTTCCAAGCCTCCGTCTTGTCGGGCTTGATGTTCCGGGCTTCCTCCCTTGCCTCCGTACTTGTCGGTGTGAACCTATCATGCATATGTGACAGAGTATGAAGTAGCATACCATTCAATAGGGTAGGAAGTGGGCTCGCATAGAGGGACGGGTTCACCTTTGGAGTCCATGACGACTTGGCGTAAGTTGGAGACCATGATGTGGTAACGACTGTAGGTCGGGCTACATCAGCTCCCCCCCCCCTTCAAAAAGAGTCGTCCTCGACTCTCCATGTTCATCACGAAGTAGAAGAGGTCGAAGGACATCCTTGATCCTAGGGTTCACCATATAGTCGTTCTCGGGAAGATTGACTTGACAACAGTTCAATGTTCCTTAACTCTCCATGAAGCCTACAAAGCTCACGACAAAAGCGAAGCAACACTCAAAACGTAGCCAATTCATGAACATTATAGCATGAGTCCTCAAGTAGAAGGAAGTCACCTTAGCTTGTAGAGATAGTTCGATGAAGGGTAGCCATAGGTAACTCTCTTCGGTTCTTCTTGTCAACATATAGTCCATAGAGGTTGACGTGTATGCATTTGTGCCTTCACACAACAAAGACCAAGCAAAATATTTTCGTGCGTGATAGAGGAGCATGTCAAATGTGGCATGTCCATTCTTGTTCACAACACTATTAGCACAATACAAGGATAGCAAATGGAATGCATATGCAAGGTCAAAGTGCATGGAAATTGTTTGAACATCATCCAAATGTGGAAACTCAAAAACTCCATATAACGTAGTAGTAGGGCACTCAAAGCATTGGATCCAAATTTCAAACAACATCTTTGATGCAAGAATAGGAGAATTTGGCAAAAACACACAAGGAAGAATGTCCAAAGAAACATCATTATGTGTGCAAACCAACCATTGGAAAGAGAAATTGTTCAACATGTTGGATGTCACACACAAATCATCGATAGCAAATATCACGGGAATATGAGTATCCCAAGAGGAAGCCAAAGTAACGTGTTTGCAATCAAACCAAATGAAAGAGAAAGTGGTCCTTATGTTTGTTTCAACAACAAGACGAGATTCTTGGAAGCTCTCATGACAATACATGATCTTAATGGAATTACGGTTGCACAAAACATCGGAAGAGAAAATGTTCAACATTTTGTTGCAACACACAAAGCATCATTATCCAAAAGCAAAGAAACATGAATGTCACAAGGTGAGATAATACCATCAACATGCTTGCAATCAAACCATAGGAAAGAGCAATTTGCCAACACGAAAGATGCAAAGCATGCAAAAGGTATCAGAGCTAGGTTCGATCTTGAACTCACTTGTGGGATGCTCTCTAGAACTCGTTTTGTCAACTCGTGCTCAACCGAGGTTGACATTCTTGTGCAGGTACCTACACACATCATACACCAAAGGAAGAATGTGTGTGCATGGTAGATACACATCATCCATCATGACGTATCTCTTCTTGTGCACATCACCATTAATGTCAATCAAGTATGACATAGATGCATGGTGAGTATGCAAGTGGGTAACATGCTTATCATGGCAATCATCAAAATCTCCAAAATTGAGAAAGCTATGGGGCCATCTCATTATAACGCATATGATCAATATTGTTGCAAGCAAAACAAGTGAAATAGCAAGCATTCATCTTATCACAAGCACGGAGAAATTGAATGACTAGCATGACAAGACAAGTCCGAAGCAATTGGAGGATACACACAAGATTCATAGCATGGCATGTTTATCGCAATGATATCGCAATCAAACAATTCCACATGATCAATATTATGCAAAGGTAAAGCATCACATGGGAATGTGGATGAAGCATATGTAATGTCACAAGTATCATCCATAGCATGCATATACCAACAATTCATCATGTCCACTAGTGGGATCATGGCATCATCAACACCCTTATTGTTACCTTGTTCATACCTCTCATATGAAGTGGGTGTTGTGGAAGTAGTGGCCTCCCTGTGGACGACTTCGTCTTCTTGATGTAGCCATGGGGTAGCATCCTCTTCATCCACCATGTACATCTTCTCCATTCGAGTCATCATTGCTTCATGGCTTGGCGCGTCTTCATCCATGGAGCCTAGCAAAACATAAGAGAACACACTAGAGGTAGAGGGTAAGTTGTTAGAAATAGAAATGGTCTCACTTGATCTATCAACTACCACTCTCTACTCACTAGGTGTATCACTCATGCCCTCAAAGTGGAAGCACTCAATCTCACATAAGGTGGAGTCACTCATCTCACTCTTGTTCTCACTCAAGTGGGCTAAGTGGCTCTCATACTCACATGGGATTGGTACCACATCATCACTCAAGCATAAGGGGATAGGCTCGGTTTCCTCAATTCCATGCGCTTCCTTTGGTGAAGGAAAAATCCCATGCTCACCATTCTTGACCTTGTCGCCTCCAAAGTTTGATGCCATAAGATGGGCATCATCGCTCGCCTCCTTATTCGAAGGGAAAATCCCATGCTCGACCGTCTTGTGGCCATCTTGTAGTAGTGGTGGAGGTAGGCTCATGCTATCCAACTTGGCGAAGTAGAGGTTTACATTTTCCTCGTTCGCTAGGTCGTGGAAGTCAAGCGTAGGCGTTGAAGCTTGATGGCGTGGAGGAAGGCTTGCTCTTGGTGCCATTGTGGTGGTGGCACGAGTAGTTGAAGGTGCCCTATGATGGTGTCGACGGAGGTCATTGGCGTGCCTTGCCGATGGTTGATGTTGGTGAAGCACTTGGTCATCCACATGACGCTCGCGACGGTGATCATTTGCCTTGGCACTCTTCTTGTGCTTGTGGTTCCTTCTTGAGCTTTCTTGAGCATTATGGTTGGTGCTCATCACAAATTCTTCGTCTTGGTGGCGAAGATGCCTTTGACGATGTCTTGTATCCTCTTTATGGTGTCGATGCTCATGAGAGGATGTTTGTCGATGAAGATTCTTGTTTCTTGGCCTCTTGATGCATTTGATGTTTGGATGCCACTCTTGTTTGGATAGGAGGTGGAGCTTGGCGCCTTGGAGATGATGTAGCTTGGCGCCTTGGAGATGGTGGAGCTTGGCCATCTAGGTGGTGGCACTAGATGCCTTGTCGATGGTGGCGCTTGACGCCTTGGAGGTGGTGGCGCTTGTTGCCTTGGAGGTGGATCGAGTAGGTGGTGCCCTTTGGTGTGGCGCTTGGCCTTGAAGGTCATGGGATCTTGATGCGCCTCCGCTTGCTTGGCGTGTAGGCTTCCATCTCCACGGTGGAGGAATTCTTCATGGCTCGTGGAGGAGCCATCAAACTCGATGAAGTTCTCCGTGTCCTCCATGCTCGGGGCGGCGTCGATGTCGCACTCAAGTCATCCATGCTTGGGGAGTAATTGTTGGTGTAGTACTCCATATCACCCAAGCATGTGGAGCCATTATCGGTGTAGTGCTCCATATCCTCCATGCATGGGGAGCCATTGGCGATGTAGAGCTCCAAGTCCTCCATGCTTGAGGAGCCATAGGTGATGTCATGCTCCATGTACATGTGGAGTCATCGTAGGTGTAGTGCTTTGGGTCCTCAAAGCATGCGGAGCCATTGTCGGTGCTGTGCTCCGTCATGTCCTCTATACTTGTGGAGTCGTAGTCATGGTGGCTCATCATGGATACATAGATATCATCCTGTTCGGGTCCCTAGACATGATGCACAAGACCAAGCGGTGTATATGGAAGTGGTAGTGGGAGTTAGGGATACAACGTCAAACCTTACTTTACCTTGTAAGATCGTATCATGCAAGAGGTCACACTTGAGCGCAAAAAACCAAACAAAGTGAAGATAACGCGCAACACCAAAACCAAATACAAACAAAAAAACACACACACACAAGGCCTATGGTGGATAGGTATGGAAAGTGGCATGTCAAGAACCAATCCGTAATCAAGATGATGTAATGGCAAGTAAAGAACCACAATGATCACAAAGCAAAACAAGTCAATCCACAAGATAGGAAATATGTACAAGGAAACACACACTGTGGGATAAATGGGACTTGTGCGACGGAGAAAGTGAGCTAAGAACCAACTGATTACCTAGCGAAGACTATAAGCTCGTGTCACACAAGTACAAGGAGAGACGCTAGTTCGATTGCATAAGATTGGTGGGCTACAAGATATGAACAATAAGTACCACCTATATGATGTTCATCGAGCTTGCGCTTCCTATTCTATGAGGCACATGTATATTTCCTTTTTTTCTCTTTCTTTTTATTTTTATATTTTTTTTCCTTTTTCTTTCTTTTTCTTTTCACTTGCCTCTTCCTTGTGCCAACAACTATACAAGATAACTATATGAGATAGCGCTCACAACGTTTGCTTGGAATCTACAAGGTATCAAATGTGCATAGCCCAAGCAATCATAATAGGAACTAGTCTCAATAGGTGTTTGTTTCTACAAAGATAGTGGGGTTCACAAAGTAATGCAAGTGGTGAAAAGTCGTGGAATGTTTATACCTTTCGTCGACGAGCTTCACCCTTTATTGTTGGATTCCGCCTTGCTTATGGAATTTTGATGTAGTAGATAGCATGAACAACGTGGATCATGATGTAGTGCTCCTTCTCCTCATCGAAACGAGCTAAAGAACACCAAAATCGGAGTTGAAATGCAAAAGTTATGCTCAAAATCGTGCTGCAGTTTTTCTGTCTGCAGGGATGGGCGGAGACTCCGGTCTGGAGGTCCACAGACTCCGGTCTGGAGCTCGAAAAGTCCGGAGACTCCGGTCTAGGCCAAAAAACTCGAACGGGACGCGATTTGGGCGGAAAAACTCGAACCAAAACCTCAAATTGATGGGGGAAATCAAGGAATTAGGCCATGGGAACGCAGGGGAAGGTAGATCAACTAGTTTAGAAAGTAATCCATGGATCAAAACCTACCAAAACTCACTCAAATCACAGATCGATCCAAAACACGAATTGGGGCTGTTTTTGGTGGAATTTTCGAATTTATGGGGAAAAGACCAAATCGATGAGAAATCCGTGGCAACCAAAAGCTGCTGATACCAGATGATGGAGGGGTTAACCTCTTGGGTGGCCCGATCTTCACGGATCTTGTGGTCAAATCGATGGGAAAGCGAGGGGAAAGGGAGAAGGTAGTAGAAGCGAACACACACCTCGCGAAGAACACGATGAACACACGCAAAACTCACACGATACAAGGTCGATTGCTCCCGAACGGCGGCCACCGGTCCGATAGAATCCTCGCAAGGAAAGGTCGGTCAACGTGCTCCCTCAAATCCACATCGGAGAGGGAAGAACACCTTGGGGAGGGTCTTGACAACTTGGAGACGAGACAATGAACTCCAAGGCCTTGTTCAACGATGGATGCGTGATGCAAAGTCCAATCGAGGTTGGTGACGATAGTCGATCCCCTTGGATAAGGGGATGAGGCAAAACTAGAGATTCCACACAAGGGGGTTGTCTTTAGTCTATCATCTATGCTTAAGGGATACATGAAGGGGTGGGGGCTCTATTTATAGGCCAGCCACATAAACAGGGGTAGGTATAAAACTAGGGTTTGGACGAGCTAGAGGGGTACATGGGCCGAAGGCCCAGCTGGCAGCGTGCAGGCCCATCATGTAGGCCGGAGACTCCAGTGTAGGGTCCGGAGACTCCGGTGTAGGCCAGATACTCCGGTGTCGTCTCCGGAGTGGCGTACTGATTGTCCCCGAGTCGGTTGCTGGGGTCGGTCCGAGGGTCGGTCCGAAGGTCGGTCCGGAGACTCCGGTGCGTAGGACCGGAGACTCCGGTGTAGCAGGACCGGAGACTCCGGTGTAGGGCGGAGACTCTGGTGGTTCAGCCGTGGCTTCTTCCATCTCTGGTGCGCAGGACCGGAGACTCCGGTGTAGCAGGACCATAGACTCCGGTGTAGGCCGGAGACTCTGGTGGTTCAGCTGTGGCTTCTTCCGTCTCCTCTTCCAAGCCACCGTCTTGTCGGGCTTGATGTTCCGGGCTTCCTCCCTTGCCTCCGTACTTGTCGGTGTGAACCTATCATGCATATGTGATGGAGTATGAAGTAGCATACCATTCAATAGGGTAGGAAGTGGGCTCGCATAGAGGAACAGATTCACCTTTGGAGTCCATGACGACTTGGCGTAAGTTGGAGACCATGATGTGGTAACGACCGTAGGTCGGGCTGCATCAAGTTCCCTGGGAGTCAGAGGAGCATCAAGACCCGCACGGACCGCCTACAGGCAGGATATGTTCGCGGAAGGATCGATGTTGGATCTCTCTTCAGAGTTTCCCGGCAAAGATCGGAAAGCATCAAGACCCACACGGACCGCCTACGGGCAGGATACGTTCACGTAAGGATCAATGTCGGATATCTCTTTGGAGTTTGCCGACAAAGATCGGAAAAATTCAAGGCCCACCCAAATCGCCCCTGTGCAGGATATAAAGGTGGAAGATCACTGCAATTACGCCGGCTTAGTCCGTGCATCTGGACAGCAGAGATCCAAGTTCGTCGGCGTGGTTACCATCTTCGATCTGGCGTGGTGCGTTCAGAGAGAGGGCGAAAACCCCCCGTGATTACCTGGCCAGGTGGCTCCGTATACGAGCCGACCTAGCCCACTACCCCGATGATAACGCTCTGTATCACTTCGTGGAAGGACTAGACCGTGGCACGCTTCTCCAATATTCTTTAAGACGGCAGAAGGCAACAGGACGCCTTACCCTCGAAGAGATGGTGAGCACCATCAACAGCTACGTGGCAGCTGACGCGGCAGCCCAGATGGAGCTCGCGCTCAGAGACGGAGAACCTCCGGCTCAGCAGCCACCGCCACTGCCTCCCGCCGCCATCGTCGTAGCAGCACCACCACCTCCAGTCATCGTCGAGCCCGTTGCACCTCCACCGCCCGTCATCAAGGAAGTCCTAGGACCCTCTGACTCTGTCATTGACGCGCTTTATGCTGATTTCGGTGCAGATTCAGAGGAGATAGACTTCAGTCCAGAAGAGCTAGACTCCGCTCTGCAGGAGATGGAGGAAGAGTACTCGCGCGACGAGCAGGCCAACAACGTCGTCGCGTCTTGAGGGGTGTTCGTCACCATTGGGACGGCGATGGATGAAGATCAACCCGGACGAGCTCCACCTACGGCACTGGAAAAGGGGAAGGGGCCACTTATTGCTGCTGACGATGATCGCGCAAAAGTCATGCCTCCTCCGCCCAACCCGGTCTGACGGAGCGAAGTCGGCACCGAGCAACAACAACACGCAAACTTGCTGCCGACATCCACGTCTCTGATGGCCAAGTTACTCCAGCTGATAGAGTGATGTACGGCAATCTCCTCGTCGAGCCAACCGTTGCTCATATCCGACGTGACCCAGCTTGATGAGCGCCAAAGGCCGGAGGAGGCGCAAGCCATCATGAGCAAGGCGCTAAGCTAGATCGAGATCTGGTCAACGCGCAGAAGTCCATAGAAAAAGCTAGAGCAATGGAGGCCGAGTACAAGACTCTGCTACAGCAGGAGAAGGCTAAGAAAGCTCCGGCTCGCGTCATCAATGATCCTGGTGTACGGCGCAACCTAGGATGGGCTCCCTCTAAGCCGGCATAGGCCAAGCCATACATTGACAGTGAAGGCAAGCAGGTGATGCCCACCCCACTCCTTAACCTCGCTGTCGCCAAGACCCTTCTGGAGCAGGATAGATCGCCTGAAGCAGTGGAACAGGTCTACGACCTAGTGGCCAAGACGGTAAAGTAGCAGGAAAAGGCCACCTCTCAGAGGCTTGAGTCTAACCCAGCGCTCTGCCAGTCTAGCCAGTACAAACCGCCAAGGGACAGATCTCCTCTTGATGTCAGGTCCCAGACAGGTTCATCAGAACAAAGACGGAGGGATGCACGCAACAGGAAGGATGCTATCCCAATATCCTCCGACCACGGAGAAAAGGCCCGACCTCGTCGCCCATCGCCACCTCCCCGATCCCCCCGACATCGCGAAGATTACAAAGCTCACCATCGTACGGATATGCCCCCACCAAAGTAGTGTGGCATCGTCATCCGCGACAACGCAGAGCAGACCCGTCATGATGGAGAGCGCAACCAAGGACATAAGAGCAGGTCGCACCATGACCCTCCACGTCCGACAAGCAACCGTTACAGGCATGAGGTGTCGCAGGAGGGTAACAGCAAGAAGGCTAACCCACCGCCACCTCCGCCTCCGTCACCACCAAGCAGTCACCATGGTGGAGGAGGCCCGCGTCGTTCACGCAGTCCATCCCCTGTTGATAAGAAGAAGAAGAAGAAGAACCCGGAGCCATACGATGCACGTTCGTTAATCGATAAGATCCACGAGGCCCGGGAAGGACCATACCTGGGACCATGTTGCTTTGGACCTGCAATACGGTCCGCAACTTACCCCAAAGGTTTCCGGATTGATAAGACCATCAAGTCCTATGATGGCACCGCCAAGCCATCCACATGGTTGCAGGACTACGGCAACGCGGTGGAGATTGCCGGAGGCAACCCCAACGTCGCCATCAAGTACCTCCCATTAATGTTGGCAGGTACGGCCCGGTAATGGATCGACGACTTGCCGGAGAAATCTATCTACAACTGGTTGGACATGCAAGAAGCGTTAACCAAGAAATTCGAGGGTACGTACATGCGTCCCTGCACTGTGGGCGATCTACAGCGGTGCGTGCAAGAAAAAGACGAGACATCTCGCGCCTACCTCTCCCGCTGGCTGGACATGAAGAATTCCTGCGGAGGAGTGCACACTCAGACCGCCATGGACGCCTTCATCGATGAGTTGGAAAGGGGCACGTTGCTCCGACATAAACTGAAGAGCTTGCAGGACAATCACCAGCTTGACTTGAACCAGATGATTCAGTTGGCTAGTGAGTTCGTAGCTGCCGACGACGACGCTCGTGGCTCCTTGTCGGCAATGGCCGTTCCAACACAAGCTCGGAGGAACAGCAGTACAAAGCAGAAGACCGCTCCAGAAGAAAAGCAATCTACCGACATGGTCGCTATGACTTTTGCAGGACGAGGAGAGGGCGGACAACGTGGCCGAGGAAGGGGAGCTGGTCGTGGATAGCACCGAGAAAGTGAAACCACCTTGGCGCCGCTCCGCGTTCCCCAAACCTACGAGGAGTACCGCGATATGCCATGCCTCATACACCTCGACGTCAACGACAAATCCACCCATACCAATCGACACTGCAAGTTCATCAACGACCTCAAGGAAGACCCGGAGTCCGGCTAAAAGCGAAGTCGGAAGAACAGACCGTGCGGCAAGGGCAAGGGGAATAAGAAGGAGGAGGAGTCCAAGGATTCAAGTGACATGGACGAGGACGTTGACCCCAAGCACGCCGCCAAGAGCGACGACAAAGGCAAGAACCCCTTCGGGAAGAAGGCCCCAGTCTACCACACTTTACTTAGCACCCCCACCATCCGAAAACAGAAGACCTATCTGAGGATCCTGATGGCAACTCTCCCCCCAGTCCCCCAGTACTTGCGCTGGTCGGAGGTTCCAATAACTTGGGACAGGACGGACCACCCAGACCTTATACCCACGGAGAACTAGTACGCCATGGTCATCAACCCCTTGATTGACGGCGTGGAGTTCACAAAGTGTATGGTGGACAGTGGAAGCAGCATCAACATCATGTACCTGGATACACTGCAAAAGATGAACTTGACGGAGGCAAACCTAAGGCGAACCAACACCATCTTCCACGGCGTAGTTCCTGGTTGGGAGGCTTGGTCCCTTGGGTGCATTACACTTCAGGTTGCCTTTGGCGATGTTAATAATTACCGTCAAGAGCGCATGACCTTCGAGGTGGTCCCCTTCAAGAGCGTGTACCACGTCATATTCGGACGCGACATATTCCACACGTTCATGGCCAAGCCATGATTCGTCTACAACAAGCTCAAGATACCCGAACCAAACGGCATCATCACCGTATCTGGAAGCTTTACCAAGGCAAGGGACTGCAAGATCAATGAAGCAGCCGTTGCAGAAGCTGTCCTCTACAGCGAAGAATTCAAAGAGATCCAGAGCAAGGTCGATGACTCAGAGATGCCCGCGTCGAAGAAGCAGATCTCCGACTCCGCTCATGCGTTCAAGGCCGCCATCGAGACCAAGCCGGTGGAACTTGTGGTAGGCGATGCCTCCAAGGTCACCTCCATTGGGACGAACCTGGATCCCAAATAGGAAAGCACGCTCGTCGAGTTCCTCCGTGAGAACAGGGACATCATTGCCTGGCAACCTGCCGACATGAAAGGTGTACCTAGGGAACTTGCCGAGCACAGCTTAAACATTGATCCAAAATGCAAACTAGTGAAACAACCTCTACGACGCTTTGGAGATGAGAAGAGACGCGCCATTGGCAAAGAGATAGCTAGGTTACTTAAGGCTAGATTTATCCGAGAAGTCCTTCACACCCAATGGGTGGCCAATCCTGTACTTGTCCCAAAAAGGGAACCAATGAATTAAGAATGTGCGTTGATTACACCGGCTTGAACAAAGCATGTCCCAAAGATCCGTTTGCTTTGCCTCACATTGACCAAGTCATTGACTCGACGGCTGGCTCGGAACTTTTGTGTTTTCTCGATGCATACTCAGGATACACCAGATCAAGATGAAGAAATCGGACCAATTGGCCACTTCGCTCACTACCCCATACGACACGTTTTGCTATGTCACGATGCCCTTTGGGCTGAAAAATGCAGGCGCTACCTACCAGCGGACAATGCAACATTGCCTTCACGACCAAATTGGTCGAAACATTCACGCCTACGTGGACGATATTGCGGTGATGTCTAAAAAGTCAAACGACTTAATCTCCGACTTAAAAGAAACCTTTGATAATCTCCGAAAGTACAACATGATGCTTAACACTAAGAAGTGCGTCTTCGGGGTTCCAGCCAGCAAATTGTTGGGCTTCATCGTTTCCCAGTGTGGAATCGAAGTCAAACCGGAGAAAATCAAGGCCATCTTGAACATAAACCGTCTGACATGCCTAAAGGACATCCAACGACTAACAGGCTGTGTTGCAGCAGTTAGTCGGTTCGTCAGCCGACTTGGAGAGAAGGCTCTGCCGCTGTACAAGTTGTTGAAGAAGGCGGGCAAATTCACATGGACAGACAAAGCAGATGCAGCATTGAAGCAGCTCAAGGAGATTCTTTCCTCCGCGCCCATCCTTGCAGCACCCGAGCCTGGAGAGCCCCTATTAATTTACATGGCGGCAACCAACCGGGTTATCAGCATCGTCGTCGTGGTAGAGCGGAAGGAACCAGGCTACGAGCACGGAATTCAACGACCAGTTTACTATGTGAGCGAGGTCTTGACGGAGTCTAAGTAGCGTTACCCACACTACCAATAGATAGCTTATGGAGTATTCCTTGCTTCTCGGAAGCTGAGGCATTACTTTCAGGAGCACCCAATAACAGTGGTGAGCAAGACTCCACTGTCTGACATAATCAATAACAGCGACGCTACAGGAAGGCTCGCGAAGTGGGGCATTGAACTTGCCGCCTTCGAAATCACCTACAAAAGACGCGACGCTATCAAGTCACAAGTTTTGGCGGATTTTTTTGCAGATTGGACGGAGATGCCAGATGCTACTCCGTTGCGTAACTGTAATCTTGGGTGATGCACTTTGACGGATCAAAGCTGCTCAACGGCTCGGGGCTGGTGTACTCTGATCCTGTCAGGAGACAAGCTACACTACGTTCTGCAGATCCACTTGAGGCTACAAACAACATGGCGGAGTATGAAGCACTCATTCACGGACTACGTGTAGCCAAGGATATTGGCATCAAGCGCATAGTTTCTTTGTGGAGATTCCGACTTGGTTGCCGCGGTGTGGCACACGGAATGCGGAACCCTATGATGGCGGCATATCGAGACGAAGTGGACGAGATAGCCAAGAGCTTCTTGGGCTACGAAGTCAAGTATGTGCCTAGGGAGCAAAACGAGGCGGCTGATCTGCTATCTAAGCTAGGATCAGGGCGCAAGAGAATTCCACCAGGAGTTTTCCTAGAGAACCTGCGCACACCATCCGTGAAGGGAGCCGACATCGACAACCCGGATAGAGCTGACTCTTTCATCAACATGGTGACTTAGGTCCCTCTGGCTTGGACAAAACCATTCATGGAATATCTTGAACACGGAATTTTGCCCGACGACGAAGTTGAAATACGGCGAATAGTACGACGAGCAAAGGGTTATACCATAATCAATGGGCAACTCTACAAAAGGAGCACTACTGGTGTATACCTAAAATGTGTTTCCCAGCTAGAAGGTATGGAAATCCTACGCTAAATCCATCTTGGATATTGCGGGAACCACGCCGCTCCTCGATCGTTGGTCGCGAAAGCCTTCTGGCAAGGATTCTACTGGATGACCGCGAAGGCGGACGCCGACAAGCTGGTTGAGACATGCATGGGATGCCAGTATTATGCCCGACAACCACATGTTCCTGCTGAAGAACTGCGAACAATACCAATAACTTGGCTGTTTGCAGTCTGGGGGCTAGACATGGTGGGACCGTTACAGACGGCACCTTGTGGGTTTACGCATCTGCTTGTAGCAGTTGATAAATTCACTAAATGGATAGAAGCTAAACCCATTAGAAAGCTTGATGGGGCAACTGCCCTTAGGTTTGTCCGAGATCTAGTGGTGAGATTTGGTCTCCCACATAGCATTATCACCGACAATGGCAGCAATTTATCACTCGGAGAAGTGGAGGCATATTGCTGGGAGAAAGGCATACGACTTGACCTTGCATCTGTGGCACACCCACAATCCAACTGTTAGGTTGAGCGAGCCAATGGATTAATTATGCAGGGAATCAAGCCACGTCTCGAGGCACTGCTACATAGAGCAGCTAGAGCCTGGGCGGAAGAATTGCCATCTGTGCTGTCGAGTTTACGAACTACACCCAACAGATCTACCGGCTACACCCCTTACTTCATGGTATATGGAGCAGAAGCCATCCTGCCCTCCGACATCCTCCATGATGCACCACGAATTGCCGCCTATGACGAGGATGACGCTAAAGAATCCAGACGCCTAGATGTGGACCTTCTCGAGGAGGAGCGCGTTTTGGCATGCCAAAGATCCGCCATCTACCAGAAAAAGCTATGCAGCTACCATAGTCGCCACGTTCGGCATCGCTCATTTAAAGAGGGGGATTTGGTGCTCCGACTTAAGCAGAAGAAGTCACACAAACTATCCCCGCCATGGGAAGGACCGTTCATCATAAGCAAGGCGCTGCTCAATGGGTCTTACTACCTTGTTAAAAATCGTAAACTAAAGGACAGACCCAACGAGGATCATAAGCGTAAGCGACGTGACCCGGATGATGACTACCCAGAGCTTGATCGGCCATGGAACATAGCACAGCTACGTCCTTTTTACACTTAGCATTTTTTATCTAATTGTGTATCTCTTATATGATCAATGAAATAAAGATCTTTGGTTCACTCATATTTCTGAGTCTTTTACCTCCTTTAGTGTTCATTTTTGGATCATGTAAAACCTTTATGCACAAGCTTTGCGTTCGCACTTGTGAAAATTCCGCCTACGGGCGTTAGCTTAAGTTTTTATGTGGATTCTGGAGTAGTGAATTTTGGCACTTATTGTCGGCGATTTTTTGCTCAGGTTATTGACGGTGCCATTGGGCATCATCACCTAAGCGCATGGTTCCGACAACGAGTCTTCCGACTCACGAAAGGTCAAGCATAAGAACCAAAGTAATGGATAAGCCAGCACTTGCTTAAAAATATATACATGCTGGGAACTAAGTTCTTAAGTGGCAGGAAATAACAACCATTGTTTTCCGCCTTAAGTTACATCATCAAGTTTTTTCCGCGCATACACCAAAGGCAAAACAAATATTACATAGTGTTTTTCACTCTTTGGGCGCAGGAGACTTGGAAGCAGCATCGTCCCCAGCCGGAGAATCACCCTCAACGTCGGCGCTATGATGAGACTCGGAAGAATCTTGGTTGACGCTGTCGATGGTGTTCATGGGCACGAAGACATCGATGTCCACCAACTCGGCAACTCTGGTGTCATAACCTGCGAGTGATGACAAGATGGCTTCGTGGTCAATCTCTTTGCCGTCATCATCAACGTCGGGGATACTAGAGGTCACCGTGTCGATGTCGGCATCTTCGTAGTGTGCCTTCACCATTGAGAGCGCCATCCTTGCGCCAGCCCGTGCACATGAAGCTTTGCAGCTCGTAACACGCTCGGGGGCTCGGCGCAGAATCTCCGAGTATTTCGTCACGGAGTCCAAGGCCTTGATGTATATCTGGAGGGGCTTGGCAATCTCCTTGGCTTGGGTGATGGCGGTGTTGATAAAGTTTCCGGCAAGAACCATGCATTCCTTGTCAGAAGGAGGCAAGCGGGTTAAACCCATAGGAGCTGAAAATTCCGACAATGAGCGCATGAGTTCAATAAACTCTAAGTATCCAGACTACAGAAATACAAGGCAGAGGAAACTTACTGAAGATGCTGGCCTTGGCCTGCCAGAGGGTGTCCGCCAAGCATTCCTTCTCTTGTTGGAGGAGCTTAAACGCCTCGCTGTGGAGTTGGTTTTGCTCATCAGCAGCTTGCTTCTGATCTTTTAAGATCGCAAGCTCCTCCTTCAAGCGATTGATTTCGCGGCGGAATCTGCGAGGCTTTCATGGAATCCTCGTGCATCTTCAGCATCTCTTCCCTCTCCTTCTTAAGGATTCTGTTCTCGCTGTCCAGCTGCTGGATGTGCTTGGACTGCTCGACAATATCCTTGGCATTGGCGACATGTTCTGAAAAGTCGGAGAAAACAAAGTACATAGTGAGTACTCGGATAAGGAAGGCATAAAACCAATACGGAATGCGCAAAAAAGAAAACAGACTCTTGTTTTTGATGATCTATTCCTTCAAGATGGCAGTTTTACCCTTTTCGGCTTCAAGATCTGCGCGCATCTTCTGGTATTTGTCGTTGGCCATGCCCCTACGAGCATTCTCGTTCTGTGGAAAAAAAGGCAAAAAGTTAAACTGTTGTTTAGTCTACTTGGAGCATCTAGTCGGAATTTTCCCACCTAGATGCTCGGGGGCTACAGCGAGAGTTTTTTTAACTTAGCAATATGCTTAGCTTTTCTTTAAGCATCTAGTCGGAGCTAATTCAGTTCTCGATTAGAAGCTTGGGGGCTATAGTATAAAGTTTTAACTCGGAAAATGCTTAGCTTTTCTTTAAGCATCTAGTCGGAACTGATTCAGTTACAACTAGAGGCTTGGGGGCTACAGTATTGAAAATTATAAACACTGCGTATGCTACTCTTAAAGCATCTAGTCGGAATAGTTTCTTCCATCTAAATGCTTGGGGGGCTACGGTGAGAGTTCTTTCTAACTTAGTCACTCTTAGAGCATATAGATGCAAAACCCATGGTTTTCCGTCTACATCCTCGGGGGCTACAATGGGATACTCATATGAAACGCAAAAGGTAAAGTAAAACTTACAAGTGCAATAATCTTGAGGTTTGTAGCGCTCTCGGCTAGCAGCTTGCCAAAGGAGATGCTATTTCCTTGCAAGATATCCGCTTGTCGGAGAAGCTCCTCAATACCGTACTTCGGAGACGACGGCACTCCTCCAGGAACCAGAGTTGTGTTACTCGGCGTGAGCGCCGAGTAAACTATCTTCGGGAACTCGAAGGGCTTCGGGGGCAGCGCCCGCCCGGCAGAGGTACCATTCCCACTACTTTCACTTTACCGATGGCATCCTTAGCCGGAGCTTCAGCCATTTGTAGAGCAGTGCTCTCCTACGTCGCCTGTTCGCCGACAACAGCGAGTTCGGTAGAGGCGCCAAAATCCACTTCCATGACGTAAGGGCCTGGTGCCTCCTAGGCTTGAGAACTTGTTGGGGCAGAGGAAGGCTTGACGTCAGGAGTAGCAGGGGCGATGGCGGGGGAGGAGTCGCGATGCAGCATATCCTTGATATTTCTAGAAGCCCCCAAAGTCTTGGAGGTCTTCTTGAGGCTGGTTGTGGCTTTCTTCCTGAAACGTGCAAAGTGCATAAGTACAGAAACAAAACAGACAGATAGACAATGTCGGAGAATGAGAAGCTTACACTAGGGGGGGTGCTTTGGCAAAAATCCCGATGGCTTTTCTCTTTTCCACCTCCAGGGTGGCAGTAGTCTTCTTGGAGGCTCCACCCTCCGTCTTCTTCTTCTTGCCTCCGTCGGCAGCGTCAGAGGTGGAGCTCTTCCGCTTTCACGCCAACGGGACATCGTCGTCGGACATGACCGTGACTTCCTTCATCTTTGGATCGTAGATTTGGGCAGCCAGGTTGTCCTCATCTAGATCGCTAAGCTGTTAAGTAAGAAATCACCATGTTAGATGAGATGGTGATGGCAATACGGAGAAACTGGAGCATATGTCGTACACAGAAAATACATATCTACCTTTGGTCACTTGCCGTCTACGAACATGTCGTAGGTGATGGTGAAGCCACGCTTCTTATCCTTCACCTTGACGATGTCCTTCAGGCGGAGCTTGATGGAGTCGCTCGAGAAGTTATCCACGGAGATCCGGAGGGTATCCTTCGATCACTAGTATACTCGTGCATGAACTTCGTGCGGTGCTACATAGGTTGGATTCGTCTGATGAACCAGCACATGGCCAGGTCCAAGCCGGTCAAACCCGTCTCTACGAACCATTCGATCCGCCTTATTGCGCGAGAAGTGTCGAGGTCGGAGGGAAGGGAGGCATGGGATCTCCATGTGGAAACATCAGTGGCGGCTCCATCCGCGAAGTCCGGGTATGTTACTTCTCAGCCCGCCAAAGGAATGTCGGGGCCGTAGAAATCGTCTGCCGATTTTGCAGACTCGTGGCCGACGATGTCGGGGAACCGCCGGCTAGGTCGAATCTTGAATCTTATGGTGCCACAGTTCCTAAGCTCCTCCATACTATGTCCGGCTTCACGTTTGACGGTGAAGAAGTACACGAACAAGTCTAACCTAGGCCTAATCCCTAGGTAACCCTCACAAAGTGCCGCGAAGTTGCTAAGCACTACGATGCTATTGGGGGAAAGGTTATGGGGTTGGACCTTGTAGTGCTTCAAGACAGAGAGGAAGAAGTGGGAGATGGGCAGGGAAACGCCGCGTACCAGCTGAGCCTTGAGGTACACCTTTTCTCCGGCTTGGGGATAAGGTGTCACCTCGCCGGCGCCGCCCAGCGAGCCCTCCGTCATGAGGGAGGTAGCCTTGGCGACCATATCTTGATGTCGTGGTCGGTGATGTCCGAGCGCCCATCCTGCTGTGCGATCGGCTCTTCTTCCAATGGCTCCAAAGTTGCCAGATTATGGTCGCCACGGTGGTTTCGACAACCGCGATGCGGGATGACCAGGCCCTCACAGGGCACGGCAATGAGCTCGCCGCGGCTTCGCTCGATGCCGCCATCGATGGGGAGGAGCTGCTACTGGCCATGGAGTGTTTGAAGGATGCGACTGATGCAGAGGGAGGCTAGGGTTTTCGAGGTTTCTCGCAGAGAGCTCGAGGAGGCGTGCGGCTGGAGGAAGAAGACGATGACGCGAGAGGAATGAGGTAAAAAGTGGAAAGTGTCCCACGGTTACTATTTATCATGCTCTGCGTCAAGATTCGTGCAGCTAATCGGACGGTTGCCGCGTAGACGACGTGTTTGTGAATGTGTGCGGTAATTTCGCCACGTCTCCAACCGCCGCCGCCAACGGTTCGTAACGCTCGCGCGGGAAAATCGGATATGATTGTGTTCTCTACATGTTTAAGTTACGAGGCGTTGCTGACCTAAGCCTACATAATCCTAGCTGACACGGGTAGATGAGCCGTCGCATCGAAGATTCCGGCATGGACGGATTTAATCCGACTACGAAAGAGTACGATGGAAGATTCAACATTTCTCCGGCTTACCATTCAAAGACGGAGAAAACCTTGCAGGGTTCTTTGGGAGGACTACAAGATGTTGCTTGACGATCTGCCGACATCCATTTAGACGGAGCATTCTATTTGAAGAGGCAAGACGGCGCAAGATCTCGGAGTTCTCCGGGGGCTAATGTTGGGGATATGCTATATGGGTATCCTTATAGCATGTCTCTTATCCGACTAACCCGGGTAGCCCATAGTCGGTAGCATGTCCTATGGCCTGCTAGGCGGCCCAGTTAGGTGGATCCGGAAGGGAGGCCCATGCCGGATAAAGGAAGGATACGGTGGAGTCACCAGCGTACCCGGAGCCTTGGAGTGCAAGATACACAAGACTAGTAATAGACAGTGTAGGACTCTGTGACCTGTCCGGCTAGGACTTTTCCCTGTAACCCTAGGACCTGGCGACTATATAAGTCGGGCCTATGGGAGCCTTTAGGGCATAATCTCATACGTTCATAGACAATCTCAGACAACCTCGCACATCGAACCTATCTCTGTAACTCGGCGTATTGCCATTATAGTGATTTATAGTAGGAGTAGGGATTCTGCCACCGTTGTGGGATCTGAACCTGGGTAAGTTGTGTTACCTCGTACCCATCAACCGTCCGCCTTACCCCACATCTCTAAACACGCATTGTGAGGACCCCTCCATGGCGTACTCTTCGGCAATACCACGACACCGTGATAGTTCCATACATGAGAAGTCAAGCTTTGAACTTGGAAGACCCTCTGGAAAGGTGTAAGACCTTACAGTTGTATTTGGATCTATAATGAAATAGACATGGATGTTCACGACAATTTTCAACAGTTGACTATGACAAGATTTGATCTTTCATAGCGATAATTAGTCTGGACAGATTAATGTAGCAACCACTACGTATAATATTTTTATATGGTAGTTGAACAAACAAAACAAGGTTCTTCTAATAGTATGGTTACCTAGGACGTGCACATGACACGATCCAAAGGGTTTTGTTAATTCAAACGATGCTAAAAGCGTATGCAAACTTCAATGGTTGAAATAAGCATAGCGGAGTTGTAATCTTCACCGTGATGAAACTGTTAAAAAGGTTTAATTTCATCAGAGGCGATGAAGATGCTTGCATTTGCAAGAAATTAAGTGGGAGCGCTAAGACATATTTCTAATGCATTATGTGAAAGACATATTGTTGATTGGAAATGATGTATATTTTATTAACACGGGTTAATAATTTCATCTCGATGAAAATACTTAGGCAAAACCCGAATATTTGGCATCAATGTCTATATGGATATATTGAGGCGCTAATATGGTTATGCCAAATGTACATAGATGAGATATTGAATGAGTTCAATATGGAAAAGACAAGAAAGGTTCTTGCCGCACAGAAAGGATTGAATCAAGATTCAAGTGTATTGACACTTGGTAAGTGAAACAAAGATTCAAGTATTTTGATACTTGGTGAATGAAATCACAAATAGTATTTTTTTTCAATCATGTTGTGATATGCACACATCCAGATATGTCCTATGCTCTAAATGTTATGAGCATATACCGGAATGATTCATAAGATGATCATTGGACGATAGTAAGGATATTCTTATGATCTTTTGGAAGAACTAAGAATATGTTATTTTGTAGTGGTGACAAATAGATAGATAGTTCATTGTAAAGTATTATAATGATACTAGTTGTGTCACAAGATATAAATTAAGTTTATCTCAATTTAAACTATGGGTGGCACAATGTAATGGAAAGGAAGTTCCATAATGGATTTGGATGAGTTCCAAAGTTAAAGACACTGTGAAAGATACTACAACAAAAGTCTAAGTATATGACTGTTATTATAGCAGCAAAAGAGGGCATTTGTGTCAAGTAGTTTGTTATCAAACTAGGTGTGGTTCACAGCGGGCTGGTACTATGAAGATATATTGTACGACAATTGTATCAACATGTTTAACCCCAAGGAACTAAAGGTCTCACCAAATGACCAAATTTATACAATGCCATCTCATTGGAGAATGAGTGATTCTTAGATATGCAAAGACATGCAATTACACACGGACCTGAAAGTGTCGGATCCGAAGATTAAGTTTACCACTAGAAATCGTGTATATACAACACCGGAAAGCCATAGGTGTTGAATGCACAAGTTTTTCAAAGATATATTATTGACTCTAGTGCAAGTGGGAGACTGTTAGAGATATGCCCAAGAGGCAATAATAAATAGGTTATTATCATATCTTTATGTTTATGATAAATGTTTACACCTCATACTATAATTATATTAACTGGAAACATCAATACTTTTGTGTTTTGTAAAGATAAAAGAATCCCTAGTAAAGCCTCTTGTTAGACTAGCTTGTTGATTAATTGATGATCATGGTTTCATGATCATGAACATAAGATGTTATTAATAACAAGTTCATATCATTAGGAGAATGATGTGATGGACATACTCCTATAGTTAAGTGTAGCATAAGATCAAGTCATTCAATAGTTCGTTTGCTATAAGCTTTCAAATACATAGTAACCTAAATCCTTCGACCATGAGATCATGTTAATCACCATCACCGGATGGATGCTTTGATGAAATCAAACACCACTTCATAACTGCGTGGTTATAAAGGTGGCATTGAGTATTCTGAAAGTATGTGTTAAGGCACATGGATCAAGAGTGGGATTTGTCCATCCATATGACAGATAGATATACTCTGGGCCCTCTTGGTGGAATTTCATCCAATTGGCTTGCAAGCATGTGAATAGGTCACAAGGGATCACATATCACGAAACAAGCAAAGAGTACTTATCGGTAACGAGGTTGGCCTAGGTATGCAGAGATACCGATGATCAAACGTCGGATAAGTAAAATATCGCGAGACAAAGGGAAATTATTATCGTATGTAAATGGTTAATTCAATCACAAAGTAATCATAGAAATATGTGGGAGTCATATGAATTTATATATTCCTATATTGGTTATTGATCGGAGAAGTGTCTTGATCATGTCTGCATAATTCACGAACCCTAGGGAGACACACTTAAGGATTCGATGTTATTCAGTAGATATGGAAATTAGTTGGAGACCGCATGATGTTCAGAGTCTCATATTGTATCCAGGACATCACGAGGAGATCCGGAATGGTCCGCGGAATAAGATTCATATAAGGAAAGTCAATTTCCGGGGTTCGGAAATGTTTTTGGTGTTTTCACCGGAATCTTCTGGAAGGTTCTAGAAGGTCCACCACTCCGGAGAGAGAAGGGGGTACATGAATGTGCCATTCCAATGTGCAATGGTTGCATCATACCCTAGGTCACTTGGATGGGCAATGGGAAGAGAAATAATCAAACTCTAGTTTGAATAGTCAAACTCCAATTTGAACAGTCAAATCCCAACATTGATAGTCAAACAAAGTGGAGGGAGAGGAGGTAACCTAGAGGAGGAAGGTTTCCCCTCCCTCCCTTGCCGCCGTCCATGAAGAGGAGTTGGGGGAGGACTCCCCTCCCCCTTGTCGCATATCCCTCCCATAAAAGAAGGGGAGGGGCGCCCCCTTGACAACACACAAAAAACCCTAGGCCGCCTGCTGCCCATAGCCGCCAGCGCCCTAACCCTAGCCTCCTATAAATCGCTGTCGCCTAACCTTGCCCTAGCCGCCATCCACCTCCACCCATCGGCCTCTAAAACCTAGTTGATGAGGCCCCTCTACTCCACCATACTCGCTCCGGCTTAGGTGAAGCCCTACAGGATCTACTCCTCCGTTTCACCACCACGCCGTCGTGCTGCTGAAATCGAGAGGAGATCTACAACCTCCGCTGCCTGCACGAACAAGGGAGAGGAAGGTCTTTATCAAGTACCAAACGTGTGACCGACTGCGGAAGCGCTGTCAAAATGCGACGTCGATAGGATCATCTTCGCGGTCTTGAGATCGGCAAGTGAACGACTACATCAACCACGAGAATCCGATCTCATTAAACGCTTTGGATCTTCGAGGGTTAGTACTCTATGAACTCGTTGCACCGATCTCGTATATTAGATCTTGGCTTGTGTGTGTTCATGCGATAGAAATTTTTTGTTTTTCATGCTACGAACCCCTACATTTTGGGTCTATCCATCGTCGTTGTTCTCCAAGAACTCCAATCATATGTTACCGGCAATACCACAATCATATTGTCACGTTTCCCATAGTTAGGGAACCAAAACTATCATTGACATTCATACTATTCATAGAGGCATGACTAGGGATATCTCTATATTGTGTTTATCATACCACACATGTATTAGGGGTTTCTGCCAAATACACATTATTCGGAACTAATACAATTATAGAGAACGATAAACTTAATTATGAAACAAAAATATGAATAATAACATATTTATTGTTGCCTCTAGGGAATATTTCCATCACCACCTCCTTGTCTCGATTCTGGCTGCTAGGCACATCACCGCAGCCCCGCCGCACTCGTGCCCCAACTGACTAACCCCGTAGGAGCCGCATCAAGTTGATCTGGCCCATATCAGTAGCCGCCATGGATCTCGCGCGAAGCTCCATCGCACTGGTCGAGTAGGGAACCTCCACTGTGAATAAGCCGCCGCCCCTCGCGAATTGACTGCTTGCACTGCAAATCAACCGCAGACCCTCGCAAATCGATCGTAGGCCCTCACGAATCGACTGCCAAGCTATGTAAATCCACTGCTGCCCTCGCAAATCGATTTGCCTCTTGTGGAGTTGCTCTAATTGCTCTATGCAGTTCGTAGATGGAACTGTGCAAGCTTTTTATGATGTTATACTCTTCCGTCTACGATGACTCGGATTTGGAGGATTTGTTGGTCGATTCGTAGATGGACCTGTGCGAGCTGTAATTGCTCTAATACTATGCTGATTGCAAAAATTGCAAAAATCTATGTTGCAGGTCATGTTTGTGGGTCGAAAACGCGTCACGCGGATCAGACCCCGCAATGGGGAAACCGCGTAACAGCATATTCAATTTGGGGGCTCTTCTAGAGTTTCTCTAAGAGGAAAAAACAACTTATATAGTTGGGTCAATCCCCAAAAAATAATATCATGTCAATGGTTTGTAGGTCAAAGGCGAAGGAGAAAACCAAAAACAAAATGGCATACTAAAAACAAATTGACCACATGCACATCAATCTCAATCTGTTTGTTAGAAAATTACTTGTGAGGAAGGATGGTCTTTTGAAGAAACCTAAACCTACTTTTTTTTGGAAATAAGCATATATTAATAGCACACGGATACCAATTACACGCAGCTAAAACGCATACCCTATTGGCAATACAGATGCACATAGCCAAAAAAAGGAAGATGAATTACAAAAAAGAAAAGTCCCGTTATTAGCAAATAGATTCTTAGTAGTAGCGACACTAACCCCACTAGAACAACACCATAAGTCCAACATCTCCAATAGCGATGCCTTCAAGAAGGAATCAGAACACAAGCACTGTCATCGTCTGATCAAAGATCATAGGTTTTCACCCTGGAGAAAGTCCTCGCTCACAAAGCAATGCCTTCAACAAAGCCATTGCCAGGCACAACCAATTAAGGTCGGACCTTGGATTTTTACCCTGGAAGGTAAGACTATGAACTCCTCCTGTAATTTCTCCCCCACTTTCCGATGCCGCTGCTACAATTCACGAATCACCAAGCCAATTCCTTATCGCCACCAGGACTCGAGCCACCATATCTAGTCCATAAATCTTGGCTTCCATGACATTATTCGCACACTGACTTCACCATGGAACTAAATACATGTTCCACGATGGCAACAGTCTGCAAAGCTTCACCTCCCTCCCTCTGAAACCAAACGGTCAGAAAAACAACGGTTGCGTGTGTGGCATCCCGCAAAACCACTACTAGAAAATCGCGTTGTTTTTGTGCATTGCATCATCATGACCGCTTGCTCATGTCATCATGCCACATTGCATTTGAGCATCGTCATCATCTTGCATATGCTTGCATAAAACTAATTGCAGAAAACCCTATTTTTGTTTTCTAAAACGGCCCGTCTTTAATCAAACGCAAACCCGGTACTCCGGATTAATTGTTTCGTCTTGCAATGGTTTTTTTTAAAAGCCCCGTTTAAAATATTAAAACATTTAAATTATTTTTAGCGGGGCAGTCGAACGGGCCGAATGACCCGAACGACCACCCCAGAATTAAATCGGTCCATTCAATCCAGCCCCACCTAAATCCTTTTCCCACCTAAAACTCTACCTACCCCTTGCCTCCACCTCATCCTGGCCAACCAGACGCTGACACCTCACCCTCTCCCCTCCCCTAACCAATCACACCCTGCCACCTAGGCTAAGCCACCTAGCTCTCTCTCCTCTCTCTCCCCACCTCTCAGCACACACGCACTCACCCCGCACCTATCCCTGCCCGTGGGCCCCATGATCAATCACCCAGGCCACACAACGACGCCTGCCGCACACTGCCCTCCTCCCGATCCAGTTCCCTGGCCCCACCCACGCCACCCGCCTCCTCTCCCTTCTCCTCGCCTGCACCGAGCCTCCCGCTCTCCTACCTCTCCAAGTCCGCCAACCTCGCCTCCTCCTCCCTTGGCGTGGCCTCCGCCCATAACCGCACCCGCCGCCTCCCCCAGAACCCGGCGCCTCCGCCCCCTCTCCTCCGTCCTCCTCGCCGAGCTCAAGCTCCCGCCTCGCGTCGTCGCTCCGCCCGCGCCATGACGCCCGACTCCCGCGCCCGCGCCCCATGCCTCCCGCGACCCCTCCGCGCCACCGCCTTCCCCTCGCCGCCGCCCTGGCCGCCTCACCTCGCCTGCCCGGAGCCGTCACACTGCCGCGCCTCGCCCGCGAGCCGGCCCGCCCATCCACCGCGCCCTGCCCCGACCCCAGCAGCTCCGCCCGACGCTGCCTCCCTCCGTTCGGCCGCGGTCCCGTCGCCAGTGCCTCTCGCCGCCACCGTCGCGGGCCCGCTCGCCCTTCCCAAGACGTCCCGAACTGCGACCTCCTCGCCTCCGTCGTTCCGCCTCGCCAGGTTAGCCCAAGGCCAACACGGTCGTCGGTCGCGCGACCCTCTCCGTCGCCTGCGAGTCCTCGCTACCTCCGGCGAGCCCTACTGGCGCGTCGCTCGCGACTGCCGTCCTCGGCCTCTTGCGACCTTGCCTCTCCGGCACCCTCACCGTCCCCCGTTCTGGTGTCTCGGAGAACCACACGAAGGACATGTTGGATGGGAATCACGACAAGAGCTTCTCGTTAACAAGGCCACATCGATGCGGATCCAACTCCGACATGCTAGCATCCAAGATCGCCCTCGCGGACCGTCAAGCACTTCTACCTGGACCCGCAGACCTTTGGCTGGGACCTAAGTTCGACCGCCGACAGGGAACTAGAGGACAACACACCAAGATCGACTTTCCGGAACTCGAAGGCTGATTCTATAGGACCCCACAAGACCACGGGCGCAAGACGCCAAGACCGTACCCAGCCGAAGGTGTCCGAAGAAGCTCCGACAAGAACTCCATCACGGAACATCTAGCACTCCGACAGGGACCCTGGAGACCCCGGCGTCGAGCCCCAAGTTCGTCCCCGTTAATCAAGGTGGAACCCCAAGACCCCGAAACCCCGATCCGAAGGCCGATCCGAAGCGCCAAGGCCTCCGCCATGGAATCAACAAGATCATCACGAAACGCCGAGTACTTCTTCCAGGACGCCACGATCGTCGACATGACCCGAAGACCGCGAATGCGACAAGGACGGCACCGACGCAAAACGCCAAGTACTTCTTCCCGGAACGCAAGATCTACCCCCGATATCCGAGAACGCTTCCGCCGAGACCGAACCCGTCGAACCCTGAACCCCGAGGCCGACCCCGAACCCCGGAACCTCAAGTTCGTCGAACCCTAATGTGTGAACCCCTCTCCGAGAACCCTATTTTTATAAATGGTCAATCAGATGAATTGTTGCATACTTAATTGACATCTCGCATGCATATCATGTGGATTGGGGGCCTTCTGCCGATTCACCGTATAATTAAATATGGGGCCCATATGCGGGCAAATCTAGTCTCATATCGGCCTCATTTAAACTTGTGTAGCGAACCCGGTGCTATCTTCTACCATGTTAAACAACATTTAAATTGCGGGGTATCTCAACAACTTGAACCACCTAAATAATGTCGGGACCCCGGTTCCGCTTAATTTGACCTAATTGCATCGCACTTTGCCATGCCATACATTATACATGCATCATGCCGATCTTCTGCCGTTGTATTAAATATTGCATCCGGTGTTTGCTCTAGTGTTTTGCTTCTTCGCGGATAAGGCCGTTGAGTTGATGTGAGCTTCGCCCCGATCCTCGGATCAACCCTTCGACAATGTTTTCAGGCGAGCATCTCCCCCTTTCTACCTATCTTACTTTTATAGTGTTTACTTCCCTCCTATTGCTCTATTGCTATCGGTGTTGTGATGCTTTAGTTTCCGTACCTGTGATATACCGTGCAGCCCTATATTGCCTTGGACATATCCTATTACCTGTTGTTTGGTAGATAGTTGGACTTGCGCGTCGTAGTCGCTTGCTCAAGTGTTGTTGCGTGTCGCAATGCCACGATTCGATGTATTGCCGCATGTTGATGTTGGAGATGATTCTAGTTTTACTTATCGTCACTTTAATTTCTGTTTAACAACTAAAAATGAAATAAGCAGAGGCATCGGTGGGTGATAGATAATTTTTGGTTTCGAACGCCCACTTGTGTCCGTAAGACCCCGAGTACTTGATACATGTTCCTTGATTTATCGCTATCCACATCCGGGAGGTATATGGGACCCCCACGAGCGAGCTTGATTCATCTTATTTCTTGGGGCCACAAACTAGTTTGAGGTTTTATTTACGATCCTGTACTTATGCCATGCTACTTCAGATTTACATTTGTGCGAGCACCTGTCTTGTTAGGATCGTGGCACGATTCCGCGGTGTCGACAAGCCCAGCCACACTTTCGGGTTCCCGATGCGTTCACAGCCCCCACAACCTTAAGCCCGTCTCGAGCCGGCCGTTGCTATGGAGTTCTACCTAAGGGTGGCCCCGAAATATTTCTGAATCCTGTGATTGTTTAGTGAAAGCCTCGTTGGGTTTTGATTTGGTTTTCGAGGTTGATCGAGCGTGTGTTGCTATTGGTGCACCCCGGCCGGGTAAAACTTTCTGAAAGCCGTGTCCGCGGATATGGACGACTTGGAGCACAGTATCTCGATCATAGACAAGCATAACTAAAGTTTATTGCTATAAATTTGACTTTATAATGACTAGTAATCAGCTTCACTATAACGGAATGGCTAATAATACTGCCCACAATTGCTTGTTAGAATTGTCGCTTGCGACCATTGTACCTGACTAGTAAATCTTGCAACTACAATGAAATGGCTGAATAAAAGTACCAACAACTGCTGGGTTTTTGGGTTATCTCATGCTAATTGTATCTGACTAGTAAGTGTTGCCACTACAACGGAATGAATAACTAAAAGGGCCCACTGCTTCTTTTATCAGGACAATTATCTAAACCTGACTAGTAATTGCGGCAACAATGACTGAATAAATAAAACTGCCAACTGCGTGAGTTCCTCGGTTGACTTCCTCGATTGGTCTCGAGGGGGAAACACCAGGATGGGTTTGTTTGGTGCTAGCTTCAGGTTGGATCCGGTTAGGTCATTCTCATCCCTCTCTGATAACCGCCAGTTGTATCGAGTCTCTATAGGTTGTTTAGTGCATGCCGCTGCCGCAAATTTCACCATACCTATGTAGGCGAGGACGCCAATTCTAGCCTCGCCGTGTCTTGGCCTCGATCGACGCTCCTTCTTTTCTTTTGCCCTTTGTCGGCACCTTTTGTTTAAGCAGGTTTTGAGATCGACGTCGTTAGCGTGGTTACCCTTCGCTTGGCACAGGCAGGTTATGGACGCCATTGGTTATTCTTCAGGGCTCTTAGCCCCATTTGCATCTTGTCCGTAGCTGGACGCTCTATCGTTTTCAAGGTGATTTGGATCTTTGTATATTATATCTGTATTCTTGACTCCTTGTGTCGCTGTTATATATATCTGTTCTGTGGGTCCCATCGAGGACTGTTGTGTAATGTTATTACTTCGTTTTCCACCCGCACGAAAGTGCCTGGTGGGCACCTTTGAATCGTTTCTATGTGGGTTTGGCGAATTTTGCTCAAACTTGCATAGGTTCGATTCTGAGGGTGTTACAGCGTGCGATCGAATCCCATCCGTTCCAGCAATCTCCAGCCATGAATCGTCCATGGGAGTTCGCCGGCGGAGACTTCCGGAACACGACACTCCCACCAGATCTATGGAAACAGGCTAAAGGCAGATCTTCATCTTGGCGACCACGCCGCTGCCAGCAGATGTGATATGCGCCACCATCCATTGAGGGAGAACTACCATCAAAGCACAGGGCTAACACCCCGGCTTCTAGACCCTGTCGCCAGTAGATCGCCATCGGGACGACAACCATCGAGCCCCCAAGGTGCTCCCTGCGGGGGAGAAGTCACCACGCGTGGAGGCATCCCCGCCGCCACCGTCGGCCAGCCAGTCTTAGCCTGCCGGCGTCCTCTGGTGGCAGCGAGGGAGGAGCGGGAGGATAACTCAGGGGCGGCGGCGGCTTAGGGTTCCACCCGTGCACACTTCTCAGTGCTCGGTACCTAATCCTCCTTATATGATAAGATTCATTGCTCTGCACACTGCTAGAGACTGACTCATAGTTCGGTGACAAATTCAGAATACTAGGCTAATCAACATCTTGAACTACTACGGACACCAATTCTATTCCCATTGAGGTGTGCTTCAGTGTCCTCCCCCTCTTTCCAAACTTAGGAAATTGAAAAAATAAGGAGGGCTAAGATTGACCAATACCCTTTCGGTTCAGAAGGCATAAAGGGGTATCTACCAATCCTATTCGTCCTTGTATTTTCAGTTTTCTAAGTTTAAGAGGAGGGGAGGACACTAGAGAAAAACTCATTCCCACTAAATAATAATATCACACTAGTAGAAAACAGGCTATCCATACGCGCCCCCTAACAGCATTAGTCCCGGTTGCGCCACTAGTAGAAAACAGACTAATGATGGCACGCGTCCCGGTTCGAGCGGGCACGATGGCTGGAGGCATGCGTCCCGGTTCGTGAGGGGTCATGCGTCCCGGTTTGTAACACAAACCGGGACTAAAGGTTGGGCGCCAGACACGTGTCCTGCCACACACCTTTAGTCCCGGTTTGTGTTGCAAACCGGGACGTATGATCCCGCCCTCTATAAATATGATGCCCCAGTCCTTTGCCTCCCCTCTATTTTTTCTTGGTGGAAGGTGTGAGAGGTGTGCTAGTTTATTTTTTTTCCTATGCATGCATTCAAGGTGTTTGATGAATGTTTGATTGAATGATCCTGTTCAATTTCTCATAGAACAAAAATTTAGGAAGTGCCCAAGACGCACTTGAGCTTTCTCCTCTTTATTTCCCTCGATCGAGGTTAGCAATCTTATATTTTCTCTATCATTGATACAATGCATGTGTCGATGTGAATTGGTCATTTCACTATTTATGATGTTCCGTTTTTGATAAACTTAATTATATGATGTAGATGAACGGTCGGGAATGGATATACGGTGACCGGCGTGTACCCGGGTACATTAAAGGCGTGCATAAATTTATCGATGTAGCTACGGCAAACAAAGATAATGGTTTTATCTGTTGTCCATATGTTCAATGTCAGAACAACAAGGATTACTCTTCCTCGAAAATCATTTGCGGCCACCTGGTTATGAAAGGTTTCATGCCCAACTATAATTGCTGGACCAAGCACGGGAAAAAGGGGTTATGATGGAAGACAGTGAAGAAGAAGATGATGATAACAACTATCATCATATGTTTCCTGAATACAGTGATACTGCAATGGAAGACAATGAAGAGGAAGGAAGTGAAGAACGAGCATTAGATGAGCCCACTGATGAACTTGGTAGGGTCATTTCTGATGCAAAGCGAGACTGTGAAACAAAAAAGGAGAAGTTGAAGTTGGAGGGCATGTTAGAAGATCATAAAAAATTGTTTTACCCAAATTGCGAAGATGGCAGCACAAAGCTCGGTACCACACTAGAATTGCTGCGATGGAAGGCAGAGTGTGGTCTAACTGACTCCTCATTTGAAAAGATGCTAAAAATAATGAAGCCGAAGTTTCCAAAACATAACGAACTTCCCGAGAGTACGTACAAAGCAAAGAAGACTCTCTGCCCTCTAGGATTAGATGTGCAGAAGATACATGCATGCATTAATGACTGCATCCTCTACCGCGGTAAGGAGTATGAGAATTTAGATAAATGTCCGGTATGCAATGCATTGCGGTATAAGATCAGACGAGATGACCCTGGTGATGTTGAGGGAGAGCCCCTCTGGAAGAGGGTTCCTGCTAAGGTTATGTGATATGCTCCTATAAGACCAAGGTTGAAACGCATGTTCAGAAACAAAGATCATGCTAGATTGTTGCGATGGCACAAAGAAGACCGTAATAAAGACGGGAAGTTGAGACACCCTGCTGATGGGTCACAGTGGAGAAAAATCGAGAGAGACTTCCCGGACTTTGCAGGTGACACAAGAAACTTATGGTTTGGTCTAAGTACGGATGGCATGAATCCTTTTGGGGAGCAGAGCTGCAGTCATAGCACCTGGCCCGTGACTCTATGTATCTACAATCTTCCTCCTTGGTTGTGCATGAAGCGTAAGTTCATTATGATGCCAGTGCTCATCCAAGGCCCGAAGCAACCGGGCAACGACATTGATGTGTACCTAAGGCCATTAGTTGAAGAACTCTTACAGCTGTGGGGCAAACCAGGTGTACATGTGTGGGATGAGAAAAAACAGGAGCCATTTGACCTACGAGGGTTGCTTTTCGTAACCATCAATTATTGTCCTGCTCTTAGTAACCTTTCAGGACAGACAAACAAGGGATATATGGCATGCACGCACTATTTAGATAAGACTGAAGGTACATATTTTCATAAATGCAAGAAGGTTGTGTACCTGGCGAATCGATGATTTCTTTCGACCAATCATCCCGTAAGAAAGAAAGGCAAGCATTTCAAAGGTGAGGCAGATCACCGGAAGAAGCCTGAACTCCCTGCTAGTGATGATGTATTTGGTATGGTTAAGGACATAGAAGTAATCTTTGGAAAGGTCCCAGCGGTCAATCAGTTCCGAACGACGTCGCTATAGAACACGCATCCATGTGGAAGAAGAAATCTATATTTTGGGAGCTGCCATATTGGAAAGTCCTACGTGTCCGCTCTTCAATCGACGTGATGCACGTGATGAAGAATCTTTGCGTGAACCTGCTAGGATTCCTAGGCATGTATGGGAAGACAAAAGATACACCAGAAGCACGGGAGGACCAGCAAATTATGAAAGACCCAAAGAACATGCATACATAGAACAAGACCGATAAAGGGCGTCACTTAAGTCGTGCTAGCTATGCTCTTACCAAAGCGGAGAAGGAAATCTTTTTTGAAGTCCTTTATAGTATCAAGGTGCTGTCTGGCTTCTCATCTAATATAAAGGGGATAATAAATATGGCAGAGAAAAGTTCCAAAACCTGAAGTCTCATAGTATCACGTGATTATGACGTGATTGCTTCCGATTGCATTGAGGGGCTTCTAGGAAAATGTTCGAGTACCCATTGTGAAGTTGTGTGCATTCCTCAATGCAATATCTTAGAAGGTAATCAATCCAGATATTCTGCCAAGGTTACAGAAGGATGTGGTACAATGTCTTGTTAGTTTTGAGTTGGTGTTCACACCATCCTTCTTCAATATTATGACGCATCTCCTGGTTCATCTAGTGGAAGAGATTGCCATTCTCGGTCCTGTATTTCTGCACAATATGTTCCCCTTTGAGAGGTTCATGGGAGTCTTAAAGAAATATGTTCATAACCGTGCTAGACCAGAAGGAAGCATCTCCAAGGGATATGGAACAGAGGAGGTCATTGAGTTTTGTGTTGACTTTATTCCTGACCTTAAGCCGATTGGAGTTCCTGACTCGCGGCATGAGGGAATACTAAGTGGGAAAGGCACGCTGAGAAAGAAAGCAATGATATGTAGGGATGGGGATTCTTTCACTAAAGCACACTACACAGTTCTACATAATTCCACCTTGGCATCTCCGTATATCGAGGAACACAAGAATATTGTATGCTCCAAAAACCCGGGGAATCCTGACTCATGGATTACAGATGAACACATGAAGTCTTTCGGCGGTTGGATGCGGACATATCTCTTGAAAGAAACCACTGTTGGATATCAGCTATAATTGTTGGCCGCGTCACCATGTTCTACTATATTGAATTTCCAAGGGTACGAAATAAATGGGAATACATTCTACACGATCGCCCAAGATAAAAAGAGCACCAACCAAAATAGTGGTATCCACTTTGATGCAACGGACGAGAATGGGTAAAAGGACACATACTATGGTTACATAGAGGAGATATGGGAACTTGAATATGGAGTCTCTTTTAAGGTCCCTTTGTTTCGCTGCAAATGGGTCAACCTTAATGGGGAAGGGGTAAAGATAGACTAGTTGTACGGAATGACAATAGTAGATCTCAACAATATTGGTCATAGAGATGAACCATTCGTCCTATCCAATGATGTGTCTCAGGTTTTCTATGTGAAGGACATGTCCTCCAGACTGAAAAAAATAAAAAATATGCAAACGAATACATCATATGATGAGCCAAAGCTTCACATAGTTCTTTCAGGGAAAATAAACATCATGGGAATCGAGGACAAGACAGACATGTCAGAAGATTATAATAAGTTTAATGAAATTCCGCCCTTCACAATGAAAACTGACCCAAGCATTCCGTTAAGTAAAGAAGATGCTCCATGGTTACGTCTGAAGCGATCATAAGGAAGGACATACGCCAAGAAGTTCATGCTCATATTATGTACCTCTAGTTCATGTCTAGCCGGTCGGCTGCATATTGTGAACCTAAATTCCATGAGACATGATAGCTCGTATTGTGAAGGATATTTTATGATGTTTGCAATTTTCCAAGTTTAATAAATGTATTGAGTGTTAGTCCCGGTTTGTGGCTTGACTGGGACTATATATAGGGGGCCTTTAGTCCCGATTTTGTAGTCTCGGTTTTTAATATTAATAAATGTCTTGAGTGTTAGTCCCGTTTTGTGGCTGGACCGGGACTAAAGGGGGCCTTTAGTCCCGATTCATAGAACGACTTTCCAGAACTATGAAGAAGTTGTCCCGATTCATACTTACCATTAAGATCTAATCTCCAAACGCGCGTGGTCACATATTAGGGAGTGCCTCTATGACCAATTTGTTGGAGATGCCGCAGGACTGTGCTCCGGCGGCATCTCCCTCAAAATGGTCGTAGTTGTGTCCCTGCTCTCGCACACCATCTTGCAGCTTGTAACTTCTCTAAATAGATCTACGCCTGGGAGCTAACTAATTTCACATATTAGGGAGTGCCTCTATGACCAGTTTCTTGGAGATGCCGGAGGACTGGGATCCGGCGGCATCTTCCTGAAACTGGTCGTAATGGTGTCCCTGCTCTCGAAAACCATCTTGGAGATGCCTCAATGTGGCTAGAGGACTGGACTCACAAGGATGCCTATTTATAATACAAGCAGCTCGGCATAGTGTCGACACTCACCCCTATTATTAGTGTTGACTCGTGTTTTGTCCCGGTTGGTGTCTCCAACCGGGACTAAAGGTTCATCTTTAGTCACGTTTGGTGACACCATCCGGGACAAGTTACAAGCCGCACGACATAATGTCGACACTCACCCCTATCATAGTGCTGCCTGGCCCAGCCTGCCAAAATCCCTCCAACCGGGACTAAAGCCATTTTCCATTTTCCGAGCGCAAAAAACGGGTCGTTTTGTGAAGCAACCACCAAAATTCTGTTTCAGAATGCTACCGTCCCATTTTTCTAAAATATTAGACCACCTTACATGGACTATCTCCCAACCGGGACATCTTAAACCTTTCCGTCCATCCCGGGTAAAAAGGACAAATATCTGCCGAATCGATAGGAAGTGGGTCCGGTTTGTACTACAAGTACATGATCTAACGCCCGTGATTTTTTGAAAAAATCAGTTTTAGACTTGCAATATGTGGTTTCTTCAGATATCCAATGCAAATTCTAACGATGCTCGTCCCCTATCTTCATGCACGCCGGTTCGACCATAGTTCAAAAAGGGAAAAATTCAAAACGGGCATAAGAAATTCAAAAATAGTCCGAACAATGTAAATCCTTCGCGTGGTGTCATATTATGTGACATAGTTGCAAGGAAAAATACCAGAATTGGTATATTGATCATGTCTCGAAAAAACCTTCACAAAATGAGCTATCATGTTCGAGGTTTCATGGCTTTCGGTCCAAATGACCGATGTTATGTGTTGAATCGTGGCATAGTTTGTGATGCCGTGCCCATATTATGCATGAATGTGGACATTGGGATGGAGAACAATGTTGCAGGAGGAAGTTTTCCCGTCATTTCTTCCCGCCATTTTTCTTCCTGCCTTTTCTTCCCGCGATTTCTTCCCGCCGTTTTTTTCCCGCCATTTCTTCCCGCAGTTTTCTTCCCGCCATTTGTCACTACATATATGAAGGATTGGCCTCCATTGTCATTGCACATCTCTAGACTCATATCTGCAACCTCATCACTCTTTCCCATGGCTTGCATCGTACGACTAACCCCTAGGGAGGCGGAGGCGCTTTGCGCCTCGAACTACCCCTGCGTACTCTGCGTCCCGTCGGCCGGATCTTTGGCGTCGGAGGCGTGCCAGTTCCTCCTGTCCCTCTAGGTGTGGCGCGCCGGATGGGCATCACGAACCACTACTACTTCGAGCTCACACCGGAGCAGTGGAGGAATCCCAACTGGCATCCCGACTATTTCCCAACTTGGGAAGCCTTCTTCGGGGATCGGCGTGAGAGGGCGCTCGTCAGGCACGAGGAGGACGGCCCACCTCCTCTGAACTTCAACGAGGCCGGCCGTCGGCTGTGGTGGCGCGGCCGGACTCTCCAGAGCGTCATGGCCTACGACACGGCCGCCGACTCTAACCCCCGCCTATGCTACCCTCAAGTACAACCCACTCATACTCAGCCTTCAAGGTTCAACTACGGCGACCCGAGGCAAGAACGACGCATTGCGAGTCAGCGACTACAGTGGCGAGTATTACAGTTGTAGGCAGGAGCATGACTGAATCACTCCAACATTGCAAAACCAGTTTGGCCGATTGTGACTTAATCTGGCCATGTATCTTAATTTTGGGTTCTTCTATGTATCTTAATTTTCAGTTGTACTTTATGTAACTTAGTCGTAGTTGCGTTATGTACTTTAATTCCGGTTCTATCGTAATAAAATTTTCTTCCTGCCCATTATTTCCCGCCCTTTTCTTCCCGCCCATTAATATATAAAAAATATAAGTTATTTCATTTTTAATTTAAAATGGTTCATAGTTTAAATGGTTACATTAATTATTTTTAAAAACATAAAATGGTTTTGAATTAGTTATTCAAATCCAAAAACTTTTTATGTTTAAAGTTTTTCTAAATTCCAAATTAATATTCAAAAAATATAAGTTAATTCATTTTAAATTTTAAATGGTTCATAGTTTAAATGGTGACATTAATTATTTTTAAAAACAGAAAATGGTTTTGAATTAGTTATTCAAATCCAAACACTTTTTATGTTTAAAGTTTTTCTAAATTCCAAATTAATATATAAAAAATATAAGTTAATTAATTTTTTATTTTAAATGGTTCATAGTTTAAAATGTTACATTAATTATTTTTAAAAACAGAAAATGGTTTTGAATTAGTTATTCAAATCCAAACACTTTTTATGTTTAAAGTTTTTCTAAATTCCAAATTAATTATCTTTTAAAAAATATTACAAATTTAAACCCAAAATAAAAAAAAGGCAGGAACAGAGAGAAAATTCGTGAATTTTTTGAAAACAGGGTCATACATCCCGGTTGGAGCCACCAACCGGGACTAAAGGCCCCCTGCGCGCGCCGCTTGCGCTCAGCCCAAAATATATAAAAAAAAGTGGAGCATATGTCCCGGTTGGTAACTCCAACCGGGATGTATGACCCTTTAGTCCCGGTTGGAGACACCAACTGGGACAAAAGGTCATTCATTTATAACTGTGCGTGAATCTTCTTCTTCTTCCCCTTCTCCATTCTCTGCAACCCGACGCTACACAGTGGGGAGGCCCGCCCGATCCGATGGCCCGGCGGCTGCCCCGCCTTGCGCGCCCGCCTTGTTGTCGCCTCCACCCTCCGTCTTCTTCCATCGTCGAGCGCCGCCTCTCCCTCTCCTCCCCGACCGCCATAGCACCGCCCGTGCCCACCACCGCCGCTGGTACCACACGTATCCGAGAGGCTCCCGTTTAGGTTTTTTTAGTTGATTTAGGTGATGATTATTTTAGGTGTATTAGTTGTTAGATGATTTAGTTGTTAGTTGATTTAGGTGTATTTAGATGATGTAGATGATTTACGTGAATTTAGATGATGTAGATGATTTAGTTGATGATTATTTTAGGTGTATGTGTAGATGATTTAGTTGTTAGATGATTTAGTTGTAAATAATGTTAGGTGATTTAAGTAGTATATGTATATGTATATTATCATATTTTTTATATATTATCATATTTTGTATTTGTATATGTATATTATCATACTTTGTATATACTATTTTTCCAATAGGAAATGAATAAATCTTATAAATTTAATAACTATTGTTTAATAATTCAGAAAAATATGCTTAATATATGAAAAATTTTAGAAAAATAAAATGTACAACTTAAAACTATTACCATACATTATTATGTAAACTATTTAAATAATTACTATTTGATAAATATTTTATAATTATTAATACTTTGAAAATTCATATTTCAATATTCATAAATGAGAAAATTATAAATTATATACCAAAATTTTGGTATAAATAATATACCAAAATAGTATACCTAAGTGACCCCTCTCATATGCATCCAAGGTTTCTCCGAACTAGGTTTTACACCCCTCGGAACTCCAGAATATTGATTTTAGTTGATTTTTATTATTGTAAATATTGTAAATTCATTTTTATTATTCTGTATGTATATATTAGGGTTTCTCAAAATTAGGGTTTATATCTCTCAACACCCTACCTAACATTCTCCCTTAGCCGCTTTGACTTATCCGTTTTTCCACCTATGCAGAAAATATGGAACCAAACGATAGAGACGAAGAAAAGGAAGAGTTGATCCAAGGTGTGATCCACGGGGAAGAAAATTTATATGTATCGACGTTTCTGAACAACTCCGGTGAGGGTGATCCTCTTTTTTCCGGAAGATACAACTTGTTTGAGGTTGAAGGTGATGCCTTCCGCGAGGGAGAAGGCGATGCCTTGTGTGATCGAGAAGACGACCGCTCCGGCGAGGTGCATGTAATATAATTAATTCATTAATTAATCATCTACTATCAATATAGAAATATTAATGACGATCTTTCTTCTTTTAGCCCTCCGGATCGAACAATTCTACTGAAAAGAGCAGACAAGGCCCAACCAAAAAGTTGGAAGACCATGAGAGGTTCAGGATCGAAGAAATCGGTGAAGACGGCAAACCGACGGCTCCCCTTGTTGTCGCAAACAAATTTGTACACAATGCGGAGTAATCGTTAGGGACTTCGTCCCGATCACCATGCGAAATTGGTATAGGCCTGCTGATGCCGAAGAAGAGGGAACATGCTTATATGTCCCTAACATGACGAAAGATTTACTGTGGAAGAGGCTCATGGTTAATTTCAAACTACCGAAGGTAGAGCTGGATCCAAATGTGGAGGATCCAGTTGAAGATGCTTTAGAACATGCGAAAGATATGCAGATGAAGGTCAGGGAGTGGGCTATGAAGAATATGGCCCAGTGTTTCACCAACTGGAAGAAAAGATTGCACATTGACTATGTCGTGAAAGAGAAGACTCCGGATTTCGAGAAGATTCATTATCAGAAGTTAAAACCATTTTGGGCTGAGTTTGTGAATTACAAGACATTAGAAAAATCTAAGAAAATGTCTGCAACGAATAATCTGAATGCTGCTAACAAGAAGTATCACCATACTATGGGGCAAGGTGGCTACAGGGCTGACATTCCTAAGTGGAAGAAACTTGAGGATGAACTATGTGCTAAAAAGATCATCCGAGAGACAGACGATTGGATCGAACGTGCAAAGAATTGGTTTTACGGGCATGGGGCACGTTTGACTCGGAAGGGAAGTGTATATATAACATACGACATAAAGAAGACCCCTTGCCAATCGAGAAGATGAGAAACGCAGTAAAGGCTGTTAAAGATGGGGACTTCATTCCCGATAGAGAGAATGATGAGCTCACACTCGCCCTTGGGAATAAGAAACATGATGGACGAACACGAGGCACAATAGGCTCCCAACCATGGAGCACTGGGTTTCCCGAAGAGAGGAAGAAATATCCTGATAGAAGCCGTAAGAGGAGAAAGGACAAGGCGGAAGTTGAAGCAAATATTTAGAAAGAGCGAATGCATATAATTGAAGAACGAATAAAGCAATAACAAGATCAAATTAACGCACTTAGCCAGCAAGGTACTACCGGCCCATCTCAGTAGCACATGGTGTCAGAACCTGCATCCAATGCTACTGGCCTATCGAATAATCGAAAAAGCAGTGTGGCTTCCACCGAGGTCCCGGGTGATGACAATGACGATGACGATGGCGCACCGATGATGGCTCGTGTTGGCTACCCAGTGGATGATATCACACAGATGACACACTGCGAGCTACATGTCAAAGTTGTGAACATATCAATAAAGGTGGCGGTCGGCTATGCCTTACCAATTGGACCCACACCAACTTACCATTGTCGTCTGGTTCCACAGGGCTACGCTGTTGTCGGGGTGGATGAAATCATGCCCACCTTTCAAGGTTTGAAGCTTGACTACCCTGCAGGTGAAGGGGATGTGACTGAACTGGGAGAAGCAACAAACGTCACCATTCTATGGCCAAAGGAATGTATCGTGCTTCCAAATCACACGCCAAGGCCATCTTCGCCGCCGCCTCACCCGTCTCCAGTGCGGTCGTCGCCGCCGCGGAAGCCGTCTTCGTCGCCTCACCCGGCTCTGTCGCCTCACCCGTCTCCGTCACCTCACCAGTCTCCAGCGCAGACATCGCCGCGGCAGCCATCGCCAACGTCTTAGGAAAAAAAGTTTAAGCGTACCACCGCTACTCTGCGGAGTGGTAAGCGATCGCCGACACGTAAACAGGAGCCTCTTCCAAAATTACCAAAGGTTCCTCCCAAGAGAGCTTATGACTGTACTGAAGAGGAGACTACGGCGATCGTTGAGGCGGAAACAAAAGTGTTTTTTGCTAAGCTGAGGCGACCGAAAGATCCAGAGTTCCCCAGCACCAAAGAAGAAAAAGCCCGAGTGTTCAAAATGCTAAAGTCCCATCACCAACCTGAGCCAAAGCTGTCATCAGACTATGAGCGCTCTATTCTTAAGTCACATGTGGCACAACAACTGTCGAAGAGCAGTACTGATGCAAGCGGGAAATCTGTTGCCCAGCTCGGAGAACAAAAAAAAACAATCTTGCGCCCCTCTCAAGGTGATTTCCCATACCAATATAGGGTCGAGCAAATATGCGGCCGAAGAGCAGTATGATCCAGATGTACTTGCACTATACGGAGAAGCTGCCGCTGCTCAAGGTATGAGTATTGCCCACTACTTATCCCAGTTACAGTACTTCCCTGTGGGTGAAGTAGCATACAAATACCAGTATGACAAACCTCTCGTCAAACCTGAGGAGATAAATAATCTTCCAACAAAAATGCGAAGATTGCATAACTGGTACATGCATGCCACAAAGGCCGGGGCTAACTGTATAATGCTGAGGGTTATAAAAAAGCATTATGGGAAAGAAGTAGATGACATGATAGCCATTGAATTTGTTGAATTATTCCAATTATTCAATCAAGATGCCTTGGAAAAATCGATCATCAATGTCTATTGTCAGTAAGTACTAATTCAGTAATTAATTTAGTCTCTAGCTATCTCACCTCGTTTATTGCATATATATAGTCATACTATAATATGCAGAATGAAGATTCTCGAATGCAGCAGAGGACAAATCTATGACATTGTGTTCGTGGACTCATATTGGGTTCATCAAGCTAATCTCAAAACAAAACCCAAGGATATGGAGGATAATATCGTGCACGCGTTAAGGTTTCAAGAAACCAGAAGGGAAATACTGTTTCCTTACAACTTCGAGTGAGTGTTATTATCTTGTATACACTTTCTATTTTGCTTGCTCGGCGTTAAGTATATAATTGATGAGTTATGCATGCGCAGCTTCCACTATATTTTGTTAATCATTCAACCTGACAAAGGGCGGGTACTAGTCATGGACTCGAAACATAAACCCCTTGAGACGTGGAAGGACATACAGATGATTCTTCAGTGGTAATTCCAATCATTACGACACTATATCGGCAACGTTCGTGAATTTTATGATATCAAGTAATTAATAACTTTTTTTATTCGTTTTCTTTGCCGAGCAGCACTTGAAAACGGTTCACCAACAAGGTTAGGGGTGTTTGGAAAGAGGAGTTTACATTTCAACCACTAGATGTAAGCACCACTAGCTATATCCGCACATATCTTTGATTCTAGTTTTGATATTGTTATTATCATGCTTGATTTTTATTTTTATTGAACTATGTTCTCGTAAAGTGCTTGACGCAGGGATCAGGAAACAATTTATGTGGATACTATGTTTGCGAGTTCATCCGTCAGACGTGCTGTGAGAAGGGCAGAAATTTAGAGCAACTTAACGTACGTAAACAATTTCTATAGTTTTTAATTACCATCAAATTGTATTTAGTTTTATTCATATAGGTTGACTCCTTTTTTAAATCAGATCGTACGTCTACGGGACGGCCTTCTGCCAAAGGATCGCGTACGAGCAATTCAGGAGGAATTGGCGGGATTCTTGGATGTATAAGTCCTAGACCCAAAAGGAGAATACTATGCGGGTGTGTATAGGCAATAGGGATCGTACAAAGAGCTTATTTGTATGTAGTGCATGAAATCCGTGTATCGAATGTAATATGTTCGACACTTGGATCTATATTGTCATGATGATCTTGTGTAATATAATGGTTCCTTCATTGATGAGTGCAAAACACTAAATAAAAAATAAAACAACATAAATGAATTCTCTGTCACGGCACAAAAAGTGGCCAAAATGCTGCCGCAGTAAAAAAAAGTTGCCAAACTGAATTCTCTGCCGCGGCAGAGAAATGTGCCAAATCTCTGCCGCGGCAGAGGGTTATTTGTCCCGGTTCGTGTTACGAACCGGGATGGTTGCTCCTCCCCCCTCGCGCGGAGCAGCGGCCACGTGTACGCTGTTTTGTCCCAGTACCTTTAGTCCCGTTTGCCCCGTTCCGGTTGGGGAACCGGGACTAAAACCCCTTACCAACCGGGACACATGGGGCGTCCTGCACTAGTGTCATCACAAGGGTTTGTAGGTCAGAGGCGAAGGGTTTGTAGAAACCTACTTATTGAAGACTAAACACAGATGGCCTCATGGGTAGGAGGGCGAGAGCATAATTGGAAAAAACTTATGATATTACAATTATGTTAGAAACAAATTTGTCTAGTATTGAAATTGTGGGAGCCGAAACAAAAACGCAGCAGCTTAACAGTGGAGAAAACAATGAAATAAATGTATTCCTATTTTTAGACATTCAAAACGTTGGATACTCTAGAGAAAATGTTACTCCAATTTTATCTGTTATTAAGAATGACTTCATTGTCCAATTAATCCCTCTATAAAGCGTCCAAATTATGACATCAAATCTTACCAATGACGCTGAATATGACTTGGTTTCCATTTTCCAAACTTCATACGACTGGTTCTTCTATTTTGAGAATTGAGACCATCCACATATATACCCAATTAATTGCCTTACTAAATAACGTCCATTATGCACAATATGTCCCGTGAATCCGACGACTAAACCTTTTTGCAGCCTGCTGCTAATCGCGGCATTTAACTTTGCAAAATCAAAAGGAATCGTCTCATTAAATTATTTAATTAGGTCCAAACTAACCGATTGCATGCACTGCATCAAACGAGAGGCTATAAAATAGGCCCATGCTTCCATAGAACGATCTCAACGAAACACGGATATATGTAATACACACCAGCCAGCAGCTAGCCAACTTCGCAGCAGCTGAGCCATGGCACCATCGGTGCTCCTCCTCCTCCTGATGCTGACGCTTACTTCCACGGCATCAGCGCGACACCTGCCTATGTCGGCGGTGAATTTCGCGGTGCTGAGAAAGGTCCCTCGTGGTCCGGATAGCATCACTTCTGACTCGCCGGCGACGACCCAAAACTTCCCGGTGCTTAGGAAGGTGCCTACTGGACCCGATCCTATCACATCTGACCCACCGCCGCCGCCGCCGCTGGGCTCGTGGGAGCTCCTCAGGAAGGTGCCTACTGGACCCGATCCTGTCACATCTGATCCACCACCACCACCGCCGCTGGGCTCATGGGAGCTTCTCAGGAAGGTGCCTACAGGACCCGATCCTATCACATCTGATCCACCGCCACCGCCGCCGCTGGGCTCGTGGGAGCTCCTCAGGAAGGTGCCTACTGGACCCGATCCTATCACATCTGATCCACCGCCACCGCCGCCGCTAGGCTCGTGGGAGCTTCTCAGGAAGGTGCCTACTGGACCCGATCCTATCACATCTGATCCACCGCCACCGCCGTCGCTGGGCTCGTGGGAGATCCTCAGGAAGGTGCCTACTGGACCTGATCCTATCACATCTGATCCACCACCACCGCCGCCGCTGGGATCATGGGAGCTCCTCGGGAAGGTGCCTACTGGACCCGATCCTATCACATCTGATCCACCGCCACCGCCGCCATTGGGATCGTGGGAGCTCCTCAGGAAGGTGCCCACCGGACCCAACCCGATGACATCCGACTCACCACCGCCGTCGCCACCACATGTGGACTTCTCGATGCTTAGAAAGGTGCCCACCGGACCCAACCCGATGAAGTCAGACTCGCCACCACCACCACCACCACCACCACGGCACACGTGATAGTTGCACCCATCGAGTCATGGATGCACGTACCTTGGAGTAGCTAAAAAGAATAAGCCTTTAAGTTTCAGTATTGGTTTTGGTAACTGATAGATCATAGATCCATGCATCTACGCCTGTACTGTTATATGTTGTTACCAACTATTTATATGAGATGATTTTCACATGGAGATCGATTAATAGCTCTTGCATTTTGTTCGATCGTTCGGTCGATAATCAACCGACTAACATGCTCAAATTTTCATAGTTGTATGTGTTCGTCTCTTTGCAAGCCAAACCAACTGTACCCATGGAATATCCCTATGATTGTAAAATTTGTCCAAGTGCTTAATTAGCAAGGTTGCGTTTTGTTTCTGAAAGTCAACTATACCAAGACCTCCACAATTCTTTGGTTTACAAACCATTTCCCACGCCGCTAGAAATTGTTTTGGTGTGTCCACATTGTCTCTCCACAAACATTGCCTTAGAATTCTATCCAATTTGTAAGTAAAACCAGGAGGCAACTGAAGTGAACATAGAAAATGAAGTGTGATGGTCCCTATAGGGCAGAATTGATAAGCTGTAAGTGGATGCCATCCTTCTGTGCAAACTATAAGCCAAGGGCATAAGATCCTGGATACGGGGTTTAGTCGTGTCTAAAGGTAAGCCCAAATATGTGAATGATATCGAAACCACCTGACAGCCAAAATCATAAGTAAGTTGTGTAATCTCATCCGTAGGAACATTAATTGGCATTATTTGCGATTTAGTATAACTGATTTTCAGTCCAGCGAGAGTGAATCTCTCGAGCACATCCTTTAGAGTGTACATACCCTATCTGCTGGCATAATGAGCAAAGTCTCGTCTGTGTACTGGATTATAGAAAAATCAGGATCATGAGTGACAATTGTTGTCTGAGTATACCCTGCCCAAACAGATAATACAAGGGTGATAGAGGATCTCCTTGATATACCCCCCCCCCCACACACACACACACACCCACCCACCCACCCACCCACACACCCACACCCACACACACACACACACACACACACACTTTCAAACAAATTGCTTTCCTGGAATTCCATTAAGAAAAATAGAAGAGGTACTCGAGGATAATGTTGCTCTGGCCCAATTTAGCCACTTCTTGTTAAAACCTTTATGCTTCATCACTTGAATTATATCCTCATTCTCAACAGTATCGTATGCCTTTGCGAAATCTAAGCTAACAATCACAATTGGCTTTTTGGATGACTGACAAAGATATAAATATTCAAACGACTAGGCAAGACAATCTTGAATATACCTATTCTGAAGAAATCCATACTGATTCTTATGGATACACTGCAAGATTTTCCACTCAACAGTGATATGTTTCCCACCATGTGCTTTGTCCGACTAGAACTTATGAGTGCAGAATTCATATCTTCTTCGAGTGCAATTTTAGTACCAGAATATGGAACTACCTACAAATTCAATGGAATGGTAATGGAGGTCCTAATTTTTGTCTGCTAGCATATTTGCCTGTTGAGAAATGCTAAGATTTTTAGGAATGAAAGGCCTACTTTTGCAATATGGAAGGTTAAATTTATCCATGATATCTCACTGCTGCAGCATAGGATTAAGTCTAAGCACTGGGCTAGGTTGCTAGGGTGGATTGCTTCCTTAGTTTGAGGTATTCTTTTTTCCTCAGAGATTTTTGTGCCCTTTCTTGAGGTTTCCACAACTTTTATACATTTTTTTTTGGAAATGGGCGTTTTATTACTCAAAGCAATGTTTATACCCGGCCTCTGCATAACTAGGATGCACACAGCCAAAAATTCTCACAAGTTACAACCAGAAGTAATCTAAAAAAGAACAAACATAAAGATAACACAGTGGTCTGTGACTATGATATATCTAATCTTAGGTCACGCTGCCATCCATATCTAGAAAAAATCTCCCGCGCCGTAGCCTCCAAACGCCTACACCCTTCCGCAAATAGGTCTCGGAACTCCATACGTTGCAGAATTGTCCATGAACGAAGGATTGTCGTGGCTCGGAAGATAACCTGCAATGTAGAAGACATAATATTATTAAAAATCTTGTCATTCCTACATAGCCATAGCGACCAAATGATGGCAAGCGCTCCCACCCGAAAAACAGTCCCGTATTTATCATCAATCTCATTCAACCAATTGTCAAAAACATTAGCAACCAATGAAGGGGGGGATAAACCAGAGGCCACTTGGGTGATTGACCATATAGCACGAGCAAATTTACACTAGAAGAATAAGTGTCTAATTGTCTCATCATGATTACAGAAGACACATTGTTTGCTTCCTTGCCAATTCCTCTTAACAAGATTATCTTTTGTGAGAATAACCCCTTTTCGAAGGTACCAAGCAAATATTTTCGTTTTCAGGGGTACTTTCATTTTCCAAATTCTACTATTATCATCAACTGGAATATTAGGTTGGATCAAAGCTCTATAAAACAAGTCAACAGAAAATTTACCATTATGCAATAACTTCCAATTAAAGTCGTCCACCCCTTCCGACAACTGTACCGTAGACAGTCTCAATAAGAGATTGTTCCATGATAGTAGTCTAGGACCTATAAGACTTCTGCGGAAAGAGACATTAGGAGGATTAAGTTCCATTACCCTGGAAAGTGTATCCCCCTTATGCCTAACTATCGAATATAGAGCAGGATATTGTTCTCTAAGGGGTATTTGGCCGAGCCATCTATCTTCCCAGAACCTAATCTGTGATCCATCCTTGATATTAAAAGAACCAAAGCGTAGAAAATGTTTTTTGGATGCCATCAGTCCAGCCCAAAAGTGTGAGTCACCTGGCTTCCTGACCACTTGCGACAAAGCTTTGGATCCAATATACTTCCTCCACAAAATGGTTTGCCAGACTCCTTCTCCTGAGAGAAGTTTTAATAGCCATTTACCCAGGAGTGCAGTGTTCTTGACTTGCAAATCATGTATGCCAATTCCACCATATTCCTTTGGTCGGCAAACCACGTTCCATTTGGCCAGTCGATATTTATTTTTCACCTCATCCCCTTGCCAAAAGAATCTTGAGCGAAAATAATCCACTTTCTTCAAGACCCCTTTTGGTATTTGAAAGAATGAAATCATATACAGTACCATATTAGTCAGTACTGAATTAATGATTACAAGTCTTCCACCAAGGGATAGAAGTTTTCCTTTCCAGCTATTAAGACGTTTTTGTAGTCTTTCCTCAACCCCTTTCCATTCAGCTATCATGAGACGCCGATAATGTATCGGTATACCCAGATAGTTAATAGGAAAGAGTCCATGGCCACAACCAAATAATTCGGCATATAAATGTGCCTCATTTTTAGCTTCGCCAAAGCAATACAAGTCACTTTTATGGAAGTTGATTTTCAGTCCTGATAGTTTCTCAAAAGCCAAAAGAATTAACTTCAGATTCTTAGCCTTCTCAAGATCATGTTCCATAAAAAGTATTGTATCGTCAGCATATTGAAGGATTTATAGTCCACCATCTACCAGATATGGAACTAGTCCCTCAATTTGGCCATCAGCCTTCGCTCTCTCAATAAGGATATACAACATATCCGCCACTATATTAAATAATATAGGCGAAAGTGGATCCCCTTGTCTTAGTCCTTTGTTTGTTCGGAAGTATTTGCCTATGTCATCATTGACATTTATAGCAACACTACCCCCAGAAACAAAAGACTGAATGAGATTGCGCCACTCCTGAGAAAAACCTTTCATACGGAGTGTTTGCTGAAGGAAAGACCAATTAACTTTATCATACGCCTTCTCAAAATCAATCTTGAACACTACTCCATTCAATTTCTTGGAGTGTAGTTCATGGATTGTCTCATGCAAGATTACTACACCATCCAAGATGTTTCTTCCTTGCATAAAAGCCGTTTGAGAAGGGCGTACTACCTTATCAGCAATTGAATTTAGCCTAATCGTTGCCACCTTTGTAAATATTTTAAAACTTATATTAAGTAGGCAGATTGGGCGATATTGTTGGATTCGCTTTGCATTAATAAATTTAGGAGGTAAAATAATGTTGCCAAAGTTCAGTCTAAAAATGTCAAGCTGACCTTCATGCAAAACATGAAACAAGTGCATCAAATCCTCCTTAATAACTTCCTAGAATTTCTGATAAAATTCAGCTGGAAAGCCATCCGGTCCTAGTGCTTTATTGTGTTCCATTTGAAAAACAGCTTTCTTAACCTCTTCCTCCGTATACGGGGCGGTTAGAAACTTGTTTTCGTCAACGGAAACCTGTGGAATATCCTCTGTTCGGGATTCCTCTAATGATATAGAGTTTTCTGGAGGTGTCCCAAACAAAGATTTGTAATACTTTGTAATGTAAGATTTGAGCTGCTCCTGTCCCTCAATCATACCTTCATCCTATACCAAAGAGTGAATAAGTTTCTTCTTATGCTTGCCATTGGCACTAGCATGGAAGTATCTTGTATTCATATCTCCTTTAAGGATGAATTTTGCTTTAGAACGTTGGTACCACTTAAGTTCTTCCTCGCGAAGGATTCTGGCAATTTCTGCATTCGATTGCTTCTTAAGCACAATCTCAGATGCAGTTAAAAGCCTTATTTCCGCAGAAGCCTCCAAATCATCAATAATAGCTGAAAGACGTAATTTTTCCTTTTTCAGGATACCGGCAGTATGTCTCGCCCAACCACGAAGGAATTTACGAAGAGCTCACATTTTATTATTCCATCGCTGTATAGGCATTTGACCAGCCACCGTTTTTTCCCACACGTCTTTCACTAAATCAAAAAAACCATCTCTTTCAATCCAGCCAAGTTCAAACTTGAAGCTATGTTTGGATCTTTGTGATGGTGTTCCAACAGATAAGAGTAGAGGAGCATGGTCCGATAAAGCCTCAATACGCTCTAGAGCTCGAACGGTTACCAATGGGAACTTGTCCTCCCACATTGTATCCATAAGTACTCTATCTAATTTCTCGTAAGTCGGCTCTGGGAGACTATTACCCCAAGTGAACTGTCTCCCAATCATATTAACCTCTCTTAAATCCAGGCTATCTATGACAGCATTGAATAAGAAAGGCCAATGTTCATCAAATCTGCCCCGACTTTTCTCATGAGGAAATCTTAGCAAGTTAAAGTCCCCTCCTATAAGAATAGGGTAAGGGTTATCCTTAGCTAGATTTACCAACTCACGCAGAAAGTCAGCCTTATAAATATCCTGAGCAGCCCCGTAGACAGCGACTAGAGACCATGTGAAATTGTCAGCCTTGTTAAGGATATGAAGTTTAATAAAAAAATCTCCAACCGAACTGGCCAAGACTTCCATAGTCTCATCTCTAACGCCTAACAGGATCCCCCGGATCTACCACGTGGAGGACGTGATACCCACGTAAAGTCCACTCCACCAGAAAGGCGATTGAGTAGAGCTTGTGAGAAATCACGTCGACCGGTTTCAAAAATACCCAAGAAATCCAAGTTATGTTCTCTTACACAATCGGCAAAGAATAGATGTTTAGCCAAGTACCGAAGACCTCTGCTGTTTGAAAACATTGCATTCATTGAGAAACAATCATGCTTTTGGATACACGGGTCCTTTTCTTAGACCTTTGGCTCTTTGATTTTCGACCAGAAGCTTTTAGTTCAAACAATGAACCCAGCTCCGTCTCATCAAAGCCAACCTCTGATACTTCACCAACTAAGTGAGAGAGCAGTTGACCATCTATTGTGGCATGCAACTCCTCCTCCTCGGCTGATAAAGATTCGGGAATAAAAGAGGCTTTAGGAGTAACCGTCAAACGGTCAACCTCCATATGCCTAAGTACATTACTAGATAAATTAACCTGTTTGTTAGAATAACCCAAACTAACACCAATGTTTGCTAGTTTTTTAGACATTATAGGTGTAGAAAAAGAAAGAAATGATTTCGAAGACTTCATACCAATTGAATCAAGATTTATTTCCGCCTTCCTGCGCATTGCCTTGATCATCGAGTCCTCATCAGAGGCCGTTGCCCCAAGGGCATCGACCCCATGGCGCGAACTACGCCGCGCCGGTGTCACCTGAATCGGCGTAGCCACCTTCACGGTAGTATCCAGCCCCGCCTGGGCCAGACCTCCCCCAGATGGTCTCCCCTCCTGGGCCAAAAATGCGCCCTCCCGCAGCCCCTCCTGGGTCGCGGTTCGAAGGCCAGCATCCAGCCCTTCCTGGGCCTGATCCGTGTCGAACAGCAGACCCGCCTGGACCACTGTAGTCTCGGCAGAGGGTAGGCCCGCCGTGGCCTTACCCGCCACGCACTCCCCCACCTGGGCAGCTGTGACTGGGCCGCCTGGTACAGTAGCAGCAAGCCGCCTGCCCTAGGCATCAGCAGATGACAGCCCCTCCTAGGCCATCCGTACTCCAGCAGCCCGCCAAGCCAGCGATGAACCAGCACTCAGCAATCCCCCTGGGGCGAAGACCTCCCAGCCGACCTGCTCGCCGCCTGAAGTGCAGCCGATAACTGCGAAGGAGAAACCCTATGAGATCTACAAGCCTTCCCGCAAAGTGGAGAATCCGATGGAAGAGCGTCTAGGAGTTCTTTGCCCCGCGGAGTAGTAGGTGAAGCATTAAAGGGAGTCACCGCATAAATCGAACCCGGAGCCTGGCGAGTAAAATATGATGGTGGTGCCCCCTGCTCTGAATTCTGACCACCAGACTGTCCTGTCGAAGTGTGAGCAGAATTGATATCCGCCGGTCCAGAAGTATCCATAGCATCATCCCCATTCTTTCCAGATCCATCATCCTCAGAATCATCCTTACTCTTCCTCCACAATAGAGGTGAGAAATCGGGTTCAGGCACATAATTAGCTGGTTCTAATCTGAAGCGTAGCTCATATCCTTTTAGGTCAACCACAACATCAGACAAAAGGAAGAAACCTAAAGCATCCTTCTTCTTCTGGAAAACAGAAATATCACACATAGCAACAAGGATACGGACGACACCTCGTCGCCGAAGGCTCAGAAGATCAACATCCAAGGTAGTACCCATAAGAGAGCCAACAGTCCAAAGCCCCAGAAAATTCCGTAGAGAATGCGGAACCCCCTCAACATGCACCCAAACTTGTTCAAGGATTATCTTATGCGGAACTTCCTGAGTCTTGTAGACTGAAACAGCAAGTTGAGTCCTACCCATAGGCATCGAGAACTGGCTCCCATCCACTCTGTCTAGCACCTCAAACGAAGGAAAGCTTACCAAGTAATCATTATCCCCATAAGATAAAGCTTCCCACTTCCACTGAGATTGTACCGGACACCTTCTGGCAATCTGTTGTTGTACCACATCAGCTGAAACTGCATCTCCAGTAACTTTTATCAAAGCAATAGGTGTATGAGTAGTCTCCAAATTTCTACGGACCACACTGTCAGGAATCTGAGCAAACAACGTCTTGTCATGTCCAATCCCAGTCATAAAAGCATTAGGCCTCGGCTGTTTCAACACAGGACATCTCAAGGTTGGATGAGACTTGACATCGCAAATATAACAATAATGTGCAACTTTGCAATCCTTAGATGCATGAGTATCCACAGCGCACTTCCAACACCTCACTGGCTTCTTATTTTTCTTTGTTACAGGCATCGCCTCCGCAGCAGGTGCATCAGCCACAGCAGAATTAAAATGCATCTGATTACCATTCAAATTACCTTGAAACTGACCAGTAGGTGGGAAAGATGGTGAAGCCAGAGCGGTTGTACCAAGCGGATACCCAAATTGCTGCTGCCTAGCCATTGCAGATTGCTGAAAATTCATAGGCTGCTGCAAATTGGCTCCAGACGCAAACTGAGGTTGCGCCACACCCTGCACCGGCTTCTTCTTCTTCTTCTTCTTCTTCCTCTTCGGTATCGGCACCCCCGACGAAACAACCCCTGCATCAAAGGAGTTTGGCTGATACATTGCTTGCACGTGTCCACCAGGCACCGGCCCTTGACTATTACCAAACTGCGGCATCGGTCCCCTGTAGGGAGGTTGAAGCGGCTGCGGCTGGCTCCCTTGTGCGGCTGCATAATGCGTCGGTGGAGGTCTTAAGACGACACCCGGGGGAAACCCAACAAACGGTGGCGTCTGCGGCATTCCCCCAGCAGAAGAACTCGGAGCAGAAGGTTGGGTAGCCCTCGGCTGAGTACCAATCGGCGCAGGCATCATCTGAGCGTTTGCAGTTTGGGAGGTTGACCCAGAGGTGTCTGCACCGGCGTCCCCGCCCGCTGTGAAGGTTGACCCGCCATAGGCCTAGGGTTTCCCCCCTGGAATTGACCAGCCATCGACGGCAAAGAGACTGCTGCAGCGAACGTACGTCCAGGAACCACCGCTGAAGGAGAAGAGCTCGACGGAGACGGAAGCAGCAGCGGTGAGCGCGGACTCGACAGAGACTGCGACCCACTTTTATACATATGTTTCCTTTTTTTGTGAAAACAAAACTTGTTGTGGGTTTTTTTACTCACAGTTCCGGGTCAAAAAAACATTTTTTACATCCAGTCCATCTTCTTATAGAAAGGTTATACTTAGTTCAAGAACCACATAAAAATATTTATGATGGTGGTTGTCTCATATATACCTCCTCTTTCAGAACACTATGCATGAACGCATTTGTGATATCTAACTATCACAGACTCCATCACCTTGACACAAAAATAGCCAAAACAATTGAAACATTTGCAATCTTGACAACATGACATAGTGTTGCTTAAAACCTTTAGCTACCAATCTAGCTTTTATATCTATCAATCGAGCCATCTGCTTTCTTCTTGATTTTATAGATCCATCGGCAGTCAATAATATTTGTACCATGTTGTGGGGGAACCAATTTCCAAGTATGATTCTTCATAAGAGCTCTATACTCTAATACAACTTGCAAATTAGCTGGTTCATCAACTGAGCAAGACAAACACCAACAACAATGCCATCATTATATTATTTATGCTGAAATATACCTATCAAAACACGAGTGACTGGCCCAGAATTGGAGTCCACAACAGAAGCTCCAGTTTCGCGTTGCACACTAGATCCCGCCCCCATTCGCTGTCATCTGCGGCAGACCTACTATCATATCCCGCTGAAGAAGAATCTCTACAGCACGTGCAGAGCATCCTACGGCTGATGGTGTGGCCAATTGCTTCAGCACAAAAGATCTATAGGAGGATGACAAGGCAGGTGATCACGCTAGCATCGCACGTATGCTATCGTTGTCACATCCGACGAGACCTGCGCATGGACTCAGTGGGACATATGGTCCAGTCCGCGGATTGGGGATTGGTCATGTGATCCTAGTGAGGATTTACCCAAAGAATCTCCCTCATGTCCAGCGCCTATCTATTCTTCCTCTGATTGTGTGAGCACTGTTTTGGCTCAAATTTTTGTCACTTGCACCTCTATTCGTCTAGGAACATGCACAAGTTCAGCAATTGGTCTGATAGAAGGGTGAGTAGTAGGAGTAATTTCGACATGTAAATCATCTGCAAGTCCATCCCCATGTTTAGAATTAAAAGACGAATTAAGTAAAATATTTTTTTTTGAAACAAGGCACCAACATTTGGGTGAAGAGACTTAAATGGGCCGGGAAGACAACCTCATAAAACACAACATCACAAGAAATGTAGACACATACAATGGAGACTTCTAGATACTTAACTCCCTCTTGAAGAGTACTATAGCCAAGAAACACACAGAGTTACTAGAATGCGATAAACGGGCTAGGAAGGCTTTGCTAGGAATCATGGTTAATGAGATATGTGGGAGCCAGAAAGGCTTCATCCCAAAATTTAAGAGGCATGTATGCATTATCCAAAAGTGCTAGTCCTATTTCAAAAATATGACATTGTTTTGTTTCACCGGAGTCATTGTGCTGGCATACATGAGGATATGAACCATGATGAGAGATGCCTTCTGTTTGAAATAATGCATTCAGTTTGACATACGCTCCTCCACTTGATGTAGTAAATATGACATACACTTGATGTAGCCACAGGAACCCATACATCATGGAAGACATAATTGTAGAGGAGATGTGGTTATACTAGTGGATAGAAGATAGAGGAACTAATGGCTCTTAGCCTGCAATCACACTTGACTCTATGCTGGAATATCTAATAAAAGGAACTTTATTTTTTCTAATGATTTGACTAACAGTAGAAAATGATGGATGACATAGACGACTATGCCATTTTTCTTTTGAGGGCTTGGCGACAAGGTATGCATGCTTATGTGATTGGGATGGCCACCTATGAGGAAACAAGGGGATAAAAGACCGCCAACACATCGACCTCTATGAATTATGACCTGATCCTTGGTGGAAAAGAAGAAGGGATGAAATTTTACAACAGCATGGTTATCGTATGTGAAGTGATGAATGGAGGCAAATTTTTAGAGGAATCTGGGACATGTAAAACATTATGAGGTTGGAAACTCTAAACATGATTATGAACAAGTGAATGACCAATATGGTAAATCTCCTCACTTGCCCGTTGATCATGCTAACCTTGTTGCATACCTTGTATTTCTCGTGGATGGTCAGGTTGTCCAGCTCTGATGTGAGATGGTGTGTCGCACCGGTGTTGGAGTACCAGTTAGTATCAAGACCATAGGAAGCAACATATGCCTCCTTTTCATCATATGAGTCATCATCATTGTCGTATAGAAATCACCACCAACAATCTTCGGCGGGATGGCATTCCTTGTTGCAAAGTTTGCAAGTGACATAGACCGAAGGCCTTTGACCACTGGCATCATCCGGCGGCAGCAGAGGAGACTAGGGAGGAGATGCTGGGGCAGTAGTGGCGGCTAGGGTTTCTGCGCGAGCCACACCCCTGGAGAGCGACGAGGGAAGCCGAGACTTCGCATGTTTCTTGTCTTCACACCCTGGGTTTATTCAAAATGGGGAGTAAAAGCCTTGTCCTCTACATCAATCGATGCACACAACCTAATTTACTACTAAGTTTAAGAATACAGGTATTACAAATCACATATCACACAATATAGATATGTGAATCAACCAAAGGAAAATTACAATCTCATAAATAATGAACATCATACAATTCTCCTATGATGTTGACAACCAGTCTGCCTCTACATAATCTAAGCAACCATCAACACTAAGTGTCGTGGGAATGACCACGGCAGATACTGCAATCGGCAGCGAGTAGTAGAACATGGGGCAAGGGCAGCCAGCCATCTGCGGTGCGAGATGAGGGATGAGACACGAGGATTTACCCAGGTTCGGCCCCCAGAGGGTAAAGACCTCCTGCTAGATTGTATTATGGTGAGAGTACAATGGGGCGAGCTCGGCGGCGAGTCGCTAGGGTGTATGATGGAATGTATCCTCTATGCGTCCTCTAGGGAGGTTTATATAGACTCACCTCCCTAGGGTTTACAGATCTCAACCGAATTAGTTAAGGATTCGGTGACTCTACGACCTAGTCCGACTGGGCCTATCTCGCTTCGGCCTTCGCCCAAATGCTTGAGTCCATGCCAAATCTTGATCCAGCCGTCCGTCTCAGCCCACTCGGGCGCTTGGACCAAGAGGAACGCCATTGGGTATACCCGGTAGGCATATCCCCATCGGTAGTCCCCGAGGCCGCCGTTGATTTTTCGCAGCGTCACGGCATGAGTATGCGGGTCCAATGCGGACGTCCAGTCGAATCGGCGGCGGACTCCTGAATAAAGGAAGAACTAGTCATTTTAGTCGCAATAACGGCAACCAATCGTGTCGCAGCTCGGCGAACGGGTCGGCGAATACTCAGTCACTGTTATAGTGATCGGGTCGACGAATCGTCGAGTCGCGTGGAGCTACGAGTCGAATGGATGAAGTTGGACCGTCAATTGGGGTCAAACTAGCCGTTGGGGTAATCCAACGGTAACTTTGGCGTAATTACCGCGTAGTAACGGCTCCCGAAACTGGCGGGTAGCAACCGCTATATAAGGAGAATGATAGGCGAACGGGGAACACTTCTTCGTTCTTCCTCCGATCTCGCTCGCCTTCGTTTCCCACTCCGCATAGCGATCTAAACAATCCAGAGAGCCCCGACCTCCGCGAACTTCCAACCGATGGCCCCCTCCACCGAACCATGGGGTAGATCCAAGTGTACTAGGGCGCTACTGGCATCCTTCGAGGAGTCTGGGATCCTCCACGCCGGCAGATGGCGCATCCCCGCGGCCAGAGAGGTGACTCCGGACCCACGCGAGGGAGAGTTCATCTGCTTCGCCAGCCACCTAGAGCGGGGGTTGGGCATTCCTACTTCCCTCTTCTTTCGGCGTTTCTGCGCCTACTACGGGATCCAGCCATCGGATCTAGGTCCGCATAGTATAGAGCATCTCGCCATCTTCGTGGCGTTCTACGAGTGCTATCTGGGCTGCAGGCCCTACTTCCCCCTGTGGCAAGATCTGTTCCATGGGAGAATCAGCCGCGAAGAGTCAGGCGGCCCGACGCTAGCCGCGGGTGGTCTGACATTCCAGCTAAAGTCGAAGGCGTCGTTCTTCGACCTGATGCTGCCCGCCAAGGCGGCGAACAAATGGAAGAAGTCCTGGTTCTACGTCACCGAGTCGACTCCAGACGGCGAAGTGGCGCTTCCAAGATACTCCGCCGACCGCCCGAACTGCCGACTCCTGTGTCCAAGCTCCCGCTGGATCAACGGATGGTTGTCGACGAAATGCTGCAGACCATCCGCGGCCTGAAGAAGAAGGGCCTCCAGACCATCGACCTCTACAACTGCTGGTTCGAGCGGCAGCTCGTGCCCTTGGCCCGCCGCGAGCACTACATGTATGAGTATATGGGTAAGGACGATCCGACGAAGTCCTCCCTCGCCGAATGGCATCTCGAAGACTACACCCTGGCCCTGAAGAAGATTACCCAGGCGGTGTATCTTGACGCGAAGGCTGGGGTCGCCCCCTATACTGCAAGGCGCCCAGCTCCAACGGTAAGCCGTCATTTCGTCACCACTCGCAGTCGCAGATAGTGCATTCGCAGTTGCACTGACGTTATCTTGTTCTTATTGTAGTTGTTCCAAGTGGTGGAAGGGTGGCTTCCACCCGCAGACGACGAGAACTCGAGCTCGTCCGTCCAGGACGGGAGCGAGTCGTTGCCCTCCAAAGGCGACGCTGAGAGCGACGAAGGTGATGACGACGACGACGACGAAGACGAGCCCGTGGAAGTTGCTCCCCCAACAGTTTGCAAGACCCGCGGGCAACACCAGCGCGAGCTCGAAGCGAGTAAAAGCCTCGAGCCTCACGATGATGACGACGACGAGCTTCCCAAGCACACCTCACATCGTGAGGCCATGCCGTCGAAGAAGAAGAAGAAGAAGAAGGAGACGAAGGCTCCGCTGAAGAAGAAGGTGAAGCCGGCGAAATAGATGTCTCTGCCCCGATCTGCGACCAGTTCCGATACCACCAGCTCGACTAAGGACGCAGCAACGCGCGCGACCATGGCACCGGACGCTGCTGCCCCCATGGACGAGGTGCCTCTGGCATCATTACCACCTCCATTCGCCCCGGTCTTCGGTTTGGGGGCTCTCCAGCCGCAGCAGCCTCACCTCCGAGGGAAGCTTCCGCAGCAGTTATCACGGAAGCTCCTGCCGCGGCTTCTTCTTCAAAGAAGCCCTCAGTGTCTTGGGCACACGATGTGTTCGAGACGGGCCTCACTCGGAAGTTGGGGCCCGAGCTGGAAAGGCCGGCCAGCATCCGCACCGGTCTGCGATTCATACCAGTCGCCAAGTAAGTGTTGTTCATCTTCTTGTTTTTCGTTTTAGTTGGACAATCTTATTCATAGTGCTGCTTCGCAGGACTGGTGTTAAAAATATCGGCCATCCTTCTGTGGCCAAGGTTCCACCAGTAGTCACCGAGGCGGCCTCCTCACGGAAGAGGAAAACCGACGAAGTCGCTGCTCCCGCCGAAGGTGTCAAGAGGGCGAAAGGCGACGACGTTGTCACGGTCTCTAATGACCCGGCGGTTGCTCCGAGCGAACCTCTGACCGCGGCGGAAGTGGCCTCGAAGACCAAGGAGGCTGTTGCTTCACCCGACGTGGCCGAGCCGGCTCCGAGTGGCACAGCGGCATCTGCAGCGACCTTCCCTCGCTTCATGGCGAAGGCGGCCGCAGCGAGTGGCTCGGCTCCAATGAGCCGGATGCCTGGGGTCGCCGAGGTGGAGGTCGAACAACGTCACGGCCACACTCCGGTCGTGCTTGCATCTGTGGATGCACTGGAGCTTCATGGCATGCTAGGCGCTGCCATCCAGGTATGTCCAGTCCCCGAGGATCGGGCCACTGAATTTCAGTGGTCGGATTCTTAATGTTTTTATATTGTCCAGTCCTCGAGTGCCTAGTCGCTGAATTTCAGCGGGTGGGCACTTAGGATTTTCAATGTCCAGTCCCCGAGTGCCTAGTCGCTGAATTTCAGCAGGTGGGCACTTAGGATTTTGAATGTCCAGTCCACGAGTGCCTAGTCACTGAATTTCAGCGGGTGGGCACTTAGGAATTTTATTTTTGTTGACGTTGTGATGTGTGAGCAGGGCTTGCAGCGCGAGTCGGCCGAGCGGCTTGCTCTGAAGTGTCACTTGGAGAAGGAGCTCGTTTCCGTCCAGGAGGCGAACAAGGGGCTTCAAGAAGTTGCAGCTAAGGTGAAGGATGCCCGCCGAGGCCTTGTCCTGGTTGGTGACCTGACGGCGGCTCAATCTACTTTGAGTACAGCCGAGAAGCGAATCGCTGATCTGGAGCGTGAGCTCAAGGAGGCGAAGGCGGAAGCGAGCTCAGCGGAGGGGCCTGGCTCACGTTAGTCGCGGCGTTGTCCTCCGTCAGCTCAATGTAGTTGCCGCACGGTGAGCCCCACGGTGAGCTCAGCTCAATGTAGTTGCCGACGTCGCGGCGGAAGCTTTTGGGCTCGCATTGTGCGTGCCCGGCGTTGGCGACGAAGTCGACTCGCCCGTCACTGCGGCGCTTGCCGGTGAGGCGAGTGTTGCTGTAGCGTAGGTTGGACCGTCATCCGTTGTCGCTGCCGCTCGTACGGCGTTGGCCTCCCGACTCTTCGTCGGTTTCCTGGTTTGGATCTTCCTCCACGTACCGTTTGGCGATCTCGAGGAGGTCCGGTATGTTGTCGAGTGTGCGAGAGTGTCGCTTGAGCTTGGCGACCAAGGGCTCGTAGCGGCACGAGGTCTTGAAGCAATGGATCGCAGTGTCTGGGTGGATGCCGACCGCTATGCAGAAGTTCTTGCCACCGCTGGACCCGCTATGGTCGATTGCTGGGTCCCCGGACGACGCCTGTGTCCTCGATGGTGGTGGCGCGGTGTAGAGCACTGAAGTGCACAGCGAAGCGTCGCGATTTCCTCCCGTGAGTCGACTGCACGGGGAGGGTGTTGATCCATCGCGCACGCCCCTCCATCATCATCAAAGGGAGGTAACGGTGGCCAGCAGGTCGGTGTGTGGCTGCGATCCCCATTGCCATGAGGTATGTATCGAGCCACACGGAGGGTCGTAAGGGTCGATTTTTTCATCTCCTTCGGCGCTTGAAGTTTGGCGGGCACTTCGCCGGATCATTGGTCCGAAGCACTTGGGGCCGAGTCGACTTAGCGATCCCATCGCCGTCACGGCGATTGGTTAGGTGTGTCGTGGAGTCGGGCTGGCGTCGCCAGCTTTGGTTGTTGATGATGTGGGTGCGGGCGTCGATGGGTTGACCGCTGGCGGCGACGGTTGGTCGCTGGCATGGGGTCGTTGGTGGGAGTGGCGCGTCATGTCGATGTTGGAGCTGTAATGGCTCGTGGCGGCGCTGAGGGTGTTTGCCGCCATGGGCGGCCGCTGAGGCCGCTTCCCAAGAACGCGAGTACACTCGACCGTGAGTCGGAGCTCGCGTTTTGCTGCTCGACGGCCTTTGCGTGGCCCGACATCTTGGATCTCAGGGCGCCGCCGCCGGTGGCCGCATGTTGTCGGCCGCCGCCCGCCACGAGGTTGTCCATCGGGGTGGAGAACAAAGGGAGGTCGTTTCACGCCTCGCTCGTGAGGAGGCTACTATCTGCTGATCCTCAGAAGTGCGGTTGGGTGGAGGTGGGCGCCTATCGCCGATCTGGCGGGCCGGGCGCTTCTCCCGGTGGCGATTCGCAGACGCCGCCGCTGGCTGGGTCATTTCGCCGCCGGTTCAAGGCGCTACCGACGGGGTTCGAGCACGACCTGATTCGGCTGCTGGTGGTAGCGTGATACTCGCGCCACCGCCGAGGCGAAATTTTTCGCCGGGCTTGTTCTGCGGACTGCCTCCACCAGCTTCAGCGGAGTTCCCGACCTCCGTTGCCGTGGCGTTAGGAGGGATCAGGGTGGAGAAGGGATCCTTCGGCGGATCGGTGCCGGTCGCCATGTAGGTCGCGGCGTGGCGACCGGTCCCGTCGCGGAGGTCGGCGGAATTTTCCGACCCGGAGTCGAAGTCGAAGAGCCCAAGGATGGAGGGATCCTCGAAGTCTCCCACGTTGGAAACCTGGGTGATGGAGCCCGCGGGTGAAGCCGCGGTGATGGATCCGGCGAGTGACAACGGGGTCGCCGAGTCGGCGTCGTCGTTGAGGGCCGCGTCTTCCGCGGCCGCGGAGTTTTCGGCCATGTTGCTGTGAGCCGAGTTGTACTCGGAGGCAAGGCGATGAATCGTGCGGACCTGGCTCTTGGAGAGCCGATCACGTGGTGGCGACTCGCGGATGCGAGCCGAATCCTCCGAGATGATGACGTCGGCGAGTCCGACGAAGAGGCTAATCGTGCTGACCGGCAAGATCACGCTGTGCGTGACGGGTCGCGCCGCCGGGACGTAGCTGCTCGGCAAGATTTGGAGCATCTTGCCGATCGCTATCATGCGGCCGGTGGTGACCGTCTCGTTGTTGGGCAGATTGGATCTCGCCGCAGAACACCGGCCAGACCGTCCAGGCCCCATGGTGGGCGCCACTGTCGTGGGAATGGTCACGGCAGATGCTGCAATCGGCAGTGAGTAGTAGAACAAGGGGCAAGGGCGGCCAGCCATCTGCGGTGCGAGATGAGGGCGGAGACACAAGGTTTTACCCAGGTTCGGCCCCCCGGAGGGTAAAGACCTACCCGCAAGATTGTATTATGATGGTGGTACAATGGGCGAGCTCACGGCTAGGCGGCAGTCGCTTGGGTGTATGATGGAATATCTCTACACGCCTGTAGGAGGTTTATATAGTCTTACCTCCCCTAGGGTTTACATATCTCAACCGAATCAGTTAAAGCTTCGGTAATCATTTAACCTAATCCGACTGGGCCTATCTACTCGTCTGGGACTTTAGCTTCCAGTCGCCTTGATCCGCACCGGGCCTTGATCCAGTCGCCGTCTTGCAGGCCCACTCGCCAGTTCCTGGGCCAGTAGGAAACGTCCTGCTGGGCACACCCCGGTAGGCATATCCCCATCAGCTGTTGTTACGCCTGCCGCTGAAGAGCGGAAAGTGTCCGACACACTCGTTGCTAGGATGCAGAACGACTTCTCCTCTCTTCAAAGCTTCATCACGGGCCTCTGTCGTCCGCTAATTGGTAAACCTTTCTTCCTCTTCCCTCTGCCTGCAACGACTGCGTTGTGAAGTCGTTGGTGTGCTCACTGCCTGCTTTTGTTCCACAGGCCGGATTACTGATAACTTGGAGGAGGCGTAGTCATACGACGCGCGATAGTGTGTGACCACCCTGGTCGACTCGGCCGCATTGTCCGCGACTTGCATTCGAGCATATCTTCAGGAGATATCGCCCAAGGAGGTGATCCCCAGCGACCTCGTCGAAGTATGGCGCTACCTGGAGAAGGATCCGTCAGTCGTCGAATTCATGACGCGGTCGGCCTTCCGGCGCGGGGCGGCGACGGCGCTCAGCCTTGGGCTTGCTCATTTCCCGGAGGAATTCGACCTTGACGATGTGACGAGCGGCTACCCCTCGTCCACGGGCTCTGTGGAGATTGCCGAGGTGTTGAAGCTGACGGACTGGGCCGCGGTGTATTCCGATCACGTTTGGGCGATGGGCGACCTCCTCCCCTATCAGGAGATGATTGTCGCCCCCAACGATCCTGAACCGAAGCATCGGGACTTCAAGGTCGAGCAGCCGTTCCGTGCGGCGATGGAGGGCGAGTTGACGATGTACCCATCGAACCCGTACGTGCCCTTCATCCGTAGTCACAGGGAGGGTGGCGCGTCTGCATCAAAACCTGCTGAGTAGAAGTGTTTTGCCCTTGGGCGTTAGTGCAGGATAACTATTAAACTTTCCTTGTATTTTGGAACAACTTTGTGCTACTATAAAGGAAACTCGTATTATTGTGTTATTCGCTTTGTGATTTTGGGTTTTGATTGAACGAGTCCCCGAGCGCGTCCGCCCTTTTTATGGGGTTTACCTCGTTGTTTATATGTTTGTTAACTTTTAGTGAGTTGAGGTCGACTCGCCATGGCTCGGAAAGCCAGTCTCAAGGCGACTCCTAGGGGTGCTCTTTACTTGACCGTTTTCCTGGGCGCGAACGAGGTCGGGTTGCCGAGTCCCCGAGCGTGGTACTTGGTGGTTCTAGTCGCAGCTCCAAGGTAGGTGAGGACTAAGCGCGTAGTTGTTTGCGCGTCTCTCCTGCCTGATCCGGAGGATCAGTCGCGTGGCGAGTCCTGAGCGTGCTCTCATACTTGGCGTTTTTCCCTAGTCGCTCGTATTTGGCTGTGTGTCGGCCCCGAGAGTGGTACTTGGCTGTTCGAGTCGCCGTGCCAAGGATGCGGAGGACTTGGTCGCTGTGAGGAGCTACTGCAGTTGTCTTGGCTCGGTGAGCCAGTCGGGCTAGGCGACTCCAATGGGGCTCCGGGTTGGCGTTTTTTGTGGACGTTACGAGGCCTGGAGTTTTCCAGTGCCCTCGTGCCGCACTACTTGGCCGTGTCGGTCGCTTTACCAGAGGTTGACTTCTGCGAATAGCATAACGCTGTTATTACGAGTGCGAGTGGCACAAGACGTGGAGAGTAGACGCAATTTGCGGTAACCGATCTGTTTTATTTCATAGTGGGTGGAGAGTACATGTATGGAGTTCTAGGAGTAGAACTTCCGTAGGAGGTTTACGTTCCACGGCCGCTTGACGTCGAGTTTCCTGTCTCCTCGGACGTCGGTAAGGTAGTAGGTGCGTTGCCTAGGACTCGCCCGATGGCGAATGGTCCCTCCCAAGGGGGGGAGAGCTTGTGCATGCCCTTCTTGTCCTGGATGAGGCGTAGTACCAGGTCGCCCTCCTGGAAAGTGCGAGTCCTTACTCGCCGGCTATGGTAGCAGTGGAGCCCTTGCTGGTAGATGGCAGTGCGAGAGCGAGCTAGGTCGTGTGCCTCGTCGAGCTGGTCGACTCCGTCTTGTCGTGCGAGTTCGTTTGCAACCTCCGTGTAGTTGACCACCCTTGGCGAGTCGTGCTCGAGGTCGGTGGGCATGACTGCCTCGGCGTCGTACACCATGAAGGGTGTAAACCCTGTCGACCTGTTGACGGAGGTGTGGATGCCCCAGATGACGTAGGGTAGCTCCTCGACCCAGCACCAGGCGGTGCGCTCGAGTGGTACTTGGAGCCGTGGCTTCAGGCCATGGAGGATGCTCGATTGGCGCTCGCCGGCCGTTGGACTCGGTGGGCGATCGAGGCGAGGTCGAGTCGAATGTGGTGTTCCTCGAACTCGCCATGGCTCCTTTGGCGGTTGGTGCCGTTGTCCGTGATGATGCTGTTTGGGAACCCGTAGCGATAGATGAGCTCGCTGAGGAACTTGGTGGCGGTCTTCCGTCGCATTTTACCGGGCTTGGCCTCCACCCATTTTGTGAATTTGTCGATCGCGACTAGGAGGTGGGTGAAGCCGAGGGGCCTTCTTGAAGGCCTACCATGTCCATGCCCCACGGCAACGACCAGGTGATGGGATTGTCTTGAGCCGAGCTCGGCACGTGGGTCTGGTTGGCGTATTTCTGGCATCCAACGCACCGCTGGACAATGTCGACAGCGTCTGCGTGTGCGGTGGGCCAGTAGAAGCCGTGTCGCATAGCCTTTGCGACCAGAGAGCGGGCGCCGGCGTGGTGTCCGCAGTCGCCGGAGTGAATATCTTGGAGGATTTTGCGTCCTTCAGCGGGTTGAACGCAGCATTGGAACACGCCGGTCACGCTGCGCTTGTGGAGCTCGCTGTTGATGATGACGAAGGATTTTCAGCGGCGTGCTATCATCTGGGCGTCCGTTTCATTCGCCGGCAGGGTGCCTCCCTCCAAGTAGGCAATGTATGGCGCGGTCCAGTCGTTTGGCTCGGCGATTAGTGTGACCAGGGCTGCCTCTGGTTGCAGCGGGATTCCGATGTCGATCTCCCTTGGGGGAGAGACGGAAGGCTTGGTGATGGTGTCGAGGAAGACGTCGGCGGGTGGTGTGAGTCGGGCCGAGCCGATGCGAGAGAATGCGTCGGCTTCCTCGTTCTTCCGCCTGTCAATCCTCTCGACGGAGTAGCCTGCGAAGTGTCCACCCAGCTTGTCCACTGCTTGGCGGTATGCCGCCATGCTGGGGGAGACGGCGTCGCAGGTGCCAGCGACTTGCCCGGCGACGAGGTCGGAGTCTCCGTAGCAACGCAGGCGGTTGACGTTCATCTCCTTGGCAGCTCGCATGTCGTGGAGTAGCGCCTCGTACTCGGCCATGTTGATGGTGCAGGGGGTGAAGTCGAGGCAGAGGACGTAGCGGAGCTTGTCGCCCTTCGGAGAAGTTAGCACGATCCCTGATCCTGCACCGTCCGTGTTCTTGGAGCCGTCGAAGTGTAAGCTCCAGTAATGGAGGTATGGCAGCTTTCTCTGTTGGCCTCCTCGGCGGATGAAGTCTGCGAGCCAAGTGACTTGATCGCCTTGCGCGGCTCGTACTTGATGTTGTGGACGCCGATCTCGACGGCCCACTTGGCGACTCGCCCGATCGCCTCACGGTTGCGGATGATGTCCTACGACGGTGCTGAGGAGACGACCGTTATCGGGTGCTCCTCGGAAGTAGTGCAGCGCTCCAGTGCTCTGAAGACCACGTATCCCAATTTCTGGTATTGCGGGTAGCGCTGGCGCGACTCGGTGAGGACTTCGCTGATGTAGTACACTGGTCGCTGCACCGGGCGCTCCTTTCCTTCCTCTGGTCGTTCGACGACCATGACGGCGCTGATGACACGTTCGGAAGCCGCGACGTAGACCAGCATGGGTTCCTTGTCGATGGGGGCGGCGAGTAGCGGTGCTACGAGTAGCACCTTCTTGAGGTCACAGAGCGCGTCATATGCCTCCTTGTCTCACTGGAAGGTGGGGTTCTTGCGCGTAGATTGGGCGAGGGCATCGCTTACCAACCGGGATGAAGCGACTGATAGCCGCGACTCGCCCGTCCAGCTTCTGGACGTCGCGCAGGCACTCGGGTTTGCCGAGTCGAGCGATCGTGTCGATCTTGGTGGGGTTCGCTTCGATCCCGCGCTTGGAGACAACGTATCCCAGTAGCTGTCCAGCTGGTACACCAAAGGTGCATTTGCCTGGGTTTAGCTTTATCTGTAGGGTTTCGTAGCTTGGAAAACAAAAATTTTCTATCGCATACAAACAAATAAGCCAAGATCTATCTACTAGATTGTAGCAACGAGTTGATGGAATAACTCACCCTCGAAGATTCCAAAGTGTTTAACGAGAGCGGATTCTCGTGGGTGATGTAGTCGATTTCCCGATCTCAAGATCGCGTGAGACGATCCTTCCCAAGGCCATGCTCCAAGCGCTCCCGCACGGTCACACGTTCGCACTGACGAAGACCTTCCTCTCCTTGTTCCAGCAGGCAGGAGGTTGTAGCACTCTCTCGCGATTCCGAAGACAACGGCGTGGTACCGAAGTAGAGGGAGATCTCGCAGGCTTCTTGCCGAGCGAGTATGGTGGAGTATGAGAGAGTCCTCGGCGATCTAGGGTTTAGACACCCGAGGAGGGGCTAGGCCTGGCTAGGTTTGCTAGGCGGCGGCTGTCAGAGGGCGGCAGGTGGCGGCCATGGCTTAGGGTTTGGAGGTATGGATCTTGTGTGTCTAGGAGGGGAGCCCTGCCCCTCCTTATATAGGTGGAGGGGGCCGGGCAAGGGGAGGGGAGTCCCTCCCCAACTCAGCTTGGTGGTGCGCCGGTGGTGGGAGGAGGAACTCCTCCCACAAGTCGGTTTCCACCTCTCTCTCCACTTCCCAAAAATAGTCGTTTGACTTTCAAACTAGGATTTTAATAAACCCTCTATTTTGTTCAGCGATGACACCGAGTACATGATGCAATCATACCAACTTGATATAACACATTCATGTACCCTTCCCCTCCGGAGTGCCGTACATTCCGGAACCTTCTAGAACATTCCCGATGAAAACACTGGAACCATTCTCCAACTCCGAAACAAGACTTTCCTTATATGAATCTTATTCTCCGGACCATTCCGGATCTCCTCGTGATATCCCGAATCCCATTCGAGACTCCGACCAACATTCGGACTCTTTCTCATCATTCCATAACTACTCAAACAACGTCGAATCCTTAAGTGTGTCTCCCTATGGTTCGTGAATTATGCGGACATGATCGAGACACTTCTCCGAACAATAACCAATAGAGGAATCTGGAAATTCATATGGCTCCTACATATTTCTATGATTACTTTGCGATCGAATGAACCACTTACATACAATATCAATTTCCCTTTGTCTCACGATAGTTTACTTATCCGAGGTTATGATCGTCGGTATCTTTGCATACCTAGTTCAACCTCGTTACCGATAAGTACTATTTTCTCGTTCCCGTGATATGTGATCCCTTGTGAGCCAGTCACATGCTTGCAAGCTAATTGGATGACATTTCACCGAGAGGGCCAAGAGTATATCTATCCGTCATGTGGATGGACAAATCCCACTCTTGATCCATGTGTTTCAACCAATAATTTCCGAACACTCAATGCCACCTTTATAGCCACCCAGTTACGGTGTGGTGTTTGATGTCATCAAAGCATCCATCCGTTAAAGGTGATATGCATGATCTCATGGTCGAAGGAATTAGATTACTATGTATCAGAAAGCATATAGCAATTGAACTATTAAAATGACTTGATATTTATGCTACGCTTATCTATAGGAGTATGTCCACCATATCATTCTCCTAACGATATGATCTTGTTGTTAATAACATCTCAATATTCATGATAGGTAAACCACAATCATCTATTAACCAACAAGCTAGTATTATAAAGAGGCTTTACTAGGGACTCTTATTTTAGTTTACAAATCACACAAGTATTAATGTTTCCTTGTTAATACTATTATAGCATGAATGTAAACATTTATCATAAACACAAAGATATAATAATAACTACATTTATCATTGCCTCTAGGGCATATCTCCAACAGTCTCCCACTTGCACTAGAGTCATCTAATCTAGATTACATGGTAATATACCGAACACCCATGGCAGTTTGGTGCTGGTCATGTTTTGCCCTCGGGAGAGGTTTAGTCAACAGATCCGCCACATTCAGATATGTCTGTACTTTGCAAATATTTATGTCCCCATCTTGGACATGTTCTCGAATAGCGTGAAAACGTAGCTTGATGTGCTTCAGCTTCTTGTGTGACCTTGGTTCTTGCACATTGGCTATGGCGCCCATGTTATCACAATAGATAGACATTGGGTCCAGCGCACTAGGAACCACACTCAGCTCTGTAATGAACTCTTTCATCTATATCGCTTCTTGTGAAGCCTCCGAAGCAGCCATGTATTCAGATTCAGTTGAAGATCTCGCCACAACGCTTTTCTTTGCACTCCTCCAGCTAACTGCTGCACCATTCAAAATAAATACGTATCCAGATTGTGATTTAGAATCATCTGGACCGGTGTTCCAACTAGCATCGGTGTAACCATTAACAACGAGCTGTTCATCACCTCCATAAGAAAGAACCATATCCTTAGTTCTTCTCAAGTACTTAAGGATGTTTTTGACCGTTGTCCAATGATCCACTCCTGGATCACTTTGATATCTGCTAGTTAAACTAACAGCATATGTAATGTCGGGTCTAGTACATAGCATGGCATACATTAGAGATCCTATGGCTGAGGCATAGGGAGTCTTACTCATCCTTTCTCTATATTCTGCCGATGTCGGACTTTGATTTTTACTCAAGGTCGTATTGGGCAACATGGGCAAGAACCCTTTCTTGCAATCTTACATTCCAAACCTCTTTAGAACTTTGTCCAAATATGTACTTTGTGACAATGATATTTGGCGTCTTGATCTATCTCTATAAATCTTTATGCCTAATATGTAAGCTGCTTCACCAAGATCCTTCATTGAAAAACTATTATTCAAATATTCCTTGACACTATTAAGAAGGTCTACATCATTCCCAATCAACAATATGTCATCTACATATAGTATTAAGAATGCTACAGAGCTCCCACTCACTTTCTTGTAAATACAAGCTTCTCCATAAGTTTGTACAAAACCAAAACTTTTGATTACTTTATCAAAACGTTGATTCCAACTTCGGGATGCTTGCTTCAATCCATAGATGGACCGTTGAAGTTTGCATACCTTGTTAGCATCTTTAGGATCGACAAAACCTTTGGGTTGCATCATATACAACTCTTCATCAATGTCTCCATTGAGGAATGTTGTTTTGACATCCATCGCCATATCTCATAATCATAATATGCGATTGCTAACATAATCCTTAGAGACTTTAGCTTCGCTACTGGTGAGAAAGTCTCATCGTAGTCAACTCCTTGAATTTGTCGAAACCCTTTTGCGACAAGTCGAGCTTTATAGACAGTAACATTACCATCATCATCTGTTTTCTTCTTGAAAATCCATTTGTTCTCGACAGCCTTCCGGCCATCCGGTAAGTCCACCAAATTCCATACTTGGTTTTCGTACATGGATCCAATCTCGGATTTCATGGCTTCTTGCCATTTATTGGAATCTGGGCTCATCATCGCTTCCTCATATGTCTCAGGGTCATCGGTGTTGTCCACCAACATGACACTCATAATGGGATCATACCAATCTGGAGTGGTACGAGTTCTCATTGACCTGCGAGGCTCTGTAGCAACTACAACCGAAGTGTCATGATCATCATCATTAGCTTCCTCTCTTATTGGTGCAGGCACCACAGGAACTTCTTCCGGTGCTGCCCTACTCGCAATTTCGAGAGAAGGTTCGACAACCTCGTCGAGTTCTACTTTCCTTCCAGTCACTTCTTTCGAGAGAAATTCCTTCTCTAGAAAGGATCCATTCTTGGCAACGAAGATTTTGCCTTCGGATCTATGATAGAAGGTATACCCAATAGTTTCCTTCGGGTATCCTATGAAGACGCATTTTTCCGCTTTGGGTTCAAGCTTGTCCGGTTGTAACTTCTTTACATAGGCTTCGCAACCCCAAACTTTAAGGAACGACAATCTAGGTTTCTTCCCAAACCATAATTCATACAAAGGTCGTTTCAACGGTTTAGATGGTGCCCTATTTAAAGTGAATGCGCTGTTTCTAATGCATAACCCCAAAATGATAGCGGTAAATGTAAGTGACATCATACAACGAACCATATCTAAGAGAGTTCGATTACGCTCGGACACACCATTCTGCTGTGGTGTTCCGGTGTCAATTGTGAAAGTATTCCGCATTTCTTCAAATGCTCGCCAAACTCGTAACTTAGATATTCACCTCCACGATCAGAACGTAGAAATTTAATCTTCTTGTTACGTTGATTCTCTACCTCACTTTGAAATTCCTTAAACTTTTCGAAAGTTTCGGATTTATGTTTCATGAAATAGATATACCCATATCTACTCAAGTCATCCGTGAAGGTAAGAACATAACGATAACCACACATGATGCTACACTCATTGGACCACACACATCGGTATGTATGATTTCCAATAAGTCCGTAGCTCGCTCCATCATACCAGAAAATGGAGTCTTAGTCATTTTACCCATCATACATGCTTCGCATCTATCAAGCGATTCGAAATCAAGTGATTCAAGAAGTCCATCGGAATGGAGTTTCTTCATACACTTCACTCCAATGTGACCAAGACGACAGTGCCACATATAGGTCGAGTTATCGCTCGATTTCAAACGTTTAGCCTCAATGTTATTAATATGTGTATTTCCACTATCGAGATTCAATAAGAATAGACCATCTATCAAAGGTGCATGTGCATAAAACATATTACTCATATAAATCGAACAACCATTATTCTCGGACTTAAACAAGTAACCGTCTCGCAATAAACAAGATCCCGATATAATGTTCATGCTTAACGCAGGCACCAACTAACAACTATTTAAGTATAAAACTAATCCCGATGGTAGATGAAGGGGTAGCATGCCGATCGCGATCACATCAACCTTTGATCCGTTTCCCACGCGCATCGTCACCTCGTTCTTCGCTAGCTTCCGTTTATTCTGCAGCACCTGTTACGAGTTACAAATATGAGCAACCAAACCGGTATCAAATACCCAGGCACTATTACGAGTACTAGTGAGATACATATCAATAACATGTATATCAGATATACCTTTCTTCTTGATGTTGCCGTTCTTCAAATCCGCCAAGTACTTTGGGCAATTCCGCTTCCAATGACCTTCTCCCTTGCAGTAAAAGCACTCAGTATCAGGCTTAGGTCCAGCCTTGGTCTTCTTCGTTGGCGTGGTAACTTCTTACCACCCTTCTTGAAGTGTCCCTTCTGCTTAGACTTGCCTTTCTAGAATTTGGTGGTCTTATTGACCAACAACACTTGGTGCTCTTTCTTGATCTCCACTTCTGCAAATTTCAACATGGCAAAGAGTTCTGGCAACGTCTTGTTCATGTTCTGCATGTTGTAGTTCATCACAAAGTTCTTGTAACTTGGTGGTAGTGATTGGAGGACGTGGTAAATCCCCAAAGCATTAGGAATCACTATACCCAAGCTTTGAAGTTTGTTTGCGTGCCCAGACATCTTAAGCACATGCTCACTGACAGAGCTGCCCTCTTCCAGCTTGCAGTTAAAGAACTTTTCAGAAGCCTCATAGCTTTCAATTGCCGCATGAGTCTCAAAAATCAATTTGAGATCCTCGACAATATCATATGGGTCTGAATTCTGAAACCTTTTCTGAAGCTCCGATTCTAAACCATACAAGATAGCACACTGAACTGTGGAGTACTGAGTCTTCCGAGTGAGGTAAACATTCTTTACTTCATCGGCAGCATCAGCTGCAGGTGGGTCACCCAGCGGTGCATCCAGCACATAGGTCAAATTACCAGCTGTGAGGACAATCCTCAAATTGCGGAACCAATCCGCGAAGTTGCTTCGATTGTTTCTCAACTTTTCTTTCTCTAGGAACGCATTAAAATTAATGGTAGGGGCTTCCATTGATCTACAACATATTTGCAATAGTTTAGACTAAGTTTATGACAAATTGAGTTCAAATTAATAATAAAATTAATCTAGGTGAACTCCCATTCAAAACAATATCTCTCACATTGTTTTAGTGATCACACGAACCAAATCCACCACATCAACACCGATCATCACGAGAGTTGATATAGTTTCAATGGCGAACAATCGACATGTTCATCATATCTACTATATGATTCATGCTTTACCTTTCGGTGATCCATGTTCCGAGACCATGTCTGTACATGCTATCCTCGTCAAGATCAAACCTTAGTTTCCGCATGAGCAAATCTGGCTTGCTCACGTTGTATACACTTGCGGAATCTAACACACCCGATCATCACGTGGTGCTTCGAAACAACAAGCTTTAGCAACGGTGCTAACTAAGGGTGAACACTTTATGACTTGAAATTCATGTGCATGAGGGATCATCTTATAATGCTACCGTCGTCTACTAAGAAATACAAGATGCATAAAGGATTAACATCACATGCAATTCATAATATGTGATATGATATGGCCTTTTCTTCTTTGTGCTTCCGATCTCCATCTTCAAGCATGAACATGATCTCCATCATCACCGCATTGCATCAAGGTCAATGATGCTTCTTCATGGTTGTCGCCCACCGCTTCAACTATTACAACTACTTTGAATAGACACGCTGGTCTTAACATAAATTAAAGACAACCATATGGCTCTGCCGTTGCCAACTTACAATAAGGAACATTGCATACATCAAATATAATCACAATCATGGCCATATCACATCATCAGACACCTGCAAAACAAAGTTAGACGCCTCTACTTTCTTTGCATATTTTACGTGGTTTGGGGCTTTCAATAAGTGTCGTTCTAACTTACGAACATGAACCACAACATTGATACTAGTATTGTTAATCACCCGTTGTAAATTGGATCTTAACTATGCTAGGAGAAACAGGCACCCGTGAAGCCACTTATGCAATACAAGTTGCATGTCAAGCGTGGAGCAAGTCTCATGAACGATGTCATGTAAGGTTAGCCCGGGCCGCTTCATCCCAACATCCCGCAAGATGCAAAGCACACAAGAAGCAATCGACAATAAAAGCATCAACGCCCACAATGACCATTATGTTCTACTCGTGCAACAGATCTACATATAGACACGGCTCTGATACCACTGTAGGGTTTCGTAGCATGGAAAACAAAAAATTTCTATCGCATACAAACAAATAAGCCAAGATATATCTACTAGATTGTAGCAACGAGTTGATGGAATAACTCACCCTCGAAGATTCCAAAGTGTTTAACGAGAGCGGATTCTCGTGGGTGATGTAGTCGTACTCTTCCCGATCTCAAGATCGCGTACGATCCTTCGGCGCTGCTCCGGCAGCGCTCCGATGGTCACACGTTCGGATTTCGGCAAAGACCTTCCTCTCCTTGTTCCAAAGAAGCGGAGGTTGTAGCACTCTCCTCGTGATTCCAAGACGGCCTGGCAGTACCAGTAGAGGGAGATCTCGCAGGCTTCGCCTTGGCCGGAGCGAGTATGGTGGAGTATGAGAGAGTCCCTCGACGATCTAGGGTTTAGACACGCCGAGGAGGGGCTAGGCCGCGGCTAGGGTTGCTAGGCTGGCCGGTTTGCCCTAGGGCGGCAGCAGTGGCGGGCGGGCAAGTGTGCCGTGGCTTAGGGTTTGGAGGTATGGATCTTGTGTGTCTAGGAGGGGAGCCCTGCCCCTCCTTATATAGGTGGAGGGGCAGGGAGGAGTCCTCCCCAACTCAGCTTGGTGGTGCGCCGGTGGTGGGAGGAGGAACTCCTCCCACAAGTCGGTTTCCACCTCTCTCTCCACTTCCCAAAAATAGTCGTTTGACTTTCAAACTTGGCGTTTGACTTTTCAAACTAGGATTTGAATAAACCCTCTATTTTTTTCAGCGATGACACCGAGTACATGATGCAATCATACCAACTTGATATAACACATTCATGTACCCTTCCCCTTCGGAGTGCTGGACATTCCGGAACCTTCTAGAACATTCCCGATGAAAACACCGGAACCATTCTCCAACTCCGTAACAAGACTTTCCTTATATGAATCTTATTCTCCGGACCATTCCGGATCTCCTCGTGATATCCTGAATCCCATTCGAGACTCCGAACAACATTCGGACTCTTTCTCATCATTCCATAACTACTCAAACAACGTCGAATCCTTAAGTGTGTCTCCCTACGGTTCGTGAATTATGCGGACATAATCGAGACACTTCTCCGAACAATAACCAATAGAGGAATCTGGAAATTCATATGGCTCCCACATATTTCTACGATTACTTTGCGATCGAATGAACCACTTACATACGATATCAATTTCCCTTTGTCTCACAATAGTTTACTTATCCGAGGTTATGATCGCTCGGTATCTGCATACCTAGTTCAACCTCGTTACCGATAAGTACTCTTTTCTCGCTCCGTGATATGTGATCCCTTGTGAGCAGTCACATGCTTGCAAGCTAATTGGATGACATTTCACCGAGAGGGCCTGTAGTATATCTATCCGTCATGTGGATGGACAAATCCCACTCTTGATCCATGTGTTTCAACCAATAATTTCCGAACACTCAATGACACCTTTATAGCCACCCGATTCACGGTGTGGTGTTTGATGTCATCAAAGCATCCATCCATTAAAGGTGATATGCATGATCTCATGGTCGAAGGAATTAGATTACTATGTATCGTAAAGCATATAGCAATTGAACTATTAAAATGACTTGATCTTTATGCTACGCTTATCTATAGGAGTATGTCCACCATATCATTCTCCTAACGATATGATCTTGTTGTTAATAACATCTCAATGTTCATGATAGGGAAACCACAATCATCTATTAACCAACAAGCTAGTATTATAAAGAGGCTTTACTAGGGACTCTTATTTTAGTTTACAAATCACACAAGTATTAATGTTTCCTTGTTAATACTATTATAGCATGAATGTAAACATTTATCATAAACACAAAGATATAATAATAACTGCATTTATTATTGCCTCTAGGGCATATCTCCAACATTATCTTGTACTTCCGCAGGTTGGCGAATGTTTCCGCCAGGTCAGCGAGTAGGTCATTCTGGCGAGCGGACTTCACCACCACGTCCTCTATGTAGACGTGGATATTGCGGCCAATTTGGCTCGCAAGGCACTCCTTCATGCACCGCTGGTAGGTCGCCCCGGCGTTCTTGAGGCCGAAGGTCATGGCAGTGTAGCAGAAGGCTTCGAATGGCGTGATGAACGCCGTTTCTTCTTCGCCTCGACGGCCATTTTGATCTGGTTGTACCCGAGTAGGCGCCGAGGAAGCATAGCGACTCGAGCCCGTGGTGGAATCGATGATTTGGTCGATCCGGGAGGACAATTGCTCCTTCGGCAGGCGCTGTTTAAGTTTGTGTAATCGATACACATCCTCCAGGTCCCGTTTTTCTTCTCGACCAGGACTGGGTTTGCCAGCCACTTGGAGTACTTGACTGGCCGGATGAAGCCTGCAGCGAGTAGACGCTGCACCTCCTCGGCGATGGCTCAGCGGCGCTCTTCATTGAAGGGCCGCAGCGATTGCTTGACAGGTCGCACTTTGCGGTCAGCGTTGAGTTTGTGCTCAGCGAGTTCCCTCGGGACACCAGGCATGTCAGAGGGCTTCCACGCGAAGATGTCCCTGTTCTCACGGAGGAACTCGATGAGCGCGCCTTCCTATGTTGGGCTCATGCCCGTCCCGATCGTCACCGTCTGGCTGGAGTCGCCTGGGACCAGCTCGACGTTGCAGGTATGCGTCGTTTCCTCGAAGGCGGTGGGGTTGCCGCCCTCCGAGTTGGGCTTCTTGAGTATGGTGGGGTCGTCGTTGTTGACCCCGCTCGCGTACTTGGCGATCTCGTCGGCGTGGTTGGCCTCTACCGCGATGACGGCGTCGGCGAGTTCGGCTCCTTTGGCCTCGCACTCGGCGGCCATGTCGGGGTCGCCGTGGATGGTGATGACGCCGCACGGCCCGGGTAGCTTCATCGTGTTGTACGCGTAGTGGGGTGCTGCCATGAACTTGGCGAACGCCTGGCGCCCCAGGACGCAGTGGTAGGGGCTGTCGAAGGGCACCAGCTCGAAGACGATCTGCTCGGTGCGGAAGTTTGCCGTTGTGCCGAAGGTGACTGGCAGCGTCACCTTGCCGATCGGGTATGCCTTCCGACCAGGGACGATGTCGTGGAACATGGTGTAGGTCGTCTCGATCATCGACTGCGGGAGCCGCAGTCGCCTGAAGGTGTCCAGGTACAGGATGTTGATGGAGTTGCCGCCGTCCATCAATGATTTGGGGAGCCAGTAGTATCCCACCTTGGGCTTGACCACCAGGGCGACTCGGCTCGGATACTCGATCCGTGGCGAGTGGTCCGCGTGGCTCCAAGTGATTGGTTGCTCATACCAGTTGAGGAACTGGGGGATATCTATCTGGGCCACCGTGTTGACGGCGACGGCACGGGCGATGACCTTCTTCTCGCGCTTCGTGTTGAAGCCTGTGAAGGTGTGGAACGAGCCGGCGATGCTGCCAAATTTTCCGCCGTTTGGCGGGTTTATTGTCGGGGTCTTCCCGCGCGCGCCATGCCTTCTCGATCTCCTTGAGAGAGTGGCAGTCAGCGGTCGTGTGCGTGGCGGGCTTTCCTTCCCTGATGTGAAATACACAAGGTTGGTTAAGAAGGGCCACGGGGTCGAATCTCGGCTTCGCCTTGTAGTTGCCATCGTCGCGGCGTTGTCCCCCGTCGCGGCGGAAGCTCTTGGGCTCGCGCTACGCGTATCCAGCGTTGGCGACGAAGTCGACTCGCTCGTCACTGCGGCGCTTGCCGGTGAGGCGATTGTTGATGTAGCGTAGATCGGGTCGTCTCCCATTGTCGTGGCCGCTCGTGCGGTGGTGTCCTCCCGACTCATCGTCGGTTTCTTGGTTTGGGTCCTCCTCCGTGTACCTTTTTGCGATCTCCAGGAGATTCGGTATGTTGTCGAGTGTGCGGTACGCTCGTTTGAGCTTGGCGACCAGGAGCTCATAGCGGCACGAGGTCTTGAAGCAGTGAATCGCGGTGTCTGGGTGGATGCCGACCGCGTTGTACCACAGATCTTGCCACCGTTGGACCCAGCTGCGGGTCGACTCACGGGGTCCCTGGGCGCACCATTCCAGGTCCTCGATGGTAGTGGCGCGGGTGTATGAACCCTCGAAGTGCCTGACGAAGGCCTCGCGCATCTCTTCCCAGGAGTCGATGCTATCCACGTGAAGACTGTTAATCCACTGCCTGCATGCCCCCTCCATCATCAGGGGAAGGTAGCGAGCGGCTAGTAGATCGGTGTGGCCGGCGATCCCCATCGCCATGAGGTTGGTATCCAGCCACACGGAGGGATTGTACGAAGGGTCGTTGACGAGGTTTCATCTCATCAATGCCCATTGTTATGGACTTGGGTTTTGGAGAAGATGGGGATGCTGGAGATCGTGGAATGGTTAGCAAACAAGCAACATGGGGACACAAGGTTTACCCAGGTTCAGGCCCCCGGAGGGAAAACCCTACTCCGCTTATGCGCTCTTGATTACGCGGAACTGAAGGTTCTGAGGGTGCAGATGCAATCTGGCGTGGAGGTGTGTATGCGAAAGTATGAGGAGGAAATCTAGGTCGTGACCTCCGGGCCTTTATATAGGCTTAGGCAGGTCCCGGGCATAGACCTAGTCGGTTACAAGTTCTAGGGTTTTACCCCTTTGAATTTCCTATGTATTCTAGTCTTGCTCTCCAAGGATCCGAAGGCGTCATGGGCCTTGGCCACCCGAAAGTCTTCATGGGCCGGCGTATATTTGCCGTGGGCCTTCCTTGGGCTGGACCAGGTATGCTGAGATCATGTACCCATGGGGTATAACCATGTCAGTAGCCCCCGAGTGTTCAGTCGAATCGTAGATTTGGCTGAGGACTCTGCAATCTTTCGGGAGCAACTATGTATTTCAATAGTTCCTGTGCAGGGATTGTTGATGCGTGTGCCTGACTCACCCGACATATCAGGGTCAGTTAACTGTCTTAGGACGAAACAACACGATCTTCTTCAGGTTGGGAGTCCCTCAACTCGAACCCGGAACATATGCTGGCGTAATTCGACTCAGGCCGCGGAGGACTTACAGGAGTGGAATTCCAGTGAATGTAACTGATCCACCCAACGCGTCCGTAGGGATTTTTCATCGCACTTGTTAGCACGGGTTTTTACTAGCAGTGCGCAGTCGTGTGCGTTACCAGGCCATCAGATAATATCTGTAGGTCTTATCTTTGTGTCGCAGACACAGCATCCAAATGTTTATCACCGCGGAGGTGTTTCGGGTGGCCAAGGAGAACGTTGCTCACTTATCGTTTGATTGGGGCAGAGTTGCCGAAAAGTTTTTGCATGTGGATCCGAAGGATAGCGGTCGAAGAATTCATAGGGTGCGCGACCAGCGCTCCCTATGGGAGTAGCCCCCGAGTGTCTGTTCGAGTCGTAGACTCGAGCAGAGACTTTAATTCAGACATTGTTCAGTTGTAAGTCCGTAGGACATAAAAAAATTCGGATGATTAAATCCGTCCTCCCTATGGGAGTAGCCCCCGAGTCCATAGTGGAGTCGTAGACTCGACGGAGTGTTGGGGAGGTGACCCCGGATAGGGTAAGGACGGGGGAAAGACGAAAGGATATTCCCCGTCCAGTTTCCGAGTTACACTCTAAATCGGCCGAATCCTGTAGGGGTCGGCCGAGGTATTGAAGGGTAGAACCCTTATGATGATAGCAAGGCATTACCCGGCCAGGATACAGCGAAAGTCAGCCGGGTCAGCCCAAATAATCTTAATGCAGGTGAAGGCCAAGCCGAGTTATGCGAGACGGGGCCGAATGATATGAAGCTTGCAGGAGAAGGAGATGCCAATAGTCAAACTCTAGTCGCAGGCTAGGGAGAATCTAAGCAGGGCCAAGCGCAAAGGACAAGGCGCAGAGCGACAGAGGGGCAGAAGGAGGTCACGGAGGTGACAGTCCTGAAGCCCGAGGCACGCAGGAGGGGCCCTCTGGAACCTTGCGGTCATTAGAAGGGCGACACAGAAAGGATGCCGCCGAGTTACTATATTGGGACAAGCATATTCCTCGAATATGCTTGCCACGTCAGCCCTAGAGGAACCCATGGCTCCCCTTTATAAGGGGAGGCTTGGACCCTGAGAGGGGCATCGGCTCGTTTAGTACCGTTAGGCTGGTAAAGTTCTCTCTTTCTTCTTGTACACAGCTCAAGGAGCACTTGTAGCCCAAGGAAGGAGAAATAAAGATCTTTACCTTAGTCTTTTGTGTGTAGAATCAACTACATCTTCCCTCCCCAGATCCCTCTATCATCCATTGGCCCCATACTTTAGCCTACCCATGGCATCTGCCGTGCCACCACCACGACAGTTGGCGCCCACCGTGGGGCCAGCAGCGGTGCTAGCTGGAGTCATGATACGGACGGGAAACTTCATCAACACTAGTGAGCGCATTGTCTCTGGCTTAGTTCGGAGATTCGATCTCTATGACTACGTGCCAACACAACACGTGCAGGAAAAACTCAAGAATCTGTCTTCATCAACTTGGGCATGCATCGATCTATGTCGGCGCCGACGTCTCCGCTTATCCTCACCAGTTGTTGTTGCAGGAGAACCTCCCTCAAGCCACAAACAATCCACGCGGAGTGCGCCGTCACAGCTGCCGAGGTGATGGTCGCAGCGGTGCAAAGTGGCGCCGAACAGCAGGATCCAACGACGAGTCTACAGGTGGCTCCCAAGCAGATAGCTCCACAGCTGACCGAGGTAATCCCTTCAGCGGCCGACCAGGCCGAGGTGCAGGAGACAACCGCTAAGGCACCAAGGGTAAGAGGGCCACCTCTGGAAAGACCAGAAAACATTCTTCAGGCAACTATAGATAATCTGACTACACCTGTAGCACTGATACTTGATCCGGCTAATGCTCAGGCAGAGTTAGAAGAGACCAGGCAGAAAGTGCTGGTGGAGGCAAAAAAGGTATCAGCCTTGCGGGAGTCCTTAAACAGGACCCTGCGAGAATATGCCAGGGCAAACAAGCTTGACGTCGCCCCCGAGCGGGTTGACGAGTTGATATTAAGAGGAAAAAACCTCATAGATGATATCAATAAGGATCATGATGCTCATAGGGTAGAGTCAGTTGATCTAGGCTTGCCGAGGTACAGTACCCCGACAAAGAACCTGAGAGCGGCAAATGCCGCAGCATTAGAGTTAGAAGGATTGACCGGCGAAGCCCGCGTAAACAGAAGAAAGAGTGAATGAGCTGGTGCATTGCGAACCAGCGAATGAAGAAATGCTCAGCAGACCGCGAGGCCAGTGCCTCATGGATGGTTCACTCGGGTGCAAAGACCTGCCTTATCTGTGGCAGCAGCATCTTCGCCCGGAAATAATGCACAAAAGGACAGAGCAGTAACTTCGGGAAAGAGAAACAATCAAATTGTTCCATATGATCCGGGGATAGCCGGAAAAGCAAATGAGAACAGAGGCAATGGAAGCCGAGGTAACAGTGGCGAGAGAAACCCCGGCCGTGCTGAGAGAGGCGGTGGAAGCCGAGGCAATGGAGATCTCGGAAGAGGAGAACTCAGAAGAGGAGAACTCAGAAGAGGAGAACTCGGAAGAGGGAATCACGAGAACAATATCCCGGTCGAAGGAAGGAGAGAACCGCCGCCCAACCCGCAGCCGAGACATGAACCTCGGCAGGAAAGAGAAGCGAGACCAGCTCGCCACAATCAGGTGAACGAAAGATACAATGATGGTTATTCCGAAATGGAGTATGCGGTTCATGGTGGAAATAACCACTATGGAATGCAGGAAAGAGTTATGTACAGAGATTTGCCGTCAGGTGATGCCAGAGTAAAGCTGGACCGGCTATACCGATCCGAAACATAGAAGAACAGGTCCACCAGTCCGCATGCTGACCACGGATCATGGGCGAGCCGCCCGAGCCGAACTTTCAGTTAGCAAGGGGCACAAAAACATATAATGGGAGCACCAAACCACGTGATTGGTTGATTGATTATGCCACTGCAGAAAATAGTCAAGGCGAAACTTACGATGGGCACTGCGATATGTCCCGCAAATGTTGGAAGGACCAGCTAGAGTATGGCTGAATAATCTGCCAGCAGGCAGCATCAACTATTGGTTCGATTTTGAAGAAATGTTCGTTAGAAACTTCACTAGTACTTACAAGAGGCCAAACAGGCCACAGCAGCTAGCTATGTGCAAGCAAAGGCCGAATGAGACAGACAGAGAGTTTTTAACTCGATGGTGTAACCTGAGAAATTCGTGTGAGGGAGTTATAGAATCACAAGCAATAGCTTGGTTCTCTCAAGGATGCCGCTATTCCAGTGTGCTATGGCAGCGACTGCAAAGAGATATGCCAACCACATTGGCAGAAACCATCAGAATAGCGGATTCCTATGCATTGGGGGATCCGACGCAACCAGAATTAATGTCGGCAGATCATCGGGAACATCAAGATCAATATGCAAGAGATGTGGCCGGGTCATCCAGGCGCAATGAATTCAGAGGAAGAAGAAGAGAAGAAAGACCAGATTATAGATATGGTTCAACCTGTGGCGCAGTAGTGCAAGATCAGCCGAGTCACGGAAATAGTCAGCGGCAAAAGAATGGTCCTCAGCAATGGACACCAAGGAATGAGGGGAAAAGACAGTGGACACAAGAGCAAAATAAGCAATGGCAGGAGAGGCCGAAGTACACGTTTGAGTCTATGTTAGATCAGCCGTGTAAGTTTCACACATAAAACCCTGCCAGGCCGGCCAACCATACAACCCGCCAATGTGCATGGATGAAAAATGCAATGGGTAACCCCGCAGGCATACAGCAGACCTCTCCAGCACATCAAAGATCAGCCAGCTGATCGAGCAAATTCACAAGAATCGATGTTACCATCCTCCCCGAGGTATGAAAACTCGGACCGAGAGATGTGGTGCATCAAGTGATAAACCAAGGTCCGGATGGAAGGACAAATCCAGAAATAATGGATGCAATGATTACAGAGAACATCAATCATATTGCGTGTTCACAATGTAACAGAAGACAAGCAGAGTATACACCGGCATATGGAAGTAAATGCAGTTATGCCATAGTACAAGATATGTGCCTTGGTCGGATCAAGAAATAACTTGGAGCATAAAGGATCACCCCAAGATAATGCCGAGTCCGGGGTCGTATGCACTCGTGTTAGATCCGACATTTGTCGGACCGAGCATTAATGTGAAATTTTCAAAAGTACTCATTAACAATGGGAGCAGTATCAATATCATGTACAAAGATACAATGCATAAACTCGGATATCACAGAACATGCTGCAGTCCACGAGGACCACATTCCATGGGATAGTTCCAGGGCTTTCATGCGAACCCATTGGCAAGTTTCGAGTGGATGTGTTATTCTTCACAAGAGATAACTGCAGAGCATAAAATTTAGAGTTTGAAGTGGTGGATCTAGAGAGTTGCTATCATGCTCTACTCGGACGGCCAGCATTGGCCAAATTCATGGGCAGCTGCCACATAACTTACCTGAAAATGAAGTTACCCGGACCACAAGGGGTGATAACAGAGAGTGGGATTACAGGAAGTCAATGGAATGTGTCACGGGTCAAATCTGGCTGAATCATTGGTAATAGCAAGAGAAAAAGAAGGATTCAGAGGTAGCATCTCGCTCGGTCAGACAATTTGAATATGCCGGCATTAGCCAACCCACATGGAAGTGTCTCCTTTCAGCCGACTAAAGAAACAAAAAAGTTCCAGATAGATGAGAAATTCCCAGAGCGCACCATCACCATTGGTGCCGGCCTAGATGCTAAATAGGAAAGCGAGCTCACCAACTTCCTCCGTGAGAATCGGGATATCTTTGCATGGTCAACTCAGGATCTGCAAGGTGTGCCGAGGGAGTTGGATGAGCACTCTCTGAATGTAAGGCCAGGAGCAAGGCCGGTGAAGCAACCTCTCCGCCGCTTCGCCGAGGACAGGAGAAAAATAATAGGGGATGAAATAGCTCGGCTCCTTGCGGCCGGGTTCATCATGGAGGTGTTGTATCCGGATTGGCTATCGAACCTGGTGCTAGTGGAAAAGAAGAAGTATGATCCAAATGTAGCCATTGTATGGCGAATGTGTATCGATTACACGAACCTGAACAAGGCGTGTCCAAAAGATCCTTTTCCTTTACCTAGAATAGACCAAGTCATTGATTCGACCGCTGGTTGTGAGCTACTGTCATTTGTAGTCGCGTATTCTGGTTTCCACCAGATACCGTTAAATCTGGCCGATCAAATAAAGACTGCGTTTATTACCCCGTACGGGGCTTATTGCTATCGCACCATGCCATTCAGCCTGCGTAACGCGGGGGCAACGTATCAGAGATGTATGCAAAAATGTCTACATGACCAGATAGGAAAGAATGTACAAGTGTATGTAGATGATGTGGTTATCAAAACAAAAGAAAGAAAAACGCTACTGGAGGATATACGGCAAACTTTCGTGAATCTAAGGAGGTTCCGAATGAAGCTTAACCCGGAAAAATGCACTTTCGGTGTGCCTGCGGGAAAACTGCTCGGTTTTCTCGTATCTAGCCGAGGTATAGAGGCCAACCCAACTAAGATAAAAGCAGAGGAAAGGATGGAATTGCCGATATGTCTAAACGACGTACAGAAGTTCACAGGTTACTTAGCCTCGCTCAGTCGATTTGTATGTCGGCTAGGAGAGAAAGCATTACCACTTTATCAGTTGATGAAAAAATCGCATAGGTTCATTTGGACACCACAAGCAGACAATGCATTCCATGAATTGAAAAAGATGTTGGTCACAGCGCCAGTCTTAGCTTCTCCATTGTCGGAAGAGCCTATGTTACTTTACATAGCAGCCACGAACAGAGTAGTGAGCGCGGTGATCATGGTGGAACGAATTGAAGATGATAAATCTGTACAAAAGGCCAGTGTATTAACTAAGCGAGGTACTATCAGCCTCAAAACAAAATTACCCACATTATCAGAAGATGGCATATGGGGTGTACATGTCAGCAAAGAAACTTAAACATTACTTCGAAGAGCACCCCATCAAGGTGATTTGTGAAGCACCCATAGCCGACATATTGAGCAAAAAAGATGCAAGTGGCGGAATAGCAAAATGGGCAATTGAATTGTCACCTTATGCTCCGCAATTCGATAGGCGAGATGCAATCAAACCTCAGGTTGTGGCCGACTTCTTCGTGGATTGGGCCGAGGTACAATATGAGCCACCATTACCAGATCCGAATTATTGGACGATGCACTTCAACGGTTCCAAACTAAGAAATGGTTTGGGGGCAGGAATAGTGTTAACCTCGCCAAAAAGAGACCAGCTGAGATATGTGTTGCAAATACATTTTGCCGCGTCAAACAATGTCGCCGAATATGAAGCACTCGTCCATGGATTGAAGGTGGCAAAAGAGATTGGCATACGCCGAATCTTGTGCTACGGAGACTCAGATCTAGTAGTGCAACAAGTCTCAGGAAATTGGGATACGTTAGATGCCAATATGGCCTTATATAGATTTCATGTGCAAAAACTCAGTGGATACTTTGATGGATGTGAATTTCATCATGTACCTCGGGCGGAAAACGACGCCGCAGACACATTGTCAAAACTCGGATCAACCAAACAATCGATTCCCCTAGGTATCGCCCTAGAGCACCTGAGGAAACCATCAATAACACCATCACCAGAGTCCGAATCTATTTTTATTCCGGCAAAATCAAGGGAAGATAGTGTGCCGATGGAAGTTGACAAGGAATGTAACCCGGAATTTCCAAAAATGAACCCGGCCGATGCACTGACGGATATGGGGAAATCTGAGGTAATTATGTCAGTAGAAAATATGGAAATAGATAGCGAGATTACCCTAGAAAAAATCATACCAACATGGGCGCAACCCATATTTTCTTTCCTCAGAGCCGCGATTTTGCCGAATGACGGGTCTTGGCAAGGCAGACATCGAGAAGAGCTAAAGCTTATACAATCATAAACAATGAGTCTGTATAAAGGAGCGTCGCAAGCGTGCTACAAAAATGTGTGAGCTCGGCGGAAGGCCAGGAGATCCTCCTAGATATACATCAAGGAGAATGCGGTCATCATGCCTCATCCAGAGCTTTAGTGGCCAAAGCATTCAGGCATGGGTTTTATTGGCCAACAGCGTTGAAAGAGGCCAAAGAACTGGTCGAAAAATGTAATGGTTGCCAGAGATACGCCAGCAAGATACATATGCCGTCGTCCGAGTTAAAAACGATACCAATTACTTGGCCATTCTCTGTATGGTGCTTAGATATGGCGGGACCATTTAAGCCGGCCCGAGGCGGGATGACCCACATCTTAGTCATGGTGGACAAATTCACAAAATGGATTGAAGTAAAACCAATAAAGAAATGTGATGGGCCAACAGCAGTAAAATTCCACAGATATTATCTTAAGATATGGCTACCCACACAGTGTTATTACAGACAACGGTACAAACTTTGCAGAAGGAGCTTTCGCTAGATTCTGTCAAGAAAAGCACATAAGACTAGATGTCGCCTCTGTGGCACACCCAGCATCCAATGGGCAAGTAGAAAGATCTAATGGACTGGTATTGTCCGGAATAAAACCACGACTCGTCGAACCGCTGCAAAGGTCGGCAGGATGTTGGATTGAGGAACTACCGGAAGATTATGGAGCCTCGGGACTACCCCAAACATATCAACAGGTTATACACCATTTTTCTAGTGTATGGGGCGAAGGTGCTTCCACCGACATAATACATGACTCGCCAAGGGTTACCCAAGATACAACCGAAGTAAATGAAGTAGCTCGGCAAGATGATGTTGATGCTAGAAGAAGCCGGAGTGGCGCTATCAAGATCAGCTATCTATCGCCAGGACTTGCACGATACCACAGCAAGAAGGTGAATCCAGTGTTTAAAGAAGGAGATTTGGTTCTCCGGTTGGCGCAACGCACGCCGGCATGCACAACTGTCACCTCCATGGGAAGGACCATTCATCGTGAGCAAGGCATTGCACAATGATGCGTACTACCTAATCGATGCTCAGTCACCGTGAAAGAACAAGGCAAAAGCCGCGAAGAATCGAAAAGACCATGGAATGTAGCTTTACTGCCATCCATTTTACTCATAGGAGTCATCTACCACATCGTAAAGTGGCGCTCAGACGAAGCATCCGCTATGTATTGAACCTCGGCAGCAAAGCGGTGGCTGGGGGCCATATGTTGTTTTTGATTTTGTTATGTATTAAACCTCGCACCTTGAGCAAGGACTGGACTGCCTCAGATTGTTTCTAAGTTTGGTTTATGTATTAAACCTCGGCGCCTCGAGCAGTGGCTCGGGGCTTGCCATATGTTGTTTTTCATTTTGTGCTATGTATCAAACCTCGGCACCTTGAGTAGTGACTCGGGGACTGCCCTATATTGTCTCTAAGTTGGGTTTATGTATCGAACCTCGGCGCCCAAAGTAGTGCCTCGGGGACTGCCATATTTTTTTTTCTGTTTTATGTATTATACCTCGGCGTCTTGAGCAGTGACTCGGGGACTGCCCTATATTGTTTCTAAACTCGGTTTATGCATTAAAACTCGATGCCTTAAGCAATGGCTCGGGGACTACCCTATATTATTTCTAAGTATGGGTATCCTATATTACAAGAGTGAGTACCAAACTTCGGCACCTAGAGTGATGCTATTTCATTCTACCCAAATACGGCCTTCGAGATCTACACCCAGATTAACAGACAAAAACACAGCAGCCACGCTATGAAGCTTATCAAAAGTCAGGCAATATTGAACGCCGAACTATGGTAGAGCAAAGGCAAATATACACTCCAAACTCAAGAAATGGAAAGCTGCCAAAGCAAGGATTCGGACAAACAGGACCAGTTCAAACAAAGTGATGACGATTACAACCACTTGTGTATCAGCGGCACAAGGCAAAAGAGTTCATACCGCACAAAAGACGGACAAATGTTTGACGTATATCATACGCCCAGCATACCAGGGATAAGAAATGACTTAGAGTTTTTTAACTGGAGAGGCAGTGACTTGGTCAGGAGCTGGGCACTCCGAGGTAGGTGGCACTTTGGCCGAAGTTGCCTCGCCCTCCACAGAGCCAGTGCGACTTCGGGGGAAGCCCGAGGCTGTTGAGAAACGTCAGCTTGCGCTGTGGAATGCCCAGTCCCTTTGGAGGAGGATCGCGCGTCGCCATTACAATCCGAGTTCAAATTGGAATCACCAGAGGTAGCCGAGTCACCCTCATCTTTGCCCTGTTCGGCCGAGTTATCATCAGAGGCATCCTCAACTTCGACCTCGTCTTCCGGGTTAGGAAGGAAGCTCGGCCCTTCATTCCAGGTATGCACGTCTGCATACTCGACAAGCTGGAAGGCACGAGCTTGCCGGAGAGCGACGAAGTCTGGGTCCTCAACCCAACGGGAACCAGTGCGCAAATTTATCAGGGTATCAAGGGAGATATCCTCATACCATGACATAATAACTGTGAGAGCCATATCAGCACCAGCTCGTCCGGCGGATTCCCTCCAAAGACTTAGCTGTCTCTCAGATGCCATTAATCTTTCCACCAATACTTTGACCTCATCAATGTCAGGAGTCCCAGAAGTATTCGGCCAGAGAACATGGTAGGCCCGGATAGCTGCCTGCACCAAATCCCTGCCCATAATCTTCATCGGACCAACAGCAGCGCCAACAGCGACCACGAAATCTTCCATCGAGTATTCTGAGTTCGTGATCAGAACGCCTCGCACACGAGCATTAATCACCTCTTTAGAGCTCACGGGCTTAGCTTCGAAAATGGTCGCAAAACACAAGTGCGTTTCAAGAGTAAGAAGGGAAAAGATAACTCGGCCGCGGTCAGAAGCTTACGGTGAATATAGCTCAGCATTATCTGAAGATCTTTAGCCCATTCACTCTTGCTTTTCTCAAAGCGAGTGATCTCCTCGCTCATCCCCCGTGTCTTCAATTCGGCAGCCTCGAGGAGCTCTTTATTTTTCTGCAATTGCAAAGCTAGCCGATTCTTCTCCTCGGAGAACTCCTGGTCGACTTTTTCTAACTCAGACTTCTGAGAAATCTTGAGGGACTCCACCTCATGCAAGCGAAGTTATCTCGTCATCTTTGTCTTTCATTCACCGAGTGAGTGGCGGCTTGTTCTAAAAAATTCAGCATCATATCAGGCATGGGTATGCATTCTTGGTGTGACACTGCAAAAGTTTGTAACTCGGCTATACCGAAGCCAGAGGGGTTAAGAGAAACCCAAGATATTTCACATAGATATGTAAAAGACAAAGAGTAACTAACCTTACAGGCCTTGACTTTCTTTTCAACACGGATATTAAGATTGTTGATATTACCTATTCACCAAAGAAAGTCATTAACGCCCCACTTCCAAAGCAATAAGAATTTTAAGAATAATGCGAAAGCTCGTTAACTTACCAGCTTTCTTCACCACGGGAATGACCTTCTCGTACTTCTCTTGCAACTTTTTATGGGCAAAGAGCAGCCTTTGGAATCCGGAGGTACGCCGATCATGCGCAACCTAAGCAACAGAACAAATAGCAATAAGATATTCGAACATGCAACAAATCCGAATCAAGCAAAGCTTAATTCGGATCTAGGAGGCTGGATATTCAAAGCTCAGATAGATCCAAATCAAGCAAAGCTTAACTCGGATCTAGGTGGCTGGGTATTCAAAGCTAAGACAAATCCGAATCAAGAAAAGCTTAATTCGGATCTAGGTGGCTGGATATACAAAGCTCAGACAAATCCAAATCAAGCAAAGCTTAATTCGGATCTAGGTGGCTGGGTATTCAAAGCTAAGACAAATCCGAATCAAGCAAATCTTAATTCGGATCTAGGTGGCTGGATATTCAAAGCTCAGACAGATCAAAAACAAGCAAAGCTTAATTCGGATCTAGGTGGCTGGATATTCGAACCTCGGGCAGATCTGAATCAAGCAAGGCTCAATTCGGATCTAGGTGGCTGAATATTCGAAGCTCAGGCAGATCCGAGTCAAGCTAAGCTCAATTCAGATCTAGGTGGCTGGATATTCGAACCCTAACAAAAACCGAACTAAGTAAAGCATTATAAAACTTCCAAACGAATAACAAGTCATTCGGTTGCAAGCTTCGGGGACTAGAGTATATATAATAGCATCCGGAGGACTAATCAAAACTCCATAAAAACAATTACATCATTCATCTTATCACTTTCAAGAACGATCTTGGCAGCCTGATGTAGGCGGCTGCTGATATCGGAGAGTTGAAACGGTACTGCTTGATTACCCTCGAGCTGATCGGCGCTCCAATTGTGGGCATACTCGACCAACGAGCCGAGACTGCCCCACCTCCGCGAAGTCGAACTTTACCTCGGACATGTTGGATAACCACCGCCGCCACGAACTCTTGTGGAGAGAAAGTGTATCGGCTGGGTAATAAAGGTTTGACAGAGGAAGCCTTCAGCCGCATCAACAATTGTAGGCTGAGATGAGTGGCAAGTCCTTTCCGAAAGGACGAAGGCTTGGTAACAACGATCTTTCTTGCCTTAGGAGAGGCGTCGAAGAGCCGATACTCGGCACTTGGGGTGGCATCTTTGGGAACCGGAGGATTACGGTTGAAGAGGGCGCCGAGATATTGATATCCTCGGTGGAGTTGGTGTCGCAGAAAGATCAAGGGGTGGAGGAATCTCAAAGAAACATCGGGTTCACGGAGGAGGCAGCGGGTTCGGTAGGAATATCCGTGGGTCGAGGTGTATCGGCATCAACAGGAGAAATCTCAAAGCATCATGGCGAGGTGGCGCCCGATTCGAGCAGGAGGAGAAGCAACGCAAGGTGACTCGAACTCGTATCCTCAGAGGCAGAGGAGAAGGCGGCCGACTCGTACGACTCGTCATGCTGGGACCGCTGGGCTTAACAGAAAGAGGAGCCCTGCAAAGACAGAAAAGGTCGAGTCAGAAGGGAGAAAGAGAGAAACAAGAAATACAAACAAAATTAACTCACCCAGTAACCCCGGGCATAGTTTTACGCTTCGGAGGGTGCTGGGATGATTTCTTTATTCGTTTCCGGGGAGCAGCTTTTGAGGCATCAGCTGGAGCTCTACATTTCCCCGAGGTAACGGGAGGCCGGGAGGCAAGAGGCTCGGCATTGTGAACCTGACCGGCCAGATTAGCTGAGAAAGTAGAAGCCGGAAATGCATAAGAAATTGGCATTGCGGCAACTACCTCTAGAACTTGGACCTCGTCCGAATCACCTTCCTCCTCGTGGGCTGGGGTCTTGCATGGCCTTGAGCCGAGCGAGATCCGACTTGGGAACGAACTCTTCGAGTCCCGGCCCTCCTGTCCGAGTATTCCGATCCGCAGCCAGGAGTGACAAAACCTCGGCCCTCGGTCTTCTCTCCTCAAACCGCAGACAAGAAAGAGAAAATTAGCAAAAAGAGTCACGACGCGATTAGGAAGCAAAACACAAATGCCTAAACTCACCTCGGGAGGGATGCTCATGGGTGAACGGCTTCAATCCCTCAGCCCGCCCTCCCAAGATCTCCGCCTTAAAGATAGCCTGACACGTTTGAAGATGAGGTAGTTGTCCAGCTCCACCGCCGAGACTGCTGGGATCGAGACGACCGCTCATGTAGCGAGCTTGTGTGCGTTTACGGAAGGGCATCCGGCCGATGAAGGTAGTCATCGATCCTCGCCACAGAGCCCGGAGCGGATCGCCTTCACCGAATCTCAAAGCCTTGCCAGAGCATGACTCTTCCTCGGATTATAGGTCCAGTTCTTCTTGGAAGGAGGGCCGATGGAAAAAGCAGGGAGCCGAATCTTATCCTCGTTCCCAGAGTTCTTGACATAAAAGAACGACTTATGCCACTTCTTGCATGATTCTAGACCTGCAACGCGAGGAAATTCGGATTTCCTCCGAGGTGTGATGGACGCGGCTCCACATTGGGTGAGCAACTTCTTGGAGGGTTGCAGAGATTTGTCTGGGACGATGTTGGATCGAATCTGGAAGAACTTTGACCAAACATGCACAGACGGCCATAGGCCGAAGTATCCCTCCAAGGCAGAGATGAAGGCAGAAAGGGAGGCGATAGCGTTAGCAGGAAGATGATGCGACTGAAGGCCGAAGTAATCAAGGAACTCCCTAGAGAAATCGCTGAGAGGGAGACCAAACCCGTGAGCGAAATGTGACATGAAGACTACATATTCGCCCTCCCTAATAACTGGAGAGGATTCACTGTCGGGTAAGAGACAAGTTACCTCGGCAGGAATCCGGTGAGTCCGGATTAGCCACTCAACCTCTCGGCGGGTGACGGAAGAGCCCTGCCACGAGCCCCGCTCGGGCCCAGACGCAGCATCGTCATCCTCAATGAGGGCACCGCTGACGGAACTCGACATGGGGTCGCCGGAAAAATTTACGAAGGAAGAACTAGCGACAGAGGAAAACCTAGAACTGCAAGGCCCCGTCGCGATTCTACGCAAAACAGCGACGGAGCAGAGAAGGAACTACCGCGCGAAAACAAAAGAAGAACAGAGATGTCCAGAGGAGAGCCCAGGCGATAGGGCCGGATGAACTCACCGGCGACGACGCCGGAGCAAGCGAGAGGGGACAAGGTCGACGGAGCAGTGCGGTGAGATCCCTGCCGTCGAAGACCCCGATGAGCGCACGGCGGCGGAAGCACGAACGGGCGCAGAGGCGAGAGGAAGGATAAGGGCGCAGGTAAGCGGAGGGGGAAAGTAAATCCCCCAGCCCCGCGCCCCTCTTTATAACCGCGCCGCTTGAGGGGTAGTGGGATCGTCGGGTGGCGTTATCTGTAGATCGTGGTACGAACGATGACGCCGCTAAGTGGAACCACACCAACGACCACACGATGAAATAGAAGGCCAAGATCCCTGACGGAAACGGTACGCGAGGCGTCAAGAATAAGCGACGCTTATGTGCACAAAGAATAATCGTAGCCTCAAGAAACACTGTAGAGGAACAAAAAACTAGGGAAACAATGATGAGTATGACACGTAAGATGAGGCGTACGCAAGAAGAGATGCAGATACCTCGAATGAGTAAAAGATAACTCGGAAACAATGGGAAGCGAATATCATGAAACTGATACGGCCCGGCTGAAGTTATAGGCAGGACCGTACCAGCTTCGGGGACTAATGTTGGGGAGGTGACCCCGGATAGGGTAAGGACGGGGGAAAGACGAAAGGATATTCCCCGTCCAGTTTCCGAGTTACACTCTAAATCGGCCGAATCCTGTAGGGGTCAGCCGAGGTATGAAAGGGTAGAACCCTTATGATGATAGCAAGGCATTACCCGGCCGGGATACAGCGAAAGTCGGCCGGGTTAGCCCGAATAATCTTAATGCAGGTGAAGGCCAAGCCGAGTTATGCGAGACGGGGCCGAATGATATGAAGCTTGCAGGAGAAGGAGATGCCAATAGTCAAACTCTAGTCGCAGGCTAGGGAGAATCTAAGCAGGGCCAAGCGCAAAGGACAAGGCGCAGAGCGACAGAGGCGTAAGGAGGTCACGGAGGGATAGTCCTCAATCCCGAGGCACGCAGAGGGGCCCTCCGAACCTTGCCATTAGAAGGGCGACACGGAAAGGAGGCCGCCGAGTTACTATATTGGGACAAGCATATTCCTCGAATATGCTTGCCACGTCAGCCCTAGAGGAACCCATGGCTCCCCTTTATAAGGGGAGGCTTGGACCCTGAGAGGGGCATCAGCTCGTTTAGTACTGTTAGGCTGGTAAAGTTCTCTCTTTCTTCTTGTACACAGCTCAAGGAGCACTTGTAGCCCAAGGAAAGATAAATAAAGATCTTTACCTTAGTCTTTTGTGTGTAGAATCAACTACATCTTCCCTCCCCAGATCCCTCTAGCATCCATTGGCCCCATACTTTAGCCTACCTATGGCATCTGCCGTGCCACCACCACGACACGGAGGACTCGAAGTAATAATTCGCTTCCATTCATCTTTCGGGTGCGCGGCCAGCGCTCCTGATAGGAGTATCCCCCGAGTAATTGGTCGAATCGTAGATTCGAGTGAGTACTCTTAGCTTTGAAGCCGAAGAAATTGTAGTTGTTGCTAATGTAGCTTTTGATGACGTTAGTGCTGACGATCGATGACCTCAAGCGTCTGCTGCGCCAGAGATGACTTAACTGGATGAACATGGGTCCCACTGTCTGACCTTGAATTGACCGGTCACGCGCGGTGTGGAGATAATTAAGGTGTCGCCTCGATTTCCGCGCGTAGTGGATGGCGTGTTAGCGACGGTTCATTGAGATGCTGACACGTGTATGGCCAGATCCTGTCGTTGGCGTTAGGTATTCTCTATGGACGGCTGTCGTGCATCGTCTTCATCTTTATAATCATTGGGGAAAACTTCAGTTTGTTTTCACCGCATCTATTCTTGCTTTCACTGCTCCCTTGTGTTCTCGAGAGCCTCTTGCTACCGGAATATTCCTTCACATTTCCTTCTTCCATCTCGGCCTCACCGCGGGCCAGCACGCTGGATGGGAAGTCAAGAAGTCATCGTGCAGTTGGTACCAGCCACCGAGGGAAGAAAAGTGCCACCGCTACCCGTGTCACCGACGGTGGTCGGTGGCGATCAAGACGGGAGAGCGATCTCCGCAAGCATGAAGGGCCTCGATCCCGCAGGATAGGGAGGCGTTAAACTCCTGTGCAATGAGGTAATCCCCCCCTGTTGGGTATCGGGTTATGTTCCTTGCCTTTGTCATTCATGATTTTCTTCCTGACCACGACTTCCTTCGTGGACTGCTTCAGACGTGTCCAATTGCACCATCTTTCCCCACCTCTTCTTCACATTGCTTGTTTTATCACTTTTACAGTGCTGGCTCAAGATTGAGTCAAGACTTTGGCCTCTTCCGGAAACTTTATTCCGTGAAGAGGCAATCTGGTTCAGATGGTGTTTATCCCATTGGAGGTTGCATCATCTCCCTCAAGCCCAATCTGCTTTTCTTTTCTTTTTCCATGTCCGAATCTATTCAGTACTGGCGGAGGCGATGGTTTTATATCCGCGACTCCGTAGTACCTTGGCAAGATTTTGGTCTTGTTCCTTTCGACCCCTCTCAAAAGATTGAGCCGAAAAGGTCTTGGAAAAACAAGATCTTGGATGGCGAGGTGGCGGAGATAGAGGCTCTCTATCGTCGGGTGGAGGATCTCCAGTTGATTCCGGAGAAGGAAGTGAACGTGGATATCATCCGCACTTTCTCGAGGCCGGTGCAGCCACTCCGTGCTAGGGCACCCGATGTTCCTTTATGCTGGCCGTGATCCGACAAGACTTTCGGCTAAGAAATTCTCCTGTGGAGATCTCAGGCCCTTCTTCGCTTGTCGCTGAAGTTCAAGGTCGGAGAGGATATCCCGGAACTCGGCGACCTCCGCTTTCTTCTTCGCTTCTGCTCCACAGTGTAGATCCGCAGCGTAGCGCTATTTTTTGACTGCATTGTATTTGTGTTTGTTTGCTAACAAATTGTTCTTCTCTTGTGCAGAGCTTCAAAGTGTCGGGTATGTCGCCTCTGTTACCCGAAGTATATCCGGATGCTCCGGATAATGATCTGGTGGATTCCATGTCCGAGCTGCCATCGGCACGATCTCCGGCTGAAGATGCCAACGAGTCGATCGAGGACCACACTCGCAAACGATCGCGGAGCTCCAACGAGTCTTCGGATGCTTCGACTCCTCCGACTCCTAGGAATCCTCTGTGTCTTGAGCGTCATAGTGATGGGCATGGAGGCTCTTCCTCTCCTATTCCTGCTCTTCCTGTGCGGGCTGTAGCGCCGCACCCGCCAGCGAAGCAAAAGAAGGAAGAAAAGAAGGAAGAGAAGAAGGAAGAGAAGAAAGAGGAGAAGAGGGTCCGAAGGACCCCTCCTGTCTTCAACCTGAGCGAGCTTGACTCGTAAGTTTCCTCTGCACTGCGTTTTCTTTACTTTTTACTTTGTTCTTGTACTAATTTGTTCGTGTGCAGGCACTCTTCCAACGACTCCTCTAGCGATGGTGCTCGGGAGATGATGGGGGAGTCTAAAGTCGCGTCTCCTTCTCCTCAGATGGTGGCAACTTCTGAGGGCGCTGCTCTGAATCCTCTTCTGCGGGAGGTTCAGGTGGTTGCGCCTCAGAATTTTTCTAGCGGACCTTCGACGTCGCCATTGGATCATGTAAGTCTCCTGCCATGGGGAGCCCCCGGCGTTGTAAAGAGTTTTCTTGTTTTGTTCTTCGAGTCTCGGGAGCCCCCAAATAGCTTTCGTGTGTATTTTGCTTCAGATTTTCTGCTGGGCGTGCCCCCGAGTCCTTTTCTCGATGGTAGGTCTTCTTCCTGCAGCCTTTTGTGCAGGATGCCAATCGATCGGGTGCAGAGCACTGTGCCGGAGGCCAGCCTCAAAGCTTCAAGGTATGTATGCCTTTGATGTTTGCTTCTTCGTGTATTCTTGTCCTGTTATCTGACACCTATATTTTTTGGAATGCAGAGGAGCATAACACCTCCCTTCGTGAGATCGATGCTCTCAAAAAGAGCCATGGTCAAGCGGAGAAGAAGGCCGAGGTCGCCCTTGGCGGCGAGCGCCGAGCTGGAGTCACATCGTGGCCGAGGCTAAGGAGCGCCTGCAGCGGGAGGCCACGGACCGCGAGGAGCAACTTTCCACTGCTGCGACTGCGCGTGAAAGAGAGGTGGCTGGCAAGCTCATGACGGCTACCAAGGCTGTTTCGGGTGAGTATCTTCACTTGCATTTTCTTATCTTTCTTCTGCGGAGTTTTTGCTCATTGCTTCCCTTTATTGTCTCAGATGCCGCGGGCATCGAGTTTGACCGTGGTGCTCTGGAGCACGGGAGTGCTCTAGATGATGCTACTGCAGAGGTCGAAGATCGATGCAGCACCGTCATCAGCTCACTTGCCAAGGCCAAGGAGGTCCTTGGCCGCTTCTATAGGGAGCTTGTCCCCAAGGGCGAGGCCCTTGATGATGTTGACGCCCTGGCGGAGGCACTCGCCACCGGTTACTTACGGCATACAAGCGCAAGCGTAAGGGCATCGGCGCATCTATCGGGCCGGGCGATGGCTTTGGGCCGGAGCGGAGCTGACCTTCCCGCATCACCTCCCGGATGCCGACGCGGATGGATCCGAGGTAGCCTTCTCTACCTATTCTGCTCGATGTGGCGATATGGGCCAAAGATGATTGATCTGGCCGAGCACGACTACGGCAGGGGAGCCAAGGCGAGGCGGTCCGGCCCGAGGCTACCTGTGGTGTCTTAGGTGTTGTAGCAGGATAGCTTTAGTTTTTGTTGTAATTATGTTGATGATCAAATCCTTGTGCCAATGAGTGGCCTTTATGCACTTAATGAATTCTGTTGAGATGTGTTCTCCTCTGTCTGAGTGTTCATGTCTTTTGCCTTCTCACGCTCTAGGGTCCTTCGTGTCGATCCCATTGACGCCGTCGCCAGGCTGCGCCATCCTTGGATGATTCGACGCAGCTTGCTTTCCTTCGAGACCGTGTTCGTAGTCTCGAGAAGGAGTTTCTTGGGGTGCGTGGCCATGCCGACGTTTGGAAGTCCAAGGCGGATCGCGGTTCGGCCAGAGAGGAGTACTTGATGGAGGAATTGCTTCAATCGCCCGAAATTTCAGTAAGTTTTTCGAGCCGCTCATTTCTTCGAGATGCGTATGTAGCTTGCATCTTACTTTTGTGCGAGTATCGCAGGTGCTAACCTTGCTCCAAGGAGGAGAAAGAGCGTGTTATTCGGGTCAATTGTTTGACTCAACAGACATGGAAGTGGCGGGTTCTTCTCGATGGATCGCGACCGTGCCATGGCTCGCAACGGCAGGATCGCGTTCACCAAGTATCGCGGTGCTTCGCCGGCACTTCACTCGCCGGTTCGCATGTGATGTTTCCGGATGCTGTGCCAACAACCCCACGGTCTTCGCCTAGATTTCGAGCGTGACTCGTGTCCGTGAATTGGTGAGGCAGCAGCCGCAGGGTGAAGGCTGGTTGTCCCTTGTTAGGCCGCATCGCCCCGATGTAGATCTGCATTGTGGTAGGGCCACCTCTTCGCCGGATGGTGGCGAGTGGGATATCGTCCGCATTATGCGGTAAGGCGATGCCGAGCAGGTCGTAGATTTGTTTGAGCAACGTGCTCAAGTTATTCTTCGGAATAGGTAGTACCTGTAAAAGATATAGATGTAAAATTTGTATATTTCGACTGGGCATGTTGTGCCCTTTGTTATAAAGGTTTGGTTGTTGTTTGAGCACGCAGTGCTTTTATTTGAGTACGTGTCCTTTTCGTTAGCCTGACGTTGTCAGTTACTCAGGTGTACACGTGTTATCCTCAGTCGATGAAATCGTGAGGTGGGGGGAGCCCCCGAGTGCGTTTTTAGCATGATGTAAAGTTGCAAATAGAGAACGAAATTTTGGGGCGAGACACTTAGCTTTATTTATATCGTAATGGAGGAAGTACATTGTTCGGCTGAAAATCCTTATTGAAAGTAAAGGGGTAGGTAGCTAGGGGTAGAATCGTCACAAGTGTGCGATGTTCCATGGGTTGGAGTATGCGACTCTAGACTCCACGTGCTTGAGGCGATAGGCGCCACCTGGGATGACTTCGGTGATGATGTAGGGCCCTTACCATGGTGAATCGAATTTCTTCGGTCGCTCTTGCTTGAGTCGCAAGACGAGGTCTCCTTCGACGGCGACCTTGGTGCAGCTACCGTGGTAGTTGTGGAGACTCTTGGTACACCGATCGGGTCTTCACGCCTCTTGCCTCGTCGAGTGTCGACGGCGTCTTCGAGTGCAGCCGTGATTCGCTTCTTAAGCGACGACGGGGCCTGTGGCGTGCCGGGTAGCGCTTCGCTCCATGCACCATGAAGAACGGCGTGTAGCCGGTGGAGCTGTTTGGCGTAGTGCGCAAACTCCATAGGACGGATGGTAGCTCTTCCGTCCAGGCTCTGTCCTTTCGTTCGAGTGGGCTCATGAGGCGCTTCATGATGCCAGCGCCGATTAGGATATTGGCCTTTTCGACCTGCCCATTCGTTTGCGGGTGAGCTACTGAGGCGTATGTAATTTTGATCCCTACGCCTTCGCAGAAGTCTTGGAATTCTTTAGAGATGAAGTTCGATCCATTGTCAGTGATGATGCTGTGTGGTACGCCAAACCTGTAGAAAATGGATTCGAAGAACTTGATGGCGGTCTTGCCCTTTTGGTTGGTAACCGGCATGGCTTCGACCCACTTGGTGAATTTATCGACTGTGACCAGGAGGTAAACGTGCCCCCCTTTCGAGGACTTTGGCAGTTTGCCGATCATGTTGAGGCCCCATTGAGCAAAGGTCCAGGCTATAGGTATGGGTCTGAGCTCTGACCTGGGTGCGTGCGGTTTGTCGGCGAACCTTTGGCACCCGTTGCATCTTCGGACGATGTCCTTTGCATCGCTCATGGCCGTTGGCCAATAGAATCCAGCTCGTAGAGCTTTGGCGACAAGGGAGCAGCTACCTGCGTGATGGCCGCAGATGCCCTCGTGATGGCGTCAGTACCTCGCTGAGGTAGTAGATTGGGCATTGGACCCCATGCGTCTTGCCTTCTTCGGGTCGTTCGACCACTAGCACGGTGCTGACCAACTAGTGTGTGGCTGCTATGTACAGCAGCAGAGGCTCGCGCTCCTTTGGCGTGACCAAAACGGGCGAGGTGGAGAGAAGCCATTTGAGACTTTCAAACGCATCGTCGGCTTCGGGCGTCCACTCGAATTTATTTGCCTTGCGTAGAAGCTGGTAGAATGGCAGGGCCTTCTCGCCCATGCGGCTGATGAATCTGCTCAACGCCGCTATTCATCCTGCGAGCTGCTAGACGCCCTTGAGGTTTTTCGGCTTCTCCATTGCCATGATGGCCCTGATTTTCTTCGGGTTCGCCTCGATCCCTCGCTGAGAGATGAAGTACCCAAGTAGCTGGCCCGATGGGACGCCAAAGGCGCACTTTTCGGGGTTGAGCTTGATCCTGTAGCGATCGAGGTTATCGAACGTCTCGCGGAGATCATCGATGAGCGTTCTTGCCTTCCTGGTTTTGATAACTATGTCGTCAACATAGACTTGGACGTTGCGACCGATCTGGTCCTTGAGGCATGCTCGCATGCATCGCTGGTACGCGGCACTGCGTTCTTTAGCCCAAGGGCATTGTGTTGTATCGAACACCGAACGGTGTAATAAACGCCGTTTTCTTGATCTTCAACCTTGAGTCAAATCTGGTTGTAGCCCGAGTAGGCGCCGAGGAAGAGAGTTTCACATCCGTGGTCGAATCGATCCGTCGATTCGAGGAAGAGGGAAGTGGTCCTTTGGGCGTGCTTGTTCATGACGTGAAGTCCACGCACATCCGCAGGATATCCGTGTCTTTCTTGGTAACCATCATCAGATTTGCGAGCCACTCGCTTTTGATTCCCCGATGAAGTCTCGGCGGTAGCCTGTTTATTTCCTTCCCGATGGCTTCGCCCGAGGCTCGGCCTCCGGATGGACCGCTGACGGGCTTGGTGTCCGGAAAGATGTTGAGTGCGTGCGACCCTAGGAACTCCCGCATGTCCGCAGGACACCGGTAGATTTCAGCCTCACGGAGGAATTTGACGAGCGCTTCCTATGCGGGCTGAGGTCATTGGCGATCGCTGCCTTGGAGGCATCCGGATGGACCTGCACCTTCTTTGTGTTGACGGTGGAGTCGAAGGGCATGTCGGTGCGTTTCTGCGGCGATGGGGTGCCCATTATCGTCACCTCGCGGAGCCTTACGAGCTCCTCCCGCATGCCGAATGATTGGGAGATTCTATTGAAATCCCTCGCATTGGTCCGATCGGGTGAAGCTCCGTGGATTGTGATGACGCCCCGGTCACGGCATCTTGAGTAGCGGTGCGTGGTGTGGGACAGCCAAGAACCTGCGAATGCTACACGCGAGGATGGCGTGGTATCGTGATGGCCAGTCCACCACTGAATTCGAGCCGCTCGAGTCGGAAATTGTCCGCTTGTCAAGATGATGTCGAGCCATATTTTGCCTGGGGAATATGCCCTTTCACGAAAATGTCGTGGAACGTTGTTCTGATCGCTCCAGTCGCACCGCAGGATCCGCATTGCTAGAGTACTTGCGAACATCGTTGATACTATCGCCGCCGTCCATGAAGACGGCTCATCTCGAAACCTTCGACCGCGCCTCCGACTGTGGCAGCATGACCGGGCGAGGGACCGCAAGGGTGATCCAACGATCGAGCGTGATGCAGACTCGATCCGCCGAGGTACTGTGGATGGCGGTGGAGTTGCCACGGCCAGGTTGATCTGTCGGGTGATTTTATTCTGCACCCTATTCGTGGGGCGCCCCTTCTGGATCATCAGTTCTCCTTTCAGCGGGGAATACCCATTCCCAACGTTGTTCTGTGCTGGTGCGACTGGTTGGTTCGGGCCTCCTACAGGTGGCGATGGAGGAGCTCCATGCGCTATCTCACCTGGCGCGGGTACGTTCCCGAATCCAGGAAGTGGAGCTTGCTGCCTCATCTGGACCATGCTTTCGCTGAGTTTCTGGAACTCGCGGCAGTCCTTGAGCATGTGGCTTGCCTTCTTCTTTCCATCCTGCTTGTCGATGTAGAAGTGGATGGTGCATGGACCCGAAAGTATTTCGTATGATGAGGGTCCGTTATCGCGGTCGCCGCTGCCGCCACGGCCGGCGTCCTCCATCGCGGAAGTTTCCTCCGCGGTATCCTCCGCTGTTGCGGTTGGCGTCGTTGCGGCGATCGGCGTAGCCGGCCGTGACCATGTCGGGTCCATTGCGATCGTCGTAGACGCGCAATCTTATCTTGCTACGGCGCTATCGTCGTCGGTCGTAGTCGTCCTCTTCTTCCGATTGTGCTCGGTGGATGGAATCTTCGCCGTCAGCCCACCTATTGGCGATGTCCATGAGGTGGTCGAGTGTTTTGGGCTTGACGCGCCCGAGTTCCTCCTTGAAGTCTTGGCACTTGACGCCGTCCCTGAAGGCGTCGATGGCTCTCTCTTCAGAGATGTGCTCTTCAGAGTTCTTGGTGTTGGACCAGCGTAGTATGTACGAGCGAATGGATTCGCCCGTTCATTGAGTGCAGGCCCGCAACTCTTCGATTGAGGCGGGCCTCTTGCTGGCGCCCTTGAAGTTTCGGATGAAGCTATAAGCTAGCTCCTCCCAGCTTCGGATGGACCCTGAAGATAGGCTGCTAAGCCAGATCCGTGTTGCGCCTGTCAGCTGCAGCTGAAGGCATTGCATGGCGGTCTCCTTCTTTCCACCGTGAAATTTGACGGATGACAAGTGGTCGTTGATCCATGCCTTTGGGTCTTGTGTGTCATCGAACTTCGGAGTATCCGAAGGAAGTTTGAAATTTCGCGGCATCTTTGTTCGTCGAACAGATCTGCTGAAGCAACGGGCCCCGCAGAGTTCTCCTTCGTCTTCGTCCATCTCGGATTCAGACGAGCACGCGTGCTTGGCTCGCGCTTCGTCGATTTTGCGCTGTGTGAGCGCGTCTCTGGCGTCGTAGTCGCGGTTGTGATGGCGCGAACTCTTCTTCCTTCGAGGAAGGTCATGTTCCTCTTCTTCGGATGAAGGGGTGGGGCTGCGGTCAAACCTGACCGGAGCTTTCTTCTTTGGCTCCGTGGGATCTTCCTGGTGGAGCGCGGCTCCGACGAGTCCGAGTCCGGTGAGTGCGGACTTGTGCATGGCTCTTTTCGGGTCCCCCTCCGGAGGTGGGTGGGATGCGAGGTACGCAGTGGCTGCCATGATCGCAGCCTGCGGCGTTTTTGGGATGACGTTGCCGTCGGCGTCCATCTCCATGAAGGATGTGTGGAGTGTTCGAGTCACCGCGCGGCGCTCCTTGGGATCCATGTTCTCCATCCTAGAGCGGTGCTTATTACCTTGGTTGCCGTTTGAGCTGGAGCCGATGCCCATGGCGGAGAGCGCGGCTCGTCGCTACCGGACTCGAGGCTTGCTTGCGCTTTTCAAGCACCTCCTGCATCTTGACCTGCTTCTTGTGCTCCTCGATTAAGAGCAGATGGTAGGCCATCAGCAGATCCCGGGAGGAGTCTGCAGCAGACTATGTTGCCCGCCACGGCGTTGCTGCCTGGCCCATCCTTCTTGCTAAGGCGGATGACATGGCGTTGTTGTTCTTCCTTGGGGGACTGCTTCTTCCCGCCCGCTTCGATCCGCGGGTTAGGTGTCGGGTTGGGCGGCGGGTTGGGTCTTTGCTGATCCACATCACTCTGTATGACTACGGCGCATTGGTAGAGCTCGTAGATTGGTCCGCTGCTACCGCAGCTTTCAGATCCGGAACCGTAGGTCCCTTCATCCGACGGCAGATCGCACAGATCGGAGTTGCAGTTGCTGCTGTCGTAGGAATCATCTGTTGATGATGTTGTGCGTAGCACAGGGTGTGGAGTCCATGAAGCGGGCCTGATTGATGGTAGGGGCACCCGCTCAGGGAGGCGGAGAGTGCCAATTTGCCCTACCTGGAAGTGGCTCCCAACAGATCTCGAGTCCGCCGCCACGGCTCAAGTCCTTCATGGTGGCCGTGAGTGGGCGGTGAAGCGCCAAGAGGAGGTGACTCTCCGCCGCAGAGTTGTAGATCGATCGGGTTGGGACCGTCACGACCGACAATCAGCCCCAGCCTCCCACAGACGGCCAATTGACGAGGTTTGATCTCATCAATGCCCATTGTTATGGACTTGGGTTTTGGAGAAGATGGGGATGCTGGAGATCGTGGAACGGTTAGCAAACAAGCAACACGGGGACACAAGGTTTACCCAGGTTCAGGCCCCCGGAGGGAAAACCCTACTCTTGCTTGTCTGCTCTTGATTACGGCGGAACCGAATGTTACAGGGGTGCGCAGATGCAATCTGGCGTGGAGGTGTGTATGCGAAAGTATGAGGAGGAAATCTAGGTCGCGCCCTCCTAGCCTTTATATAGGATTAGGCAGGTACCGGGCATAGACCTAGTCGGTTACAAGTTCTAGGGTTTTACCCCTTTGAATTTCCTATCTACTCTAGTCTTGCTCTCCAAGGACCCGAAGGCGTCATGGGCCTTGGCCACCCGAAAGTCTTCATGGGCTGGCGTATATTTGTCGTGGGCCTTCCTTGGGCTGGACCAGGTATGCTGATATCATGTACCCGTGGGGTATAACCATGTCAGTCGTACTTCTCTATTTCCTTCGGCGCTTTGAAGTTCGCCGGGTATCTTTCGCCTCGGATCATCCGTCCGAAGCACTGGGGCCTGATTCGGCTCAGCGATCCCCTCGGCTCACCGTCGCGGCGGTTGGTGAGGGTATGCTGCAGGTCGTCGGGCCGGGCGTGCCACCGTTGTTGATGATGTGGTGCGTCGACGGGTTGTCCGTTGGCGACGGTTGGTCGCCGGGATCGTTAGTGGAGAGGCCGTTCGCGGTCGGTGTTGGAGCAGAGTGGTTCGGGTGGCGGCGCTGAGAGTGTTCGCCACCATGGGATTCGCCGAGGCCGCCTGGCCGCTCGATGAACGCGAGTACATCCGACCCTGTGAGACGACGCCCGCGTTTTGTTGCTCGACCGCTTTGGCGAGCAGAGCCCTGGCGTACTGGATCTGCAGGGCGCCTTCCCCAGTGGCTTCGATGTTGTCGACTGCTGCTCGGCCCGCGACGAGGTTGTCCATTGGGCTGGAGAACAGCGGGAGGTCGTTCGCGTCTCGCTCCCATGAGGAGACCACGATCATTGACTGATCCCTGGGGGGTGCGCGGTTGGGTGGTGGCGGGTCGCCATTGGCCGTTGCCCCTAGTGGGGGGCGAGTGCTTCCTCCTGGTGGCGTGTTCTTGCAGATCGCGTGCTCGGCCGCGTGGGCCGGGTCGTTCTCGTCGTCGAAATTCAGGGTGCGCCCCTGGACGGTAGGGTTCAGGCGCGACCTGATTCGGAGCTGGTGGTAGCGCGACAGCTCTGCCACACCGCCGAGGCGAAATTTTTCGCTCGCTTGTTCTTGCGATCGCTTCCGCCTTCAGTGAGTTCTCGACCTCCGCTGCCGCCGTTTGGTGGGATCGGCGTGGAGAATGGGTCTTCCGGCGGGTGGGTGCCAGTCGCCATGTAGGTCGCGGAGTGGCGGCCGGTTCCGTCGCGGAGGTCGGCGGAGTTCTCTGACCCGGAGTCGAAGTCGAAGATCCCGAGGATAGAGGGATCCTCGAAGTCTCCAACGTTGGAGACCTGAGTGATGGAGACCGCGGGTGACGCGGCGACAATGGATCCGGCGAGTGACGCCGGGGTCGCCGAATCGGCGTCGTCGTTGAGGGCCGCGTCTTCCGCGGCTGCGGTGGTTTCGGCCACGTTGCTGTGGGCCGAGTCGTACTCGGAGGCGAGGCGGTGAATCGTGCGGACCTGGCTCTCAGAGAGCCGGTCGCGTGGCGGCGACTCGCGGATGCGAGCCGAGTCCTCTGAGATGATGACGTCGGTGAGGCCGACGAAGAGGTTGATCATGCCGACCGGCAGGATCATGCTATGCGTGACGGGTCGCGCCGCCGGGACGTAGCTGCTCGGCAAGATCTGGAGCATCTCGCCGATCGCGATCATGCGGCCGGTGGCGATCGACTCGTTGATGGGCAGATTGGATCTCGCCGCAGAACACCGGCTAGGCCCCACGGTGGATGCCACTATCGTGGGAATGACCACGGCAGATGCTGCAATCGGCAGCGAGTAGTAGAACATGGGGCAAGGACGGCCAGCCATCTGCGGTGCGAGATGAGGGCTGAGACACAAGGATTTACCCAGGTTCGGCCCCCCAGAGGGTAAAGACCTACTCTTGCTAGATTGTATTATGGTGAGAGTACAATGGGGTGAGCTCGGCGGCTAGGCGGCGAGTCGCTAGGGTGTATGATGGAACATATCCTCTATGCATCCTCTAGGGAGGTTTATATAGACTCACCTCCCTAGGGTTTACAGATCTTAACCGAATTAGTTAAGGATTCGGTGACTCTACGACCTAGTCCGACTGGGCCTATCTACGCTTCTCGGCCTTCAGCTTCCAGTCGCTTGAGTCCACGCCAAATCTTGATCGATGCCGCCCTGCGCAGCCCACTCGGGCGCTTGGACCAAGAGGGAACGCGTCTGCTGGGTATACCCCGGTAGGCATATCCCCATCACTAAGTTGCCACCAGTAGCCATATGACCTCTCTGATCCAAAAGGAGAGCGTCGACCACTGTTGGATCCAATGAATAGCCATGGTTAGCCTAAAAATGATACCTCTAGCTTTGTAAAAAATGATGTTATTCCTACAATTCCGACAAAAACAACATAAAGCATAAACACTTACATATTCTAGCCTTAATGATCTTATTAATACCATTTAACTTATCTCAAACATATTTGTAACATTGGTTGGTGAAGAAATATTCAAAATAAAAAAATGTGACATACAAGTTAAGAAGAAGGACCAGAAATAAATAAATGTTGAATGGTCCCCTTTTAATCACACAAACAACATTTTTACATCTAGTCCATCTTATTATATAAAGGTTATCCTCATAGCATAACCTTTTTATTTAAGAACCACATAAAAATATCTATCCTCGTGGTTGTCCCATGTAAACTTACTCTTCTAGAATACCATGCAAGAAAGTGTTCTTCATATCTAACTATTGCAACTCCATCACCTTGACACATATAGGCAAGACAAGGTGAACGGTTCCAATCTTGACAAAGGACTAGAAGTATCCTCATAATCTATACCATAACGTTGCTTAAAACCTTTAGCTACCGATCTAGCTTTATATCTATCAATCGAGCCATTTTCTTTCTTCTTGATTGTATAGATCCATCGGCAGTCAATAATATGTGTACCATGTTGTGGGAGACCCAATTTCCATGTTTAATTCTTCAAAAGCACTATACAACTCATCCATCTCCATATGAATTTGTGTCCTCTAATACAACTTGCAGCCGATACATTAGCTGAGCAAGCTAAACACCAATGAATAGTGTCGATTCTGTTGAAATATACCTTGCTAAGCACGAGTGATTGGCCTAGAATTGGAGGCCACAACCGAAGCTCCAGTCTCGTGTTGCACATTGGATCCCACCCTCTATCGCTCTCATCTACAGAAGACCTACTTCTAGATACTGCTGAAGAATCTGCAACACGCGCGAGGATCTTATAGATTATGGTGTGGCCAATTGTGTGGCACTTCGACTTGCTTTAGGACGTGCGGGCGCAAACACGCAGCGACAGGATGCCATTATTGTCGAATTCGATAGGACCCGCGTGTGGACTTGGCGGGACAGATGATTTAGTCTGTGGATTGGAGGTAGTTCGCATGATACTAGGGAGGATTCTCCCAGAGAATCTCCCTCGTGTCCAGCACCTATGTCTTCTTCATCTCATTGTGTGAGCACTGTTTTGGCTCAAATTTTCATCACTTGCACCTCTATTCGTCTAGGAACCTGTACAAGTTCATCAATAGGTCTAGTAGTAGGGTGAGTAGTAGGATACTTCTACACATTTAACTCCCTTATGGCAAAGACTATAGCGAAGAAACACACACTGTCTAGACCGAAAAGCAGCTATTCTTTTATTTTAGGGACACATATTAGGTCAATATGCACACCCAAAAATATGAAGAGATGTGTAATCTAGTAGAGTGGGTGTGTCACTTTTATGATTTCCTAGGAAGCGTGTTAGTGAGATATGTGGCAATAAGAAAGGTTTCATTCCAATACTTAAGATGCATGTGTGAATTAGCAAGAAGTGCTAGTCCTCAACTATCTGACATTGTTTTCTTTCAATGCAGCCACTGTGTTGGTATGCACGAGGAAATGAAACATGATGAGAGATGCCATGTTTGAAATAATTAAGGCATTCAATTTGACATATGCTCCTCCTCAATCGGATTGAATAGTGTGAATTTTTCTATAAAGATGGTGCTCAATGAGCTTTTGGAAATTCACAAAGGCAGAAAGAGCATCAGATTTTTTTTTCTTAAGAAAATATATCCATGCAAACTTGTTATAATCATCAGTGGAGCTTACATAGTAATTATGACATCCAATGGATGTAGGGATAGGACCCCATACATCATAAAAGAATAGTTATAGTGGATATGTGGTTACACTAGTGGATATAGGATAGGGAAATTGATGAATATTAACCTACTTACATAAATCACAACTGACTCTATGCTGGAATTTCTAACAAAAGGAAGTTTATTTTTTTTCCTAATGATTTGACTAACAATAGATAAGGACGGATGAAAGAGACAACTATGCCACTTTGATTGTGAGGGCTTGGAGACAAGGTATGAATACTTATGTTATTGGGATGATGACACCAATGAGAAAATAAGGGGACAAAGGCCACCAACACAACGACATCTATAAATTATGACCCGGTCCTTGATTAAAAATTAAAGAAGAAGGGATGAAATTCGACAAAAACACGGTTATCAATGTGAAGCGATGAATGGAGTATTGCCCACTGGACATCCAGGCTCCGACCACAACAGTAGAGGAGGAGCACGCGCCAACACCTCCAACCTGGACACCAGAGTGTTCAGCTTTTCTTTTTCTACCCCTCCCAGCAGTATTGCCCACTGAGCAAGATTGAAGGCACATCTCCTCCAGATTTCCTGCATCTCAGGCCACACAGATCGATTGAAACGTAAGTCATTCCGCATGATCCATATCACCCAAAGTGCAGCAGCACATATCATATTTTCCACTCTATAGAGTTTATTATTTTTCCATTTAGAAGAAACATCAGCAAAAGACATTGAATCAATTGTAAGCCCAATAAAGGTGGCAACCTCTTTCCAAACAGCGGTCGCAACTACACATTTGAAAAACAAATGAACACAGGATTCAACTTCATTACAGAAAAGACAAGTCAAATCATCCAAATTTTGTCTTTTAGCCAGATTATCTCTAGTGAGAGTTCTATTATGGGCCAGAAGCCACAAAAATAAATGGATTTTAGGAGGGATTTTCAGCTCCCATACATCTTGAACATATACAGGAACAATCCCTCTAAAGTTAAGGACTGCATACAAATATTTTACACTAAAGACACCATCATGTTCAAGTTTCCAAAAAAGGGAGTCATCCTCTGCACTAATTTGCAGAGTTCGAGCAATCTCCATAAGTTCATACCACTGAACCATTCTTCTATGGTCAAAACACCTCCTAAAAGTAAATCTTATGGAAGATCCATGCCACACATCAGCTATACAAGCATTCTACTCATTCACCAAGACATAAATGTCCCAATATTGAATAGCAAGACTGCAAGAACCAAACCAATGGTCCTCCCAAAATTTAATCTCTTACCATTCCCAACATTCCATTGGTATCCCATGTGTGCTGCTTTATTAGCCCACAAGATTCCCTTCCAAAAAGGAGAGCCCCCCACATCAGAGCAGGCAAAGATGTTAGGATTATTCACCCCGTATTTGTGGTCAATAATTTATTTCCACAGTTTATCCTCATCTAGATTATATCTCTTAGTCCAAGACGCCAGCAGGCACCTATTCATCACAAACAAATCTAGGATGCCTAGGCCACCAAACTCCTTCTTCTGAGAGACTAAACCCCAAATGGCTAGATGGTACTTATGATGACCCTCATAGTCATCCCACAAGCAGTGTGCCATATGAGAATTAATAAGGGTAATGGCCCACTTAGGGAACTTAATCACACTAAGCAGGTATAGAAGGATTCTTGCTAGAACACTTCTAACCAGCTCTAACCTAGTAGCATCGTTTAGCAATCTACCCCTCCAACCTATAGCTTTTTTAAGAGTTTTATCCACTAGGGGATTGAGATTCTCTTTTTTGAGCTTGGTATAATGTAAAGAAACCCCTCAATATTTTAGGGGAAATTTGCCCAACCTATAGCTCAGATTTTGAGAAAAATGCTGGGCCACATAATCATCTACATTAATGGGAATAAGATCATATTTATGGAAATTGATGCGCATCCCAGACATCTGCTCAAAACATGAGAGCAACCACTTTAAATTAATTGCGGTTGTAGGATTATCATCTAGAAAAATTTAAGTGTCATCATCATATTGCATACTGATCACCCTAGTTTGATTTAGGCTTTGTATGAGACCAGCAATATGGCCCTGTCCAGCAGCTTTAATAAGCATTTTTGTAAAAATATCAGCCACATAATTTAATAAAAGGGGAGAGATGGGGTCACCCTGTCTCACCCCAAGCCCAGACACAAAAAGTCACTGTTAACAACATTAAAATGAACTCACACAGACCCATAATCAAGCAGGGACTTGAACATCCTAATATACTTTGGGCTATCAAGCAGGGACTTGAACATCCTAATATACTTTGGGCTAAAACCCCTTTCACTTAGCATTTTTAAAAGGAACTCCCTAATAACCATGTCATATGCTTTCTCATAGTCCAACTTAAAAACAAAACCAAATTGCTTTTTCTGGACCACATCATGAATAATCTCATGAGCAGAGACCACACTTTCTAAAATATATCTACCCTTAATAAAAGCAGTTTGGTGTGGTGAAATCAATTCCTCACTCACCACCCCAAGCATGTTGGTAGAAAATTTAGAGAAAAATTTAAAACTGCAATTAGTAAGTGCAATTGGTCTGAACTTCTCTATAGTTACAGCATTGTGCTCTTTGGGAATAAGAGTCAAAAGAGAGAAGTTCAGCCTATAGAGATCTAATTGTCCATTATTCTAGTCATTGACCATAGCAATTAAATCATATTTGATCAAATCCCAGAAATGTTGATAAAAAGAAAATAAAATCCATCGGATCCAGGGGCCCCTTCAGCATAAGAGCCAAAGACAACCACCTTTACCTCCTCTTTAGTAAAATCACCTTCAAGGAAGGAGCTTTGTTGCAAAGTAACTTTATCATCTATGTCCCAAAAATCATCAGCCAACTCAATGTTTGCTTAGATTCAAACCCAAACACCTTTTTATAAAAATAAACGACAATATCCATCATACCTTTTGTGTCCTCCACAACATCACCAAGGCCTTCCAAAGCAACAATCTACTTCTTCCTCCTTCGCTGGTTAGCTACATAATGAAAATAAGCAGTGGTATGATCACCTTCTAAAATATATCTTTAATCTCCTCTTTTTTTTCCAAATCTTAGTCAGCTCAGATGAAATAGTTTTCATCCTTGTTTTAGAGACAGGAGAAAGAGGTTGGATTTCAGCTGTGATATCTAATAAATCATATTCTGCTACAAAAGCATGTTTAGTTTTATGTTGATCGGTCTCCAGATTGGAATTCCAACCTCTAAGATCCTTCCTAAGATTCCTAGTATTAAATTGCCACCTGTCAATAGCCCTATTTAGCTTACATGGGGCAGACCAACTCTTAGCAACCAAATGGTCAAAGCCATCCACCTCTAACCACCACTTTTCAAATCTAAATTGCTTAGTTTTCGGGGCACAATAACCCCAGTGTCAACAATCAGAGGAGTGTGATCACTTCCTACCATGGGTTTCGCTAAAACATTACTACATGGGAATAAAGCATCCCGGCAAGTAGTTACAAAAACCCAATCAAGTAAAGCCATGGTCATATTCTCCAAGATATTATCCCAAGTAAATTTCCTGCCCACATTTTTAATTTCCATGAGACTGAGTTTATTAATCCATTCATTGAACAAATTTGCCCAATGTTAGTTACTATTACCGGTATTTTTCTCACAACTTTCTCTAATAAGATTAAAATCTCCACCCACTAGAGTGGGACCATCCCAAGTAGGAAAGACATTATGTAGCTCATTAATGAAATCAAGTTTGAATTCCAAATAAGATGAACCATATACAGAGATAAACCTCCACACCACAACATATTACTTACTTTTAAGCAAAGTAGAAACTATATAAATGTGAATGCTACAAGACACAATATCAAAGATGTCATTACTTACACCTACAAGGATACCCTAAGCAGTATCCTTTGCAGGTAGCCAGTTCCAGGAATATTTTCGAGATGGATCCAGCCGACTCAACTAAAAAGGAGTAAAGTCCATTTTCTTAGATTCGAAAAAACTGATAATATTAGGGCATGTCTCTCTAATGAGATCATGCACTCTAGTGAGTTTATCAGGTCTGTTAAGACCTCTAGGGTTCCAAATTAGAGCAACTACCATGGTCAAAATTTAGTTTCTTTCCCTCTTAGAAGAAACCTCAATCCAAGGTTCCTTTTCAGACTGAGGACCTCACCCTCTTTCTCACCATAATTGGCAGAGAAAGAACCTGCCATGTCCACAACAGTAATATCAATATTACTAGGCAGGAACATATCAGGATGATCATCATGGAATTCACTAGTCTACTAGTTTCAACCTCCTTAATGATGTTGATATTATTCTCATATTCATCATCAAAGGACCCTAAATTAATTACAGCAGCTCTAGCTCTACTTAAAAGTAAAGAATTATCCAAAGAAGCAAAATAATTCTCAAAGCCAGACACCTTAGACTTACCTTTAGGCAGCTCGAGGTGTTTGGTCTTCTTGAGATCTTGAGCCTTCTCAATAACAGTTTTCCCATCTCTTATAATTCTGCTACTCATCCGAGTGGCCACCATAGGTCCTCATTTCTTCTTCTTATCTTTTCCAACCATAGGCACCATTTTTACTGCATCCCCATGATGAGGACCCAGACTTCTAGTAGCAACATTCCCAGCCTCCTTCTCAATAGCAGCCTCATTTAGCCTCTCAAGCATATATACACCTATGTTCTCCTCTGGCTTCCTAAAGGCTGAAAGAACATGTGTGCCCCATGTGTGGTTTTGGTAATTAATGACAATGTTTTATGGACTTATGTTTGCATTGAGTTTTACTTGCAGGATTTGTCCATTGACAATGCTTGAACCATAGGGTGGCTTCAAGGTTGGAATAAGAATAAAGTGAAGAAGATCAAGTGTTGATCAAGGTTTCAAGGAATGGTCTGGAGATTGGTCAAGTAGAAGTTGAGCCTATGGCAAGTGTGTCATGAATAATAAGATGATCTCAAGTGTATCTTGCCATCCTTATGGTGATCATGGATATGTGAAGATATGCCTAAAAGAGAGGCTCTTCCATAGTGGAGTATGGGGGAGCAAATTCCAAGTCTTCACCAAGCTAGTGCAAACAAGAAAGGTGCTCCATACCGAGGTGTGGAATATACAAGGCAAAGGTTTGATATTGATAGGGTTTCTTTATTACTGGTCTCGTGGTGTTAGTTGGGGAGACCAGTTTATAGGATAGATAACCATACTATCAAGAGGGGCTCTCGAGTGAGTAACATGATCATATCCCTCGGTGAGAGCTCAAACCTTTGCATACTTGGCATCCTCTTTCTTGGTTCTTATTTGGTTCTTATCGATGAGAGGATTTAGATATTGTGTCAATCACTATGACAAGCTTAAGTTCATCGAAAACGGATTTCATATGCATTCGCTATTGTGTTTTCGATATTGGAGGTTTTACCGGTTTGTCTTTTATAGATAGGTTAAACCTTTCATCATTTGGTTATATCCTCCCTTTATGGACTACGATGGTTCCCTGCATGATCTTATAGAGCTCGCTACTATCTTCGAAACGAGCCCAAGATCATCAAAATCGGAGTCCGAATGAAAAAGTTATGATGGTTTCAGTTTTGCTGTTCCTGCCAGTTTTCAGGAGGGCGGATTATCCGGCCCAATTTTTGGAAAACGGATAAGGACTTTGAGGCGTGGCTCCCAGTAATGGGGGCGGATTATTCGGCCCAAATATCCGCCCGCCGCGAAGTCCTTAGCCATTTTTTGGCCCAGGGGAGGGGCGGATTATCCGGCCTGGAAGGTCCCAAACGGTCATATTTCGTTGGGGAGGGGTATAAATAGACCCCTTCTTCCTCCTTAGGCCGGTTGATTGCATTCTCTCTCTCCTCCATTGTTTTGACCTTCAAGAGCTTGCAAATACTCTCAATCCCTCCCATATTTCTTGAATCTTTTTGGGGATTTAAAAGGGGAGATCTAGATCTACAACTCCACCAATCCATATCTCCTCTTTGTGAGGGGAACATATTGGGATCTAGATCTTGGGGTTTCTTTTGTGGATTTCCTCTTGTGTTCTTCCTCTCTTATTCTCCCACTAGCTTTTGTAGCTTTGTTGGAATTTGGGAGAGAAGGACTTGAGCACTTCTTGTGTTCTTACCATTGCATTTGGTGCATCGGTTTGAGTTCTCGTTGAGGATTCGATTGGGTGAAAGTTGAGAAGATTTTTACTCTTGGGTTCTTGGAACCCTAGACGGTTTGTTGGTGTTGCAGGTTGTGGCCTTGGTGGCGTTTGTTGGGAGCCTCCAATTAAGTTGTGGAGAAGTTCCCCAACCTTGTGAGAGGTTCTGGATTGCCACCGACAAGTGCACCGATAGTGAAGAAGTGAACCAGGCCTCTTGTGGCGAGGTTCACAGGAGAATAGGGTGAGGCCTTTTGTGGTGTGGTCGTTTTAGTACCACTCACCCCTCCAACGAGACGTACTCTCTTTATGGGAGGAACTCGGTAATAAATCATCGTCTCCGCGTGCCTCGGTTATCTCTATACCCGAGCTATTTACTTATGCACTTTACTTTGTGATAGCCTTCGTGCTTGAATTCTTATTTCTAGCTATCACATAGTTGCTTGTTTTGCTTAGCATAAGTTGTTGGTGCACATAGGTGAACCGTAGTTTATATAGGTTTTGTGCTTGACAAAGTAAACGCTAGTTTTATTCCGCCTTTGTTAAGCCCATCTCTTAACAGTTTTAAACTGCCTATTCACCCCCCCCCCCTCCTCTAGGCGGCATATGTATCCTGTTCAATTGGTATCAGAGCCCGGTCTATCATTTTAGGCTTCATCGCCTTGAGAGTAAAGATGTCGACTAGGGGATTTGAGAACGATTCCTTCTATATATTCGATGCCACAAATTATGATGTTTGGAAATCCCGCATGCTTGATTATTTTCGGGACATTCACCCAATTATCGCAGAATATCTATATATGGGTTTCTCATCTCCTATGGATCCCCAAAACGAATCTTTAGAGGAGAAGATGGACTCTCATATAGATGCTCAAACTACTAATATTCTTTTATTTGTTGTGAGCAATGTAGTTCTTTCTTCTATCATGCCTTATTCGAGTGGTCATGAAATATGGACCAAGCTTCAAGATAAATATAGCAAGTCCAACATTATTGAGGATGCTTGTGTTGCTAACCATGTAGAGGAAAATGAAGATTCTATGGGCCAATACAAGGTCTTGAATAGAGCTACAAGTGCAATCTCATCATCACCTTCCTCCGGTTCTCACATATGCCTTATGGCTAAGGGAACAAAGGTAACCTCTTTGGATCCCATTGTATCTCATGATGATGATGAGGTTGAGAATGATAATGATGATTATCAAGGTAAGTATGATATTACCTCTATTAAGAAAATGGGAGAGGTTGTCTATAGCGCTCTCTTCAAACATAAAATTGCTTCCTCCAACTTTATTGAAATCTTGAATTATACTATAGAAGGCAATGATCTTATTGAGGAGCAAGAAAACTTAATTGATGTACAGTTTGTGCGTGAGCGTGATTATGCTAATGAAATTGCTCAACTAAAGGACTCCCTTGAAGAAGAACAAACCACCAAAGAATCTCTTGAGGAGACTTTTACTCTAGAATTATCTAGAGTAAAGTAATACCATGATATAGAACTTGCGGTGGCAAACTCCTTCAAGATTAAAAATGAGGAACTTTAAGTTGCTTATGCTATACTTGTTGAGGATTTTAAGCACCTTGAAAATGGCTCTCAGGTCATTAAGAGGGAGCTCATCAAACTCACCGATTCGCATGAGCAACTTAAAGCTTCATATTCAAAAGAGCTTGCCAAGTTGCCCTCACCTCTTGCTAATATTGATGATGATTGTTCTACTGACTCTATTTCTTGTGAAGCATCTATTTTGAAGGAGAATGTTGAGCTAAAGGGTCAACTTGCTTTGCTAACTAGCAACTATGGGAAATTAGAAGAAAGTCATGTTAAGCTCTCGAGCTCGCATGAGGATCTTCTAGTCTCCCATGGTAGGCTAAAGTTAGCTCATGAGGCCATTGTGTCAAAGGTAACATCTAGTGGGCCTCATGTGGACATTAGCACTATATCTACTCCAAATGTTATATTGCCATGTTCTATTCCTTGTAATTCATCCTATCACAACCATGCTATATCTCATGATGATTTACATTCCGTGCCTTGTTGCTCTAACAATGTAGCATCTACTTCCTCTAGTACTTTTGTTGAAACTAACCATGTAGAGGAAATCAAAGAGCTCAAGGCTCAAGTCACTTCTTTGAAGAATGACTTGAAAAAGTGTCATCAAGGGAAGGCCACACTCAACAAAATCTTGAGTGTGCAAAAATCCCCTAATGACAAGAGTGGTCTTGGATTCAACTCCAATGTCAAGAACAAGTCCACTATCAAGTTCAAGCACAATGACAACAAGAATAATGTCCAAGATCAAGTCAAGAATTCGGGCAACATTGTTTGCTTCAAGTTCAAGGAAGAAGGGTACCATGTTAGATCTTGCCCATGAAAGAAAAAGCCTCTTAGTGTGAAGCAACAAGGGAAGCGGCATAAAGATCCACCTCAAGTCATCGACGAGCCTCTTCCTAAGAGGACTACTCGAGCTCTTCCTCGAGTCGTGGCTTCACCTAAGAAGAAACATGGGAAGTGAAGAACTTGCTACATATGTCGTGCAAAGGGGCACATTTCTTCCTCATGCACTATTGGTATCTCCTCATCCAACCCTATCATTATTGATGATGCTTATTCTCTTTCTAAGGATGAGGTTGGCAATGTGTTTGCCAAGTTTTTTGGTGCCCAATGTGGTGTCAAGAAAAGAACCATTTGGGTTGCCAAGCCTATTGTGACTAACCTCTTATGACCCAACTTGGTTGGGGACCAACAAGCCAAAACTTGATCATTAGGTGTTTTTGGAGGGCTTTGGAGACTTGGCTACATCATGAAGAATTGAGGGATCTTCATTATTATATTTGTCAATCCAAGTCATGTGGATTATATTGCTCTTATTATATTTCCAGTTTTCTCCTTGCGGTAACATATGATTAACTCATTTCATTGAAAGTTACTCGTCCCCTTGTGCATGTGTTGGTTTTGTATCTTCCATGATTTTGTACATGTTGTGGTTTCCACTTAATTATCTTGAGGTATCAAGCATATTTGTGTATGTTTAGGTGGCACACCATGTGTGTGTGTTTCTTGTGTTTGAGCCTTACTTGGTTATATTTGGTATCTTATTTGGCTCTTGTGAGAGATTAATGGATTATACCATTTTGGGGGAGTGTTATGCTTGGGCATTCCACAATCCTAAAAATGTGTGTACATGAGGAATACCACCTAGTATTTATATTGGATTATTGTCTAGTCTCTATGTGGTATAATTCTCATGAGAAATTTAAGTTTTATAATGTCCATTAATTATCTCTATTTGTATTGCTTTGTGTTGGTTTTATGGTAGTATCATATTATGGCGGAGTCATATGCTTAGTGCATATTACAATCCTAGAAAATGTGAACATTCGAGGTTGTGTCACTTAGAATTGATATTGATAATTATCTAGCTCCTATGTGACACATTTCCTCATACAAGTTCCAATTTGCTTGAATGCCTTTATTGCTCATATTTTGGATCTTGTATGTGAGAGTACTTCTTGGTATGTGTTTCCGCATATTTAGATATATATTTATCCGCATGGAAACCATTTGCTTCAAGTTACTCTAATTACTAGTGATTGTGTGACTATTGGAAGCTGCCAAGAATCTTGTTTGAAGTATCATGCTTAATTTTTATATTTAGTTATATGCTTCTTGTTGTGACTATGATCTTGGATATCCATGCAAGCTACCTTGGGAAATTTATTCCCAATATTTCTTGTCCTTGGACAATGAGTACTAAATTATGGTAAAATTTATTGATCATATTCGCTTTGGCCTTTGCTTAATATTGTCCTATCTTTGGCCAAGTAAATGTTTTGTGTGCTCCCATGTATTCCTTGCTACTTTTGGATCCTTTTATTTTTATTGGTATCCTCTTGTGTTTTATTTAATGTAGGTAGTAGTGATGATCTCATTTGTGTGCATTTTACATTCAAAAGTAAAATCCTACATAATGCACTATCCATGGGGGAGCTCTCCTATATTATTTAGAACACGCATATTTATGCTTCCTTGTTTGATCCATATCGGATTTTATGTGCTTGGAAGTTTGATATTTTAGTTTTGGTATTTTGTTCCATCATGAAAAGATTGGAGAGTTTGGTTTACTTGTTGGAACCTTACTATTTTTGGGAGTTGGTTTTGTCTCATTCCTTGTTTCATGATTTGACCATTTTAGAATGAGATAAATCCTTAAGCATTTTTATTTCTATCTATCTTTTGCTCTTTTGGCTTTAGCCTAGTTCATTTGTTGAACTTGTGATCTTTCATGTGTTGAATTGGTTCTTTGATATAATTTGGACATCGTTTGTCATGTCACACTCTTGTGTGTGCAATCTCGATTTACTTGGTGTTTTTGTTCAAACTGTATCTCCTTTTTGGTTCTTGAAAGCTTTATGCATGCATATTTACTATATGTTTATATTATGGCATGCTTGCTTTCTTTGATCCAATATATAGGAGAAACTCCACCAAATTCCATCGGCTAAGTTGTGCATGAAATTCAATTTCATATCAATATGCACATATTTATGTGAAGTCTCTCCTATGTATTGTAGTTGTCTAACTACTTTGGACTCAATAAGTTTGGGGACCATATTGTACTTGAATTTTGTTTTAGGTACATTGGAGATGCATTGGATGCTTGTCTCTTTCATAAGGAAGAAGTGTTGACTCAATGAAAATTAGAGACAGACTAGGATGATCAATGAGCTCCTATCTACTTCATCACACCAATGATATCTCGGTAACAAGTATCTCTTACTCATTTATACATATCATCTTCCAACATATGGCAGGTTGCATCTTGGCATAAATTTTATGTATTTGATATGTTTGTGGTGGAAGTTCATCAATGTACAAATAAGATAACTTTGAGCCTTTCAGCCATGCTATCAAGCAAAAGATCTTATTGATATATTGTATGACTTCATATTGGATATCTTGCTCTATTTATTTTAGTATCTATTTTGTGTGTACAGGTTTCTTTGTTGATAAATATCTTCATGAGATTGTCCACTTAGAAACATATACACATGAGAGATGTTACTTCCCTATTTTTGATATCTCCTTTGTTTCGTGTGTGTTGTATGGTCATACTAATAAATATCATTCACTGAAGACTATGTTGATGATCAATGCACATCCTTATATTAGTCTTATAATATGCTTTGTCATGCCTCTCACACATCCTTGTCGTTGAGCCTGTTATTATGTTGTATCTTACTCGTTTCTCAACAATTTGTTTATTGCACGTTTTATGCCATGGTATATGCTCTTTTGTACATAGTTGTGTTTGAAATAATATCGAGGGAGTGAGGATGCCATGTTTGTCCATATTGTACTCAAATGCAAATTATAATTTTTGCACAAACCTTGGGGAGCCTCCTCGTATTATGTAGATCACTCTGTTTTCGATCTTATCATAATATCAATCTTTCATTTTCTATGTTCCTTTTGTCAAGTGGTTTTCTAGATTTTTTGATTGCTTGCATCATTGTTGATGCTTCTTCACCTTGTTATTTGTTTGCAATCTTTTGATCCTCAATATAGTTTGACCTCCTCCTAAGTATTCATCATTGTATATGTGCAAATGTTTTATCATAATAAATTTGTTTCAAATGCGCACCTTTGGAGGAATTCTAACTATGTTGGTCGTCTAGAACTATTCACCCATTTTGGCAATCGATGCCAATGGGGGAGAAGTTTTGGAGGGTTTAAGGGAAGTTCATTTTATTCCTTGAGTTTGTTCTTAAGCATTTGCCTCTCATGCTCTTGCATCTTTGTTGTTGCTTTGCATGTTGAATATATAGAGGAAACTCCACCATTGGTAATGGTTCATCACACACGCATATATTGTGGAGGAGCTTGATCTATATATTATGGGTGTACCAACATCACATACTTGTGTAGTATTTGATGTTGGCGCAACCATTTTTATTCGTTAAGTTGATTATATAAACCCTCTCAAAGGATTGTCATCAATTACCAAAATGGGGGAGATTGAAAGAACATGCGTGCCCCCATGTGTTTTGGTAATTAATGACAATGTTTTATGGACTTATGTTTGCATTGAGTTTTACTTGCAAGATTTGTCCCTAGACAATGCTTGAACCATAGGGTGGCTTCAAGGTTGGAATAAGAATAAAGTGAAGAAGATCAAGTGTTGATCAAGGTTTCAAGGAATGATCTGGAGATTGGTCAAGTAGAAGTTGAGCCTATGGCAAGTGTGTCGTGAATAATAAGATGATCTCAAGTGTATCTTGCCATCCTTATGGTGATCATGGATATGTGAAGATATGCCTAAAAGAGAGGCTCTTCCATAGTGGAGTATGGGGGAGCAATTCCATGTCTTCACCAAGCTAGTGCAATCAAGAAAGGTGCTCCATCCTGAGGTGTGGAATATACAAGGCAAAGGATTGATCTTGATAGGGTTTCTTTATTACCGGTCTCTTGGTGTTAGTTGGGGAGACCAGTTTATAGGATAGATAACCGTACTATCAAGAGGGGCTCTCGAGTGAGTAACTTGATCATATCCCTCGGTGAGATCTCAAACCTTTGCATACTTGGCATCCTCTTTCTTGGTTCTTATTTGGTTCTTATCCATGAGAGGATTTATATATTGTGTCAATCTCTATGACAAGCTTAAGTTCATCGAAAACGGATTTCATATGCATTCTCTATTGTGTTTTCGATATTGGAGGTTTTACCGGTTTGTCTTTTATAGATAAGTTAAACCTTTCATTATTTGGTTTTATCCTCCCATGATGGACTATGATTTTTCCCTACATGATCTTGTAGAGCTCGTTACTATCTTCGAAACATGCCCAAGATCATCAAAATCAGAGTCTGAATGAAAAAGTTATGATGGTTTCAGTTTTGTTGTTCCTGCCAGTTTTTAGGGGGGCGGATTATCCGGCGATGGGGGCGGATTATCCGGCCCAATTTTTGGAAACGGCTAAGGACTTTGAGGTGTGGCTCCCAGTAATGGGGGCGGATTATCCGGCCCTTCGGGAGCAGATTATCCGCCCCAAATATCCGCCCCCTATACAGAGGGTCGCGCCGCGAAGTCCTTAGCCATTTTTTGGCCCGGGGAACCCGGAATATCCGGGGAAGGGGCGGATTATCCGGCCTGGAAGGTCCCAAACGGTCATATTTCGTTGGGGAGGGGTATAAATAGACCCCTTCTTCCTCCTTAGGCCGGTTGATTGCATTCTCTCTCTCCTCCATTGTTTTGGCCTTCAAGAGCTTGCAAATACTCTCAATCCCTCCCATATTTCTTGAATCTTTTTGGGGGATTTGAAAGGGGAGATCTAGATCTACAACTCCACCAATCCATCTCTCCTCTATGTGAGGAGAACATATTGGGATCTAGATCTTAGGGTTTCTTTTGTGGATTTCCTCTTGTGTTCTTCCTCTCTTATTCTCCCACTAGCTTTTGTAGCTTTGTTGGAATTTGGGAGAGAAGGACTTGAGCACTTCTTGTGTTCTTGCCATTGCATTTGGTGCATCGGTTTGAGTTTTCATTGAGGATTCAATTGGGTGAAAGTTGAGAAGCTTTTTACTCTTGGGTTCTTGGAACCCTAGACGGTTTGTTGGTGTTGCAGGTTGTGGCCTTGGTGGCGTTTGTTGGGAGCCTCCAATTAAGTTGTGGAGAAGTGCCCCAACCTTGTGAGAGGTTCCGGATTGCCACCGACAAGTGCACCGATAGTGAAGAAGTGAACCAGGCCTCTTGTGGCGAGGTTCATAGGAGAATAGGGTGAGGCCTTTTGTGGCGTGGTGGTCTTAGTACCGCTCACCCCTCCAACGATACGTACTCTCTTTATGGGAGGAACTCGGTAATAAATCATCGTCTCCGCGTGCCTCGGTTATCTCTATACCCGAGCTATTTACTTATGCACTTTACATTGTGATAGCCTTCGTGCTTGAATTCTTATTTCTAGCTATCACATAGTTGCTTGTTTTGCTTAGCATAAGTTGGTGGTGCACACAGGTGAACCGTAGTTTATATAGGTTTTGTGCTTGAGAAAGTAAACGCTAGTTTTATTCCGCCTTTGTTAAGCCCATCTCGTAAAAATTTTAAACCGCCTATTCACCCCCCCCCCCTATAGGCGGCATATGTATCCTTTTCAAAGGCAAGAGTTGGAATTGTAGAAGTGCTCTCACCAGAAACTCCCCTAATCTTCTCCATCACATGTCCCTCTAACGTTTTGCTTCCACTAGTTGCGACTGTCACAATTTTACTCCCATCTCTAACATCATGAGGTGTCTTATGTCCTAGCTCAGCATCCATTCCACTCCCACCAGCTTTGCTCTGCTATAAGTGGTCCTGGAGATCATCTCCTAATTCATCATCCTCCTATTCTTTATTCTCACTAGTTCCATTGTTGTCATGCCCATCATCATCACCACCAGAACTAGCATCAAGGCATCCATCCTCAGCCTCAAAGTAGATCAGATAAAAACCTTTCTCCATCTCAAACAGCTTATTAGCAGAAATCTTTGCAATATCTCTTACAGCAACCTTCACTCTAATGTTCTTGTAGAACGTCTTGAAGATCTCATGTCAGTCCACATTAACAAGCACTCCTAGAGCAGATACAACTTGACCGATAACCTTCCAAGACAGCCACTGTGAGGGTATGCCCTCAACTTTGACACATACTTCCTAAAAAACCTCAAAAGGTTCCTCTTCTCCATTCCACATCTCAAATATCTTATTAGCAGGAATCTTTGCAATATCTCTTATAGCAACCTTCACTCTGATGTTCTTGAAGAAATTCTTGAAGATATCATGCCAGTCCACATTAACAAGCACTCCTAGAGCAGATGCAACTTGACCGATAACCTTCCAAGACAGCCACTACGGGGGTATGCCCTCAACTTTGACCCAGACTTCCTGAAAAACCTCAAAAGGTTCCTCTTCTCCATTTCAGTACTCAAAGTAAATACTGACACCTTTCTTCTTCAAATTGATAGAGGGGTATTCTACCAAGTCTTTGATTCTCTTGGAAGAAGGAAATCTCACCAGGAACTTCTTAACTGACAGCTGCCTAATCTGCCAAACCCAATTGATTTTCCACATTTCATTGAAGTTCTATTCAAGCTCTTTCTCATCTAACTCCCCATCATTAACAACCACAATGCCACCATTGTCCATGTTAAGCCATTTCATAACAGTTGGGCCTTCAACATCAACATGGAAAAAACCAAGGCCAGGATTGGCACTTCCCCAGTATTGAGCCATGGGAAGCACCTTGTACCACTCTGAGTAGGATTCCATGTGGTGGCTTGGCCTGCCACATATGAAGCACAACTTCTTCCTTAGACATAGACCCACATAATGTCATGGTTCTCCACAGTTAAAGCATATCAGGTTTCTGTACTTTGGATCAAACACAAGCTCTGTCCCTGCTACAGCGCCACCACCACCAGAGTTGGAATGATGCAGGACACTACCCCCATCATGACCAGTTCCAGCACCACCACTCTTTTGTAGCTTCTTCTTACTCTTATACTGCACTGGATGTTGTTGGATAGCCCCCTGTGCACCAACACTGCTTGCCTGGCTAGTAGAGGTGCCCTGCTGAGCAACCTCAAACTCACTAGGACCAGCCAAGTTCATGACTCTGTAACATAGCTTGCTGCGGGAAGAACTGTGGCCACTGCCCCATTGGAAAGTTGAACATCCCAGGCGGCATCATAGTGGACATCTACTGATTTTCGGCTTGAGGGATCATACGTTGGGCGAAATTCCCAGCGCGGGCAGTCGCTGACCAGTATCCCCAGCACCAACTTGCACCCCATAAGAAGCAGGGACAGCCACCAAAGGAGCACGACCACCATTACCGTAGTGGCCACGTCCACCACCGTACCTACCTCCGCCACGGCCTCCACCCGCCATCTTGACAACCTCAACAAAAGACGCCTTCCTAGTCCACGCCCCCCACCAATCCCGCGAGAAACTGAACTTCTTCAGAATTGGTAACCGATTACCACCAGCAGGGTGACAGTCTTCAGGCTTGAACGTCTTCGTCGGGAATAGATCCCTCCTAATTCATACCAAATTTCCCTCAGGCGAAACCCTAGATTGGAGTGGGGCAGACCTGGCTTACTCCACAGTGGGACACCAGATCTCGGCACTATATGCGGCGGTGGCGTACTCCGCAAACCCATCCCCCTCACCAAATACCTACCATGGATCTCGCCAGGTGTCGCGCATATGTGGTTGACGCTTGTGGGGGATGTGTGTCGCTGCAAAGTGGGGTATGAATTGTATTCGAAGTTCTCCTCCACGTGCAATCGCCGATCCCCTTCTTCCTCGGCGGTGATCCTGAGCACCTCACCAGTGACGGCACCCACACGCGGATAGGCTCGCACCAACCCTCCGCCCTCGTCTCCTTCACGGCACCATCCGCCACCACCGCCGCATAACTCCTCCGCGTAGGGAAAGGAGCAGCAGGGGTGGGGGCCGACTCACGGTAGGGAGAGGACTGGACTAGCTGAGGGAGCGGCGGAGAGCGGGCGAGGGAGCGGGCGCCGACCCGGACGCCACCATAGTCTCGCGAGAGAGAGTCATTCTCCCTTCCAAAAAATATATAATCCTATCTCTAACACAAGGTCTGTAGGTAAAAGAAGAATAAGTAAACCCAAAGGAAATGAATTGTCATTGACCACAATGCACATGAAGCTGATTCTATTTGTCAGAAATTACTTGTGAGTAACGGTTGGTCTTTTGAAGAAACCTAATTCTGCGGGAAATAAACACGGATGGGTACAAAGATACAGTGCTGTGCAGGAGACTGACTCTTTGTTTGGTGATTAAACTTAGAATAATATACTGGACAACATCAATACTGAACGAGTATCATCTCAAGGGTTTGTAGGTCAAAGGAGGAGTTCTGTCCCTGGGTAGGAGTGCGAGAGCGTAATTCGAAAAAACTTATGATCTTAAAATGTCTAGTATTGAAATTGTGGGAAACGAAACTAAACTCGCCAGCTTAACGGTGGAGAAAAAGAAATGAAATATTATGTATTTTTCAGGCATTCCAAACTTTGTATACTAGGCCAAATGTTACTCCAATTTGATGAACCAACGGATATATCATATACTCCGAGAATGACTTCATTGTCCAATTAATCCCTCAATAAAGTGTCCAAATTATGACATCAAATCTTACCAATGACTCTGAATGTGATTAGGTTTCCATTTTCCAAACTTTCCATACATACGACTGGTTCTTTTATTTTGGGAACATCCACATATATACAAAATTAATTAATTACCTTACTAAATAAAGTCCATTATGCATATTATGTCGCGTGAAATGGACGCACTAAATCTTTTTGAGATCTGCTAGTGCGCGAACGTGCTAATTCTCGCGCGCAGGTGTGACGGCCAGCTGCCCCGCATGATTAGCATGCGACGGTGAGGCAAAAATCAAAGAAAATCTAAAAAGGCCCAAAAATGATCTTAAAATGTTAGAAACAAATTTCTATAGTTTTGGAATTGTGGGAAAGGAAACTAAAGTCAGCTTAACGGTGGAGAAAATGAAATGAAATATTATGTATTTTTTAGGCATTCCAAACTTTGCATACTAGGCCAAATGTTACTCCAATTTTATGAACCAACGGATATATCATATATGTATCAATAACCGAGAATGACTTCATTGTCCAATTAATCTCTCTATAAAGTGTCCAAATTATGACATCAAATCTTACCAATGACTCCGAATATGACTAGGTTTCCATTTTCCAAACTCCATACGACTGGTTCTTCTATTTTGAGACCATCCACATATATACCAAATTAATTACCTTGCTAAATAACGTCCATTATGCACATTATGTCACGTGAAACCGACGCACTAAACCTTTTTGCAGCCTGCTGCTAATCGCGGCATTTAACTTCGCAAAATCAAAAGAAATCGTCTCATTAAATTGTTTAAATAGGTCCAAATTAATCCTTTATTCTAACCGATTGTATGCACCCCATCAGACGAGACACTATAAAATAGGCCCATGCTCCCATAGAACGATCTCAACGAAACACGGATATATGTAATACACACCAGCCAGCTTCTAGCCAACTTCACAGCAATTGAGCCATGGCACCATCGGCGCTCCTGCTCCTGCCACTAATGCTGACGCTTACTTCCACGGCATTAGCGCGACAACTCCCTATGTCGGCGGTGCATTTCGCGGTGTGGAGAGATGTCCCTCGTGGTCCGGATAGCATCACTTTTGACTCGCCGCCGCCACCGCCGGCGATGACCCAATACTTCCCGGTGCTCAGAAAGGTGCCTACTGGACCCGACCCTATCACATCTGATCCACCGCCACCGCCGCCGTTGGGCTCGTGGGAGCTCCTTAGGAAGGTTCCTACTGGACCCGATCCTGTCACATCCGATCCACCGCCACCACCACCACTGGGCTCGTGGGAGCTCCTTAGGAAGGTGCCTACAGGACCCGATCCTATCACATCTGATCCACCGCCACCGCCGCCGGTGGGCTCGTGGGAGCTCCTCAGGAAGGTGCCTACTGGACCCGATCCTATCACATCTGATCCACCGCCACCGCCGCTGGGCTCGTGGGAGCTCCTCAGAAGGTGCCCTCTGGACCCGATCCTATCACATCGATCCACCGCCACCTCCGCCCGGGCTCGTGGAGCTCCTCGGAAGGTGCCTCTGGACCTGATCCTATCACATCGATCCACCGCCGCCGTTGGGCTCGTGGGAGCTCCTCAGGAAGGTGCCCACCGGACCCAACCCGATGACATCCGACTCACCACCGCCGTCGCCACCACGTATGGACTTCTCGATGCTCCGAAAGGTGCCCACCGGACCCAACCCGATGAAGTCAGACTCGCCACCACCACCACCACCACCGCATGCGTGATAGTTGCGCCCGGCGTGCCATGGATGCACGTACCTTGGAGTAGCTAATGAGAATAAGCCTTTAAGTTGCAATATTGGTTTTGGTGTAGTAGTACTTGCGTCGTGGCAATTGATAGATCATAGATCCATGCATCTACGCCTGTACTGTTATATGTTGTTACCAACTATTTATATAAGATGATTTTCGCATGGAGATCCATTAATAGCTCTTGCATTTTGTTCGATCGTTCGGTCGATAATCAACTGACTAACATGCACAAATCTTCATAGTTGTATGTGTTCGTCACTTTGTATACCAAACCAACTGTACCCATGGAATATCCCTATGATTGTAAAATTTGTCCACGTGCTTAATTAGGAAAGTTGCGTTTTGTTTCTGAAAATCATCTATACCAAGACCTCCACTATTCTTTCGTTTACAAACCATTTCCCACGCCGCTAGAAATTGTTTTGGTGTGTCCACATTGTCTCTCCACAAACATTGCCTTAGAAATATCCAATTTGGAAGTAAAACCAGGAGGCAACTGAAGTGAACATAGAAAATGAAGTGGCATGGTCGCTAGGGCATAACTGATAAGCTGTAATCGGGGACCTTGTGAAAGGAAACTAGAAGTGGATGACATCCTTCTCTCCAAACTGACAAGCCAAGGGCATGAGATCCTGGATACGGGGTTTAGTCGTGTCTAAAGGGTAAGCCCAAATATGTGAATGATATCGAAACCACCTGACAGCCAAAATCATAAGTAAGTTGTGTAATCTCGTCCGCAGGAACACTAATTGGCACCATTTGCGATTTAGTATAATTAATTGACTTTCAGCCCAGAGAGAGTGAATCTCTCGAGCACATCCTTTAGAGCGGACATACCCTATCTGCTAGCATAGTGAGCAAAGTATCGTCTGCGTACTGGATTATAGGAAAATGACCGTGCTCCGCCATCGTCCCTGCCAACAGCACACCCCCGTGCTCTCCCGCTCCTTCAAGGAGGCCCTCATGGCCTCGAAGCAGCCTCGCAGCCCCTCTCCCCACCACGGCGGCGTGTCACCCCGTCGGGAGGCCTCTCCTCGCCGTCGCACGTCACCTCCGCTGTGTCGGTCCTCCCCGGCCCGCGATCGGAGTGGCCCCCGTCTCCCCTCTCCACCTCTCCAAGGTCTGGCTCGCGGACATAGGGACGCGCCCCCGCTCCACCACCCTCGGTCCCCGCCTCGGGCCAGGGGGCAAGGGACACGCAGGCCGTCTAGGTCCCCGCCCCGCCAGCAGCGTCGGGCATAGGGGCCACTCCTGCCCCGCCCCGACAGGGGCCCCTCGCAGGAGGCGGTTCGACGCCAGGAGCGCCTGAGGCAGCAGGCCCTGGCCGAGAGGGGTGAGGCGCTGGGCCCCAGAGGCTTGGCGGGCCGTGCGGACGTTGCGAACTGGCGTGATACCCCCGCGGCCCACATCGGTCAGCCGTCGTCGCCTTGCCCCGGGGCTGCCGCTATCCCAGCAGGTGCCCCGAAGAAGAAGAAGAAGAAGCCCGCTTCCTTACAGCCGGTGTCCGGAGCTCTTGCGGGAGGGGCTACATCCCTCGCTCCCCACCCTGCTCGGGAGTGTCTCGAGTACTACGGGCACGGGGTCAATGGTGGCTTCTACTACATCGATCTGGGAGGTGTCCAGATGGCCGTGCCTGAGACCCTGGCGACGGTGACGCTTCTCGAGTAGGATCCCCCCCAGTTCAGATCGAGGTGACGGAGGAGCTTATCCACCAGGAGTTCTGTGAGGTCCTCCTAGGGCACGGGTGGCCGGTGAGGAAGATCTCTGCGACTGAGTTCGTCGTGTAGTTCCCCTCCGTGGCGGCCCTACGGATGTGTGCCATCGGTGCCTCCTTCACCCTGCTGATCCACCAGCTGCAGGTGTTGATCAGGCCATCGTCTGTAGACCAGGGGGTGATAGCCACGCTATCGGAGGTGTGGATCCGCCTGTCTGGTGTTCCCCCAGAGGCGAGACTGGCGGAGGTGGTCTCCCTTGTGGCGCAGGCTGAGGAAAGTGCTTGGAGGTGGATCTAAGATCTCTCTCCGGTCACGAGGTGATCCGCATCCGCATCCTGTGCCCTGACCCCGCGGTGTTCCCGGTAACGATCGAGCGCGTCTTCTTCGACTGTGTGGGTCGGGATCTGCTGATGGAGCTCGACGGTCCTCCTGTACCGGCGGGTGCGGGCTCCCCCTCTCCGTCTCCGCCTCAGGATGACGACCTTGGGTCGGGACGGGGGGTGGGGGGTCGGACAAAGACTCGTTTGGCGAGGACTCCCCGGAGGTGGCGAAGTCCCCTACCTCGAAGACGCCAGCTCCCCCCCCCCTTGTCCACCGGCAGGCGGGGGCGTGAGTGGCCACGCTGCTGGAGGGGCGGCACCCTTCTTCCCGGATCGCCAGTCGCTCGCTCGGAGTGCCCCCAGCCAAGATCATGATGGCTGACCTACCGCGTTGCGCCCGTCCGTCCCAGCTGGAGCCCCTCGCCTTCAACATCGCACAGTACGGCTCCAACCTTGGCCAGTCCCAGCTGTTCTCGGGAGAGAGGCCAGGGGGAGCAAGGAGGGTTCCCCTCCGCCCACCATTCTCGCTTCGTCGTCCGAGGACACCTCAGGTAGTGTGGGGCTGGAGGTCTTCCCCCAGTCGTCCCCCCGCTCCCCGGGGGTGGTGTGCTACTCCCTCGCGCCGGACATTCTGGACCTCACTGCTGGTGGCTCGGCCATGGTCGACCTCACCACTCCCGGGCCGGGCGCCAGGGCGCGCCGTGCTAGAGGCCCCCGCCAGCCCCCTCCTCCCCTGTCTCAGCACAGCGAGCACATTGCGGGGGCTCGGAGTGGGGGTGTGGGTCCGGAGCCGACCATTGCGGAGCGGGCGACCCAGCGGGTGACAGCGCGTGACGAGTTTCCTGTTACATCTCGCCCTCCCACTCCCCCTCCTCCTGTTAGCTTTGGTTTGCCCTCGGATTCTAGGTTCTCGGCTCTGGAGGAGGTGGCTTTGGATCACCTGTGTGCGGTCGCGTCCGACTGTGGCATTGTGTTCCGCGGCGAGATGGGCCCCCGACTGGAGAAGGTCGCGGCCATCAAGGCTCGAGAGGTGTACGAGGGCCAGATTGCCGCAGCATGTGCGCTCGATGCACAGGAGTGGGAACGGGCCCTCATACTAGCAGGACCTGGCTCCTCGGAGACCGGGTCCAGCTCGGTTCCACCCCTTGATCCAGATGGCATCCAGCCCCCTATGAGGACTCCTGGCATAGGGAGACCTCGGGGGCGGCCTCCTAAGGTCCCACCTCGACCTGTGGCATCTAGCTGATCCCGTTCCGCCCCCAGTAAGGGGGCGCCCTCGAGTGATCGTTCATATGGACTTTCTCCGGGCGTTCCGGATGTTCATTTGGAACATCCGAGGGTTCGGCCAGGACGGGCGTCACCGCCAGATCAAGGAGTACCTGCGCCAAGAAGATGTGGATATTGTGGGCCTTTAGGAGACCATCCGTCAGGAATTTTCGCTGTTGGAGCTGGAGGCATTGTCTAGACATAAGTTTTCCTGGACTTGGCTTTCGGCATCAGGCCACTCGGGCGGCATCCTCCTTGGTATTAAGGAGGATACCTTCGAGGTAGAGGATATGGACCGCGGGGAATTCTTTGTGATCATGGCCCTCACCCATAAACAATCACGCCTCAAATGGGAGGTCGTGATTGTATATGGCCCGGCAGACCATAGGAGGTCCCAGGAGTTCCTGATCGAGCTCAAGGCCAAGGTGGAGCGGACGGCCACCCAGGTCATTGTGGCAGGGGACTTCAACCTGATTCGCTCTGCCGCGGACAAGAGCTCGACGAACGTGGACCTCCATAGGATTCGGATGTTCAATGATTGCATTGCTGACCTTGCTCTTAGGGAGATTTCTTGGGTTGGTGCGAGGTTCCCTGGACCAACAATCGCCTGGATCCGGTGCGCTATGATACGTTGGAAACGTATCTATAATTTTTGATGCCCCATGCTTGTTTAGTATCTACTTTGGTTTACTTGTCTACACTTTGAGGTGCTTTTTACATGTTTTCTGGTACTAACCTATTAACAAGTTGCAACAGTCAGATGCCTGTTTTTTGCTGTTTTTTGGTTTAAGAAAAGTTAGTAAAGAAATATTCTTGGAATTGGACAGGACAAACGTCAAAGTCAATAACTTTCCGTGGGGAACAATAAGTCCATAAGAGAGACGAGGAAGCAGGCCAGGGCAGCCAGACCCCCCTCCCCTAGGCACGGTTAGGGGTGGGCCCCCGCCTAGCTAGGGTTTGGCCCCCCTGGTCGCCTCCTCGCCCCTTCTCCTATAAGAATCCCCCGATGCAGAAACCCTAAGTAACCGATCAAATCTCCACGAAACCGTCTGTATCCGCCGCCACCATCGTCCCTAGATCGGTGGGGATCTGAAGTTCTTCTCGGCACCCTGTCGGAGGGGATATCATCCCGAAGGCCTTCTCTCCGGTATGATGCGTGAGTAGTTCCACCTTGGACTATGGGTCCATGTAGTAGCTAGATGGTTGTATCTCATCCTTTGTGCTTTCATGTATAGATCTTGGAAGCTCCCTTCATGATCAAGATCTAATCTATTTGTAATCATGCATGTTGTGTTTGCGGGGATCCGATGGATATTGAGATTATTATGTTGTTTTGATTAATGATTTTGTCTTTATGATTCTATCATGTCTGTGTTGTTTGTGATCTTTCATGCTCTCCGTTGTTAGTAGCTATCTTGGCCAAGTAGTTGCTAGTGACTCCAATAGGGGGTATTTATGCTCGATAGTGGGTTCATGCCTCTAGTTTCCAAGGGAAGTGACAATAATCTCTTCGGTTGTAGATGTGTTGTTGCTACTAGGGAGAAAATAACGGTCTCTTATTCATGGAACATGTGGACTGTTTACCTTACACACTTTTATTAAAGCAGTTGTCTATAGCTTGCAACTTAATACTGGAGGGGGTTCGGATGATAACCTGAAGGTGGACTTCTAGTCATAGATGCAGTTGGATGGCGGTCTATGTATCTTGTTGTATTGCCCAATTGAATCTCATAGGATCTTTCTGACTAGTAATTGCATTGTTATGCCTTGCTCAGTTTATGTCAATTGCCCTGCTGTAATTTGTTTACCCTTCATGCCATGTTGTTTATCTAAGGAGAGCACCTCTAGTGAACTATGGACCCCGGTCCAATCTTTACCATCAATACATCTTCCACTGTTACTTGTTTACTTGCTGCAAACCATTACCTTCCACACCATACGTTTAATCCTTTGTTACAGCAAGCCGGTGAGCTTGACAACCTCACTGATTTGTTGGGGCAAAGTCTTGAGTTTGTGTTGTGCATGTCTCTGCGTTGCTTGCAACACCTGTGTGACGTTTCCTTCCTCCTTCTGGTTCGATAACCTCGGTCTCTACTGAGGGAAAACTTGCTGTTGTGTTGCTTCACACGTTGCTCTTCGGGTTCCCAACAAGACTCCACATCAAGCACCAAGTTCTCTGGCGCCACAAGGAGTCATCAACAAGTTTTCTGTCGCCGTTGTCGAGGAGGCTAAGGACGTCTTCACAAGGGGAGTCCTTCACTTCCTTTCTCTTTACTTTGTTTTTAGTTTGCTTAGTTTCTTTTGCTTGGTTTTGTTTGCCTCTTTTCAAAAAAACCCAAAAAATTAGTCTAGTTTGGTTTGCTTTCTTTATTCAAAAACACAAAAAATTTAGTTCCTACTCTAGTTTCTGGTATGTTGTTGCCTTGCTTGGTCATGCTTTCTATCAATGGATGGTTTCTTTGAAACTAGTTCTTATTGGCAAGGTGGGTTCATGGAAGAACAAAAGTATTATTATAAGGAACACTATTTGTCACAAAAAGGGAAACACTTATGGGAGCGAATTGATAAGTTGAATACTATTGCTAGAGAGGTGTGCTCCACTTATAATGTTACTTATTGCTTTGATCAAAAGCTTGTTGCTGTAGGAGGTATAAACACCTCCCTTTTTAATGTGAGTATAATGATAATGTTACCATATCCTCTTATGTTAAAGGAAATTATGACTTTTATGATGTGGAACAAATTGAAGAATTCATTGCTTTCAAGGGTGCATTTGAACTTGCCAGTTTGTTTGAAAATACTGATGATGCACCTTATGTATATGAGGTTGATGAGATACTTAAATTTTGCTTTGATAATTACAAGGAAGCAAATGGCTATATCCTTGAATATTTTAATAGATGCTTTCCACACATGGAATATACTAATGCTTTGCAGGAGCCTATGGAAGAAGAAATTGATGAAAATAAAAGCTCATTAGATGAAAAAGAGGAGGAGAGTGATGAAAAAGGGGAGGAAGAATGGATCTACCCATGTCTACCTTCTAATGAGAGTAACTCCTTACCTCTTACATTATTTGATTGTCCTCCATGCTTACCTGTGAAGGCTTTAATCCCACTATTTTTGAGCTTGATATAAATTATGTGTTTGTAGATCATGAAAAGCATGCTTTATGTGATAGCTATATTGTTGAGTTCATTCATGATGCTACTGAAAATTATTATGAGAGAGGAAAATATGGCTGTAGAAGTTTTCAAGGTACTGAAACACCTCTCTATGTGCTGAAAGTTTTGAAGTTACTCTTGTTTTATCTTCCTATGCATGTCACTTTGTTCTTTGTGAATTTATTTTCTTACAAGATTCCCATGCATAGGAAGTGGGTTAGACTTAAAGGTGTTTTGAATTTTCTTATTGATGCTCTCTTTTACTTCAACTCATAGTTCTTATGAGAGCATCTTCTCAAACTATTATGCCTAACTTAAAGGCGTTAAAGAAAAATACTTGTTGGGAGATAACCCAAGAGTTTCCTTGAGTCTTGGAAGTTATTACTTCAGTAATGACCTCTCCTTGTTCTTTTTATTTGCTTTTTGTGCCAAGAATGACCTCTAATGAAAGGGAAGTAAGATTTGGGGAGTTGCTGTCCCGAAACAGATTTCTGTCCTCCACCAAAAAAATTCTTGAGGAGTCTCTGTAACTTGGATTGAGCTCCAAATTTACGAATAAATCTCCCAGTATGTTAGCTAACTTTCGTTAGTTCAACACTTTTTTATTTTATCAACAGAAGATGTTCGAAAATATCGGTTTCTACCTACTGGTCTGTTTTGACAAACTTCTGCCATTATTTGCATTTGCATCTTATTGATTCCTTTTTGAGTTCTTTTTGGGAAATTGAGCTTTTTGAAGCAGTTGCTACAGTAGCTTGTGTTTTTAGTGAAAATCCTTGTTGTTCCAAAGCTTTTCCAGAGGTCTAATATCTTTTGAATACACTAATGTTGCTAATCAAGATTGTGTGAAGTTTTGTATGAAGGAAAAATTTCAGGTGTGGAGAGAGAATGATGCAATGAGATGAAGAATGGAAAAATCTCAAGCTTGGGGATGCCACCACGGTGTCACCCCAAGAAATATCCAAGAGTTACAAGCATCAAAGCTTGGGGATGCCCAAGGCATCCCCTTCTTCATCAATAAAAAGCTCAGGTCTGTCTAGACACTTCGTTTTTATCGTTTCATGCACAGTTGTGTTGTTCTTGGAGCCTCTTAGTTTTTGTTTTCTTTGCTTAGGTTGTTTAGTTTGCTTGAATAAAGAAGTTTGGACCCCCGTTCTCGCTGTGTTGTTTTGCAAATAAGTTGCTTGGTGTTGGAAAGGAGTAGTAAGTTCTTGCTTGAAGTGCAAGAGGAGCTTGCATTGACTGTGACTTAGACTTTAGCATGACATGCTAGGTGTTGTTTTGACCTTATGCTTAGTGATTATTGTTTTAGCATGTATTGTTCCAAACAATTGGGATTTTTTAGTGTGCCTTGAAGAAATTATGCGTTGTTTTAGCATGCAAAAGCATAGTATCGTGGTATTCTCTTGTGATGCTTTGCTTGGGTTGACTTGGCACATGCTCACACCATGTTATGACTATGACAAGTCACCATTAGCCTCTATGATCATTTATTCCTTGACTTGTAGTACCACTCTTTGCTTTGATTAGTATGCTTTGTTGCACTGCATGTTTATGGCCATTTTGTTCTCTTAGTTGGTTGCTCCCAGTCTTTTGCTAGCCTCCACTTGTATGAGTAAGTTCTACTCATGCTTCCAACTCCCAAGAAACCAAGTTATTCCAAAGTGTCCACTATAAACTCCTATGCATGGTGTGTTACACCATTCCAAGTATATTCTTGTTTTCTATCTTCCAATTAAAAACTATTTTGTTATGTGAAAACTTAGTGATTAAAGCCCTCACGCTTGATGGCACACTTTATATTCTTTGTCCCTAATAAACTTGAACCATTGTGACAACTTTGTTGTATATGTTTGCACTTATAAGTTGGAATTAGCAGAATCGTGCTGTCACGGGGAACGTTTTCAACATTGCACTTGTACTTTGTACTTAGTTGATACCATGTTCTTTTGTCTATGGATGTCACCGGTGTGAAATAAAGAGGGAACTTGTAAGTCCATGGAGTTTGTATCTTGTGTTAGAGAAACGCCTGGGCCGCTAGCCTAAGACATGCCTAATCATGGTGGAAACTTGCAGCATCACCATAATGAGCTATCTATGAAGCATCCTCAATAAAAAGCTATGCATATGGTAAATAAAAAGATTGCTGAGATGCTCATTGTATGCTTGCCTTGTCATTTTGGTTATGGGAAAGCTCATGTACCATGTGCAAGGGGTACCCCGTTGGCGGTTCTCAATGATATGCAAATACTTACAATGACAAGAACTTACCTGGACCCAAAGTTGCGTATGCATGAGGTGTGGCCCTCGTATTCAAGGGACTTGAGATTGCCAACTTATACTCCGTCAAGCATATACTCCATCTTTGCACTTTAACCTTAACCACTTCAAGATGCTTATGATAGGGGCAATGAGGGCTGAAAGCTAACAAGTACCATAATTTTTGGAAGCTCTTTTTGAAACTTGTAATCCCTGCTTCCTTTACAAAAAAGGCCTTTCTTCCACCACTATTGAGTCTCCACCTTCTACCTTTAGGCACCTTTAAGAGAGCATAGTTGTCATTCTGTGTGCAGTGTTCCAAAGCTTATTAATTGATGCATATTGTGATATTGCTTGTTCTTGTGCTAGTTGTTTCTAGTCACCCTTGTGAACTTTGAAGGTGTCCTATGCATCTATATTGCTACTCTATGAGGGACAAGATGATTGCCACTATGCTATGTTTTTTGTATGTGAAACAAACAAACGTTTTTCAATGCATGTTATTCATGATCTTTGTCTGTAGCCTTTCATGTTGCATGCATAGTTACTATGTCCTATTGTTAGAACTCCATCTTTCATGCACATGTTTAGAGTTCTTTGATCCCAGCTTTCAATGCTTGCAAATGGTTGGATCTTTATTGTGAGGGTGCATGTCACCTCAAAAATTATTCTTTTATCTACTCGAGGACGAGTAGGAGTTAAGCTTGTGCATGCTGATACGTTGGAAACGTATCTATAATTTTTTATGTTCCATGCCTACTTTGCTTTACTTGTCTACACTTTGAGGTGTTTTTTACATGTTTTCTGGTACTAACCTATTAACAAGTTGCAATAGTGCCAGATGCCTGTTTTCTGCTGTTTTTTGTTTCAGAAAAGTTAGTAAAGTGATATTCTCGGAATTGGACGGGACAAACGTTAAAGTCAATAACTTTCCGTGGGGAACAAGAAGTCCAGAGGGGAGACGAGGAAGCGGGTCAGGGCAGCCAGACCACCCCCCAAGCGTGGCCAAGGGTGGGCCCGCGCCTGGCTAGGGTTTGGCCCCCCTGGTCGCCTCCTCGGCCTCCCCCTTCGCCTATAAGAATCCCCCGATGCAGAAACCCTAAGCACTCAATCAAATCCCCATGAAACCGTCTGTAGCCACCGCAACCATCGTACCTAGATCGAGGAAACTAAAGTTCTTCCCGGCACCCTGCCGGAGGGGAGATCATCCCGGAGGCCTTCTCTCCGGTATGATGCGTGAGTAGTTCCACCTTGTGTTGGAATTATGCCCTAGAGGCAATAATAAAGATGTTATTATTATAATTCTTGTTCATGATAAAGTTTATATTCCATGCTAGAATTGTATTAAGCGGAAACTTTAATACTTGTGTGGTTTGTGAACAACACCGTGTCCCTAGTACGCCTCTATGGACTAGCTCATTGATCAATGATGGTTAAGGTTTCCTAACCATAGACATGAGTTGTCAATTGATAATGAGATCATTTCATTGGAGAATGATATGATGGATGCACCCAAACTAAGCAAAGCAATTAGATCATTTCATCGTGTTCATCTTTTGCGCTTTTCCTATGTCAAATATTGTATTCCTTAGACCATGAGATAATACAACTCCCCGTATCGGAAGAAAGCTTTGAGGTCATCAAACGTCATCCTATGAGAGGGTGATCATAAAGGTGTCTCTCGGTGATCGGAAAGTATCTGGGTTGTATGTATCGAGATGGGATTTGTCCCTCCCAAGTCGGAGAGATATACTTCGGCCCACTCGGTAATTGATATCAACACCGCTTGCAAGCATGTGGTTAAGGAGTTAATCACAAAGTGATATCGGATTACGAACGAGTAAAGTACTTGTGAACGAGATTGAACTAGGTATGACTGCATCGACGATCGAATCTCGCAAGTAAAATATCGCGAGGCAAGGGAATATATATATGGGATTGTTTGAATCCTGGCATCGTGGTTCATCCGATATGATCATCGATGAATGTGGAGTCAATATGGGTGCCTGCACTTACCGTTGATTATTGATAGAAGATCATGTCTCATATTCTCGAACCCGCAGGTCACACACTTAACGATCTCGATGCTAGGATAGATTGGATAATTGGTTTATGAATTTTTGTTCGAGTCTCGATGGTATCCGGATATCACGAGAGGTTCCGGAATGGTCCTGAGAATAAGATTCATATAAGGCAATGCAGTTTTGGAGTTCGAATTGTTCCGTTAATCGGTATTGTATCGAAGCTTCTAGAACCTTCCGGAAGGGGACCAACGTGGCCCCACCTTCCGGGAGGGGCATGGGCCTATGAGGGAGTGTCCTTGCATTGGGCCAGGGGCACAAGGCCCCATAGGGCCCAGCCGATCCTATAGGGTTTAAATCGCTTAAACTAGAGATAGGGTTTCTAGAAGAGGAGAGTCCTTGCCCCCACTCCTCCTCCCTTGGCCGCCCAAGGCTTGGAGGAGGGTCAAGGCTGCCCCCTCCTCTATATATAGAGGGCTGGTGCCTCCCCCACACACACCTTGCCTCCAACCCTAGTTGCCTTCTTGTGCCTTCCTCTCCCTCCCGATTGTTTGTAGGCGAAGCCTGTGAGAAATTCTCCACCATATACACCACGTCAGGTTGTAGATCCAATCCATCTCTCCACCATACTTGCTGGTCCGAGGAAGGAGGAGACGTCGAGGTGCTGCACGTGTGCATCTCACGGAGGCACCGCCACTTGTGGTGCTAGATCGGATCGGATCGCGAGGAGGAGAAGCGAGTACGACTACATCACCCACGTTTCGACGAACTTCCGCTGTGCGAATCTTCAAGGGTATGAAGATCTAATCCAATCTCTCTCGTTGATTGCATCTCCTAGATTAGATCTTGGCTTTCCCTCTGTTCGCATCCGTAGAAAATTTTGATTTACTATGCCGCGAAACCCTTCACCTTGGACTATGGGTCCATGTAGTAGCTAGATGGTTGTATCTCCTCCTTTGTGCTTTCATGTATAGATCTTGTGAGCTCCGTTCATGATCAAGATCTAATCTGTTTGTAATCATGCATGTTTTGTTTGCGGGGATCCGATGGATATTGAGATTATTATGTTTGTTTGGTTAATGGTTTTATCTTTATGATTCTATCATGTCTCTGTTGTTTGTGATCTTGCATGCTCTCCGTTGTTAGTAGCTATTTTGGCCAATTAGTTGCCAGTGACTCCAAGAGGGGGTATTTATGCTCGATAGTGGGTTCATGCCTCTAGTTTCCAAGGGAAGTGACAATAATATCTTCAGTTGTAGATGTGATGTTTCTACTAGGGATAAAACAACGGTCTCGTGTTCATGGAACATGTGGATTGTTTACCTTACACACTTTGCTTAAAGCAGTTGTCTGTTGCTTGCAATTTAATACTGGAGGGGGGTCGGATGATAACCTGAAGGTGGACTTCTAGTCATAGATGCAGTTGGATGGCGGTTTATGTATCTTGTTGTATTGCCCAATCGAATCTCATAAGATCTTTCTGACTAGTAATTGCATTGTTATGCCTTGCTCGATTCACATCAATTGTCCCTGTGTAATTTGTTTACCCTTCATGCCATGTTGTTTATCTAAGGAGAGCACCTCTAGTGAACTATGGACCCCGGTCCAATCTTTACCATCAATTCATCTTCCACTGTTACTTGTTTACTTGCTGCAAACCATTACCTTCCACACCATACGTTTAATCCTTTGTTACAGCAAACCGGTGAGCTTGAGAACCTCACTGATTCGTTGGGGCAAAGTCTTGAGTTTGTGTTGTGCAGGTCTCCGTGTTGCTTGCAACACCTGTGTGACATTTCATTCCTCCTTATGGTTTGATAGCCTCGGTCTCTACTGAGGGAAAACTTGTTGTTGTGCTGCTTCACACCTTGCTCTTGGGGTTCCCAACAAGACTCCACATCAAGCACCAAGTTCTCTGGCGCCACCAAGCAGTCATCACGTTGCGTCCTTGACAGGGTGTTTGTCTCTGTGATTGGGAACTGGCCTTCCCCTGTGCTCGCTCCGTGCGGTCACCAGGGTGGGATCGTATCCTCAGGGGGAGGGCCCCCGCCTAGATCAAACCGCTTTCATTTTGAAAACCTCTGGCTCCACCAGCAGGGTTTCGTGGAGGCGGTTCGTGTCAAGCTTCATGCACTAGCCAACGCAACCAAAAGTCCGAACTGATGGAAAGGGCTAGTGCAATCCACTTATACACTTCAACACCCCCTCTCACGTGTGACGAGGAGAAGTCAGCACGTGCAACCGGAAGAGAGCGACGGCGCGCGAAACTCACGTATGACTCAAGAGGTCTATACGTGGACACAGAGGGGTCAACAACAATTTTAGAATAAATTGCGAAAGCCAGGACTCGAACTCGAGACCTTAGGCTCTGATACCATGTCAAGCTTCATGCACTAGCCAACGCAACCAAAAGTCCGAACTGATGGAAAGGGCTAGTGCAATCCACTTATACACTTCAATAGTTCGGACGAGGTGGGTGGAGGCTGCCGCTTCGCCACCCTGCGCCTTCTGTGTGGTTGATGTCTGGTACCACTGTGTCTTGATGTCACGCCAACTGATGCGGGGCTGGGTGCAAACCTAAGTTCCGCAATTTGCGGCCAGAAGGAGGCCATCCTTCAGGAGATCCAGGCCCTTGACCGGGAGGCTGACAGGGTGGGCCTCTCAGCGGAGGACTGGTCCCATAGGTACTCTCTTGAGACCTCCATTATGGATATCTATAAGGGGGAGGAGGCTTTCTAGAGGCAGCGGAGCCGCCAGAACTGGACTATCCAGGGGGAATCCAACATGGCCTATTTCCATGCCATCGCGAATGGTAGGCGTAGGAAGTGTTCGATCCCATACCTCTGGGCTGCAGACTCTCTTCTTGAAGATTGAAGAGAGCTCTCGGCCCATATTTATGCGTTCTACCGGGATCTCTTCTCGGCGTCCTCGAGGTCGGAACTGGCGTTGGGGGCGGACTTCTGGTCTGAGAATGCCAGGGTGACCACAGAGGAGAATCTGGAGCCGACCCTCCCTTTTCTCCAGTCTGAGGTTGTCGCGGCTATCAAAGCAATCAAGGGTAACTCGGCGCTAGGGCCGGACGGTATCCCAGTGGTGTTCTTCCAGTCCTTTTGGGATCAGCTGAGCCCCGTGATTATGCGCATGTTTTAGGAGTTCTACACCGGGACTCTTGTCATGTCGCAGCTGAACTTTGGCGTGATTACCTTGATCCCCAAGATAGTGGGAGCCACGGATATTTGCCAATTTTGTCCTATCACGGTGATTAACATCATCCAGAGGATTTTTGCCAAGGTCTGCGCCCTCCGTCTTGCTCCTATCATGGTACGCATGACCCACCCGCTCCAGTTTGCCTTCCTCAAGGGCCGCCTGATTCATGATGGCATACTTGCACTTCATGAGATCATTCATGAGGTTAAGGTACGCCATCAGAAAGGGGTGTTCCTCAAACTTGACTTTCAGAAGGCATACGATAAGCTGGATTGGGCATTCTTGAGATAAGTCCACGAGCGTAGAGGATTTGAGGATAGGGTGATCTCGTGGATCATGCAGTTCGTTATGAGTGGGAGCACGGAAATCAATATCAATGGGGAAGTGGGTCCCTATTTTAGACCCTCCTGCAGAGTGAGGCAAGGGGACCCGTTGTCGCCCTTGCTTTTCATATCCGTGGTGGATGCCCTCGCAGAGATCTTGGACAAGTCCAAGATCGATGGCCACCTTTCGGGGGTGGTGGAGCATCTAATCCCCGGAGGTGGCATCACCCAGCTCCAGTATGCGGATGATACCATGATCATGGTCCAGGGGTTGGAACTGGACATTATTAATCTCAAGTTCCTGCTTATGTGCTTTGAGTCCATGTCTAGGCTCAAGATCAACTTCGACAAGAGCGAGGTTATGGTCCTAGGTTTCCCCGAGGAGGAGAAGCAGTTGATCGCGGACCGTCTTAACTGCCAGTTGACGGATTTCCCGATCACCTACTTGGGCATTTCCATGCGGGGATCTTGGGTTCTGATAAGGGATCTGGCCCCATGGTCACGAAGGTTCGGTCGAAAGCCGAACCGTGGCGTGCATGCCTAACGACCAAGGGGTCCAAGATGATTCGATTAACTCCCTGTCGGCTGACCACATATCAGATGGGCCTATACCTGCTTCTGGAAGGAGTCCATGCAGACTTTGTGAAAGAGCTGTCTAGGTTCTTTTGGGTCGCCGGAGATGGGCACCAGAAGTATCATATGGTGAAATGGGCAGATATTTGTACCCCCAAAATTCTTGGGGGGCTAGGGGTCCTTGACTCGCACCGCTTCAACGTCGCCCTATTGCTCAAGTGGGTGTGGCGGATTCTACAAGATGAGGGTGCTCTGTGTCTCCAGCTAGTCAAGGCCAAGTACCTCCAGGGTCGCCCCCTGATGGCATGCAACCGCCGGGAGGGATCCCAGTTTTGGCGGGCCATCCAAGACATTAAGCACTTCATCCGTCATGGTTCCCTCTTTATGGTAGGGGATGGTCAGGGAGTCCTTCTTTTGGCTAGACCCCTGGTTATAGGGGGTCCCCCTAAATCAGGAGTTCCTGGCGTTGTTCGCTATCTGCGCAGCCCCCACAATGTTAGTCGCTGGCGCGTTTTAGGAGGGCCAATGGAACATCCCGTTCCGGAGGACCTTCAACACCGAGGAGGCGGCTGACTTTGTGAGACTACGGGGTTCCTTGCCCCTATCCCTCTCAGAGGAGAGGGATAAGGTGTCTTGGATCCAGTCTCCCTCGGGAGCTTTCGCTGTTAGTTCGGCATATCGGACCCTCTTCCAGGGTCCGGAGTTGCCTTGGACGACCCACCTGTGGAAGTCCCCCTCCCCCTGAGCATCCGTATCTTCCTTTGGCAACTGCTCCGGGACCACCTCCCCTCGGGGGTAGAGGTCTCGAAGCGCAGCGGTCCCGGCGATGGGTTGTGTCCGTTATGTGGGAACCCAGAATCTTGCACTCACATAATGTTCACGTGCCACGCCGCTTAGTTTTTGTGGAACTTCACCCGAGAAGCTCTGGGGCCTACCTGGCAGGCCCAGGACCTCGGCGAGTTCCTAGAGACTGAGGCAAACCGCACCGGGGGAAGGCGCCACCTCTTCTGGTTGGTGTTTGCGGCCATGACTTGGACCCTTTGGAAGATTAGAAATAAGATGGTGATTGAGCGGATTTATCCCCGTCGGGCTTCTGACTCTGTTTTTTCTTTGCTTGCCCACCTCCAGTAGGGGTACCCCCTCTCCAGACAGCGTGACCGGGAGCGGGTGGACGGCATCTTGCAGGCTCTACGGGCGTCGGCGCAACGCTTCGCGGCCCCTGCTAGCTCGTCCGGGGCTTCATAGGGATCCCCCTCTGCTCTCCGACGTTCGGCGCATTTTCTTCCTTTTTTGGGCGTATTGTGCTATGGCCCTAGCGGATTCCTCTTTTTTCTTTGTTTTGACGCCTGGGCGTCGATGACTTTGTTGTACTCTGGATGATCGTTGCTTTATTTATAAAGCTGGGCGTCAAGCCTGTTTCGAGGATTATAGGAAAATCAGGATTGTACTGAGTATACCCTACTGCAAAAGGTTGTTAACAGCTGATTGTAGCAAATCAGATCTAAATAGATAATACAAGGGTGATAGAGGATCTCCTTGATGCCCCCCACCCCCACCACCACCACACACACGCGTGCACACTTTCAAACGAATTGCTTTCATGGAATTCCATTAAGAAAAATAGAAGAGGTACCTCAGTATAATGTTGCTCTAGCCCAATTTAGCCACTTCTTGTTAAAACCTTTATTCTTCATCACTTGAATTATAGCCTCATTCTCAATAGTATCGTATGCCTTTGCGAAATCTAAGTAAACAATCAAAATTGGCTTTTTGGATGACTGACAAAGATATAAATATTCAAACGACTAGGCAAGACAATCTTGAATATACCTATTCCGAAGAAACCCATACCGATTCTTATGGATACACTGCAAGATTTTCCACTCAACAGTGAGATATTTCCCACTATGTGCTTTGTCCGACTAGAACTTATGAGTACAGGATTCGTCTCTTCTTCAAGTGCAATTTTAGTACCAGAATATGGAACTACCTACAAATTCAATGGACTGGTAATGGAGGTCCTAATTTTTGCCCGCTCGCATATTTGGCTGTTGAGAAATGCTAAGATTTTTAGGAATGAAAGGCCTACGGCATAGGATTAAGTCGAAGCACCGGGCTAAGTTGCTAGGGTGGATTGCTTCCTCGGTCTGAGGTATTCTTTTTTCCTCTTAGATTTTTGTGCCCTTTCTTGAGGTTGCCATACTCTTGTATATATGTTTCCTTTTTGGTGAAAACAAAATTTGTTGTGGGGATTTTTTCCTCACAGTTCCGGGTAAAAAAACATTTTTACATCCAGTCCATCTTCTTATAAAAGGGTTATACTTAGTGAGTAGAATATTTTTATTCAAGAAGCACATAAAAATATTTATGCGTGGTTGTCTCGTATAGACCTCCTCTGCAGCCTTTTGCTGCTGCTAATCGCGGCATTTAACTGTCGCAAAAAGAAAAGGAATCGTCTTATTAAATTATTTAATTAGGTCCAAATTAATCCTTTATTCTAACCGAATGCATGCACTACATCTGACGAGAGACTATAAAATAGGCCCACGCTCCCCTAGAATGATCTCAATGAAACACGGACATATATGTAATACACACCAGCCAGCAGCTAGCCAACCTCGCAACAACTGAGCCATGGCACCATCGGCACTCCTCCTGCTGCTGCTGCTGCTGCCATTGATGCTGACGATTACTTTCACGGCATCAGCACAGCACGACACCTGCCTATGTCGGCGGTGCATTTCGCGGTGCTGAGAAAGGTCCCTCAAGGTCCGGATAGCATTACTTCTGACTCGCCGACGCCACCGTCGGTGACGACCCAACACTTCTCGGTGCTCAGGAAGGTGCCTAATGGACCCGATCGTATCACATCTGAGCCACCGCCACCGCCGCCGCTGGGCTCGTCGCCACCCCATGTGGACTTCTCAGTGCTCATGAAGGTGCCGGCCGGAACCAACCCGATGACATCCGACTCACCACCGCCGTCACCACCACATGTGGACTTCTCGGTTCTCAAGAAGGTGCCCATCGGACCCAACCCGATGACATCCGACTCACCACTGCCATCGCCACCACATGTGGACTTCTCGGTGCTCAGGAAGATGTCCACCGGACCCAACCCGATGACATCCGACTCACTACCGCCGTCGCCACCACATGTGGACTTCTCGGTGCTCAGGAAGGTGCCCACCGGACCCAACCCGATGACATCCAACTCACCACCGATGTCGCCACCACATGTGGACTTCTCGGTGCTTAGGAAGGTGCCCGCCAGACCCAACCCGATGACATCCGACTCGCCACCTCCGTCACCACCACATGTGGACTTCTCAGTGCTCGGGAAGGTGCGCAATGGACCCAACCCGATGAAGTCAGAATAAGCCTTTAATCTTTTTGGTGTAGTAGTACTGTCGTCATGGCAATCGATAGATCATAGATCCATGCGTCTACGCCCCTACTGTTATAGTACGCTGTTACCAACTGTTTATATAAGATGGTTTTCTACGTACATGGAGATCGATTGGCAGCTCTTGCATTTTGTTCGATCGATAATCAACTGCATGCTTAGTAACATGGCCGCAGATTTTCATAGATGTGTTCGTCGTGTGTTTTCCTCCTCCGTACGTGACAAGATTGAAGAATAGATAGCAACATATTTGAGTTGATTGATTAGCTTTTGCATGGTTGATTGATTATTTTTCTTGAAATAGCCTTTTGTCCCGCTTTATAAATAAAGCATACAGGTGAGACCGATGTTGCGTCAGACAACACAACGTCCAAAAGAAAGTTCCAAACACTGCTAGGGTCAAACAGCACACAAGCCCAAAGGAAAAGAAGAAACAAAACGAAGGCTAAGGCGGATCGACAAAGCGACAGTGATCCACATCCGATGCGCCCTCCTAGGATGTTCCACCATGCTCCTAGCAACGAATCATCAAGTGCCAAACAACACCTTAAAGAAGGAAAGCGCAGCTTGCTGTCCGGACCATCGATCCTAGGGTTTCCCCTGGCACACGGGAGGAAGTGGAAGCTGGGTAGCCATGATGCCCTCCAAGAAAGAATGATGTCACCCGCAGGCGGCACCGCGTCGAAGTCAGGCACGCCGACAAGGATTTCTCCCGAAAACCCCCTCCACAACCCCCGGACAATTCGATGCATAGGAGCCCTGCAAGGTTGAAGCCTTTCCACCACCAAACTTGCCGCCCACCAGCATGCGCCAACACGGACACGAAGTCGCCGTCGTCGTCTCCTCGAAGTGTCGTCACGAGGCCTGCACTGCATAGGCAAAGGTAAACCAAATCAAGAGATGCAGCACAGCGGCCCGGTGGCAGGGAAGAACCTCCACCCCCCAGGAGGTAGTCGACCGAACATGGCAGCAAAGCAAACCAGTCCCAGATGGGTCCAGCCAGGCCCAGCAGGCACATAAAGCCTCCTCGGAGGCAAACCAGTCCCACCGGGTCTGGTCAGGCCCAGATCGGGCCCACAAAGCTCGCCTCATGCTGCAATTGACTAGCCGCTGGTGCCACAGTCCCCAGCCTCGAACTCACCCCCACCGCCACCTCATGCGCCGCCGCTGCAGGCAGGACGGCCCGCCGCCACCTATATTGGGCTCGTATAGCCCAGATCTGAGGCGGACGGGGCGCCCAACCGCCATTTCGCGTCGCCCCGCCCCTCCGTAGCTGCGCTAATGCGTTGCCGACACCACCACGATGTCACCCCCGGCCGAGACCGACCCTAGGCTTCCCAGCAACACCTCCCGCCTACGGGGAGCTCCGCGCGCGCCACCACGAGAGGGGAGAGGCCGGTTCCTGCCGCCGCCAGCTCCGCGTGGGCCACGCCCGGCAGGGGAGGAGCTGGGAGGGAGGGAGGAGGTGTGGCAGGCGGAGGGGGAGGCGGCTCCGTCGCCCGCGCGGGGGCGATGGGAGCCGCGTTTTTTTTCCTTGTCGATTGATTATCTTTTGCATGGGTATTTGAGTTGAATCTAGCGTGAAGAAAGAGTAAATTCACTACCGCATAACTATTTTTTGCCGTGTATGTACTGCTTTCCCAAGTGTATTTTATTTGGAACTTGGTAAACAAAAAGTACACTCGGTAAAGACATGACGCTCGGCAAAGTTGTAATACATTGCAAAATTATAGAAATACACTCGACAAAGTTTTGGTACACGGAAAAAAAACTCGGCAAAGATTTAGTACTCTTCAAAATATATTGACATGTGGCGCAGTTGACACACTGTAACGGAGTATAGATTTTCTTGCTTGTACTTCCCATGAGGTAGGGGCTCTCCCACCAGCCTCGTATGAAAAAAATGCTGACGAGGTTTGCCAAGTGTTATACTTGGCAAAGTCCTTTTTTCTCTTTATTTTTCTATTTTCACTCTATAGTTTATTGCTATGTGCCTAAAATTTATACAAATGAGTCCATATTTTGCACATGCGTGCATCTTGTCATTCCAAACCATGTTGCTAAATAGATTTTTTTATTTTCCTTTCATTCAAATCAATTTTTCATTTTCTTTGTGAAGCACCCACCAAAAGGTTGATCGATAATTGGAGTAACCCAATTTTTAAAAATAATAATAGACTACATTTTATGTACAAATCACCATGTATCTGAACCCAAAGACGGACCTTAATCTACACTATACTAATAAAAGAGCAAACAATTTCTTTCTTAGATGTACCCCGTTAAGTGTATCCAGCCTGATCGGGTACCATCAAATTTTCTCACCGTTGAGATCTAACAGCCCGGATTAACCTAATTGGAAACATGTGTGCACTTAGCAGTAACAATCCCGCACAACCTACACTCCACCGAAAATTCTTCTGCCAGTTACGTGTTCCGTGAAAGCGTAATACGCTCCCACCTCGCACTCCTTCTTGACCTTCCTTCGATGTTCAGTCCATCGCACGTTCCCTTCCGAAATCCACGTATCCTAGGGTTAGGGTTAGGTCGTCGCAGCCTGCTTGTGCACCCTCCCTACGCCGCCCAACACACGTGGTCAATTTGTGCGTCACCGCCCTCCTGCTCGACCGCACACGGCACGATGTGGCATGTCCTACCCAGCGCCGCCACATCCACCATCGCCCCCTCTCCGGTGCGCCGTCGACGCATGCCTTCGTGGCTGAGGGGCAGCTTCTCGACGGTGAGCACCGTGGTCCTGGTTTAGGGTCCACCCCCCTCCATCCCCACCCCCTAAGCCGCCGCTGGTAAAGCGGGGCGCACTGTCGTTTGCGTCGTGGAGAAGGACAGGGAGATCCTTGCCAACAACTCGGGCGCGATGAACTGCCGCGACAGGGTGTGGGACTGTGACAAGGTGTTGGCGCTGCTTAAGGTCGCGGCCTGCTGCACTGGGTACTAGGTGTGGGCAATTTGGGCACTGCAGTACTCGCTGGCATAACACCATAACAAGGAGACCCTCACAGATAAATCAGTGTTCTAAAGTATTTTTTATGACACCTAGGAAATTACTGTGATGCAAGGTAATTTTCAGATACCATATATTGGCTCCCAAATATCCAATACCGTAGTATATTGTCCAACTAATGATGTTAATTTATAAAGCCATCATGGTCATTTGTTGTCCATTTTCCTACAGAATCTTCTTGCCAAACCATGTTTTGTCGCATTGAACACATAACTAGGTACTGCAGTAGTCTTGGTTTTGAAATTTGTTTGTTCAGAATTTTGCCCTAAACAGATTTAGTTACAGTTGTTAAATCTTATAGTTCATTGGATCTCAAATTCAAAAATTTATTCAGAATTTTTAGTTATACGCGGCAATAGGCCGGCTAAAACCAGAACCTACTATTGAATGGCTAATATTATAGTTGATTGGCTCTCCAATTCAGAATTGTAATTCAGAAATTTTAGTAGTTGTGTGGTAGTAGGCTAAAACCAGATCCTGTATTGAATGGCTATGTTCCAAGAAATCGTTTCCGAACCATTGTCGATTTAAACTTCTTGATTCTATTTTCCAGCTCATTTTGCTAATCTGCAGTTTAATTCAATTCTGCTTAAAGATGAGCTATGGTAAAACTATGAATCTTACAATGCTATTTTTCCCGAGCAAATAGGAAGCATCCATAGATATATCAAACCACACATCGGATTGTGTGTGGATCAAGATCCTGGGCCTATAGTAACTTCAGTCCATATCAGACATATCGTAAGTTTCACACTGGAGGACTGTTTACATGAATATTGATTTATTTATATCCTTACCTGAGATATCATTTCTGCAAAATATTATTTTGGATATTGGGAGAGAAGCTACGAAGGGTATATAATCCAACTATTTTCTTGGAAAGTAGGGCATTATAGTTACATTTTTTTAAGAGGTGCTAGATTTATAGTATAACTTATATGCTTGTCATTTTGTTATAACTTTTAAATTTCTTGCAAAATCGAGACTGTACAATTCATATCTCAAAAGAGTTGTTACAAAATTGTACTGCAATCTGACAGGTTGTTCAGTTAAATCTGCAATTTGTCATTCTAGAGAATCAGAGAATCAGCAGTCTGTCCGTGGTACCTTGTTTTAAGGATCTTGGCTGGAATTCCTCTTTAATTTATATGTTTTTTTTTTCTAATGTACAGTCTTGAAAGAATCAATTTTCAGAAGTGTTGGGTTCAAAAAGTCAAAGCCCATCTCCCTGCTCATTTCCTAGCTGCTATAGCTAAGAGGTCTTGATAGTTTAGGTTTGGGCAGTAGAGTGTTCCTCCAGTTTTAGTGATTCTATGGTCAACAATATAATGAGTTCTGATGTTTTTGATTAATATATTTTTTCACAGGAGATTAATATTTGATGGTTACACTACCAGCCCAAGTTTTAGTTTTTCTGTTGTTGCCATTGTAGCCAATGGTGGGCTATGCTGCCATTTTGAACTGCAAATCTGAAGAACCATGTTCAGTTTTTTATATGTTCAATGGAGGGGCTGCTGCTGCCATATTTTGAGCATAACTAGAGCATCAGGTTCAGCTCCATGGCCTAGCAATTGCTACCAGTATTTTTGTAGAAAAAGGATGGAGGAATCAAGAAATTTGATTCGCCTTGTAACATGTTATGACCCCAGTTAGTGTGTATCATTATATTGCTGAAATTTGGTCTCTATACGTGATGCAGTACTGCCATTTCAAATCTCAATAATAAGGTGGAAACTACAATTCACTTCACATTTCACAATATGACCAGAACAAGAATGGTCTTCTCTAGATTTTTGGCACGTTACACAATCCCGCTGTAAGTAGAATTCATGCATCCCCAAATATACACAAGTGTCTCTTTTTCTACCGATCATTTTCTTTTACTCTTCCTGAGATGTCATTGGCGGTGGACAATGTCTTGGAGTACTGTATAATCTTACTTGTTTTTACTATGTATTCAAGGTAGTTAATCAACCGATCAGAGTTTATATCATTCACTTCCTCGAAGACCATAACTTGGTGCAATGGGACACATAAACGCAGCATGAAACCCATGTTTAAATCATTGATTTGGAAAGCCAGTTCAATCGTGCGTTGCACGTGCATAGCTACTAGTGGAGGCCAAAAAGGGTCATGGCCCTCCCAACTCAACTACAATTTGCACCATACTACTCACCATTTATCATTTGTTTACCATACAAAACACAAAATAATTCAATCTAGCCCCCCCACCCCCCATTGCAATCTATTGTCTTTTGGCCCCTCCTACAATATTGTTCAAGGTTCGCCACTGTCTGAACCTATAAGCTTTCTAGCATTTTTTTCATAATGTCCCGATATCTTGCCAATCTAGTAGGAAGTGAATCAAAATTGAATTGTAGTTTGCTCTTGATTTTTTGTAAAAAAAATATATTTAAGTCCATGAGGTGTCATTTTATCAGTCATCACACATACGCTAACAGTTCTGCATGATGTATTCCTACCTGAGGACAGTCATGCTAGATGTTTTGACCAATATTTTGAAAGAGTACAAGTAATCCAAAAATATTTGGAAAAATGGGAACCCGCACAGTATCACTTGTTTGACCTGATCTAGTTGCGAGAAAAAAATAATTAACTTGGACTATTACATTTGTTCTAGAAAACCCTTCACAGACCGAGCTATCACGAATGAAGTCGCATGGCTTTTAAGGCAAATAAATTAGGTCATGACATTAACCATGATATAGTTATTGCGCACACTCGTGCATCTTAGAATTTTGCACAATGTTGAATTTTCATCTTTTTTACACGAAAATTGCATTTGTCATTTTATAAGTACCACTTTTTTTGTGAAGAAGCAGCTTCAACCCACACTTCCTCGCTAGTATCACTCATATCCACAAAAGTTTTAGACCTCTTAAATATGACGTTTCTCAAACCTGTTGCCCATGAAACACTTATGAAAAAAGGCCTAAAAGGAAACGCTGAAGGAATTCTCGACGGTGGTCGATATTGAGCGCTAGCATAATTCCCAATCGATTGGGCACCAGGCGACAGGCGTGTCCTAAAGTTAAATTAGAAACAAATTTGTCAAGTATTGAAATTGTGGGAACCCAAACTAAAACTCAGCTTAGCAGTGGAGAAAACAAATGAAATAAATGTATTCCTGTTTTTGGGCATTCCAAACTTTAGATACGCCCAATGTTTACTGCAATTAACCAAGGGATATAAGATACTACTCCCTCCGTTTCAAAATATAAGATGTTTTAGGTCTGTGAAGAAAATGTATCTAGACTTGTTTTAGTGTGTAGATTCATATCAAACTTGAGTGAACCTACATACTAAAACAAGTCTAGGTACATTTGCTTCACAAAGCTAAAACATCTTATATTTTGAAACAGAGGGAGTACCAGTTACCAAGAATGTCTTCATTGTCCAATTAATCCCTCTATAAATTGTCCAAATTATCACGTCCAAATCTTATCAATGACTAGTTTTCCGTCTTCAAACTCCATACGACTGGTTCTTCCATTTTGAAGACCATCCGCACATATATACCAGATTAATTACCTTACTAACTAACGTACATTATGTTCATTATGTCCCATGAAACCAGCGCACTAAACCTTTTTACAGCCTGCTGCTGCTACTAATCGCACCATTTAACGGTCGCAAAAACGATAGGAATCGTCTCATTAATTATTCAATTAGGTCCAAATTAAACCTTAGTTCCATCGCATGCTGCATGCAGTGCATCTGACGAGACTATAAAATAGGCCCATGCTACCGTAGAACAATGTCAACAAAACACGGATACATACACGCCAGCGAGCAGCTACCCAGCCATGGCACCATCCGCAGCGCTCCTCCTCCTGCTGACGCTGACTTCCACAGCGTCGGCACGCCTCCTGCCTCCGCGATGCTAACGCCACCGTCGTTGTCGGCGACGACCCAACACTTCCCGATGCTCAGGAAGGTGCCTAATGGACCCAATCCTATCACATCCAAGCCACCGCCACCGCCGCCGCTAGGCTCGTCGCCACCGCATATGGACTTCTCGGTGCTCAGGAAGGTGCCCACCGGACCCAACCCGATGACATCCGACTCACCACCGCCGTCGCCACCACATGTGGACTTCTCGATGCTCAGGAAGGTGCCCACCGGACCCAACCCGATGACATCCGACTCACCACCGCCGTCGCCACCACATGTGGACTTCTTGATGCTCAGGAAGGTGCCCACCGGACCCAACCCGATGACATCCGACTCACCACCGCCGTCGCCACCACATGTGGACTTCTCGATGCTCAGGAAGGTGCCCACCGGACCCAACCCGATGACATCCGACTCACCACCACCGTCGCCACCGCATGTGGACTTCTCGGTGCTCAGGAAGGTGCCCACCGGACCCAACCCGATGACATCCGACTCACCACCGCCGTCGCCACCGCATGTGGACTTCTCGGTGCTCAGGAAGGTGCCCACCGGACCCAACCCGATGACATCCGACTCACCACCACCGTCGCCACCACATGTGGACTTGTCGGTGCTCAGGAAGGTGCCTACAGGACCTAACCCGATGAAGTCCGACTCGCCACCTCCGTCACCACCACATGTGGACTTCTCGGTGCTCAGGAAGGTACCCACCGGACCCAACCCAATGAAGTCCGACTCTCCACCGCCACCACCACCACGGCACGTGTGATAGTTGCACCCGGCGCGCCATGGATGCACGTACTTTGGAGTATCTAAAGAGAATAACCCTTTGATTTGCAGCGTCATGGCAATTTATAGATCATATCTACGCTCGTACTGTTATATGTTGGTACCAATTATTTATATAAGATGATTTTCTGCATGAAGATTGATTAATAGCTCTTGCATTTTGTTCGATCGTTCCATCGATAATCAACTGACTAATATGCCCCAGATTTTCATAGTTGTATGTGCTCGTCGCATTGTCGTCCGTACGTGTCAAAGGTGAAGAAACGGTAGAAATAATAGAAGCAAAATAGGACGCAAAGTTGCTAAATTCTAAAAAATATGTTGCAAGACTAATGGATAATATCCAAATTGAATTAATTCTAATTTTTCTACTAGATTTAGATCAATCCATATAACAAATATATTTTGTCCTGGCCTTTCTGCCAGGACTGAAAACACTTTAAGACTAGTAGGTTAGTAAATGTAAAGGATTAATTAGGAGCATCACAAGACCGCATAGCGCAGTGGATTAGCGCGTCTGACTTCGGATCAGAAGGTCGTGGGTTCGACTCCCACTGTGGTCGTTTTTTGTCTCATTTTTCTGGTTGGCCCGACATTTTCTTTGGTTATTATTATCTTTTCACATAGTGTCTAGGGCATGTTCATTCTTCAAAATGCCAAACCTATTCAAGTTTCCATAATATGCATGACGTCTCTTTCGCGAGACATTTTCTTTCGTTATTATCTTTTCATAGTGTCTCAGTCCCGTTTCTTTTTTTAACTTTTATGATCTTCTTGTAGTGTCAAACCTACTAAAGGAACAGACTCGTGTCCCAGTAATACATCGAGCAAAATCTATTATGGAACATGTTCTTGCTACTAGCAAAGTTTTGTTCAACGGGTGAATTAGTGTGGCTACCGCATGGTAACCGAATTTTACTGGCACGTTTCAGTAAATGATCTTACTAGCTTAAATATTCCGGATTAGTTCAAACTAAGCAATATATAAAAATAAGATGCAGCTGCATGATACTAGACCAAGCATTCGAATGATCTCGTAACAAATTATTTTCAGCTATTTTTACCGTTTCCTTCATTCGCCAAAGGTTGTGAACAATAATATTAGAGAGCAGTTTTACAACATATGTGGAGGAAGTAAGCTAGTGCAAACATATTTTCCCCTCCCATGAATTTAGAAACCGCAACCCGTCCAATCCCCCCATGTCAGCATGTACCTCAACACCACAATGCTCCAACAAAACTTTGGCGCACGCATTGAGATGGATCTCCTTAAACCTCTTCTCAGTATGGACGCTGCTCTTCACTATCTCGCACATCTTGTTAAGCATGAGAACGAAGGTGGACATGTAAGGGAGCCATCTCATGGTCTCCTTCATATGCTCATTTTTTAGCGTAGCCGCGACCTTAGCCTCGATGGAGGCGGCATTGGTCTGGACAGAAGTGTCAGCAGACACGATGCCACCCATGGAGTGGGTGACATCGACGACACTACATGATTCTGTTGGAGAGGTTGGCTGGCAAACACATAAGAACATGGATCTGGGAGTCTCCAATAGGGATCAAAGCCTGGCTAAACTGGTCACAGAATGAGTCCTATAACAAGGACGCAATAATGACGTAAATGAATCAAGGTGCAAATAAGATGGTATTCTAATGGAGGAAACTAGCATATGCATCAAATTCATATCAATCTATCAATAGTAATAGTTCATCTATAAGATCGAGCCGAACACAGCCAAACTTTCTGATCCTACCGAGAAAATCCTACAAATCTAGCTGAAACCTACACATGCTATTTGCACAACAATCTACCATGTACTTTAATGAAGCTACAAACTACACCTCCTAACCCTAGCAGCTCTACAGATCTAAGCTAACCCTAGGTGAAAGTGGAGATGCTTACCATCACCGTAGGAGGTGGCGTAGCATTCACCAGAGAGGAGTGCCCTTCACGCCATCGTGGTCGCTGGCGTGCCGCTCACCGGAGAAGAAGCTACTTACATGGCGTGGACGAAGCAGCAAACGGAGTTCGATCTGGGGGATAGCAGGAGCTTTTTCCCTACTTGGGCGAGAGCGATGGAAATAGGGGGTTCGTCGGGAGAGATGAGCTCACCTCGCGCGCCAAAAGCTCGCGTCATCGCCATTCTCGGCCGCGCCCATGCAGGGGAGCTCAGGTTTTGCATTTGCGGGATGCACGACGAGGATGGCTCGCTGGAAACGACTGAATCAACCGTAGTTGTTGGATCTGGCTACGAGTTGTTTTCAGATTCACGCTAATGCAGCCCAACCAGCAGACTAGGAAACCAAATGGCCCATTTTTTTACTCCGCTGGATCTATCTAGGCTTCATACAGGTTTGTGGAGCTACGGCCGGAAACTAGGGCCTGAACCCGGTCCGTGCCATGTCCAATGACCCCCCACCGCCGGCCGGCCGAGTACCTCTTACTTCTTCGAATCTTCCGGCGGCGGCCGCTCGACTCCTCGTCAGCACCTCCACTCCCCCGGCCCGCACCATCCCTCCACCGCCTCTGCTACATGGCCACCGGCGCCTCCGCGGCGGCAGAAGACCCCGGCATGGCGTACAAGCTCCTCTTGTCCTGCCCCGCAGGCCTCCCTCGATCCCGGGTAACCTCCATCCCCTCCCTTCCTCCCTCGTCTGATCCCATGCCGACCTTATGTGTCTCCTAGTCGAACTGCTCATTGCAGACCTTTTAAATTCTTCTTACGGTATTTAACCCAGTGGGGCTGTGAAATGAAGGTCTCGGTGAAGTTTGATCCGTCGTTCGACCGGATCCCCCATCCAGATGCGTCACTGGAAGAATCTATAGACGAGGTAATGTGGCCAACCATGTATACGCTTCGTATGAGTTCAACCCATGGGCGTTGTTCATATCTGTACATTTCGCAGATATGGAACCAGAGGCTCCAGGAGAACCCGTCCCTGTACAGCGGCACTAAGTTCCGGGTATGTATGTATGTACCTCTGGCTATATTTTGGGTGCCATTTCCCTGATGCACTGATGCGTGGAGGTACTGTTGATTAGCGAGCAATAGTTTTTTAAAACCAAAATATATTTCTTCCATTTGTAAGTAATATGGAAATGTGCTCTATCCCAAATTGGTACAAGAAAGCTGTGTTATGTGCTCGAGTGGAGCGTTCATGATGCCTTCAGTTTCGTTCAGGATAGATGCACAGGAGTTAAGAGAGGGGTTCTTTATGCTTCATTCTTAGTTAGAAATCGCAGGTCACTCAGATGCCATCTTTATCAACATAAATTTGGATCTTAGACCTTTTTCCCCTTTTATTAGGTGAACCTGGATTAGCCAGATCTTTTGTTTCTGAACTTTTATGTTCCTTTTACAGCTGAGCTCGTGCCATTGCATTGTTTTTTTAGCTGTCCATTTACAATTGAACTTGTTCCATTAGAACTTTTTTTAGTGTGCTGTTTCCACCTTCTGTCTTTATCTTCCTTATTACTGTTATTCATCGAGTACTGGAAGTAATACTCTTAGCCACCACTACAAATGGCAGTATGGAGGACATGCCTCACATCAGAATGGTGAATCAAATCAGGAGTACTGCGTCTCACTTCATTTGGGCCTCACAGATTATAGGTCTGCTTGACCTTTCTTATGCTATTCCAATAGCTACTATTATATATAGAATTCCTATTTCATATAGGCTCGATTCTTTTTTTTTTTACTTTTTACCCTTGCTGTTTAACTTCTATACAATATTTCGATGCAACACCTCTGTCTAACATCGGTATCACTATTAACTTACAAACAACAGGACATTTGTAGGAACCAATCTCAGTCCATCTTGGGAGAAATTTTTGGTCCCCTCTGAAGGTAATTTAGAAGCTATATTCTCTAGATGCCCGAGTCAAATCTTGCTCTGTGGATCAAGGCCTTTTTCAAAAAGCATCTCTAATATTAAAAAAATATTTTCACATTACCTCAAGCTTGTAAAAATTTAAATGCCTACTAATTATTTCCTCGTCTTTATTTTCCTTCCATGGTCACATATTTTGCTATATCAGATGTAAGCATGTTCATTATGAAGATGATATTGATGTCCACTGTATTATTAATTGTTGGATAACTTGTATCAATACTTTGTTTGCTCAATTCCAAGATCATAGGAATTACCAGCCTTGACCTAAATAGTTCCTCTTTCAATCTGATTTGATTAGATGACTCTTTGTGTTGCCAACACTTGTCAAATCCACTGGGAAATGGTGCGATTGTTGAAACATCTGATGAAAAAATTATTGTATTGCAAAGGAGCAATAATGTGGGTGAATCTCCTGGTTGCTATGTTTTTCCTGGAGGACATTCTGAGGTAATATCGTAAGAATGTTAATACTGTGCACACTTGCTGACATCTAAGGGTTCTGTTTTAAAGAAATCCCAAGTAGAAACAAAGCTCTAGGACCTGTTTAGTAGGCTGAATTGTTTGTTTGTGTAGCCCGTTTGCTTTGCTAGAGATCAGAAGTCAGGTGAAAGTGCATGTCTTCTGTTTTTTTTAACTTTGTATGAACTATATCTTAGTTTCTTCAATTGAAATTTTGGCCACCACTTACCCAGAAAAAACGAGGTGTAGTAACTCTTTTTCTATTGGATGATGATGATATTGACCTGAGAAGTTATATATATTTTATTATTTAGACCTTGGAAAATTTTGAGCCGAGAAAATGATTGTGATTCTTGAAGATTTTATTCTACAGGATTGGTTGGCTTGTGGATTCAGTGGTCGATCAGTAATATTCATGTTTCTTATTATCCAAGTTCATTTGTTTGTATCAGCCACAAGAAGTTGGAATCTTGGCTCATCAAAATGATGTAGAAGACGATGCTCATCTCATTGAAAGAGTTTCTGATGAAATGTTTGATGGAATCATCCGGGAAGTAGTTGAGGAAACTGGAGTTCCTGCTAGTTCACTGGTAATTAAACCACCTACAGTCTCTGTCCTGCATTCGTAATTACTGCATCAGTAGTGCCAGGTTTACTGGTTTATGTAAATCAATGAGACCACATCAGAAGGACACTTTACTGTTTTTTGTAATTGATGTGCAAAAGGATTTCAGCAATTGCATGATTTTCTTGATTTTGTTCTGTTTACTATCTACATTTAGTTTTGCAGAGTGAGCCCATTTTCATTGGAGTATCTCGCCGAGAAACGAATGTTAGGCCAGCGGCATTCTTTTATGTGAGATGCAACGTTGATTCCAGCACTGTAACTGAGCTTTATTCTAGAGCTCAAGATGGCTATGAATCCACTAAACTGTATGCAGTTTCAATAGTAAGTTCCCTTGTATTATTAGCAGTACTTTGATCCTCTCCTGCCTTTACGTTCTCCTAACCGATGTTCATCAGAATTGTTTCTGAATTACAGGAAGAATTAAGAGAAATGAGCCAGGGACTGCCTGGTTGTCACCAAGGTGGCTTTGCTCTCTATGAACTAATGAGGAACGCCTCAGGAAATTTGTGAAGACACTGATGTAAGGGCACACTTAAATCTCAGTTGCAATATGGAACACATCTATGCTAATTTTGTGAGATGTTGCTTCATCTTTTCCATATAACAGTCATGGATCCTTGTGGCCTTCGCTTCTACTGCCAGATGCCAAGCAGTATCATATCTCGGTTCCAAGCCTAGATTCACGGAACCATTCTCAGTGTGCCTACCGGATGTTTCTTATGGAGATGGACTGCATTCAGATTTCAGATTGGGAGGGATTCACAGTCCAAGGACTTGATAATGGTTTCTGGTATTCAGGGAAAGAGCAGTCTTCTCTGGAGTTAGCTTAGTTTATTGCCGTCTGCATAGACATTCTTTTCCTATACCGTGAAAGGAGTGCGACCATATGTTTCATTTACTTTTGTTCTATGAATTGGAGTAATACCACGGTAACAAAAATCTACAGCTAATCCATGCATATAGAAAGTAAGCAACTATTGTAACTTTGTGTAACATCATTTGTGATCTGTGTACCTGGTGGTGATATATATGCCTTTGGAGGATATTTTGTCGCAAACATAACCCTCAGATATCCATCTCGTTATATTACAGATAATTCGTTTCGAAAGTATTCTTACTGATAACCATCACACCAAATTAGTGTCCTAGTTTGTCACCAGATAGTTAAGTTCAGATGAGACCATCGATAGATGTTTTGCACGGTGCATCTTGCAAAGAAAACAGCTAACCATGGCCTTGCACAAGAGGCTGGTCTTGGAAGAAATTTCAAGACGCATCATTTTATTACGGGCCACTTATTGCTCTGGTTGTATTTTAAAGCAGTAATCCAGAGCAGAAATATACTCCTGTCTGACTTGGGTTTGTCTGAACTCGCATGTATCTAAACATGTATAGTATATAGATACATGTAATTCTAGATCACTTATTTTAGGATGGAGCGAGTAATACGTGTTCCAGTGTATACACATTCAATCAAGGAAGACGGGCAAATCTCATCACGCGACTCACCTGCTGCATCTACTTTGGTTTCTGCAACTGCAAAGTAGATATACCACTGTAACAAAAACCTACAAGTATCACCGCCCTATCCACATAAGCACACTCTGTGTCATTTCGTGCTATCCAAATAAGTACACTTTGTGTTATTTCGTCACAATGATTATGCTACCCATTTTCAACAATTTTTGTGCCTGTGGACTATGGAGAATACACTAGCTTTCTCCAGGTACTACATAATTAAGGCAAAGCTCTAGACTTCAGTCATGACCGAATATACCCTGAAAGTACTTGAGTCAAGATCCTAGAGGGAATCTCCAAATACGATATTTCTCCCATGTGTTTGCAACATCGTTACAACATCCCCTAGTGTCACGTTGTAAGAGATGTCAATGCAACAGCGTTTAGGGTTAGTTGCAACACACACCAACACTCACACGATGGCGTGTATGATTTCTCGGCTTCTTTCGTACCGTTGGATGCAACATCGGAAAAGAAAATGGTCTAGATGCACTAGAAATGATAGTTCATCTGCTGAAAAGATGACAACGGTGACCAAAATTAGTTTCACAACACTCGAACCAAAAAAATGTTCTGAATTGAGTCTACATGTCCATAAACAGGATGAATTAAAGAATCAATAGTATTCCTTCCATTCCGAATTTGTTGTCACAAATTTGTCTAGAAATCTATGACAAGTAATTCGGAGTAGAGGGAGTATTAAAACTTAACCATCCGTGTTCCCTTGCTATCTTATACTATTCATAATTAGATTTGTTTCTACCTCAAGAAATCCATGGCAGAATTATGGCTTGAAGTGGAAGAGTTCATTCACCTAAAGCCTCAAGGTCATACTAGTGGCGTCGTAGGCCCCTCCAAACAATTCACGCTAAAATTGATTATTGCAGCTATCTAATTCGAACTATCTATGGAGTATTAGGCGTAAAAATTTAGATACCCGTACATGAAGAATAACTAATCTTGTTTTTGAATTCGAATAAAAGATGACAAGAGATTTTTTTTTTGAAAATCCTGAAAAAACAAGTATTTCTACCTCTTTCTTTCTATAAGATTTAATGAAAATTGATAAATCTTTTAATATAATTACTATGCTTAGTGTGTGACACATTACTTTTTTCTTTTAAAAGGTAAAAAACCTTAATAATTATAGAAAAATAAACTAACCTATTGCTTCATATTGTCGATATCCCAACTAAGAAACAATCTCTATATGAATAAATATCTCTATCATAAATGAGTGGATGTATATCATATAGTTGTAGCAAATGCTTTTACATTCGTTTTCGCCCTACAAATACGTATAGCAATGGTCTCCGTTTTCAATACGGGAAAGACGATACCTCGTTCGCCACCAGGGCCCACTTGCTAGTCAGTAGACCCTTGGTTCTCTCTCCCGCAAGTCGAATCGCGCGACCCCCAACTCCGTCGACGGCTCGGTCGATCTCGGCGAACCGCCCCCCTCCTCCCCGTCCGGCGACATCGCACCGTGTCGCGCCGGCAAGCAAAGGCGCAGGGAGGGCGATGGACGCGGAGCTCCTGGAGCTGCAGCGGCAGCTGGAGGCGGCACAGAGCGCGCGGTCCAGCGTGCGGCTGTCGGAGCGGAACGTGGTGGAGCTGGTGCAGAAGCTGCAGGAGCGTGGCCTCATCGACTTCGAGCTCCTCCACACCGTCTCCGGCAAGGAGTACATCACATCCGTAAGCCCGCCCTTCCCCGTACACGCGTGCCCTACCAGTACCCCCCAATCCCCTCGCAGTCTCTCCGGAACCAGATTCACCTCTTTGCGGCGGAGGGTTGTAGCCTGGATTTGCGTATCAGTGGTTCGAATTACGGACTCAGCGTTGAAATCGTCGGTGCCGTTTCATCTTCGTTTATGTCCTACTGTAATTACTCGACTGAAAAAAAAATAGGTTGTCACTTCTGCAGGATGCTTCAAATTTAGAGGATTCGTGGAAAATTGGTATAATTCCTTAGTTCTTTGTGCTGTTCTTGTAAAGCATCGAGTTTAGGTTTAACAATAAATCTGTTTCCAGTCCCTCTTGCAACCTTGTATAGTTTCTCTAGTGTTCACTGTTGAGGAGAGAAAATTGTTCTATCTCGGCAATTTGTCTTTACGCAGTCAGCCATGTGAGACATTTTGATTCAGTTGCGCGTTTGAAAGAGTCTTGATGAAGTCTTATCTAGAAATTGCCATGTTATATAGATATGAATTGCCGTGGTAATGTCTATCTGCCGTAGTTCTGTTTAACGCCCTTGCCCAACCAAGAATGTGCAGATTTTAGCTAATCCAACATCCATGGTCATTATGGTGTGGCAGGATCATTTGAAGCATGAGATTAAGACGGAGATCAAGAACCGAGGGCGTGCATCACTAGTTGATTTATCAGATATTCTGGGGGTGGATCTTTACCATGTCGAGAGGCAGGCACAAAAGGTCGTCACGGAGGATCCAGCCTTGATGTTGATCAACGGCGAGATCATGTCGCAGTCTTACTGGGACACTGTGACAGAAGAGATAAATGAGAAGTTGCAAGAGCGAAGCCAGATTGCCTTGGCTGAGATTGCTGCACAGTTACACATTGGATCAGAGCTGGTCATCAATATCCTTGAGCCTCGGCTTGGAACTATTGTAAGTCTGCTATCTCATGCTTCAAATGGTCTTTTTTCTTAGCTGCTTTCACTCAAACCAATTGGTACTATTATTATAAATCCTTCCAGGTGAAAGGAAGGCTAGAAGGTGGCCAGCTATACACTCCAGCGTATGTTTCACGAATTACTGCCATGGTCCGTGGCGCGTCAAGGGGCATAACAGTTCCGACAAACTTGCCATCTGTTTGGAACTCCTTGCAGCAACAGCTCCAAGAAATGCACGGTTCTAACGGAGTTTCGGTGGAAGGTTCATTCTTTCAGTCTATTTTTGCCGCCTTGCTTAAAGAAGGTGCTGTACTTGGGTCTCTCCGTGCGGGAGTACATTGGACACCAGCTGTAAGATCTGTATTTGAATTTATATTCTGATTTCTTAAACTGTATTTAATGCTGTGTTTTTTCTTCCTTTGCTAGGTTTTTGCGCATGCTCAAAAGGAAAGCGTTGATGCTTTTTTCTCACAGGTGGAGGCATATCTAGCTTACACTCGAGTCCCTCCATTTTTTTAACATGTTAGAACCAAAGAATTTTTCCAGCTAGTAGCACAAGTAGGATTTGCAGAACCATGTGTATCCCCTTTGTGTGAAAACTGATTCAGTTCTTCCACACAACCACACAGCGTTACTTCCATATCTTGTTGCATCATATGAAATCTCTTTGTCTGATATTTAGCATGATAAATGTTGTGTTCTGATCACGTTATCTGCATTTTGTTATGCCATATCTCCTTTGGTTTGCTGAGTTCTCCATTTACTGTACAGAACTCTTATGTTGGTTACGAAGTGCTTCAGAAACTCGCAATCCCCCAGCCTAAGCAGTACTTGGAGGTACTTGAAGCTGTCAATAATCCCTTACTGTTCAAATGCTCTGTCTGTGAGTGTATATATTGACTATATTATTATCTTCTACAGGCCAGATATCCAGATGGCATTGCACTGGAGGCTATTTTTATTCATTCTTCAGTTGTTGATATGCTAGATTCTGCTGTAGGTGACGCAGTTGAGAATGGACAATGGTATTGTTGAACTTCATATCTACTTTAATACTCATTTGTGATTTGTCACTGTTGTGTGCTATGATGTCCGGACTTGGCATGCATGATGCATCCCCTAAAAATGGATAAGCCGATCAAGTGCTAACAAGATATGTGTATGACTTATGAATTAATTAGTAGCATTAGTTCATTAAAGTAGCCGAGACTTCACAGGATGCCTCAACATTTTGTATAGCATCAATATACTCTTTGTCTTTTTTTCCCTACTTGACTGTTACTAATCTGTTTTCTGTTAAGCATTTTACAAATTGCTACAATATACCTTTTACTTTTTGTAGGATTGATTCTCTTTCGGTCCTTCCATCGTATATCAGTGGCCCTGATGCAACCAAGATATTGTCCCTTTGTCCATATTTTCAGAAGGCAGCTAAGGTTGGTGTATATATAGTCGAGTTTGTGCATTTTTCATGATGGTCACACATTAAAAAGAAAATCTTTGCAGTCTTCTAAAGCAGTGCTATTTGGAGAATCATGTGTCTTCAGTAATGTGTTCATTAAGGTGAATTATCAGAGCCTCTTTCTTACACTTGCAATATTCTTTGATGCACTCATGTCTGCACCATCGCATTACATCTTTCTAAAATGAGTGCAATGTGTGTTTTTCCAATCATTTCAGGGTATTTTTGATCGGCTAGAAAAGGAGATTGATTCCTTTGGTATTAGACATATTGCTGGTCAAGGAACTCCCATGAATATGAATTTGGGTGCATCTGCCCAGTACTCGGACACAAAAGACATTGGTGATAATGACACCAGCAGTACTGTTTCATCAGACAGAGGGCCAAAGAAGAAAAGAGGGAAAGCCAGTGGGTCTGCTAAAGGTGGATCACTTGAAAAGGACGATGACAGTGAAGAAATTATCCCTGTAAAGGGCAAAAAATCTCATAGGAAAAACAAGGACACTGGTTCTTCAGGTGATGCCAAACGCGGTAGTAAAAAAGCATCAGAGAAACCAAAAGAGGAGAATACAAATATCTTCCCCGATGAATTGATACAGGAAAAGGTCTTGGCTGTTGCTCCAGAGTTAGAGGAGTTGACAGGTCAGGAAACTAAATAAGATTGACATCATTCTTTCTATTTAGTTAAATGTGCACTTCTAGAAATATCCTAACTTTTAAATCAACATTAGGCTCAGACGACTTAAACGGCCCAATTAAATTATTGTCATCTCACCTGAGACCAATGCTTATTGACTCATGGAAGAAGAAGAGGAACACAATGCTGTCTGAAAATGCTGAAAGGAGGCGGAGTGTGCTTGATAATCTGCAAAAGCAGCTAGATGAGGTAATCTCCTTTTGCATTCCATTTACATTTTGGTTTCTTGCTGTACTATAGTTGCTTTTTGGATTTCTAGATAGCTGCCTTGAAATTTTTGGCTATCGCTCTTCAATTTTAAATTGCTTGCCTGCATTTCTCTTATGATGCTAGATAATTTAACTTTTTTCAATATTATTCCTTTTCATTGTCAGGCAGTCCTGGATATGCAACTATATGAAAAAGCTCTGGATGTGTTTGAGGATGATCCTGCTACCTCTGTAAGTTGCTATAGGCATCATCCTCACATGATCACTTGCTACTCAACAGTTTGGCAGCCTTTACTTATGGTCCTTTTCCTTGATCTGTTTTCTTGTTTCCAGGGCATATTACACAAGCATCTGCTAAAAACTATGGGTACACCAATTGTCGACAAGATTTTGCTTACACTGGTAACTCCTATAAGCTCACGCAGTGGGGTTGTCTTCCTTCTTTGATTTATCTGTTTTAGTTTTAGTTAAGCACTTGCGACAGAACACTTCAGATAACATGCAACCCTGACTGTTACTTGTCTACTTATGATGCTTGTTGTGTGATGAACTAAGAATCAGTTACTAGCTTATACCTCATAGTTCAAATTTGAATCATTTAAAAGTTTTTTGCAAGCTACTTCTCTGACTAATGTATGTACTTTGCACTAAACTACCTATAGGATAAGGACAACAAATTGAAGAATGGAATGGAGTTTGAAGACAGTGAAGAACAGCATGTTCAATTGAGCACTACTGACCGTACTTTTCTGGTACAGTTAACTTATTTCATTCTTACATGTACTATGTAATAGTTTCCTGTGTCAATCCTGAATGAAAATGTCATTTTGTTTAACCTTCTGGGCTTGCTCTCTTTTGTAAATGGAAAAAAACTTCAGGCAAAGGATCTTCCTGGGACATTGTCATCAAAGGCTCAAGCTTTAGTCGAAGCACTGGAGGGAAAGGTCCGTCTGTAACCAAGAAATAATGTTTGATCTGTTCATTGAAGACTTGAAGTCCTTAGTTCTGTCCTTTTCTGCTTCTCAATCTAGTATGCCTAACAGATTAAGTTCTGGTAATATGCTATTCCCTCCGTTCCACAATATAAGCCTTTTTAGCAAGCTGTTTTAGTTTGCTAAAAAGGCTTATATTGTGGAACGGAGGTAGTAGCACCTAGCAGTTAACAATTTAATGTACCGCAAATAAAACTTTAGTCTGGTTCTCTAGACTTCTAGAGTAGAGTACACACTTGGAGGCTTAACATGATAAATTGCTCAACTTTCTTGATGCACTGAATCTAGTATATAGATGAAGTTCTTCTGTGAAGCTTCATGCTTTATGTCACCAGACTGGCAAGATGCTACACTATAAATATGCAGCATTCATAATTGCTTGTACCCTGCCTATATCCTTAGAAAAAATTCGTTATTCTGTTGACTATTCAGCAACCTTCTTCATGTTATTCCGTTGACTATTCCGTTATTCCGTTGATTTCTTCTTGATACGTATTATATATTCAGTTCTTTTTCAGAAGCATAGATAATTCAAACTAGGGTTTACACAATAGTTCAGGTATAAGCCTGCACGCCAGAAGGATATTTCACCAAGTTGTAATTATTTGTTAGTTCATAAAATGTGCATGTTCCTAACTCCGTAGCATGTGACTGGTGAGCCTTTTGTTGCCTAAAAAGTATATATTAAGTCACAAATGAACAATAGACAATTTCCGAGTCTTTGAGATGCTAACTTTAAATATAAGTGGATTTTGTTGCTCTTTGTAACCTTTTCCTTGAAATCCACAACAGCGGTTTGATTCATTTCTGGACGCCTTAAGAGATATAGCAGAGGAAAGGTAACATTTTGTGTTGGACTGTTTGTACTTGCTTTCCATGCTGCCTGGATTATCGAAGTGCTTACTCTTCTTTTTGCAGTGGCTTGTCATATAAGAAGCTTGATAAAAGATTAGAGCGATCATTGCTGCATTCCTACCGCAAGGTATGTCTTGGTATTTTGAGGGTACCACATTTTCTGGAAAACCACTGGAACTTCCTTTCTTGAACCAGTCCAGAGAGATTTGATTTTTGCTGGTTTAGGCTAAACAGTTCCCTTTGATCCCCATGTCAGGTGGAATGAGTATGTTAGCAGTTTATCACTTATTTGGTACTATGTCTCAACGTCAAATCATTTATCAAATTTAAAACTTTGCAAGCTGCCCATGTGACCCGAACCATCCTGGTAGCAGCTTTAAAATCCTCGAGTCTCGTGGTATGATACTATGATCACTGTTTCAGTGAAAATATGCTGTTCCTTGTGTTTTAAGCATCAAAGTAGTGGAAGTACGGAATAGCAGAATGCAAGTCAAGATCACCATGATAATTTTACCAGAATTGTTAGACTGGTAGGGTACTTTGGTGTGAGGACTGTTCGGTATAGCATATAATGTACTACTGAATAAGGAATTCATTGTTTTATCGCCATACTAAGTCTTTTTTATAGCTGAACTGCATTGCTAATTATCTGATACTTCAATTTCCTGTATGAATTGAAGGATTTGATAGCACAAGTTTCTTCAGAGAGTGATCCAGTTTCCTTCCTCCCAAAAGTTGTTGCCCTACTTTTTCTTCAGGTTTGCTTAAAATAATTATCTGTTTTCTATCTGAAAAATTACTCTGCTTCTCTATATTTATAGCTTGACCTGAGAAACATCCTGTTTGAATTTTTTGCAGGCATACAATAAGGCTCTTCAGGCACCTGGAAGGGCTGTTGGTGCTGTAATCACAATACTGAAGGTGAATTTTGATTTTCATTGGTTTTAAGTTATACTTGATGCAGTTTAAACAGAAGCTGTTAGTTTTTAGCAACATCAATTCCTTTCCTGTTCATAGTACCTTGATATTATTTGTCTGGTATTCTGGTTTGTAAATGTCTCATTTACCTGTCAGAAGACATGCCTCCACGATTTTCTTATCCTGTCCTTTTATAACAATAAACTCCTTGAATCCCCCCCCCCCCTCTTGGAACATAGCAGGTAGTGAGATCTATTTGTATGGCATGTCCTCTCGGCTGATGAATAAGTCTCTGTACTGTTGGTCTTTGTATCAGAACACATGGTCCTTGTAGCAAGGATTGCAGCTAGGAGCAAGGACCAAGCATCCTTGATCGCTTTTAGGCAGCATCTTAGACTAGCATCTTGACTAGCATTTAGCATATTCTTGGTCGGCTAGCAGCCTATAAATATGTATCCCCAACCCCTGTGGTTGGCATGGCATTTGTATGTGAGTTTGTGCGAGAAATAAAACCAGAAAATTGCCCCAACTCCTAGTGTCATCCCCTCTCTTCAATGAGAGTAAATCTAGAGATCCTATCAAGTGGTATCGAGCGAGGTTGTCTTGTAGGTCGAGTGTTTCCTGCTTCATCCCTTCACCGGTGTGCAAAGCAAAGCAAGCGCAGAACTCAGTCGTCCCCGTGGCCTCTCCTTCACAATGAAAGCGGCCGTTAGCGCAGCCTCTCTCCACGCAAATTTCAATGCCGCCACCATGTCCTGTCGCTCAAGACTCGGCTACCTCGAAAGGCAGGCGTCGGTAGGAGGCCGAGCTCACGCTGGCAGAGGAATGAGCGCGCAAGAAGAAATTGCGACACCTGTATGGTCGGCAATGGTAATGCGAATCGGGCAAAGGCAGAATGGGAGGCGTATAAAGAAGCGGCGTGAGGCATCACGTCTGTTAGCTGCAGAGGCAAAGATCGGGCCGCTCCATTTCAGCGGAAGTGGCCGACATTACCCCACGAGCGGACGGCGCTGGGCGCCGAGCATGCCCAAGCACACGGCGTGTCGCCTGTGAGAGTGAGCATCGCGCGACGCCCCGGAGGAGGCGCGACGCGGTGGCGCCCAGAGGCGCAGACCATGCGGGCGCTGGTGAGAGGCGACGGCGCGGCGCGCCTGCGAGGCGCAGACGGCGGCGACGCCTGCGAGGAGGCGCGGGCGGCGACGCCTGCGAGGAGGCGCGATGGCGCGGGCGCCTGCGAGGAGGCGCGACGGCGGCCGAACGACTAAGACCGTGGTTTCTACGAGGTCCGGCCGTGGTCGTGACGCTGTCCCGGCCGGTGGCCTACCTCACCAAAACCAACTACGCCGAGCGGGCCGCCATGAAGGTCCGCCCAGCGCGACATATGCGGGGCCCAGATGCCAACGCCGACCACCATGACGATCGACGGGCGCCTGACGCCACCGTCTCCGCCCGAGATGCGCTTCGCTTCCAACAAGCGATCGCCAAGGTGCTCGAGGCCATCGCGGCGTCACAGACGGCAGCCGACCGTGCTCGCAAGGCCGCTTTCGCAGCACTCCGCAGGAGGGATGACCGCTTGCCAAAGCGGCGAGGACATCGACGACTTTGCCCTCCGCCTCAACACTTTGCCGCAAGATGGAGCGGTTCGGCGACGCCACCTACAACGAGGAAAAGGTCGCCGAAGCTTTTCACGCTGCCCCACGGCGGCACAGTGCAGATAGCTCGCCGATCGAGTCCCCGCCGGACCTCAAGACGATGTCGATCGGCGAGGCAATCGGTCGCCAAGGTCGCCGACTTCGACGAGCGAGCTTCCTCGGTCCATCACCATCGCTGAAGCCGCCTCACTGGAGCGGTGGACGCCACGCGGATGTGAAGAAGCGAGTCCTCTTCCGCATCGGGCCGCAGCGCTGCAAACCGCGCAGCGGCTGCAAAGACGGCCAGTCAAGAAGGTGCGGCGCCACGAGGTGCCCAAGTTGGCCCAAGATGACGCCCGCCACAATCAGGCTTGGCCATTGGGCCAAGGAGTGTCGACAACCACGACGGCCAGCCCACGCCGCAAAGGTGAGAGAGGAGCTTTGTTCATGGCTCATGCGAGCATCGAGCTACGCCGCGGCACGACCGCAGCTCCTCCACCTCGACGAGCCAAAGGCACACGCCTCTTCTCGATGGCTCCGAGATCGATAAGATCGGCGGGTGGTGCCTTGACACCGCGCCACCCACCACATGATCGGGTCGACGGAGTTCTTCGCCGAGCTCGACCGACGCGAGGCTCCGCTAAGTTTGGAGATGCCTCCGCTGGAGATTCAGGTGTCGGCCGTCATCTTCGCCGCCAAGACCGGAGAGCACCGGATGCTCACCGTGTCTACTACATCCTCGCCGAGGAACTCCATCATCGCCTTGGGACAACCGATGAGAACGCGCTGCGGTCGATCGAGCACGGATCCTCACGATCCGGGATCGCCATCGCCGCCTTGCCAAGGTAACTAGAGCGCCAATCGGCTCTATGTCCTTGATGCGCAGCGGCATTACCCTTCGCTTCGCCGCCGCTGGACGACGAGGCGTGGCACGAGCGCCGCACCTTCACTTCGAGGCTCAAGCGGCTCAAAGAGGAGATGGCGCGAGGCATGCCGCCTCGAACACGCGGAGCGCTTCTGCGTCCACGGTGGACGGCGTAGGCGACTTCTTCCTCAAAGAAAGTAGCTTCGAGCTAAGGAGAAGCTCGAGCTCGCACGGGACTTGTGTGGACCGCGACTCGCCACACCGGAGGACGACGCCACTTCCCGCCGTCGATGACTACTCCCGCTATGCGTGGTGCTTCGCCAGAAGAGGAAGCGGACGCCATCGCTTACGCAGTTGCCGCAGAGGCGGAGCGCGTCGAAGTCATACAGGTTGCCAGACCGAGCAACGGCGGCGAATTCACAAGAATCAATTCGCTGCATCAAGGCTGCTGAGGGCATTCAGCCACCATTCCGCCTTACGTCAAGCAGCAGAACGGGCGTTGCCGAGCGGCGAACAGACGGCTATGGGATGGCCCGGCCTCCTCAGAGGGATGCACCGCCTTCGTGAGGCGGCCGACAAACCGCCTACATCCTCAACCGCCACCCACGAAGGCACTTGACTAAGAAGACGCAGACGAGGCTTGGTACGGGCGCAAGCCACGGTCTCCCACTTACGGGTCTTCTACCGCCTCGCGTTCGCCAAGGAGCTCGCCACATCGGCAAGCTCGACGCTGGAGCACCGGAGTGTTCATCGGCCACGCAGGGCTCGAAGCTCACCGCATCCTCGACCAAGACAGCGTGGCGACGCGCGAGATGTTGTGTTCAACGGCGAGGCGGACGCGGACAAGGCGCGGACGACGGCCGACCGACGATGACGACTTCATTGTCGTACGCCCACTTCGAGGAGCCGTGAAGCAGTACCGCCGAGCGTTTACCTCGCCTCCCAAGTTCCATCCGTCCTTGGTCGCACACCGACGCAGACCATACCGCCGACGCCACGACGACGCGCTCCAAGACCAAAGAATACACCTTCGGCATCGCACGCCTCCGGCCAAAGAATCACACCTCCGGCACGCCCAAGACCAAGAATACACCTCCCGGTTCACACTCAAAGACTACTGGCCGAGCGCAATGGAGTTCGCTTCCCCGTCACGACGAGGAGCGATCGACGCAGACATGACGGGCGCGAGCCGTCATGTACTGCAGATGGAGGGTCTTCTCGACCACGGCGGTCGGGACCGTGCCACGCAACTGAGGCGCAATCGCAACTTGCATGTGACGCGAGCCTCGGTCTTGCCTTTTGAGCCGAGCAAGACGCTGCATGGCGAGCGATGCGCTTGGAGATGGACGCGGCCGAGAAGAACCGACTCGGAGCTCACCGACCTCCTCGAGGTCACCGGGCGATCACCCTGTGGGTGTTCAAGCCGAAGAGGATGAATCCGGCCATCGCTGCACAAGGCTCGCTGGCGGCCCGAGGTTTCTTGCAGCAGGAGGGTCGACTTCGACGATGCCTTCGCCCGTGGCACGGATGGAGTCCGGCGACTCCTTGCGCTTAGCCGCCAGAGGGTAAGGCGTCCATCACATGGATGTCAAGTCCGCCTTCCTCAACGGCGACTTGAAGGAGGAGGTCTACGTGCAATGCCCACCGGATTTGCGATTCCCGCCGTGAGGCAAGGTACTTGCCCACGCAAGGCTCTCTATGGTTTGGCAGCACCAAGGGCATGGAACGCCAAGCCAGACTCCACGCCAAGACGATGGCTTCGGCAAAGCCCGACGAGGCGTGCTGCTCACCGACGGGCAATGGAGGAAATGCCTGCTGGTAGGTGTCTACGCCGATGACTTGGTCATCACCGCACCAAGGATGCAGAGGTGGCGGCGTTCAAGGAAGAAATGAAGGCCGCTTCGATGAGTGATCCGGGACCTCTCCTTCTACCGGGATCGAGGCGCACAGACCACTCCGGATCACGCTCGACAGCACCACGCCAAGCGCTGAGCCGAGCTAGCCGCTCATCGATCGAAGAACTCCTCACTCCGATGGAGAGAGGTCAAGCCGAGCCGCGACAAGACGGCGGAGGAGGCGGACGCCACACAAGACGGCCTTGCGAGCCTTACCTCGCCCACACACGGCCGGACTTGGCATTCTCCGTCGGCCACGTAAGTCGGTTCATGCGACCGACGATTTAACACCAAAGCCGTGAAGAGGATCCGCTATGTCATGGGACTCTCGACCACGGCCTCTACTACCCTAGGTGCCCCGTACGCACACACTTCGGGCATACAATGACAATGACCACGCCGCGACATCGACACCAAAGAAGAGCACAAGGAATCCTTCTTCCTCGGCAAGTGCCTCGTGAGTCGGCAACAAAAGCAAAGCGCGGCTATGTCCACCATGAGGCCGAGTACATAGCGGCCTCCACCGCCGCACTCAGTTCGGCTTGCTCGACCGCTTGGTGATCTCTCGGTCGAGACACCAGCCGCAGCTCATGGTGGACAGCAAGTCCGGCCTGCCTCGCGAAGAACCCGTGTTCCACGAACGGAGCAAGCACATCCGAGTAAGGTACCACTTCATCCGACGCTGTTTGGATGAAGGAGCATCACGGCGAGCTACATCAACACCAAGGATCAGCTTGCACTGCTCACCAAGCCTCTTGGGCGGATCACGCCTTGGACTCTGCTCCAGATTGGGATGGTTCAGCCTTCCCACAAGACAACGCACAAGACTTAGGGGAGAATGATGAATAAGTCTCAGACTGTTGGTCTTTGTGGGGCTGTAACACACATGGTCCTTGTAGCAAGGACGGGCAGTTAGGAGCAGCAAGGACCAAGCATCCTTGACTGCTTTTAGGCAGCATCTTAGACTAGCATCTTGGACTAGCATTTAGCATATTCTTGGCTGGCTAGCAGCCTATAAATATGTATCCCCAACCCCTGTGGTTGGCATGGCATTTGTGTGTGAGTTTGTGCGAGAAATAAAACCAGAAAATTGCCCCAACTCCTAGTGTCATCCCCTCTCTTCAATGAGAGTAAATCTAGAGATCCTATCATCGGCTTTCTTTGTTTTACTTGGAAAATGGGAAAGGAAGGGGTCTGCTTTCTTGCATGGCAAGACGGGTGACAGATTGGCAGAGGCAGAGGGGGAGTCCTCAGAGTTCACTGTTGGACATATTTCTGCCATGGTGAATTGATAGTAAGAGTTTTGACAAGAAATATTCAGGAACCCTGGCTTGTCCTCCAGTCGCCGGAAAACTAGCTGATTTAAAAGAAATCTTCTACCCAGTGTTATTTAAACTGATTTATTTTCCTTTTATCTTCTTTAATTGTTCATAATCTGTTGAAACGGCTTAGGGGCTACTGTATTATATTTCCTGTACGAGTTAGCAGCTGCAAGCTTTGCCAGTATTTGGATCCCTGATCGACAGTACTCTGCATTCTAATCCTAGCATCTTAGCCTCTTAGGTTTCAGTTTTTAGCAGACTAACATAATTAGGATGTTTTGGATCTGTCTGGCTTATTTTACGTATTCAGATAATACTGTTAATTTTAGTTAAATCTATATCTGTGTGATCGTCTCTATCCTCCATTTTCCAGGACAAGCTACCAGCTTCAACCTTTAAGGTTTTGACTGATTATCACAGCACTACCGTGAAAGTTCTCTCTCTGCAAGCTGCTGCTACGGGTGATGTAAGTCCATTTCAAACTTTTTGAATCTATCGCTGCTCCTTAATGTGTGGTTTATAAAAAGATTAATTACTTACCCTTCCACAACCTTTTATTCAGTTTCTACCCTCTGAACTCTATACACGTACTCTAAACCTTTTATTCAGCTTTCCCCATCTGTCCGAAATACTCTGCTATACAAACTACGTCCACTGGCTAGATTAGTGTTTATCATGTTCGTGATGCTCTTGAACATTTCTTAGTGATCATCTACCATACGTAAGGTGTCAAGTGGGATCCCGCCAAAGTCCCACTTTTAGTTCTTTTGCCAAATTTGAACTAGAATTTGGCAAATGAACTAGAAGTGGGACTTTGGCAGGATCCCACTTGCATTCCTAACCGTATGAAAGAAAAAAAAACATGAAATTGTGTGTTCTGTGCCCATCCACACAATCATGCATCGTATGGTGTCTCTGCCCTGCAGGAAGATGATTGCACGTCGGATAGATTGAGGGAGAGGAAGGAAGATCTGGTGGAGATGCTGATGCCGGAGCTGAAATCCCTAGCCCTCGGCACAAGTAAAGAGTGAGCGACAAAGATTGTCTGGATGGCGCGCCAATGCCCGTGTAAATACACCGCGCTATATGTCCTCGGTGCTGGAGCTAAGGGTTGTAAGCAGCCGGCCTGCAATACTTGAGTCAACTTGGTGCAATTTTTCACTTGAATTTATGTACGGTTGGCTTTAGAGAGTCCAGGTCTTACTGATATAGTACAAAAAGGAGCAATGGTGGTTATCTTACTGAGAGAGTGCAGGTCTGATTCACCGTGTAGATCCGTGTGACAGCAGAGTTAACATGTCATATAGTGTATACTGTACTTGAGAATATGATGATAATCTTCACTAGACAGTACTGAATTCAGATACTTATCTGAGAGAAGCAGTACTGAATGCTTTGATGTAGTGTTTGGATGTAGGATTTTTAGCTTGGAATTATCTATTTGGAATCGCTGGACCGAATTCGCTTGTTTGGAGAGGTTGTGGAATTAGAAGCTACTGTAGAAACTAGGCACGATTTCGAGCCGCGACCCCGTGCGTGTCCGCCTGGCCTTGGGAAATTCTGAGCTGCTACCTGCCTAATTTACGCCTTAACACTTCTGCATTATCTTTATGGGACTGCCTAGTGCTCAGGCCACTGAGAACTAACTAGTTCCCAGTCAGCACCTAGCGCACACGACAGGGAAGAGAAACACAAGCCCAGATGCCTTTGTTGTACGAATCACGAAGCAAAACATCCAACGACAGCGAACGCGACTGAGAACTAACTAGTTCTCAGGCAACTTAGAACTAGCAAAACCGTATCTTTATTTAGCTGAGACTCGAATAGGAAGAGGATATCCGATCTCGATTGCTCTGGGAGATCCAAGAGCGCTTCTCCGCAGTCTAAACCATCCGACAGATCACAAACCCTTATCAGGCCAAAAATCTTAAAAACCTCACCTCCAGGCGGATCTAGGAGAGGGAAAGAAAACTCTAACTGCGGAACAAGTCCATGGAGAGGTAGAGACCTCTCAATGGGGAAAGCAGCGCGTGTCCACACCGAGGAAGAGCAGCCGGCGGCGTCGGCCACATCCAAGACCCGCTTAGTTTCCAAAGGACCAGCGCAGTAGAGGGGCCACCATCGCAAAAAATGACAAACTTAGATCGGAGAAGACTGGTAATCGCATACTCCCTCTAATAGTACAATGCCGCTTCATTTTTATGCTGGTGGACTGTTTCCATGGATATTCGCATACTCCCTCCAGTAGTACAATGCCACTTCATTTTTTAGCCAAACTTTGACTAATAATTTACTCAACTAAATATGAGTTACATGTCATTCAAAAATATATCAGCAAACATTTTGCTGATATTTTTTTTAGATGACATATAACTTATATTTGGTTGAAAGAATTATTGTTGAAAAAATTATTCGTCAAAGCTTGACATGAAAAATGAAGTGATCATGTAATTCCATGATGGAGGGAGTAGTAACATTTCCATGTGTTGGCATATAGTTATTCATCATAAGACTTGAAAGACCTCATTTCTTCGTGGGTACAGTCCATTGCATTTAATTAAGCTAACGATTAAAAAAATTTATGCATGATTGAAGGTCCATTATAGGGTGTTTCCGAAGGATGAGGCCAAGGCAGAGACGACTTTGCTAGGGGTTTGCCAGAAGTTGATATGGCAGCAGTGGTACAATGAAAAGCATATGGCCATGAATCACTTCAAGTCTAGGAAGGAAGACAATGTCAAGAACTCGTCTAAGATGACGTTGGCCAATTACATGTCGGTAATTAATTTGTCAATGAGATTCTATGTTGCTGCTAAGTTGCAATTGCATTATCTGTTTTTCTAATGAGTAGGTTATGCCCCAGTGGGCTGATGGGAAAGACGATGCATGGGATACATTGGCTATGAGGTGGCTCGGGGAAGACTCCGAGTTCAAGATCATGAGCGACCGGAACAAGGCCAACCGTGGCAGCGAGGAAACACATAGTGCAGGAAACTGCAGCAACCATGATCGTTTCAAGAAAAAGCTGGTATATATATACATGGAACAACCTACATTTATTCCACCTCATGTTCTTACTTGATACACATAACATTTCTTTCGCGATGCAGGAGGCTCATCTAGGGCAGCCTTTTTCTAACATTCGAACGTGGCAGACGATGCACCAGAAGAAGGTCGATCTAAACGAGCATCAACCTTCTCTACCCGAGTACTTCGGCGATATCGAAGATGACTTGAGCAAATACTGCTTGGCCATCCAGGATTTTCATCCGGAAGTGGATGACCCCATTAACGAGGAGACTAACGAGATTTCGTTGGGCACAACAGGCAGCATGGCCGTCTCCACATTCTTAATGCGATGACCAAGCCTACCAAGAACATCATGTGTATCAAGGCTACCCTCACCGCCGACAGCCCTCTATTCCGCCTCCTCGACAGCTGTGTCGATCCGCCGATGTAAGTTTTTCTCATTTTCATCTTCTTTCCGATATCCGTTCCTGAATGGCTAAGTTGACAATATTCACTATTTTTAAAATCGTAGCATGAGTTGGACGCGGCCTACGATGTACATCATGCGGAATATAAGGTGGCCATTCAGGAGTGGCAGCAAAGTAATGATGCATACGAGGTGTACCAACAAACCATGAATGAGGTAAGTCCCACTCCCCCTAGATAGCTAGTTTGAACCTTTATTTCTGCAATGCCTGGCATCTAAACCATCTTGCAGTCGTTCACGAGGTTTATGGCCATAGGAGAGCGGGATTCGGCACCGATAACAGAACGAGTACCTAGGCCGGGGTCGTTCCAGTGATGCCATCGAAGGAAGAATTTGTCGCACCTACTATGCAGGGACCTCGGTAAGATCTTTTGCCTAACCACTTGTTACCTACTACTCTCTAGGCCAACGTGTCTCGCAAGTTTCTAACTCTTGCTCAAACATGTAGGGAACGAGATGTTTCGGGAACCAACACTTTGTTCATGCTTCTCCCACACCGGGTTCGTCGCATGAGATCACACCGCTGCATATCGGTGACCATTCTCTTGGTGCTTCTCCTCGTGTCGCGCCTAGCTCGCTCCTTCCGTTGGTGATCGTCAGGGACCTAGACATAGGACGCCTGACTTCACGCAGGGAGATCTCGGGTTAACGAGCTCTTCACGCTGTTAGAGATGGGTGTAGGGTTCTAGGGCTACATGCTGGGCACTCTATATGTATGATGATGATACTAAATTTGTATTGTGTATGCACTTGATGGCCTTCTTTTGGATGATATATATGTATTGTGTATGCACTATATATGTACTCCCTCCGTTCGGTAATATAAGACGTTTAAGAAAATCATAGTCAAAACTTTTCACCCTATGAAATTTTCGGAGTTTCCTAATTTGCCCTCGGTTTCGTCGTGGAAAGGTCGCCTCGCTCGCCCCTCAGGCCCTCACCACACTCGCCCTCTTCCTCTCGCACCTACCGCCACCGACGTCTTCCTCGCCGCACCCCCTAAGCCGCTGCCACCGCCTTGCTCCCCCACGCCGCGTTTCCTCCTCTCTTCCACTGCCGGCGCTGCGGCATCTACTGATTCCCACCCACACTACAAGTGCTAGCCTGGAAGCCAAGATTCAAGGTCGGATTTTTCTTCCAAGGCGGCGGATCTGCGAGCAGCGGGCCTGGATCCTTTGCATGCGCCTGCGCTTTCGAGCTCCACGAGGTGCGGCACAAGAGCTCTGAGGTCAACGGCGTCTAACCCATGTCGCGGAGCAGGTCCCCGCCGCTGGCCCGTCGATGCTTCTCCTCCACGATTTCCCGGAGTTGTAGCTCTCCTTCTCAACCGGAGGGTGGTCGACATGGCTGGGATGGAGATGTGGCTACGAAAGGCGGAGGCGCTCGCCGAGCTCGCATGGTTCGCAGAGCTGTGCTCCCGCGAGGATGCGGAAGTGCTCCCGCTCAAGCTCTTGTGCGCATTCCGGGCCGCGAAAGGCGCCTGCTCTAATGAACTCCACTGTGCTGGCACCGATGCCAAGAGTTTCTGGATTGATCCAGTGGTCGTGATGTAGTTCTTCTTCTTCTTCTTCTTCTTCCCTGTCTCCAAGGTCATGGACAAGCCATTCGTCATCACCTCTGGAAAGGTTTGTCAAATCTTACTTTCACCTGATTTTACATTTTCACTTGTTCCGATGGCTTGTTTGAGATGAACTTATTTAATTGGTTGTGAGCCAAGCACTTGTACTTACTCCTGCTTGAGTATTTCCTTGTATTCATCCTGTAAGAACAGTTTGGAAATCCTACTTGATTGAAATGTTCAAGTTAGTTCAGAGTTTTCAGTTAGCACATGTCCCTTTCAGTTAGTTTAGACTTTTCATTTAGCATATTCTTTATACACTCTGTTCTACCATCTCCTTTTTAACATTGTCGCTACTGGAATAGTACATGTCGCTACAGTAGGATTTAGTGTCAACTTATCCACTTTTTTAAATGATGAACAATGTGTGAGTAATGCATCTACATATAATGCTGAAGCTTTATCTGTAACACACATCCAACAAGTAATGGTGAACAATGTTTGTGGTAGAAGAATGCTTGCTGCAAGCATGCCGTCTTCATCTGCACTGTGATTTCATTTTATTGTTACATTTGTAGCAATTCTTTTGACAAGGACTCTGAATATTGGTTGAGACTTGAGTATAATTTCAGTGTTGTTTGCATTCTAGAAATTCAGTTAGCATTACTATCAGAAATTCAGTCAGGAATTTAGTTAACTGAACTTGCAGTATCATAAAGTGGAATACACCATATTTTTCTACAGTTCACTTAAGTTATTTTGATCTTATTTGCTACAATTTAGTTCAATTATTTTGATCTTATTATTCCTGTGAGTATACTGCTATTCTGGGGATCGACTCCTGTGAGAATCAGAAAATAGTGCATGATATTTTGGAGTATTTTGCATCAGTCTTCTTTTTGTTTTCAATTGTTTTCATTTGCTACTGTCAACATTTGTACAGTTAGTAACGAAAAACTTATCATGCTTTGGAGTATGTAGCAACATTAGTGACCATGACAACAACGAACTCATCATGATTTTCTAGGAGTGATTATATTGTCAATTGTGAGTGCATGAAAATAATTAAGGGTTGGTGGGCAACTTAGACAATAACTACTGCTGCTATGTGTAAACAATTCAGGGTTGGAGTAGTTTAGTAACCGTTTGACTAATTGCTCACTTCATCTGTACTGCATTTGTAGGTACTCCTGATCTTTGTATTGCATTTGTCTCTTGGTACTAAGTGTCATATTGAACAAGTACTGTATAGTCCTAGCATTAAGAATTGTTTCTTGCACTTTCTTGGATTTTGACCTTCAGGTAGATTATTGAGATCGTCTTTTGTTCTTCAGGTGAGTTAAAATTAAGATCTGGAAGCACTATTGTTCTTCAGGCGCGACGGGTTCGGGTGCCTCGATGACCTTGGGAGGGGGCAGAGTTGCTGGCGAGCTAAGGCGGAGCTTGGCGAGAAGCTGCGCAGCCAAGAGGTTTGGGAAGAGGTCCTGGAGCTCTGCTCGTCGACCTGTGCAGCCAGGATGTTGGGGACGAGTTGTCGGAGCTGCTGGCGCTGCCGGGAGGGTGGGGGCAACGTTCAGCCTATCTACGCGCAGATCGATTCCGGCGACGCGCGCACGTGGATTGATTCCGGCGAGCTGGGCGAACCGCGTGGATCGATTCTGGCGACGCACACGTGGATCAATTCCGGCTGGCTGGTGCGCGTGGATCAATTCCGGCCAGCTTGGCGACGCGCGACGATCGATCCGGCAACGCGCACGCTCGGATTGATTCTGGTGAGCTCGGCAACGCACGGGCGTGGATTGGGAGGATCGATTCAGGCGAGTAGGGGTGCGTGTGGACGCGGTGTTGTTTCCAACAGATCCCAGGGGTACTTTTGTATACTTCGGTGTTTTTTTAGGCTGTCGGAAAACTCTTCAACGTCTTATATTTCAGAACGGAGGGAGTACTATGTATGCATGTTGTGTTTTTGTTGTGCATTCCGCAGGAAAAGCTAGAAAACAGGAAAAAAAACTGGTAGTCACTATGCCGACGGTATTGCCGTTAGCGTAGACATGATCATTTGGTCCTCCCCGCCACAGCTGGGCCGACGACAGAGACTCCCCGTAGTACCAAGCTTGGCCGCCCTAGGTGCAGCCCCAGGTCCTGCCACGTGAAAAGCTAGGCCGACGGCGACGGTTAAGCCGTCGGCGTAGCTTCCTCCGTCGCTAAAATATTGGTGGTGGCTTGTCGATGTTGTCTGATTACTCTAATGGTTGTGTGCCTGCACGTAGCCTTGGCATTGTGGCTGAAATTAAAATTATAAAAAAAAACCTCGTTGTTATTTACATGTCTATTGTTTGACATCTATATGATATTAATTGGGCTGCTTTCAAGATTGTGTTATGTAAGAAGAAGATTTTGAAGACCTTCAAATTAGCACAACAACTAATTTAGTTTGTTCATCTTAAGGAATTTGTTGTAATTTGAAGACCTTCAAATTTTATTGTCAAAAAAAAAGAATAGCACAACAACTCATTAGTTTGTTCATCTTAAGGAATTTGTTGTAATTTGTAAGAAATTCAAAATGGTAAAATAAATATCCGACCTACCGGATTCGAACCAGTGACCTAAGGATTTTATCTGCAACAACTACAGTCCTCCGCTCTACCAACTGAGCTAAGGTCGGGTTATTGTGCTATTATTTGTTCTTTCCTCCTCTTATTCTGTCGAATTACAGAGACAATTTTTTTAATGAATTACAGAGCCATTTAGTTGGCTAGTTACCACGCAATTCCTCTGCCTTTGGAGGAAAACAACAGAAGTTCCTCCAACCAAAAGATGAAATAACAGGAAGCAAGCATAAACATGGCGGCTTCAAAAGTTTGGCAAGAAATGTTGATGTACAATCGTTGCACACATTCGATATAGTTGCTCATGTCCAAGATGGTGAGACTATATTTGGTAAGCAGATAATTCAAGACTGTAAACGAAATGAAGGCTAATAATACAAGGGTTAGGCATCTATGAAGTGAGTCAACCTCAAATCAAATAGAGTACATCGATCAGGTTCTGTCAGGGCAGTGTAAGGTTCGCCATGCCACGTCGGCGCCTTTTTGTGCAGGAAATGAACTAAGTTGTTGATCTCTAGTTCTTCGATTGACGCGTTCCCATTTAGTAGAGGTCTGGTGACTTGATACTTGCTGGAGAATGGAGAGGCTACCATATTGTTTGTCCGACCCTTGTTATGGACGAATTGTAGATGCTGCCCACAGAATGGCACTTTAATGACGTCAAAGGGGGTTTCTCTTCTGCAGAAACAAAAGGCAGTTAAGTATGCTGGATACTTATTTGGCATAGTGCTGATTAGGAAAAAAGGTGTCAAATAGTAATAACTAGAGGTTTAGATGCTTTCAGCATCTCATATTTGGATAATGGCAACTGTTGTATCTACAGAACTCGATGTAACGCCGTGCCGCTGCCAGCACTCACCTTGAAGTCCTCCGCAGTTCGAAAGATCACGAAGATAGTGAAGCAAGTTTGTCAGGATAAGCTTCTCTTGCTCTTTGTAAATGTCTGGCAATTTCTCTCTGGTGGACGAGGGAATTGCAGCTGCAACACTTGATGTCCAGAAAATCTCATCTTGCTCGTTACACATCAGTGCCTGGGTTCCAGGGGAATTGCAGCTGCAACACTTGATGTCCAGAAAAGCTCATCTTCTCTCCTGTTATCCTTCCATGTATTAGAAGGGTCAGAACTTGAGATTCCTGACCTTTCTTCAGTAACAAGAACCGCAATCAAACTGTTTTCTGTTGAGCACACGAGTTCATCATGTTGTTTCTGAACTGCTTCTGGGTCATGGTTTGTAGAGGAAAGGCAACTCTGTGCTCGATCTAACTTTCTTCTTTTAGTATTCTCCTTACAACCTGAATCTGAAATAGTAATGAGATGTTGAGAAAATATATCCTGATAAGAAGTAAATACAAATTGGGATTTATCACCACTAAATCCTTCAGTGAAATATATCACTAGCAACAAAAGTTATATATGTGCCGGTTCTCATCCAAACACAGAAGCAAACATCCAAAGTTCCTCGCTAGCATCTTACGAGCACTTGGTACTAATCGAGAAGATTTGCCCACGGTGTCAGATATCCACTTCTACTTTTAAGGTATGTGCAAAATTTATTTTACGACTTTACATGGAGAAACAAAGCAAATCCCCTGAACTATATGTGAGAAGGTATGTTTCCCACTATTTGATGGTAAATCAAGAAGTCATTCAGTATTTCCTCAAAAAAAAGAGTCATTTAGTAAAATATGGGCCACAAGATGATTGGCATGGCCATAGAAGAATAGTATGTTATAGCAAGCATAACACAGGTCAGTAATGTTTGTCCAATGAACCACATAACAGGATCAATGTTATGTTTACTGTTTTGGAGGAATCAATACCTAAGAATGCCCCGGCAACTTGATTTGATACTTGAACCAAAACTTTACATTCTCTATCTGGATAATATCAGCTAAAAGTGGCCTTGAGGAAGATAAGAACAATGTATTAGACAATAAAGAGAAAGGTGTGCAAATGACAAAATCGGCTCTAATCATGGCAGAATGTCAGCTGTAAGTAACTCCGTGCGATCCTAACTTGATAGGAATTTTAGTGCCTCCTATAGGAACGGAAGTGAGTGAAGGGGAAATCACCTGAAATGGGGGCAAAACCAAGTGTATGTTAATAACCAGATTTTTAACTTCTTGTTTACCTTTTATTTTATCCAAAAGATATGTTTTAGCATTTAACTTAGTAATACTAATATTCAGTTGCCTATCCACAGGACGCCATGTTCTTGGCTGCTATCTTAAATAGCTTTGTAAGTCAATATGACTAAAGGGCAAGTCATGAAAAATAAGCATGCTGTAAAGGAATTACTTGTGAACAATCATTGTTGCTAATGGGCTGATCTCTGCCCAATGGAGCCACTGAGAGAGTGGTGAACTTTTCTGTTGCATGAGAAAGAACTGCAGATGGTCCAATAATTCCCTTCACAGAAAGTTTTTGCGACAGCATGCTGCTGGGTAATACGGCGTATTGCTTTCCTATCTTCACTGCTCTCATAGTTCTTGCAATCCAGACATTTGCAGTTCTCTGCACAGATAACATTGGATTGAAAGCACTCACGGTATTTCTTCAGGCACTCTGATTTCTTGCAGTGGCACCCCTTCATGTGCCTTCCGCTGCTTTATACTGGGATGTAAATAGAGAATGGGTTTCTTACATGACATGATAATGCAAACACATCGGTATGCAACTCAGCACTTGGCTTGTTTCACATATGATGATGACTATTGTCTCATGATATAAGCTTAGAGTCAATGGTTATTGACTGCTAGCAGAAAACCACGCTATAATTTGTCGGTTTTAAGCAATGTACCCCAAAGGAAGTGTAATAGAAATTCATCCATTACTTGCTAATAGTGGGAAGACAAATTCATTCATTACTTTTCCGTAAGTGTTTTCCGTACGTGTAGCATTACTTAGTCCTCCCCGTTTGACAAAAAAAAAAAAGGCTCCCCGAAAAGCGCACGAGAAATGTTACCCGTGCAGTCTTGATCGAACGGCGTCAATTAACTCCCGGAAACGGCGAGACTAGACGAGCACGTACATACACAGTCGCCGGCCGCCACGAGCCGGAGGAAGCGGGAAGCCTCTAGAACCTTCGGGGCGAGCGAGCGAGCGAGCGCACGGCATGGTGGTGCTGCACGTGAAGTCGACGACCTCCTCCTCCCCATCGCCGTCGTCGGACGAGGAGACGGAGTTCCTGCACGAGTGCGCCGCGACCGCCGCCGTCGCGGACGTGGCCGCCGCGCTCGCGGGCACCGCCGGCCTCCAGGCCCGCGTCCTGTCCCTCTGCCGCCGCCTCCGAGGTGGGAAGATGAGCTTCCAGTACCTCGTTCCATCGGCCGGCCGCGATGGATCGGCGGATCGAGTCGAACTGACGCGTCGCCGTTGCTCTTGCTCTTGCAGAGAGGTGCGCGGACGCGGGTGCGGCGGGCGGTGAGCTCGAGAGGGCTCTGTCGGAGGCTGAAGCCTACGCCTCCAAGGTAGTAAAGCTTCTCGATTCAGCCACGAGCCGTTCGAATCAGATTCCGTCCTGTTCTGTCGATTTGCTTGTGGGGATTGGATGATCATAGTATGCTGCCTTTGATAGTTTTAAGTATGCCATCAATATTAGTCCCAAGTACACTATTTACATTGTACTGTACCTATATTGCATGATTAGCTGAAGCTGTTCGATTACAACTAGCAAATGCTTACTGTTATCTAATTATTGAACCAATACCAAAATGGGGTTTGTTGCACTGGAATTAGGAGTGATATGGAAGCATGTTATTTGTTCGTGAATCAATCGGTGCTGCCACTACCGTCGGTGCTTTCCTTACAAGAATGTGCAATTTCCAGGGCTTTGAGTCCTTTGTTATTTTCAAGAGAAAAAGTTGTCGGATATTTTTAGCTTGAATGTCGTTCAGTGTAGATGATAGAAAGCTAGCTTTTGGTAGGATGCAGATCAACAATTGCTAGTTAAGGTGGATAGTTTCGGCTTGGTGTGTGTTATCCTGTTTCTTCCCAGTAAGTTTCTTGTGTTCGGTTATTCTGGTGGCGTTTACTGTTTATATACAGCTGAATTTTCTTGATCAGGAAAAGAAAATTAAGTTTTCCCTCTCCCTATTGTCAGGCAAAAGAAATTATTTAAGAGTTGTAGTATCGTGGGATGTGAAACTATTTTCGCCAGTGTAATCAGTGTCTAGAACCTTCAACTTGACATGATTGTCCCTTGCTTGGGGTTTTTTCTGTTGAAGACATTGAGATCTGCCTAAACTGTATTCCAGGTACAGGTGCAGCATAACAAATTCTTGTCCCCTCGTGCTCTAAGAGAACATATCAAGAATATTGAAAAGACAACAGCTAGTGTTCTACAAGGGTCTTCAGAGGCACTGTGTCCACAGCATCTGAAATCAGGTAATACCAATGAGTTCAGATAGCATCCAAAAATTGTAATGTAAGTATGCTAGTCCTGGAGAAAAACGAACTACACACTAGATAGTTTTTTTTTCTAGTTTCACTAACCTATCTGAATCTTTTAAAATCGTCTCAACATTTATTAGGGTTAATTTACCTATCAAGTTGTCAAAATTTTACTTAGGAATTCAAATTTTATTCCTCTCTTTTCTTTGAAATATGGGATGTCCTATGCTTATCGTTCAATTCGCTCTTGTAACTATATATTCAGATGAAAAGCTTGACAACATACAACTTTGGTGGGCTGGAAAAGAGCTAGCCATGGACAAGAAGCTATCTGACTATATTGGTACTAATGACAAAACAAAGGTAACATGCAACTGTAGTGCAAGACAATGGCTGGCTTCAGTTGGAGATTACTTTTACCAGTTTTTTTTATTGATTTATGCAGATTGTCATCAGGCTAAGCCTCCCAATGAGCCTTGAGTGTGCTCCTACCCGTTGTTGATCTCACATACAGTAGTGAATTTCCTTTTGAGGGGGATATGCCTTTCTCCAAATTATCCGCACGTATGGTGTTATTCATTTTCGTTAGAAAACAAGCAAGCACTGTATGTACAAAGACAACCTGTATGAGCAGCTTAAAATTGTGAAACTGTGATCAGTGAGTGTGCTTCCTAGTACTGCAATATTCAGGGTATTTGTGGGCGCCAAGTGGTGAGTGCGACACTTGAGCATGATTCTGCAGTTACTTGTTGTATTCAAAGTGATGTCCTGTGATTCGATTTTTCTCAAGTGGCTAGTGAGACGCTTGAGCATGATTCAAGTCCTTGTGTTCAGAGAAGCAGCGTCGCTGCAGCTGCCTATATGAAGGGGGACCCTGAACATGCCTAGCCTCCCTTCTTCTTCAATCTGGTTAAGCTTTTGCTATTGTATCTCGCCTGCTTGTCCTCATATGCGTGTCTCTTGAGTTCCTGTGAACAAAACACACTCTGAGCAGAAAAGGGTGTAACATTTTTGTTGGATATCTAGGTTTGTTGTCGGTAGGTAGACTATGTGTGTACAACACTGCAGGCATCTTAAGCTGCTGGTTCTTTTCTAAGTTCATGGTTTTATGGTTTGAGTAAATTTTGCTTACTGTTTATGAAACGTGCAAATCGTATGTGTTGTTCTTTAGTATGTGGAAGCAAAACAAGGGTGATACTCAGATTTTTTTTTTTTTTTTTGCAAATTACTTACGGTTCTTGTGAAATCAATTCTGGATTGAGAATGCAGAGCCTGTGCATTGGAATTGCTGCAATCAGGGAGCCTCCCAGTTGGTAGAGTCTAGGCTGTGACATAGTATGGCCGGTGCCTGCCTAGATGCAGTTCTTGGCGTATGCAGCTGGAGGAAGTCAGGAATCATGAAATGTTACTCGTGGGAAACCAACACTGTTCAGGAAGCCGCCAAGGTATGGTTTTGGCCTCTGGTTCACCAGAGATTAAGGGTGGTCCCTGAACATGCCTGCACCATTTTATCTTAAATAAATCTGGTCCGATTTTTGCTGTTCTATCTGGACTGCTTGTCCCCATACGCAATGTCTCTTGTGCTCCTATGATCAAACACACTCTGAGCATCGAAAGGTGTAGCATTTTTATGAAATGTATTTTTTTTATGACATGTAGGTTTCCTGTCAATAGATAGACTGTGTACCACATTGCAGTACATCTTGCAGGCGCTATTGATTCTTCTCTCAGTACATGATTTTTTAATATTTGAGTAAATTTGCTTAGACTGGAAAAATAATGTGTTGTCCTATGGAAGGCAAAACAAAACGTGTGCTACTCAGATTCCCAGTTGCGAGACTCTAGGCGTGACATATGGCCGGTTGCCTGCCTGCCTGCCTGAGCACAGTTCTCGGCGTATGCAGCTAGCTGGAGGAGGTCAGGAATCAGATCAGGAAATGTTACTCGTGGGAAACCAACAATGTTCAGGAACCGGCCAAGGTATGGTTTTGGACGTCATTCACCAGAGATTAACTGGTGATCTTGCTAGAACTTACAGAATTAAACAAGGGTAGTGTGTTGAAGTTGGTCCCTCCTGTCTGTCTCCAGGTATAAATCCTGTCTTGTCGGATTCCTTGTCCTCTTTACCTTTGTAGTAGTATAAACAAGCATGGCTGTATATCATAATATAAAATTATTACTACTCTTATTATTACATGGACATTAAGAGAGTAGTTCGGTTGCGTGGAGCATTGAAGCCTGTCCTGCCTGGCGGTTGTGTTTCACTGTACCGTGCTGGTAACTAGTCCACTCCTGCCATCATCAGCATAAACAACCATATCCTGGTCCATTGGCTCAGTGAAAACCTCACTAGTATAATATGTGTTTGTTCCATAACTTTGACCCGAGTCAGTCAAACTACCTGCCTGCTCCTGTTCCTGTCGTCCTGCCGCAATATACAAAATGCAATGCCATCATATGCTAACAGTAATCCTATTGTTCTCTTCTAGTCTAGGTTAAAAAAAAAGAACACTGTTCTGAATCCTGATTTCATCCTTAATGAAGATTATTGTTCTCTTCTAGTCTATTGTTCTCTTCCAAAAAAAAAAATTGTTCTCTTCTGCTTCATCTCTCTCTCACTCCACTCCGTGCTGTTTTTTTTCCAGTTTTGCAGATGCCCTGATGGCCATGGCCGCAAGCAGCACGACTGTCACTGTGGCCTCACTCACTCCGCACGATTGATATACATCCAAGTGGAGGAGGCCCCTGCTCTGCTCTTTTCCCAGCCGTTTGTTGCGATTGGAAATCTCTCTCACCTTTTTCCCCTCCTCTCGAGCAGCAAACAGAAAGGCGAAACCTTTTCCCTGCGTCACCACTGGGAAGATTCCTTGGCTGCTGCACTAGGGTTTGCTCCGATCCAAATTCCGAGATGCTGTTACTGCTGCTGCAACTTTAGCTGTGGCACGGGGACGGTGAAAGGAGGGAGGGAGGGAATCTCCCGTGCGCTTTGTGCAGTTGTGCTCATCTTATCTGGTCCTCCTGTCCTCTGCTGGTGTGGTTGTTGTTGCATGAACTCGGTGGAGGTCCATGACACGTCCCAGTCAGAAGATGGACAGGGCTTGGTGGATGGAGGAACTGGGAGCTGGGAGCTGGGCTGGGCAATCATCGCCCAAGGCTGCGCGCCTTTTTGGCCGCCCCCTATGGTGCTGTGCTGTGTGGCTCTGTCAGCGAGAGTCGGTGCCCAATGCTGCTGCTATACCCTGCAGGCTGCAGCTCGTATAATTTCCAGCAAACAAATCAAGGTAGTAGTCCTGGCACTCACAACTAGTAGTAGTAGTCGCAAATCATCTTTTGTTCCAATGATCTTTCGAAAAAAGAAAGTAAAGAACTGTTCTCTATTCTAAATGTGCAGATAGGGGAGAGCCATCTAATCATCTCCAACGAAAAGCAAACAGTTTTCATGGATGGAGTGCTTTCATCAGACCGCCTTTGTTTCGAAGCCAAGGCATGTCGAGATGGAGCAGAGGTTGGCGGGGACATGGTGGAGTGTGAGGCAATGTATGTATGCAGTGCAAGGTAGGTGGAAGTGTGCGTGACCCAATTTATTTCTAGAGCTAGCTAGGTTGGGATGAATATTTTTGGGCTGCGCAGGAGGTATGGTCAAGGTCTCAAAGACTGTACTTTGAGTGGAATCAAATCTGCCACCGAGTCAGTGCCACCACCAATTCATCAGGACTGTACGCTACGCTGCCCCCACAATGGTTCATTCATCATTCATCACAATCACAACAACAATTGACTGGGTTGAGGCACATGGAGAATTAAAGATGATGATAAAACAGTTTTGATCTTTTGACCATCATACGGCTGGTAAATGAATGAACAGTTGATCCTTTGGTCCAGGCACATTGGGATGGAAACATGGAGGAGAGCAGCGGAAAAATCCACAGAGAGAAGTTGTTGATTGGTTCCTCGCAAACAATTCACAAGACAACACATTGCTCTTCCATCTTCACAAACATCTGGCCCCAAAAACAAGAAAAAGAAAGAAGAAGAAATCGAAGCTCATGGCGTCAGTCATCCCCTGCAAATCTCCTGCCTCTCTTGCGCAACCGGCTCGTTGGCGGCGGCGGCGACGGAGGAGGAGGCGGAGATCCGGGGGGTGTTTGCCAAGGAGTAGAACACGACGCCGCTGGCGCTCTTCCTCCCCTGCTGCAGCAGCAGCTGCTGGTGCGACCGCTTGCAGTGCGCGATGGCGCCGTGGACGCCGCCCTCCTCCGACCCGGCGCTGCTGCTCCGCTTCAGCGCCGGCTCCGCCGCCCGCGCCCGCAGGAAGAACCTCTCCGCGTTGCCGCAGGACGGCGTCGACGCGGACGAGGAGGAGGCGGACGACGACGAGCAGAGCGGCGAGGTCCCGGGCGCCGGCGTCGACGTCTTGGTCGCCACCACCAGGCGCACCCGCCGGATGATGCCGGAGAAGGACCTGCGGTGGCCGCCGCAGGCCTCGTCCTGGTCCGGCGCGCCTCCTCTCGCGGAGCTTCCGCCGCTACAGCCGGCGGCATTGGGGACTCCGGCGTCGCCTGGCCTGGCTAAGAAGAAGGACCGGATGTACTCCCTCGAGGTCCACCGCTTCATCAGCTTCAGCCGCTTCGACCAGGAGTACTTCTTGGCGTTGCCCGCCTTGCCGTCCTCCGCCTCCGTGGTCACGCTCGCGCTGGGCGCCGCCGGAAGGGGTTTGATGTCGGGCACGCGCACCTGCTGCTCCTGCAGCAGCTTCTGCACGAGCTGCAGGCGCGGCGGCAGGTGCAGCGGCAGCAGCTTGCCCCTGTAGAAGAGCTCGTCGGCCGGCGACGCGTGCGCGTGCGCCGCGGCGGACTCCCTGTTGTCGCGCCTGGATGAGGACACGCCGCGGGTGGTGCTGTGGAACTCGAACTCGAGCAGCGCGCGTTTGGGCGAGGCGGGGGTGAGGTCCATGTCGATGTAGTCGTCCTGGATCACCATCGTCGGGGCCCTCGCCATTGCCACTCCACTGCCGGAAACGGAAGCTGCAATCTTTTTTCGGGCGGAGCGGGGAGATGGTCTTCAGTAGGGGTTTTGGGGGGAGGAAGGAGGTGTGGGAGTTTGGGGTTGGTAGGGGGGGAATGCAGTGGCAATGGCAGCGCAGCACAACAAATGCAGAGCAGAGTGAGAGGGAGTAATGGGGTGGAGTTATTGAGGGAGGGGGTATGGGGGCTGCGCTGAGGTGGCAGGCACTGGAGGCTCTGTCTCTCTTTTTGTGGGAAAATGGAAACAATGGAAATGGCTGTGCTGAGTCATCTTGCTCTGTTTGGTTAAACTATTTCAGTTTAGCATACTAGCTAGTTTTTCATGGATCTCTCATGGACATCCTAAATAAGTAATCATCTTGCTTTGCTTGGCTCCTACCAACATCATATCATAGCCTCACCATTTCTGTGTTACTACAAGAAAAGAAAATGTTCCGGTTCATGAGACGTCCCATCCATTCAATGCAACCCAGGTGTGTGTCTTGTGATCTGCTGCACACACGCCAGGAAATGATGGTAGTACTAGTATGGTAGGAGCTGCAAGCAAAGGGAAGCAGGGTGTGGTAGGCGTTTGATGGGTAGTAAAAAAGCAGTCAAAAAAGACCAGTCACAAGACGCGGCGGTTTTTTTTTAAGACGGCACGCCGCGGTAGATGAGATGAGAAGCACACGCCTTGGACTGGACGGTGAGCCTTTTTTGCCCACATCACAGCCTCACCGTTTTTTTTACGTACCATTTTCACTTTTACTAATTCACTGGCCTGGGAGATGATTAGTGCTGGGGATATGATGCAGTGTGCGCTCAGGTAATTTTGTACGGTGAAAAAGTTGCAGGTAGGGCAGGGGGGGGCAGGGGCATTCATGCGGCGGGTAATAAATGGCTTGTTTGACCACCCTTTGGCCTTGGTCCGAAAAGAGGTTCGTTCAGAGCTCTCGGACCAAAGAAGGGGCCCCTGGGTATGCGTGCAGCTGCGTGGCGCACTCACACATGCCTTGCACAACCTATCCGGTAGTTCCAGATAGTCCATTTCCACATTTCGGTCCGTTTAATTCGGCCCTTGATCCATATGGGAAGGGATTCTAGCTGTCCGGCCAACCACGGTCTATAAAAGACGCATCCCACGCCGTTTTTCGCCTCCGCCATGGTCTATAAAAGACGGCCGCCGACGCGACGGAGACAACAAGCCCCAAAGCAAGAGCAAACCAGCAGCCGAAAAAGCGTCGGTCATGCCTCGTCACAAGATCGCCAACTGGACGAAGATCCGGGAGATGTGCCGCAGCCACTACCCGGACGTGGAGGTCGACGAGGTCCACCTCGAGGCAACGTTGCTAGCCTGGCGCATGAGCGATGCGCGGGTGCTGGCCTTCGAGAAGGAAGGCCATGTGGCCGAGTTGGCGCTGCAGCGGGTGGTGGAGGCGGTGGCCATTGCCACCCAATGGACGGTGAGCGACATACACCACGTCATCGCCAAGAAGGCGGTGGCCTTGGAGGCTGCATCAGCGGCTCTTCGTGAGATCCGCCACGAGGTGGCCATGACCACGCTGGAGGAGGTGGCCAAGGAGTCCGCTAAGGCGACAATCGACGGGGCCGACTACAGCGACAATGGTGGCTGCGGCAACAGCGACAAGTAGCCGCCGCGCCGTCCTTCTCCAGCAGTAGCTGTAGCAGTACCAGCATTCCTCCCCTATTTTGTTCAAATGGGTTTTGTAACCGGCAGGATTTAATCTATTAAATACCTATCTTAAACACTAATGTCTCACTTACATATGGGCCCTGACTGGCCGACGGGTAGAACACTCGCGCTGTTTGTGCGCGTCCAAGCCGACATAATCGTTGCCCAGATTAAATGCGCGTTCACGTGGACGAGTTCAGACACGCTCTCGAACAGGATGCGTCGAGCCGGTGAGATGCCCTTAGCATTGTACTCCATCGTTGTTTAGGGTTACTAAATCATTATTTAGCAGTAGGAGTAGTAAACTGTTTTAGAATGCTTTTCTAAAGACAAACCAGTCTGCAGAACAGCCCATTCTGAACGTACAAGTACCGAATAAGAGTAAAGTACTGGATATGAGCAAATATTTATATATTCTTAAAGAAAGCAAATCAGTACTGAATATGAGCTTTATTATGGCCAAGGACTGACTGGCTGACCCCACCAGGTAGCTTAGTGTAGTAGTTTCATACTGATTGTGCCCATAAAAGGTCGGGATTCCGGTGAGATTCGAGATCATTGACAACGCAAGCGATGGGATTTCTTTATAGGGCCGAGCAGCCTGTGTGTGTTCCTGCGACCTAGGGGAAGGTGTATACTTTTCCCCTGCCCTCCTTTTTACATTTCGAGCAAAAGTGAACCGTGCTGTAGCGCCCAAGTTAACATATTGATTTGCCCACTTGGCCTAGATTCGATGTGGACTCGTTGATCGGCTGCAATGCTAGTGTACTGTGGAGCTCGAATGTTTGTTCTCAGTGGCAAGGTGGTCTTGTCTGGGCTTCTCTCAACTGAGTGGTTTCCTATTGAGCTTCGGAAACTTCAAGCTAACTTCCTAAGATGTTTTTCCCTTGGAAGCTTGTTTAGTTTGTAGTACTATTAGAAATCTATAGAGTTCTTCTCTACTCAACTTTTGCACACACGAAAATTCCTTTCATTATTTTGATATTTTAAAAGCATCTTGCACATTTTTTTAGAGTGAATTCCATTTTTTACCCTCTGTTTTTGGATAAGGCCGGCATGTTAGGACGATGTGCGGTCACAAAATATGTCAAGATCGGAGGACGTTGTCGTCAATCATATCTACCATTCTCTGCACTAAATGTTCTATTCTTTGTTGCCATCTCGATAAATTCGAGGTTCAATTGTCACCTCACACCTTACCTAATAGATATGCATCAGAAAATGAGGGTTTAAAGTTTCCGAACATTGTAGTTTAGATGATTTTTCACTATATAGGGTAATTAGTGTCACAAATGCACAAATAAAGAGTAAAAAGTGGAATTCACTTTTTTTTTATAATGAACGCATCTATACCTACGAGCCAAAACATCATCTCCGGCTCCATTATAGGTGTGCAAATAACATATACATACAACTACATAGACATGCTATCCAACAACGAGGACACATAACAGGTTATTCTATAGCTAGGATATTTTTGGGGCGCATTAAGTTATCCTATTCTACACCTAGGATATTTTTACGTTATTATATTCAGAATTTATGGTTGTATATAAAGAATTTATATTTAAAATTTATGTTATCCAACTAGAATTTGACAAATAAACTAGAAGTGAGATTTTGATGGGATCGCACTTCACATTAGTCACACACCATGTGCAACTAAAGCTATGCTAAGTTGCAAATGTCTATGTGCAACTGAACTCTACGGCTGAGTTGCGTATGAGTTCCGACTGGTCTGTTGCACTTTCTGTGCCACTCTACCCCATCTTGAGTCACATATGAGTTGTAAGTGAGAGATGCCAACTCGTTATGACCAAGCATAGAGATGCAGAACTTTGGTCTCGTAATCTTGTTTCCTTGCATCATCGAAGGCTTCAAGCTGCTTATGCGGCGCGCTAGCTAACCTAACTTAAATCTTCTGTGTAAGGTTGACCAAGTTGACCGGTCCACACCTAGTGACATTGCTAGACCTCAAATTGTCTTCCATTTGTTCAGTGGTATTTTCGCTACCCTCATAGATCTAGGTCTTTCTTTTTTCAACCAACATTATCCTTCCTCTTATTTTAAACATCTACTTCTTTGTTTTGTTCGATTTGGCCCGGGGCTTTCTCCCATATTGTTTCAACTGTCCATACACTTGTATTCAGCAGGCATACAATAAGCTCCTTGTCCTCTATCTCTCCATCTCTTCTCTTGATTACCGCCAGAGCAAAGTAGAAGTAGACACCAAATAGCTGCTCGTTTGTTAGTTCTGCTTTTGAATGGTGAACACCTGGAAAAGGGAGGAAAATGGAAGTTAGTAACATTGCAAGAAAAGGAGTAGATGTTTTAGGATTATTTTCCATATGTAGTATTACCTTCTTCTTCTATATCATCCAAATCAGGAGTAACTTCTTCGATATCATTCAAATCTAGAGCAGCTTCATCTACAAGAGCAATAACATTCAAAATGAGACCAACTTCTTCTTCTAGAGCAATCACATTCAGATCAAGACTAGCTTCTTCTTCTAGAGCAATCACATTCAAATCTAGACTAGCTTATTCTTCTGGAGTTCACATTCAAATCGAGACTAGCTTCTTCTTCATGGCCAATCACATTCAAAAAGAGACCAGCTTCTTTTTTGGAGCAATCACATTCAAATTGAGACCATCTTCTTCTTCTAGATGAATCTCATCTTCTTCTTGAGGAATCTCAGCTTCTCGAGCTGAGGTAATTTGTTCTCGTAGATATTGTGTAGGTCAGTACACATTCCTGTAAAAGAGCAAAATTGGGAGCATGACAAGGTTCATTTTGAGAACAAGAATACACATTCCTCTAAAAGAGAGAGATTGGAAGAATGGCATGACATTTTTTCTTACCATGTACCAAAGGTTCAGCAAAGAGATGTCCTTTTGGCGCATCATGTTATATGTCCACATGTCCATTGCTTTATGGGGTAGTTTCTTCCTCTTGGAAAATAGCTTATGCAGTTTGTCGCCATCAATTTGTTTCTTGAAATAGCTGTGCAAAGAGAAGATTAAATGGTGAGCACCACCATCCTTAAAAAATAATAACTATAATTGCTCAAGACAAAAGTAGGGGGAAATGGGAACTTACTTATTGGATAACATGGATAACACTATATGCTCATCAAATTTGGGTCTTCTCTTGTTTATTCTTGCTGAAAGCCTGGAGAATTTACTTAGGTCCTGATCCCTGGACAAAATGAAGTGTTGTGTCTCAATAGCTAAAACATGGCATTTTTTATGCATGATTTTTCTGTATTCCCAATTGAGCTCTCAATTTGGTTTATCTATATTCGGTAAAAAGAACCTTTCTACAGCTAAATTATATTGTTAACATGCTTGCAGATAAATTGTATGAGGAAGAACACACGTGGATTCCTGACCCTGTAAAATCCAATTCCATTTCAACTAATGAAATGCACACTAACATCCATGATTAACCTATTGTCATGTTTGGAGACATATAATTTTCCTATACTTTGTACTCATATTACAACATGAAATGAATAAATAGGCGGAGGGAGTACTATTTTGTAGTCTATACGGGAAGCGAGAAATCATCTTTTTAAGGGACGGAGCTTCGGTAACTTGGTGCTTCCAAGTCTCACCGTGACTTGGTGTCACCATCCATCATACATCTCGCATCCAACATATTAGATTGATTCAGGTTTTAAACTAAAAAACTAAGATTACTTAGAAAAGTTTGAATTTTTTTAGTAAATCATGCATGTTTTGTTTTGTATTCTGGCGAAGTTTTATTTCATTTGGATCAAAGGTTTGTGATTAAATGAGTATTTAGTTTAAACTAATGCTCGAAACATAAAATGCTATTTAATCACAAGATAGTTATCCGAATAGGATGAAACATTCCTAGGTTTCAACACAAGATATTTATATTTTATTGGAATTTTTCAAAATTTTCTAAGCAGTTTTAGTTTTTTAGTTTAAATCTAAGTCAATCTGATACGTTAGATGAGAGACCGATGGTGTATGGTGGCACCAAGTCACGGTGAGACTTGGAAGCACCAAGTCACGGCGAGACTTGGAAGCACTAAGTCACCAAAGCTCCGTCCCTTTTTAAGTGGAAAAACTCGTCAAATGCAGGTACTATGGCAAAAGCTTTGCAGGTAAAAAAAAATCAGATGAATGCAGGATTCCAAAAAAAATTGGGATCCCGCATTCATCTGAATTTTTGCTCTAGAGGATTCGGATCGGAGCAGATAATAGCCGGATTCGGATCGGACTCGGATCAAAAAATAGCCGAATTCGGAGCGAACTCGGATCGGAAAAGGATAATTGAACAAATATATATAGAAAAATAAAAATTTATTTACTTTATATAAAAGAAATAACAAGAAAGCTTGCAACACTAGATACCAGCAGTATAAAGTGTAAGATTGATAATAGCATAGTATAATGCATATGTAGCATGTTTATAGCTAGCCGATAAACTAACTAGATTGTCTAGATATTGTGGTTATGCTAAATATATTGGATTATCCTATTTGAGTACCTCGGATAATCCGCATAAAATATCGAATTATCCTTATCCGTCGGATATCATCAATACCATATCTGCTATCATATCCGTCGGATATTCACTCGACAAATATTCATATTCGCCGGATATCTAAAAAGACATACCATATCCTCAAAAACGGACGCGGATACGAATTCGGAGCTGAAATTATCCGTATCATTTACATCCCTAGTTAAGCTAACGGGCATGACATGGCCCGTGTGCTTTACCTCGAGACCCAGGCATGATACGTTAGCTAAACAGGCCTAACGTGCCGGCCTGTTAAGACCTTTTTATACTATTTTTAATTTTTATTATAAAATAATGGTATAAAATTGAAAAATAAATAAAAAACCTTAACGGGCCATGCCGTGCCGGCATGTAAGCTTGAAGTAGCAGCCGAGACACAGCTACTGCCGGATCACGGACCGGACATGGCCCATTAAGTGGCGTGCCGGGCCGGCCCGTGACATGCAAAAGCACGCGTACTCACGTGCCGGCCCATGAAGGCACGGCCCGATGGCCAGATATGGTCCGAACACTGAACAATTTGATCTGCTGATTAGCATCTCCTCCCGGCTCCAGACCGAATCCTAGAGTGCCGCCGGCCGGGCTCTTCCTACCCGACGTCCTCCTCCTTCTCCGCCTCGGCTCGTGCACCCCGCCGCCGGCCGGGCTCTTCCTCCCCGACGTCCTCCTCCTCCTCCCGGCTCTTGGAACTCCGGCGGCTACAAACGGCGACGCGGCGAGTTGAAGGTGAGCTCGCTACCCCCTATTCAAGCCCAACAAGAATCCCCTGGTAGATCGGATCGTGTTCTTCTTCCGCTGTTAACCCTAGAATCGATTGATACTGGTAATTTTCAGTTGGTTGCCTGCCCTAGAATTGCCGATCGATCTAAAAAAAGTTAATTGCCGGCCGATCTTAACTTGTAAAGCACTATTTCTTTGCGAAGGAGATCGATCGGTCGAGGGAAATCGAGGAGGAGAAACCATGCCTCGGGTGCTCTACTGTGCGAGGACCTGTCCCCCTCTAGAGCCTCCTTATCCCTTGCCGCCCGCAAGACACAGCAAGCCACCATCTACGCCATCAATGTTTACTACCGCAACCCAACAACACGTGGACCTTGATGATCCGAATTCCCCTGCATCCCCGCTCCCTGATCCCAACCACGAAGAACAGTAAGCTAAAACATCTTCTTCTTGGTCATCTATAGTCCGTCTGAATTCGTCCCCTCTTTCGGTTTAGTTGCAATATATATAACCCTTTTGATGATCAAATCTAGGTACTATGACGAGTATGAGACTGACAGTGACAGCGATTGCCCGCCTTCCCCGGAGCAGCCTACTTCGTTCGATTTAGATTCAGAAGAATACAGCGATCTCCGGGATGAATGCTTCGAGGCCCATGTGCTAAATGTCCCCAAGTATGCAAAGGCTGCGCTGGAGCACTACAACAGCCAGGACAAGCACGAGGTGAAGTTTTTTAATCATCTCCCTTTCCAATCTATATGTATATATATATTATATATCTATCTCTGTTTCGAATCTGTATGTGCTTTAGAAATTGTAGGATGATTCTTTCCATCTCTGTTTCGAATATATATATCCACTGGTATTGTAGGGTGATTTTTTTTATCTCTGTTTCAAATGTATATAGGCAGTATTATTATAAACAATGAAACACTTTCTTTAATGTTCTACTCAGCAATGGCATAAAAACCGCGTTCTTCGAGCAGTTAATTGCCACATATACATATAACAAGCAAAACCATGAGAGGATTTTTCTGTCCTAGATTCTGTCTGTTGTCTACTGATGGTATATTATTTGTTCAAGTGTATTATAGATGCATAACCATCTTTTGTGAGTTCCCACTTAGTTAGAGTATGTCGTATATATTTAGAATGGTTAAACACATCTCTGGTGTGTTTCAATCTGTAGATGACCTATTATTTATTATTATTATTATTATTAATTAGGGGTATCTTAATTTTCTGCAACTGTTAGTTTTCACTTTTACCTAGTGTTCTATAATAAAAAATTGTATTCTTCCTTTTGTTCTTATTTCCTTACTCTTGAAAAAACCCTAGATCAAGTATCAGCTCATCAAAGCCATCGTCAGCAGCGTAATTAGATATGACGGTACCTATCAGCATGTGAATTTCACGGCAAAAAGCAGTCTGGAGAATTCAAAGGAGGAGTTCTTCTTTGCTGAACTACGACTTGATCATGATATACACGCTTGGGTACCTGTATCCATAGTTGCTCTAGAAGAAAAGGAGAGAGTAGGTTAGTTCTAAGCCAACTTTTGTAGCACGATTCTTTTTTCTATTGGAATCCCAACCTTTTATAATAACCTCTCATTTCTGCAGGTGGGTTTTCCGAGCTCCTACGCGACGGGGGTATTGATCCCCGGCATTGTTTTGCTTGTGCAGATATAGTGAAGCACCCGCTGGATGGATCCTTATATGAGGCTGGTCATTATCTGGTTGATAATTGCTACGTTCGTAGATATATTGAAGTACTTCCAGCAACTTAACCGTGTGGCAGCCCAGTGCGGGTTCGAAGACGGTGGTAGGCAGATCTGATGTTTTCTTCTCCGATGAGGTTGGCTGAGCAAAGCAGCGGATCTGGGATCCAAGTTAGGTAACTAATAGGCAGTCGCCCCATCTAGCCGACGTGCCACGGAGAAGAGGGCGTTGCTTCTTTCGTCGGTGGATGTTCCAGCATTGCTCAGAAGATCTGATGGACTGTTTTATGTTTTTCCTCTTTTTTCATAGGGTGTTCTCAGTTGTCCCTTCTCCCTCTCTCTATACTGTCCTCCGCTGCATGCTTGTAATCGTCTCCGATGGAATGGACACGTGAGAACTTTCTACAAAAAAAGAAGACTGGTCATATAACAAGGAGTGACTTTTAGGGATATTGTAAGACTGGTTGTAGTTTATTTACGATGAGAAAAGAGTGTCCTCTTCTGGAGATTGAACTTTCCATCAGATTCAATCTTTGTTCTAGTAGTTCAAAATAATCTGAAATAAGCCATGTGGGGATTCATTCCTCGAGGAACGATTTTACACGCCACAGAAATTCTATGAACAGACACACCAGTTCACCAGCTGGACTCGTTGCAAAACAGACGCACTATATCACCAGCTGAACTCGTTGCAAACAAGAAGGGTCTCCAATCAGTATCTGGAATTACCTGCAAGTTGAGTGGGAGCCTGGTGATTCATTTGAGCAGATTTTCTTTGAGGCCAAGAGGAAGTTTAATAAACTTTTTTCACTGAAGTAGTCATATTGAAGGAAGAAGCCATTTCCCAAGGAGTTTTATTTTACAAATTTTCGGATGAGAAGGTTCATTCATTTAGGATGTCACCATGCCTAGCCTAAGGAGTTTCTTTTTGGTTTTTCTGTACCAATTTTCGATCAAAAAGTTTGCTGTGTGGCTCAAACCTTACAGTTCTTGCTAAAAAAAACAAGAAGGATCGGTTCCTTTTTTTTTCAAACCATGTAGGAGGACTGCATGTGATTTTATAGATAGAATGCATGTCATTTTATAGATAGAAAGAAATATAGCCCTAAGGCTGAGTTACACGACCAGTACAACTCAAACGGCCAGACTAAGAAAAACTCGCTAGAAAACTAGAAGCCTGAAACTGACAGGCTACTGCCCAATAGAACATCAAAACCAGACACAGGTAACCCAAACGACCTGTCTAGCAACTATCAGACATTTGTTGAAGTGTTAATGATGAAACCAAGAAGGATCAGTTCCTACCTCCAAGCACCGAAACAAGTACTCCCTTTGGCCCTAAATACCTGTCGCACTCATAGTACAAAGTTCATTTTGCAAAAAAAAAGTCAATCAAAACTGTTCAAATTTGGCCTCTAATCTCAAAGTCCAAACTGAAATCTTTCCAGCGGGATCCCCGTTGAGATTAGCGTGTGCGCCAGCTTCTAGGTGCTCGGGCTCGCGCAGAACAACCTTAGCACTTCTGGGACATCTAGGACAACCTAACCGGCGGGATCCCAGTCCTCCGATCGCCAACACTGCTCGCAAGGACAAGCTCCTGCGATCGCCGCCGCTTCTCCTCCGATCGCCACCGCTGCTGAAGGCGAGCCACGGCCTGCAGAACCTTCTGCACAAGAAGACGCATGTACATTGAGTTCGTTTCCAAATGATGGATCATGAATTTGTTTCCAAAAGCTCCCTGTAGGGTGAAACAAATAGCAGTACATCAAGCTCAGCGGTGGAACAAATAGCAGTACATCAAGCTGCTAGTAGGATAAATTGAGATACGTGCATGTTCAAACCGACCGAGTTTATGTTCCGTAGGATAAATTTAGATACTCCCGATACTCCAAGTACATGTGCACCTACTGTAGGATGAATTCAGATACTCCAAGTTTTAGCTGAATGCGATCACTACTGTAGGGTATATTCAGATACTCCAAGTTTCAGATGAATGCGAACACTCTATAGGATAAATTCAGATACTGGAGTGTGCTGGAGACCTGGAGTAATACTGTAGACACCAGTTTATGCTAGAGCACTACTCCAAGTAAAACAAAATGCACCTCTTTATGCTAGAGCACTACTCCAAAATGTAGGAAGAAATGCATGTTAGTAGCAGTCACTTGACTGTTAAGACTTAGGAGTACAGACAGAAATGTAGCGATTAATTAGCCACAGAGTGCTTTCAGAGGTACAAACACTACATGTGAATTCTCTGATCTATGTTCAGGAGCTCTCGTATCACCCCTGGCCTCTCTGCAAGATGGAGACATCTGTATACCTTAATGAATCCATCTTATTATATAACTTCGACTACAGCTATTGGATAAAATAACAGGCTAATGCGCGGAGAATGAATGGATCATTTTTTTTAGGGTAGGAATGAAGGATAGTTGGCTGGGTGGTGGTGGCTAAGAACGGCACCCATAGCCATGGCGCCTATCCACAGCAAGGCAGTAAAAGAATCAGCTTCATCTTGCAAGAACGAAATACTCGAAATTTAAAATTCAAGGGTCAAAGACGGGACTGCAAATTTTCTTTTTCCAGGGTGGTGGTGGTGGTGGCTAAGACGGGACTGCAATTTGTTCTGTAAATGCAGTTATTATGTTTACGCAAGGCCGTAAAAGTCTGAAATTTCCTGTGTGGCTTTTTCTGTAGGTACGAAAAATGTTCACTCGAAACTTGAAAGTCAAGAAGCAAATAGTACGAGAATTCAATTTGTTTTTGAACTTAGTGGCCGAACCTTGTACGTACCTTGGTGAGCGCATTGCAATTTCTGTAGGTAAGGAGTTAACGTTACTGGGGTTCAGGCAAAGTCCGTGAAAGTCTGGAATTTCGAGGCTGGGGAATCTGAAGATTATTAATTTTCTGTAGGTAAGGAAGCTAACGCAAATAACATCCATAAATCCAGAACATAGCCCAGTTGAGTTAGAAAGATAAAACAAAATATTTGCCGACATTTTTTAATTTGATCGGAAATATGAGATTGCTTAGCAGCAAAAGATACCTTCAACAAAGGAAGCGCTTTGATCTCCGACGATTGAATTTTCGTTGATCCTTTGCTTGTCCAGCAGCTTAACAACAATTTGAACAAGCTTTTTTACAATTCGAGATGGCATCAACGGATTGCGGAGAGTGTCTTGCAAATGCCACGAGAAGTGAAACAAGATAATCTTAACCAGAGGCGGGTCATCTGAATCAACAACGTACAACCTGATTTAGGACAGGAAACAGAGATCATCACCTGCAGGCCAACGGATGGCCACGACAGGTATTTCTAACCGGAGGCAGTATCAAAGGACTCATTTACAGACTTCGGGTCAGCACCGCCTCATCTTCGCTAGCAAGAATCCTAAGGACATTTACCACATCACAGAGCAGGCACAACACATCACCATTTCATCACCAGAACAAAATATTTGGTGCCTCAAAGCACTCCCAAAGAACTGACACCACAGGCCCAACAGGGGGCATGAACAACAGTAAGCAGAAACGGTAGTTCCCGCCAAGCATAATTATTTGCACTCATTGTTTGGCAAATAGTTTTCCTCAAAACACGAGCAAGGCTTTTAAACACTAGCTACATATAATTCACAGGATATATATAATCAAGGTTGCAACCTAACAACTAAGAAACAAGAGCAGATCTGCTAAAGTTTGATCTTGTTTGAGAAACTTTATCTACTTCAGTTTCCTGTATTGGACGGATATATATATATATATATTATCGGCTGAATAAACATCCTTTGGCGACCACTGTTACATGGTCCGGAACAAATTGATTAGTTTCTGCGGTGCCTGAAAGAACCGCTGTTAGCCACCCTCACTCGCCCTTCTGCTTCTTTAATCGCCTCTTGGGACCCGATGCGGTCGTGCACCTGCCCACAAACTTGAGGACCTCGTCGATGAGCACCACGGGGAGCGCCACGAGAAGCACCAGCAGCCACTCGTTCAGGCTGAGGGGCACGATGCCAAACACCTGTGCGAGGAATGGCACGTAGAGGATGAGGAAGTGCAGCCCGAACGACACAGACATGGCCAGGAGCAGCCACGGGTTGACCCACGGAGGCATGCTGAGAAGGCTGGTGTCTTCAGAGAGGGCGTTGAGTGAGTTGAACATCTCGATTGCCACCAGCACCGACAGCGAGAGCGTTGTCGCCTTCACTTTGCCGGCTTGGAAGTACTCGCAGGGGTTGTCGAAGGTGAAAGTTCTAGCCCCAGCAGTGAAGGGCGCAACGGTGAAGTTGTCCCAAGTTGAGCACTGGCCCCAGTTTGAGAGCTGCGAGTAACTGACAAGGGTGTGGCCATCTCCAGTGAGGTCAATGCCCATGAAAGATCCATGAGTGTACCAGATGACAAAGATGCCAACAGTGGCAATCCCCACATAAAGGCCAATGACCTGCAAGTAAGGTATGACACCGGAGAAAAATTAGTTAATCTCAGAAAAAAAGGCAAGATTCCTAGAAGAAACCAAACAGAGAAGCAGCGACTAATAGGGAACCAGAGAGATAGTTTATACCAGGTAACGGAACAAAATCCAGGGAGTAATCAGTGAGTCGTCGCTCCTTCGTGGTGGTTTCTTCATGATATCCTTGTCAGGAGGATTGAAACCTAAAGCAGTTGCAGGGGGGCCATCGGTGACGAGATTAACCCAGAGAAGTTGAACAGGTATCAACCCCTCAGGAATACCCAAAGCAGAGGTAAGGAATATCGAGGCAACTTCACCAATGTTTGAGGAGATCATGTATCTGCAGTAGTGAAGCAAAGAAGTCAGAACCCTTGCAAGGTTTTCAAACAACTGGATGTAAAAATCTAGATGAAGCATGTAAGCTGTTGCAATCAATCAAATCATGACACTCAGGAAGCTTTACCAAGTGATGTAGAACAACTACAATGTATGCAAGCAACCAAAAAACTGCAAGTGAGTACTGGGAACAAGGCTTTCAGTGGACAAACCTTATGAAAGCTTTCATGTTGTTGTATATAGATCTTCCTTCACCAACTGCAGCAACTATTGTACTAAAATTGTCATCAGCCAGTACCATGTCAGAAGCCTCCTTGGCAACCTGGGACAATACAGAATTTTTCAGATACCACTCTAAAGTATGAGCTGAACAAAAGCATAGGTTTATCGAGTACTCTTCTCTGAGAACCTCTAAATTCATGTTCTACAATCTGAACAAGAAAATGTATGTAGCTTTGCTGGTCTAATTCAGACATTACTACTTGGTTAGCTGAAAACAATACTACCATACAAGGGCAAGGTCTTGCGATTATACATTTTATAGGTTTACGAAGTAGAAAGGCTGACCAAAATGGCAACAATTCAGAAAATGAAATTGTCCAGGAAGCCAAAAAAAAGAAGTGATTTCAGAGCAGAAGAACAAGAAGGCTCTAAAGTCCAAAGTGTCGGTTCAGCTGTGCTACCTTGTGAAGGCGACTATACTTTGTTTTCTGCTCTGGATCAAAAAAGTTGGTTATCAGAAACTGTTATATCTGATGGTTCATGGTTTTATGTTAGTGCTGCAAACGTGTAGTTACAGTCTAGTATTTGTGATGTTTTGTGACTCCTGTTGAACTTGTGGTTTGCAATATCACTCTGGTGTGCCATTGGATGATGAGTACTGTACGAACTTTTCCATTTGAAATTTAGAAAATTCGGCATTTCCCCTGATACAAGGGGGAACGAAACAGAGGTTTGAAAGTATCTAAGATGGTGTGCCTTAACATACCTCAGTGCCGGTAATACCCATCGCAATACCAATGTCAGCAAGTTTTAGAGCAGGGGCATCATTTACTCCATCTCCAGTCATAGCAACAACTTCACCATCTTCTTTTAGCAGCCTCACAATCTCTTGCTTGTGCCTAGGCTCTGCCCTAGAGAACAGAAGGCCACCTTTCCTTCGCAACAGTGACTTCTTATCCTCAAGCGCCATGAACTCCTTCCCTGTAAAGCTCTTCAAGCTAATGTCTTCATCAGGTGAAAATACACCAATTTCATGGCATATTGCCTCAGCAGTTTCTTTGTTGTCTCCTGTTATCACCATAACACGGATACCCGCAGCTCTGCAGTCCTCAATAGCATCAAAGACCTCTTCCCTCGGAGGATCCTGACATAGTTAAAACATCAACAACAACAAAAAAGATGTCAGCATAACAAGGAAAAAAATACAGAAAAGCATAATATCAAATCTTTTTGTAGATTCCATATTGTGAGCTCAAGTGTAGAACAGTATTAAAATATAAAACATATGCACAGTGAGGAGCAGTCTTACCCTTAGGCCAGCAAGACCAGCAAATATCAGGTCTGTCTCAATTGCCGCATAATTGGCTGGATCCAGCAAAAGCTTGTGAGCAGGATGGAATTCACCATCATATGTCGCAAATTCTCCAAGATCTTCCTTGTATGCAAAACCGAGGCAGCGCAGAGCTTTTGTTGACAATTCATGGAGACTTGCCAAAATAGCTTTTCTTGACTTCTCATCTAACGGCACAACTGAACCATCCTGCAGCTGAATGTGTGTACTCCTCTCCAGCAAGGTTTCGACAGCTCCCTGCCATGAGGACACATCATCACGCACTTTGAGTGTCACTTCAGTGAGTGAGTTATCAAATAATGAAATAGTACAAGATAATTTATTTAACATATCATCAGTGGGAAATGATTGTATAGCAAGAGATATGGAATTCTCACCTTCACAAGTAAAGTGTTGCTTCCGGATTTGGAACTAACAATGATTCCCATTGATTTCCTCATGCGGTCAAATTCAAGTGTGGCAATCCTTTTGGCAGCATTGCTCCACCATCTGCAGCAGCCTAGTAGCAAATCCCAATTGTAGTCAATATATGATTGAGAGTTACTTGACAAGCATGCAGAATAGTAAACTACTATATTCTAAGCCATTGCTTACCTAGTGTCTCAGATGGATCCACAGACAAGCCGTTCTTGCCTTCAGGAAGTCCCATCTTCTCAACCAGGACCTACAAGAAACCAACAAAACAATCATCATGGGAGCTCAGAAACAAAACGTGTACCAAAACCAATATTGTCTGAATACAGTCATCACTGTTTCCTACACTGTTTACAGGATGATGATTGAAACATGTGTTTTGAGTTGTGGATGCACCATCAAAATATACCAGTAGTATAACATTCATCAGAAATACTGATGGAATTAGCAGCAGGAACTGTACCACCAACTCTCACCTTCAAAGCTGCTTCGGTGGGCATTCCGGTGGAGACATACTGGTTCGAAGAATGCGAGACACTGGCATCATTGCACACAGCGGCAACCTTTGCAATCATCTCAAGATTTGCATCCATCCTCCCTGCAGGCCAATCGTAAATCTTGCCATCACGGGGATCATAGGTCGTGCCGTCCACCTTGAAGCTCCTAACTGTCCCTGGAGCCTCGCCGATGGCCACGAGTTTCGCCACTGACATCTGGTTCGTGGTGAGCGTCCCGGTCTTGTCGGAGCAGATCACCGTGGTGCAGCCCAGAGTCTCGACGCTGGGCAGCTTCCTGACAAGCGCATTCTTGGCGGCCATCTTCCTCGTCCCGAGGGCAAGGCATGTGGTGATCACGGCAGGCAGCCCTTCAGGTATGGCGGCGACGGCGAGCGCGACGGCGATCTCAAAGTAGTATGTGCACTTCTCGAAGGAGAATCGTATGTTCCTGGGCACCCACCCGTCGTCGAGGTCAAAGGTGAGGAAGTACTTGACGTTGATGAGCCATACGAGGACGCAAATGAGTCCGATGATCTTGGTGAGCGCCTCGCCGAACTCGTTGAGCTTCTTCTTGAGCGGCGTGTCGTCGTCCTCCTGCGAGGCCTCGTGGATCTGCGAGTGGATCTTGCCGATCTCGGTGGCCATCCCGGTGTGCACGACGAGGCATACGGCGCTGCCGTTGACGACGGTGGTGCCGGCGAAGACCATGCACTCCTTGGCCTGGATGTCGGCGTCGGCGGCGGGCACGGCGTGCGCGGTCTTGTTGACCGAGTTGGTCTCGCCCGTGAGGGAGCCCTGCTCGACCCGGAGCGTGGAGGTGACGAGCCGCAGCACGCGCATGTCGGCGGGCACCTTGTCCCCGACGCGGAGCTGCACGACGTCGCCCGGGACGAGGTCGCGGGCCGGGAGGGCGGGGAGCCACTCCCCGTCCCGGAGCACCGCGGCGTGGTCCGACTGGATCTGGCGCAGCGCCTCGAGCGCCTTCTCGGCGTTGGTCTCCTGCCAGACGCCGACGGCGGCGTTGACGACGAGGATGAGGAAGATGACGAGCGGCTCGACGAAGGCGGAGAGGGTGAGGGCCCCCGCGGAGGAGGAGAGGGCGAGCGCGAAGGAGACGGCGGCGGCCGCGAGCAGGATGCGCACCAGCGTGTCCTCGAACTGCTGCGCCACGAGCTGCAGCATGGACGGGCCCGGGTGCTCCTGCAGCTCGTTGGGGCCGTGCGCGCGGAGCCGCGCCGCCGCGTCCGCGGAGGTGAGGCCCCGGTCCCGGTCCACCCCGAACCGCTTCTCGCACTCCTCCACCGTGCGCGCCCACGCCGGGAACCCGCCATCGGAGTCCTCCTTCATCGCGGCCGGCGGCGCGTCGTGCCCGGCCTCGCCCATCGGGATCGGCGGCGATCCGATCAATGCGATGCGATAAATCCTTCCCCTGCCCTGGACAGAGACCTCGCGGGATTCGGCTGGGAGACGCGCGGTTCAGACGGGGGCTAGGATCTCTTATACCCACGGAGGAAGCGGTCGCGTCCGGGGCGAGATCTCTTGCTTCGGGTCGGGGCGGTTGTTAGCGTGCCGAGCCGGGATTCCGCCACGCCAACGAACCAATCAACGCAACCCAAACTCGACCCCGAAGCCGCGACGCCACGTGCGGACTCCGGAATTGCCGAGCGACTCCGGCAGCACCACGGGACGCGGCGGCGGGCGGGCGGGCGGGCGGCCGGACTCTGCTTCGTTCGTCACTCGCAGAGTGGATGGTCGCGGAGAGGGGAGTGGTGGAGGGGGGAGGTGGTTGCAAGGCTAGAGGTGGTAGTGGTGGTGGTGGGCAGGTGGGAACGGCATGCGCGGTGCTGCTTCGTATCCGGGGGAGTGAGTACTGAGTACTTGTACCGCCGCTCGGAGCGGGAAGGTGGCACGAAGCTTCCCTTGGAGATGGAGATTGGTAATGGTGGTGGTGGTGGTACGTGCCTGATGCGTGCAGTGTGGTGCGGCCACTCTCAACCGCTGCTCCGCTGTCTGCCAAAAGCGCGCACGCGCGAGGGGTATAATCGTCCCACACCTTTTTTTTTATCAACCTCATCTCGCGCTTCCTTCCTCATCAATGGTGGCATCTCGTCGTGCCGTCGGACGCGCTTCATCTATCTCCTGTGTGGGGGCACCAGGTGTCTCTCTCCTCCCACGAATTGGTGGAATCATGAATGCCAACTGGACGCAATCATTTACGTTGGGCACCAGGTGTCTTCTAGGGTTCCGCCTCCCTCTCATCTCTTCTCCCTCCACCTCTCGACAGAGTCGACTCTCGTCTCCCAACCCTCCATCGTCTCTTCTCCGTCCGTTTGGGGAGGAGGGATCGAGGTGCTCGGCCTACGCAATGTAGAAGTAGGGGGTTCGTCGAAAGAAGTCGGCGTTGGCGGATCTGCAGGGCAGAGGAGGGTCTACGTTCTAGCGCATCGGCGCGGTGCTAGACGGTCGCTGCTAGGGGCGTGCTTCCATGGCGGAAGACGATACTGACTTCCCTTCAGGCAAGACCATGCTACAATAAGCATCGTCATCTTCTGTTTCATGGATTCACAAACATTGCTTCTTATCGTCCCAAGACGGTGGCGAGGAGCGAGTGGCGATGTTTGTCTTTGCGATGGAGGAGATGGTGTTTGGGTCAGTGGAGCCTCCGACCTCTACAATAGTACCCAAGCGACGGCGGAATTCCGTCGTTGCTATCCAGTATGTTCACAGCTTTCGACCGTGGGCGGTTCGACCTATTTATTCCAACTTCAGTGGAGGATTTTCTTCGATATCGGCGCAACGAGCTGCGCATGTGCCTCACCAAGTGGCATATTCCACAAAGGAGACAAGGGCGGCCACGTCTAGAGCTCAACTTTCATCGACGACGAGCAAAACCCTGATCGCATTTTCGCTAATTTTAGTGTTGTGTTGTGTGTAATAGAGAAGGTTGTGTTGTGTTATCCTTTTTTCTCGAGGTCCTTTTTCTATAATGTAACCTCACCTTTGATTTAATGCAAGTTCAGGTCCTTTGGGACCTTTAACTGTTAGTAAAACACATGATGCCAACTGTTTTAGAGCAAGGTCAATAATATAGCCTACGGATTGCTATAAGAATGTGTCACGTCATATGTAGCCGGTTCTTCTCATCCACCTCATCAAAATTAGTGATCCCTTAGTCTTGAAATAGATGTCGCGGATTTGTGAAAAATTGAACGAAGCTATATATAAATATGTCTAGATTCATCAAAATTTTAAAAAAATTTAGACATCTATTTTAACGGAGGGATAGTATATTTTATCTCTTATAACCATCTCACCACTGTACATATTGTATTTGCTACCAAGTCAACTTACACAAAAAAAAACATTGTGCTTTGCTCGAAGCGCACAAATTCGTCTGATATCTCTATGAAAACCCTGGGACAGCTCCAGTAATCTATTCTATGTTTGCGTGGGGGCTAGCGAATATGCCCTGGCGGCGAAGCATTTTGTCACCGGAGGTTTTGGATTCGTGCCTGCGTAAATTATCTGAAACCATCATCTGCTTCCTTCCTGGAACCTTCCTCCTGCCACGTCACCGAGGAGGCCCCTTTTGCAATTTGACCTCAAGAATCTGCTCGCTTTTGCCTTGACCTGTCGTCAGTCTTGCCCCCCCCCCCCCCTGCTGTGCATGCGGGCCCACGGACCAGTAGGATTTCTGTTTTGCGGGCCCCACCGACGAGGACGCGCAACAAAGTCGTGTAGGCCTGCTGCAGGGGTAGTAGGGCAGCGTGCCGTTGGAGGGTGACCATGAATTCTGTTTCTTCCAAAGAATAACTTTTTGCATGCGAACCATAATGCATCATTGGGCATTGCGTTTGCTTTGTTTTCTTTCGTTTTTTTTTATACTACATCCTTCTGGTTTAAATATGTATTTCAAGCGAATAGTTTAACCATAAATTTGGTTAATAAAATACAAACTATATTTAATAAAAATTATACCATTAGATTTATATTTAAAATATCTCTTTATTATTGAAATAATGTTGGTGATCGTAGGTCACGTCAAACATTGGAGCAATCTTAGCCATCAAATAGCAGACATCAAACATTGGAGCAATCTTAACCATGAAATCTCAAACGTCCCCTCCTACATCTGGACACAAGGAACTCACAATCAAAGGTCCACAAGGAAACTCATAATAAACGGAATTACATACGAAGTCATAATAGCGTCAATCACTTGCTAAACGAACATTGAATGACTAATATTTCTTTCCTAATAATCTCAACGGATGTAATAGAAAATCATGATTGGAGCTCCGAAATTTTATTCTCGCCGAGTGCTAAAAAGGCGTGCTATCAATTTGATATCACCATGGAGTAATAGAAAATCATGCAAGTTTTTCTCTAAAAGGCGGGCTATCCAATCAGATAATAGAATGAAATGCTACTTACCAAAAATCTTTCATTTTTCTACCTCCAACGTGCACCAATATCTCTAGTGTATTAGGCATTTCCAAGGCCTCCTACTGACACGTATCCTCTAAAAAGTCTTAAATCTCATTTATGCTATACTATGTCCCGGTTTGGCTACATAATATCCCACTTTTTCTACACTGTAGGAAAACACGGTTCGCACAAGAACAGAAAAAAAAGGCTACCCCTCATCGCAGGCTTTGTCGGAGATACCGTAGCAAAAGAATTATAGTAATGTAGAAAAACCTATTTCATTTAAGACTCGTTGGATACTTTGTAACAAAAAAATTATGCTAATATAGCAAAACTGTAAGACTCTGGACGCCGTAGGTAGAAAAACCTATAGCCGTAGGTAGCAACCCAGCCGCCACATGTAGCAAGGCGATACGCCGCATGGATCAATGCCAGCCTCCGTATGTAGCAACGGTGGTCGCCGCAGGGAGCAACGCCGACCTCCGTAGGTAGCAAAGCAACAACGGTTGCCGTAGGGTACAATTCTGGACGCCGTGGATAGTACAGTCGACTTCCGTGGGGAGCAACGCCGGTGCCGCTGTGAGCAGGGCCGCCATTCTCTCATAGGAGAGCGGGCAGCACCACCGGCGCAGGCGACGCAACCACTGTGCATGGGCAACACCGCCACCGGCGCAGCGGTACTCAGAGCTAGAGGAGCCGACTAAGGAGATTCTGCGCCGCGGGGTAGGGAAATAGGAAGGTGGTGGGTGCTGGGGAAGCCGACGATAGCGGGGGGCTGCAGGGTCCGGTGGAGGTTGCGCCGGATGAGATGCGGCGTCGTGCAGGAAGACAAAAATGGCGTTGCTCCGTGTGGAAAAGAAGAGAACGAGATGGAGAGAGGAAGATGTAATGACATGCGCAAAAAGGAGGCGGGAGATCATAGCGAGCGATCCTCCCGAGGGATATGTATCATTTCCCACTTTTAAACCGCTTAAATCCAACATTTTATATTGGTTCAACATTGTATGTTGTACATGTAACACATCTTGTTGCAAGAACAATTAACACATCTTGTTGCAAGAACAATCTCCTGTAATTCTTCCTAATTAATCTCCACTAATCACTCCCGTATCTACCGGCACCTGCACAACTAAAAAGTTGCATTTGTTCTACTTCAATTATTTTTTTTGCATTTGTTTTGAATTGACGAGCGTCACATTATCCATGGCGGCGTAGACACGACGAGCGCCTCTGAAGGCACGTGACAGGTGGTGCGCTTACTAGCCTGGTGTTCACGTCCAGCAACACCAAATTGTCGGCGTTCTTTAAATCCTGGTAGCAAATCCCTCGTGTGAGTGCACGACAGTACTGTTCTCTTGGTTTTGGAACTGCCTCCTCGACAGTGTGTGTTCTCACATGTATCTGGATTCCTTACTTGATTCCTGGTGCTCCATGCTTGACTATCCCCTATCAATTTTATTATCCAGTTAACTGGTTCATTCCTTCCTTTGCTATTTTTTCATTCAACATCGTGTTCCTGTGTCAGCAGGGTATTTATCTTTATCTAGACTGCGCCTGAAACTTTTTTATCCAGAAGGATTGCAAGAATACGGTGTTGACTGATCCACTATTGACATGATACAAATTTGTTTGAAGTTAATTTACACAGCTGCTTTTATAAGTTCGTTATATTTTTCTCCCCGGTACACTTTATCGTCTTATATTTATTAGTAATCATAAAACAAATGTATAACTAATAGTGTATAGAAAGAACATACAAAATGAACTGGGCTCATGGATTCAATTTTCCACTAGTTTCCTTTTTACAATATTCTCGCAAGCATCAAGCATATATAAACATGGTTTAATATTCTCGGTGTCAACTAAAATGCTAAATTTAGTGGTCCTACGTATTGCTGTAATTTCATGAAAATAGAATTCAGCACACCACGTTTTTTATTTGGATAGTTAAAATTGAAATGTGTTAAAATATTCATTATTTAATATTTATTTGAACACTTTGTTTGAAGAGGGACACACGACAAGCGAACATGGCAAAGGAGGAAAGAAGGATATATATTGAATCCATGAGCCCACTTATGCGTTTAGGGAATGTGGGAGACGTGCATGAGCAGCCCCCCTCGCCACACCACTTGTTTCCACTTTTTGCAATGTGGGGTTAAAAAAAAGCTGTCCAGAAAGCCGAATGCATTCATGCAATAAGACATTTTGTGACATATGATTTATATATTGTTGACTAAATTTACGGTCAAATATTTTTTTAGATTATATATTTGTCTTATAAACCGCCAGAATGGAGGTAGTACACGGGACAGCTGTTCTTGTTTATGTTTGTTGGATTGTAAGGTTAGGTATAAAAGAGCCAACTTGATTTTTCATATATGAGCTGGAACCTTAGGTGTCATAGAGTTAATATCATAATTAGAGTACACATATCGGTGCATTTGGCAAAGTCAGACTGGTTTTTGTTTTTAAATACTTTCGGTGGGTTTCAGCTGGCCTCACTATAGGAAGCCAAAACATGAATAGTCATCGGCAAAGGAAATATCGATTAGCCCTTTGCAAAAAATACATCAATTGTTGTGGATATCTTTTTATAGCACTATCAGTGCAATTAGCCAGGTGAGAACATCTTGTTTTCTAAATAATAATAATAATAATAATAATAAGGGTAATGTCACTTGCTATAGATGGCAAAGAAAATATTAACAAGAAAAAAACTTGTTTTCTTGCGAGGAAGGAAAACTTCGCTGTTGACCCATGCTTGATGCTTGTTGTTATTTTTAATAAACTAAATCGACGAAGATCCATTGCTCGATTCAAAGACTATATCGGTATACCGCCTTCGGAAAATCAAGTTGTCTTTTCATACCCCGGATTCTGATATTCAAGTTGTCTTTCTCCATTGCCCTCGGTTCTTTTTTCTTTTCACAGCCCTGATTCTGAAATCCAAGTTGTCGCATATTCATCTATCTTTGGCCAAAAAACCAAAATTTGCTAGATAGTTATGCACTTGTATATTCATATTGCTCGATGGAGGTCGTGCAAAATTTAGGCCTTAAGCCTTGGGATGGAGGAAGTATAATTCTTGTAATGGCTATATTTTAATTTAGACTAAAACCACGGAAACAATATAAGACAAAAGGAATACATTTCGTTGCCCTATATACTCTGAGATCGACATCCCTAGACCGGCCCCGGCCACGCAACACACTGACACATATGCATCTCTTCTCGCTATATCCACGGACAACCATTCATTTGATACTTCTCTATGCCACGTACCAAAAGTCTCCACAAGAATTTCTTAGGTACATGGATCGACAGAGAAAGAAAGAGCAGCTACACATTTAAACCAGTTTTGCTCTCTGTCTCTCTTTCTCTATCTAGCTACGTATGAAAACGAGCGATCTCTCTTGGAAGACCGTGTACGAAAGCAGAGTCGACCGTCGCACGCGACAGATATATGTAGAGTATTCGTGCAACCAACGGCAAGATGTCGCGGTCCTGGAGGCTGCTACATACAAATACTCGTGGTGGCCGCGATCAGGCGTCCGTATCTCCATCACACGAACGACGACGACGACGATGACTATATATTTTTTCCCTGGTGGGTTGGCGATAACTGCCCTCGCGCCGTGGCTCACCAGTAGGGGAGCAGGTATTTATGCTGCGGCACATTGCAGAATATTGTTGCCCTCAACCGTAAGATTTTCTGCCAAATTTTACCGATCTATTAATAATTATTAATCATGTATAAAAGTAATAAAATTATAAATAGATACTTCAATCACCTAGCAATGACTATACGTCAGCGTGAGCCATAGGCGCGTCGTCTAATCGTTCTCTCACTTTTATTTATATAAAGAAAGGTGGAATGGAGGATAGAATTGGAGGATAACTTTTGCAAGCACCGCATATCATTGCCCCTTGCGCATGGGCATTTGGAGATGCGGGACAGTTGGTCTTGTTTATGTTTGATGGCGAGAGGTAGGTATAAAAGAGCCCCAACTAAATTTCATACTCAGCTTATATGATGAAGCATGAGGTGTCATCATAGAGTTAAATACATAATCAGAGTACATAGGCAAAGTCAGACAGTTTTTGTTTTTAAAACAGTGGGATGGGCGGAAGGACTAGCTGCCCCAATCTATAGAGAACGGAAAACTAGTTTTTGCGGACACATTTTTTAGCATTATTGGTGTCCTAATGTAATTGACTAAGCGGGAACAGCTTGTTTTAAAATAATTGACGATGTCACCTCCTTCAAACAACTAAGAAAAATCAACAAAAATTAATCTATAGATAATGGAAAAACCAAATGTTGTAGAGATTGTTCCTTGGCATTCCCTCCTTTTGGCATTCTTGGCGTGCTAGTGTAATTTAGCAAGTGAGAGCAGTTTCTGCTTAACCGACTTTTTTTCGGACGTCAGCGACCTCTTCGACAACCACAATATGGGCGACGCTGCTGCAACCGCTGTGGCTGCTATTCATCCTATACTGTACGTAATATTCAACTGTCTTTTTCAGATTATGCTAGAGTTCTTTGTTCTAGCGTTTGGTGTAGATGTGATAGGTCTATCTCCTATAGATGTAATCTATTAATCTACTTTGTTGATCTGCATGATTAGTTTTACTACTGTCTGTATGATCATGATTTATCAGTTTATTTTTCGGATTAAATCATATGGATTATTGCTTATATTTCCAACAATCCAAAAACCTGATTATAGGCGACTGAATTCCACTGGTGTAGCCGCGGCTACTAGGCCGCCTCCTTTTGATGGCATGCACTATAAGAGATGGCGCAAGAGAGCAGTTCTCTGGTTTGAAAACCCTAAACTGCTATAGCGCCACTTTTGGCAAGCCTGAAGAAGATCTTTCTGCTGAGCAGGAAGCGAACTTTAAGAAAGTCGATACCATGTTTATGGCGGCTTTATTCAGTGTTCTTGGGGACAACATTGTTGACCCGTATATGTCATTTGATAATAGCAAGGACGCGTGGGAAGCGCTCGAGGCCAAATTTGGGGTCTCGGACGCTGGCACTGAGCTGTATGTCATGGAGCAATTCTATGACTACATGATGGTTGATGAGCGCTCCGTCGTTGAGCAAGCCCATGAGATACAATCACTTGCCAAAGAACTTGAGCAGTTCAAGTGTTCCTTACCGGACAAATTTGTGGCTGGTGGCATTATTGCCAAACTTCCTCCTTCGTGGAGGAACTTTGCTATTTCTTTGAAACATAAGAGACAAGAGTTTTTCGTTACGGATCTCATTGGGTCTCTTCATGTGGAAGAGAAGGCGAGAGCAAAGGACAAAACTGCTCGAGGACTTCCAATCCCACAAGTTTAAGAATAAGAACAAAACTGAAGGAAAGGGAAAGTTCTATGGCAAGAACAAGGCCACACACTCAACCAACTTCAAGAAGAAAAATGATAAGAGGAAAGGCTCTTGCCACGTCTGTGGTGATCCTGATCATTGGGCTCCTAGCTGTCCTAATCGCTTTGACAAGCGTCAACATGGGAACAGCGGCAAGACCGCGAATGTTGTTATTAGCGACAGATGAAGGATGCTGGGTACGGTATTTTACCTACTATCCTTTCAGTATGTCATTCTCCTGATTGGTGGATAGACACGGGTGCTAATACACATGTATGTTCTGATATTTCCATGTTTTCCTCTTATCAGGTCTCAAGGACCTCTTCCATGCTGATGGAAAACGTCTCACGTGCTTCTGTTCATGGTGTTGGTACGGTAAATCTGAAGTTTACTTCGGGGAAGAACGTACAGCTGAAGAATATGCAGCACGTTCCCTCTATCAATAAGAATCTCGTCAGCGGATCGTTTTTATGTCAAGATGGCTTTAAGTTGGTTTTTGAGTCCAATAAAGTTGTAATTTCTAAGTATATACAATTTGTTGGAAAGGGTTATGAGTGCGGAGGTCTGTTCCGCTTGTCTTTGTCAGACTCATGTACTAAAGTTATTAATCATGTTTGCAATGATAATGAGTCCAATGTTTGGCATTCACGACTCTGTCACATTAACTTTGGTTGCATGACGCGGCTAGCCAATATGAGTTTAATTCCGAAATTTACCACTATCAAAGGTTCTAAGTGCCAAGTTTGTGTGCAAGCAAAGCAACCCCGCAAGTCTCATACATCATGAACCAGAAACTTAGCACCGCTAGAACTTATACACTCAGATCTTTGTGAGATGAATGGTGTGTTGACAAAAGGTGGAAAAAGATACTTTATGACGTTGATTGATGACTCCACTAGATACTGCTATGTTTATCTTCTGAAATCTAAAGATGAAGCTTTGAACTACTTCAGAATCTATAAAGTGAAAGGTAAAACCAACTTGATCTTAAAATCAAGCGGCTAAGGTCGGCGTGGTGGAGAGTACTTTTCAAACGAATTTGATTTATTCTGTATGGAACACGGTATTATACATGAGAGGACGCCTCCCTACTCACCTCAGTCAAATGGGGTGGCCGAAAGGAAGAACCGCACTCTAACTGATTTGGTTAACGCCATGTTAGATACATCGGGTCTTTCCAAGGAATGGTGGGGGAGGCGCTAATGACTGCGTGTCATGTCCTAAACCGTGTTCCTGTAAAGGATAAAACCATGACTCCATTTGAGGAATGGGAAAATAAAAGGCTTAAACTCTCTTACTTATGAACTTGGGGTTGTTTGGCGAAAGTCAATATTCCAATACCTAAGAAGCGAAAGCTTGGACCAAAAACCGTTGATTGTGTTTTTCTGGGATATGCTTTTCATAGCATTGGCTATAGATTTTTGATAGTAAAATCGAAGGTATCCGACATGCATGTTGGTACAATTATGGAGTCGAATGATGCGACTTTCTTTGAGGACATCTTTCCTATGAAAGGCATGGCTAGCTTATCAAATCAGGAGATGACTAGTTCATCAAGTCAGGAATTTTCTATAATTCCTGAACCCACTATGCCGATAGAACACTCCGATGATCCTGTGGAGGATGACAATGAAGCTCCCAAAAGGAGCAAGAGACAAAGGACTGCAAAGTCATTTGGTGATGATTTCATTGTGTACCTTGTGGATGATACTCCCACTTCCATTTCAGAAGCTTATGCATCTCAAGATGCTAACTACTGGAAGGAAGCTGTCCGAAGCGAGATAGACTCCATCTTAGCTAATGGTACTTGGGAAATCACTGATCGTCCTTATGGGTGTAAACCTGTAGGATATAAATGGGTGTTCAAGAAAAAGCTTAGACCTGATGGTACTATTGAAAAGTACAAGGCACGTCTTGTGGCTAAGGGTTATACCCAAAAGGAAGGTGAAGACTTCTTCGATACCTACTCACCTATAGCCAGATTGACCACTATTCGAGTACTACTTTCCTTGGCTGCCTCACATGGTCTTCTCGTTCATCAAATGGACGTTAAGACAGCTTTTCTAAATGGAGAGCTAGATGAGGAAATTTATATGGAGCAGCCTGACGGATTTGTAGTAGATGGTCAAGAAGGAAAGTTGTGTAAGTTAGTGAAGTATTTATATGGTCTTAAGGAAGCTCCTAAGCAGTGGCACGAGAAGTTTGAAAGAACTTTAACTGCTGAAGGCTTTGTTGTAAACGAAGCTGACAAATGTGTGTACTATCGCCATGGTGGGGGCAGGGAGTTATTATGTGTCTCTACGTTGATGACATATTGATATTCGGGACCAACCTCGCTGTTATCGAGGAGGTCAAAGAGTTCCTATCTCGCTGCTTTGAGATGAAGGACTTGGGAGTGGCTGATGTAATCTTAAACATCAAGCTACTAAAGGATGACAATGGTGAGATTACATTGATTCAGTCTCACTATGTGGAAAAGATATTGAGTCGCTTCGGGTATAGCGACTGCAATTCTTCTCCAACGCCTTATGATCCGAGTGTGCTACTTCGAAAGAATCGAAGGAATGCTAAAGATCAATTGAGATATTCTCAAATTATTGGCTCGCTCATGTATCTAGCCAGCGCTACTAGACCTTACATCTCCTTTGCTGTAAGCAAACTGAGTCGATTTATGTCAAATCCTGGAGATGATCATTGGCATGCTCTTGAAAGAGTTTTGCTATTTGAAAGGCACTGCGAGTTATGGTATTCACTATACTGGGTATCCTCGAGTACTTGAAGGTTATAGTGATTCAAACTGGATATCTGATGCTGATGAGATTAAGGCCACAAGTGGTTATTTGTTTACACTTGGTGGTGGCGCTGTTTCCTGGAAGTCTTGCAAGCAGACCATCTTAACGAGGTCAACAATGGAAGCAGAATTCACAGCATTAGACATAACCACTGTTGAAGCAGAGTGGCTTCGTGAGCTCTTGATGGACTTACCTGTGGTTGAAAAACCAATACCCGCCATCCCGATGAACTGTGATAATCAAACTGTGATCGTCAAAGTAAACAGTTCTAAGGATAATATGAAGTCATCAAGGCATGTGAAGAGGAGGTTGAAATATGTCAGGAAACTGACAAACTCCGGAGTTATTGCGTTGGATTATATCCAAACATCTAAAAACCTAGCAGATCCCTTCACAAAGGTCACACAATGTGATAGATAATGCATCGAGGGAGATTGGTTTGAGACCCACACTATGAGTTGATCCCAGTGGCAACCCACTCTATGTGATCGGAGATCCCGTGAATTAGAGCTGGGAGACAAGCTGTTGGTCAGCTGAGAGGAGAGTATCCCCATATTATATTTACATCTCCATAAAGATGCATTACTCTCTTAATCTGCATGGCAGGTTGATATTTATCTTATTATGTTCCAAGTGGCTTTTTATAAGCGGAGATGTTGTCCTGCAGAACATATTGTTGGAGATATGCCCTAGAGGCAATAATAAATATAGTATTAACAAGGAAACATTAATACTTGTGTGATTTGTAGACCAAAATAAGAGTCCCTAGTAAAGCCTCTATATAATACTAGCTTGTTGGTTAATAGATGATTGCGGTTTCCCTATCATGAACATTGAGATGTTATTAACAACAAGATCATATCGTTAGGAGAATGATATGGTGTACATACTCCTATAGATAAGCGTAGCATAAAGATCAAGTCATTTTAATAGTTCAATTGCTATATGCTTTCTGATACATAGTAATATAATTCCTTCGACCATGAGATCATGCATATCACCTTTACCAGATGGATGCTTTGATGACATCAAACACCACACCGTAACTGGGTGGCTATAAAGGTGGCATTGAGTGTTCGGAAAGTATTGGTTGAAACACATGGATCAAGAGTGGGATTTGTCCATCCATATGACGGATAGATATACTCTGGGCCCTCTCGGTGAAATATCATCCAATTAGCTTGCAAGCATGTGACTGGCTCACAAGGGATCACATATCACGGGAACGAGAAAAGAGTACTTATCAGTAACGAGGTTGAACTAGGTATGCAGAGATACCGACGATCATAACCTCGGATAAGTAAACTATCGTGAGATAAAGGAAAATTGATATCGTATGTAAGTGGTTCATTCGATCGCAAAGTAATCGTAGAAATATGTGGGAGCCATATGAATTTCCAGATTTATTGTTCGGAGAAGTGTCTCGGTCATGTCCGCATAATTCACGAACCGTAGGGAGACACACTTAAGGATTCGACGTTGTTTGAGTAGTTATGGAATGATGAGAAAGAGTCCGAATGTTGTTAGGAGTCTCGAATGGGATTCGGGATATCACGAGGAGATCCGGAATGGTCCGGAGAATAAGATTCATATAAGGAAAGTCCCGTTTCGGAGTTGGAGAATGGTTTCGTGTTTTCACCTGAATGTTCTAGAAGGTTCGGAATGTCCGACACTCCGGAGGAAGGGTACATGAATGTGTTATATCAAGTTGGTATGATTATCATGTACTAAGTGTCATCGCTGAACAAAATAGAGGATTAAATCAAATCCTTGTTTGAAAAGTCAAACGCCAAGTTTGAAAGTCAAACGGCTATTTTTGGAAGTGGAAAAGGAGGAGGAAAGTTGGGGAGGAGTCCTCCCACCACCGCAGCACCAAGCCGAGTTGGGGAGGGACTCCTCCCTTGGCCGCCCCTCCACCTATAAAAGGAGGCGGGCTCCTCCTAGACACACAAGTTCCTACCTCTAAACCCTAGTACCAAGCCGCCGCCGGCCCTAGGGCACTCGCCGCCGCCGCCTAGGTGAAACCCTAGCCGCCGACCTATCCCCCTCCTCAGCGTGTCTAAACCCTAGATCGTCGAGGGACTCTCTCATACTCCACCATACTGCCTCCGCTTAAGGCCTCATGATCTCCCTCTACTTCCGGTACCACGCCGCCAGTCCGGAATCGCGAGGAGAGTGCTACAACCTCCGCCGTCTGGAACAAGGGAGAGGAAGGTCTTCGTCGAAAATCAACGATGTGACCGATCATGAGCGCCACGGAACGCAGCCGGAAGGATCGCTCACGCGATCTTGAGATCGGAAGAGTACGACTACATCACCCACGAGAATCCGCTCTCGTTAAACACTTTGGAATCTTCGAGGTGAGTTATTCCATCGACTCGCTACAATCTAGTAGATAGATCTTGGCTTGTTTGTTTGTATGCGATAGAATTTTTTGTTTTCCATGCTACGAATCCCTCAAAGGGTATCGAGCCGTGTCTATATGTAGATCTTGCAAGTAGAACACAATGGTCATTGTGTCGTTGATTCTTTTATTGTCGATTGCTTCTTGTGTACTTTGCATCTTGCGGTATGTTGGGATGAAGCGCCCGGCTAACCTTACATGACATCGCTCATGAGACTTGCTCCACGCTTGACATGCAACTTGTATTGCATAAGTGGCTTTATGGGTCTGCTTTCTCCTAGCATAGTTAAGATCCAATTTACAACGGGTGATCAACAATGCTAGTATCAATGTTGTGGTTCTTGTTCGTAAGTTAGCACGACACTTATTGAAAGCCCCAAACCACGTAAAATATGCAAAGAAAGTAGAGGCGTCTAACTTTGATTTGCAGGGGTGTGCAGTGATGTGATATGGCCATGATTGTGATTATATTTGATGTATGCAATGTTACTTATTGTAAGTTGGCAACCGGGAGGAGCCATATGGTTGTCTTTAATTTATGTTAGGACCCGTGTGTCTATTCAAAGTAGTTGTAATAGTTGAAGCCGGTGGATGACAACCATGAAGAAGCGTCATTGACCTTGATGCAATGCCGGTGATGATGGAGATCATGTTCATGCTAGAAGATGGAGATCGGAAGCACAAAGAAGAAAGGCCATATCATATCACATATTATGAATTGCATGTGATGTTAATCCTTTATGCATCTTGTATTGCTTAGTAGACGATGGTAGCATTATAAGATGATCCCTCATGTACATGAATTTCAAGTCATAAAGTGTTCACCCTTAGTTAGCACCGTTGTTAAAGCTTGTTGTTTCGAAGCACCACGTGATGATCGGGTGTGTTAGATTCCGCAAGTGTATACAATGTGAGCAAGCCAGATTTGCTCATGCGGAAACTAAGGTTTGATCTTGACGATCCTAGCATGTACAGACATGGTCTCGGAACACGGATCACCGAAAGGTAAAGCATGAATCATATAGTAGATATGATGAACATGTCGATTGTTCGCCATTGAAACTATGTCAACTCTCGTGATGATCGGTGTTGATGTGGTGGATTTGGTTCGTGTGATCACTAAAACAATGTGAGGGATATTGTTTTGAGTGGGAGTTCACTTAGATTAATTTTATTATTAATTTGAACTCAATTTGTCATAAACTTAGTCTAAACTATTGCAAATATGTTGTAGATCAATGGCAACCCCTACCATGAATTTTAATGCGTTCCTAGAGAAAGAAAAGTTAAAAAACAATGGAAGCAACTTCGCGGATTGGTTCCGCAATTTGAGGATTGTCCTCACAAACCGGTAATTTGACCTATGTGCCGATGCATTGGTGACCCACTGCGGTGATGCCGATGAAGTAAAGAATGTTTACCTCACTAAGACTCAAGACTCCACATTTCAAAGGTGCTATCTTGTATGGTTTAGAATCGAGCTTGTAAAAGGTTTGAGAATTCACCATATGATATTGTCGAGGATCTCAAATTGATCTTTGAGACTCATGCGCAATTGAAAACTATGAGGCTTCCGAAAAGTTCTTTAACCGCAAGATGGAAGAGGCAGCTCGTCAAGTGAGCATGTTCTTAAGATGTCCGCACGCAAACAAACTTCAAAGCTTGGGTATAGTGATTCCTAATGCTTTGGGGATTTACCGCGTCCTTCAATCACTACCACCAAGTTACAAGAACTTTGTGATGAACTACAATATGCAAAACATGAACAAGACATTGCCAGAACTCTTTGCCATGTTGAAATATGCGTATGGAGATCAAGAAAGAGCACCAAGTGTTGTTGGTAAATAAGACCACCAAATTCAAGAAAGGCAAGTCTAAGCGAAGGGACACTTCAAGAAGGGTGGTAAGAAAGTTACCACGCCGATTTAAGAAGACCAAGGCTGGACCTAAGCCCGACGAAAGTGCTTTTACCGCAAGGGAGAAGGTCATCGAAGCGGAATTTCCCAAAGTACTTGGCGGATTTGAAGAACGGCAACATCAAGAAGAAAGGTATATCCGATATGTTATTGATGTGTATCTCACTAGTACTCGTAGTAGTGCCAGGTATTTGATATCGTCTGGTTGCTCATATTTGTAACTCAAACAAAAGCCGCAGAATAAACGGAAGCTAGCGAAGAACGAGGTGACGGCGCGTGGGAAACGGATCAAAGGTTGATGTGATCGCGGTGCACGCTACCCTTCATCTACCATCGGGATTAGTTTTATACTTAAATAATTGTTATTTGGTGCTCGTTAAGCATGAACATTATATCGGGATCTTGTTTATTGCGTAGACTTACTTGTTTAAGTCCGAGAATAATGGTTGTTCGATTTATATGAGTAATATGTTTTATGCACATGCACCTTTGATAGATGGTCTATTCTTGTTGAATCTCGATAGTGGAAATACATATATTAATAACATTGAGGCTAAACGCTTGAAATCGAGCGATAACTCACCTATATGTGGCAATCGCCCTCTTGGTCACATTGAGTGAAGCGTATGAAGAAACTCCATTCATGGACTTCTTGAATCACTTGATTTGAATCACTTGAAAGATGCGCATGTCCGATGGGTAAAATGACTAAGACTCCATTCTCTGGTTTGATGGAGCGAGCTACGGACTTATTGGAAATCATACATACCGATGTGTGTGGTCCAATGAGTGTAGCATCGCGCGGTGGTTATCGTTATGTTCTTACCTTCACGAATGACTTGAGTAGATATGGGTATATCGATTTCATGAAACATAAGTCCAATCTTCGAGAAGTTTAAGGAATTTCAAAGTGAGGTAGAGAATCAACGTAACAAGAAGATTAAATTTCTATGTTCGATCGGAGGTGAATATCTAAGTTACGAGTTTGGCGAGCATTTGAAGAAATGCGAATACTTTCACAATTGACACCGCCGGGAACACCACAACAGAATGGTGTCCGAACGTCGTAATCGAACTCTCTTAGATATGGTTCGCTCTATGATGTCACTTACAGATTTACCGCTATCATTTTGGGGTTATGCATTAGAAACAGCCATTCACTTTAATTAGGCACCATCTAAACCGTTGAAATGACACCGTATGAATTATGGTTTGGGAAGAAACCTAGATTGTCGTTTAAAGTTTGGGGATGCGCCTATGTTAAGAAGTTACACCGGACAAGCTTGAACCCAAAGCGGAAAAATGCGTCTTCATAGGATACCAAGGAAACTATTGGGTATACCTTCTATCATAGATCCAAGGCAAAATCTTCGTTAAGAATGGATCCTTTCTAGAGAAGGAATTTCTCTCGAAAGAAGTGACTGAAGGAAAGTAGAACTCGATGAGGTTGTCGAACCTTCTCGAATTGCGAGTAGCGCAAACCGGAAGAAGTTCCCGTGGTGCACTGCACTTAGAGAGGAAGCTAATGATGATGATCATGAAACTTCGATTGTAGTTTCTCTGAGCCTCGCAGTCAACGAGAACTCGTACCACTACAGATTGGTATGATCCCGTTATGAGTGTCATGTTGGTGGACAACACCGATGACCCCGAGACATATGAGGAAGCGATGATGAGCCCAGATTCCAATAAATGGCAAGAGGCCATGAAATACGAGATTGGATCCATGTACGAAAACCAAGTATGGAGTTTGGTGGACTTACCAGATGGCCAGAAGGCTGTCGAGAAAAAATGGATTTTCAAGAAGAAAACAGATGCTGATGGTAATGTTGCTGTCTATAAAGCTCGACTTGTCGCAAAAGGGTTTCGACAAATTCAAGGAGTTGACTACGATGAGACTTTCTCACCAGTAGCGAAGCTAAAGTCTGTGAGGATTATGTTAGCAATCGCTGCATATTATGATTATGAGATATGGCAGATGGATGTCAAAACATCATTCCTCAATGGAGACATTGATGAAGAGTTGTATATGATGCAACCCAAAGGTTTTGTCGATCCTAAAGATGCTAACAAGGTATGCAAACTTCAATGGTCCATCTTTGGATTGAAGCAAGCATCCCGAAGTTGGAATCAACGTTTTGATAAGGTGATCAAAAGTTTTGGTTTTATACAAACTTATGGAGAAGCTTGTATTTACAAGAAAGTGAGTGGGAGCTCTTTGGATTCTTAATACTATATGTAGATGACATATTGTTGATTGGGAATGATGCAGAACTTCTTAATAGTGTCAAGGAATATTTGAATAACAGTTTTTCAATGAAGGATCTTGGCGAAGCAGCTTACATATTAGGCATAAAGATTTATAGAGATAGATTGAGACGCCAAATATCATTGTCACAAAGTACATATTTGGAAAAAGTTCTAAAGAGGTTTGGAATGGAAGATAGCAAGAAAGGGTTCTTGACCATGTTGCCCAATACGACCTTGAGTAAAACTCAAAGTCCGACATCGGCAGAAGATAGAGAAAGGATGAGTAAGACTCCCTATGCCTCAGCCATAGGATCTCTAATGTATGCCATGCTATGTACTAGACCCGACATTGCATATGCTGTTAGTTTAACTACCAGATATCAAAGTGATCCAGGAGTGGATCATTGGACAGCGGTCAAAAACATCCTTAAGTACTTGTGTGATTTGTAGACCAAAATAAGAGTCCCTAGTAAAGCCTCTATATAATACTAGCTTGTTGGTTAATAGATGATTGTGGTTTCCCTATCATGAACATTGAGATGTTATTAACAACAAGATCATATCGTTAGGAGAATGATATGGTGGACATACTCCTATAGATAAGCGTAGCATAAAGATCAAGTCATTTTAATAGTTCAATTGCTATATGCTTTCTGATACATAGTAATCTAATTCCTTCGACCATGAGATCATGCATATCACCTTTACCGGATAGATGCTTTCATGACATCAAACACCACACCGTAACTGGGTGGCTATAAAGGTGGCATTGAGTGTTCGGAAAGTATTGGTTGAAACACATGGATCAAGAGTGGGATTTGTCCATCCATATGACGGATAGATATACTCTGGGCCCTCTCGGTGAAATGTCTTCCAATTAGCTTGCAAGCATGTGACTGGCTCACAAGGGATCACATATCACAGGAACGATAAAAGAGTACTTATCAGTAACAAGGTTGAACTAGGTATGCAGAGATACCGACGATCATAACCTCGGATAAGTAAACTATCGTGAGACAAAGGAAAATTGATATCGTATGTAAGTGGTTCATTCGATCGCAAAGTAATCTTAGAAATATGTGGGAGCCATATGAATTTCCAGATTCCTCTATTGGTTATTGTTCGGAGAAGTGTCTCGGTCATGTCCGCATAATTCACGAACCGTAGGGAGACACACTTAAGGATTCGACGTTGTTTGAGTAGTTATGGAATGATGAGAAAGAATCCGAATGTTGTTAGGAGTCTCGAATGGGATTCGGGATATCACGAGGAGATCCGGAATGGTCCGGAGAATAAGATTCATATAAGGAAAGTCCCATTTCGGAGTTGGAGAATGGTTCCGGTGTTTTCATCGGGAATGTTCTAGAAGGTTCCGGAATGTCCGGCACTCCAGAGGGGAAGGGTACATGAATGTGTTATATCAAGTTGGTATGATTGCATCATGTACTAAGTGTCATCGCTGAACAAAATAGAGGATTAAATCAAATCCTTGTTTGAAAAGTCAAACGCCAAGTTTGAAAGTCAAACGACTATTTTTGGGAAGTGGAAAAGGAGGAGGAAACCAAGTTGGGGAGGAGTCCCTCCTCCCCACCGCCGGCGCACCACTAAGCCGAGTTGGGGAGGGACTCCCCTCCCCTTGGCCGGCCCCCTCCACCTATAAAAGGAGGGGCAGGGCTCCCCTCCTAGACACACAAGTTCCTACCTCTAAACCCTAGTACCAAGCCGCCGCCGCCTCCATAGCCGCCGCCGGCCCTAGGGCACTCGCCGTCGCCGCCTAGGTGAAACCCTAGCCGCCGGCCTAGCCTCCTCCTCGGCGTGTCTAAACACTAGACCATCTAGGGACTCTCTCATACTCTCTCATACTCGCTCCGGCTTAAGGCGAAGCCCTGCGAGATCTCCCCTCTACTTCCCACGCCACTGCCGAGAATCATGAGGAGAGTGCTACAACCTCTGCCGCTGTAACAAGGAGAGGAAGGTCTTCGACGAGTAGAACGCAGACCAATCATGAAGGCCGTAACGCACCAAAGGATCGTCTACACGATCTTGAGATCAGGAAGAGTACGACTACATCACCCACGAGAATCCGCTCTCGTTAAACACTTTGGAATCTTCGAGGGTGAGTTATTCCATCGACTCGTTGCTACAATGTAGTAGATAGATCTTGGCTTGTTTGTTTGTATGCGATAGAATTTTTTTGTTTTCCATGCTACGAATCCCTACACATATCTTGAGGAACACACCTATGTGAGTCTGACTGTCTAACGTCGCAGTCCGTGAGAGTTGGGTGCTCTCTAATAAACTCATGAAAGGCCCTGGAGTATGACACATAAGCTCCAAACCGCGGGGAAGCCGACGATAGCCCTGTACCGGTCTAGATTTTGTGTGAAACTAGCGTGCAGAAAACTTGTAGTTCAAGACATAGTCCACTATTCAAGTTGCTAGCTAGTGTAGCATGAAGTTTAACGTGGAAGTTCAACTGAACAATCTCCACTACACACCGGTATATAAAACAATGTTCTGGAAGAAAAGTGATGTGATGTGCCAATGAGACTTTGTGGGGGATTGTTGGAATTTGGTGAGTTTTGGGCTTTTGGCCCATTAGACAAATTCTGAAATTCTCTTTGGCCCACTTGTATATGGTAGCATATGGCTGTGCTAGTGGTGCTAAAGTTTAGTCCCACATTGCTAGTTGAAGGGGAGTTGGACCACCTTATATAGTAGAGTGTTGCACCACTCACTAAGGTGTGACAAGAAGAGTAGCCCTCGCGCACTCCTCCTCCGACGCCGCCCGCCTCGCCTCGCCACGACGCGCGCGCACCGCGGGTTGCGGGAATGACGCGTTAATTATAGTCGTTTCCAGTTTTTATGGACATGGCTGTTACCGACTCGGACGTGGGCTGAGCCACGATCCTCCTAACCTGCACTATATAAGCGTCCGGACTAAACCTAATCGGTACCGAATCAATCCACACACGCGCCTACCTCCAGAACCTTGCGCCGTCGCTTTCGTCTTCTCCATCCCGGCTCGCGGAGTGCATCGCAGATCAGGACGGTAGGCCTCCGGAACCCCACCTCTCGTGAACCTGTACGAGTGAGGGACGATCAGGTTTTTGGGGAGCGCTCAGCGCGACTACTGGAAACCACGTCGTCGTCCAACGACGAGTTCCCAAACGACGACTTCTTCCCGGACGTCAGCGACCTCTTCGACAACCACAACATGGGCGACGCTGCTGCGACCGCTGTGACTGCTATTCAGCCTATACTGTACGTGATATTCAACTGTCTTTTCCAGATTATGCTAGAGTTCTTTGTTCTAGCGTTTGGTGTAGATGTGATAGGTTTATTTCCTATAGATGTAATTTGTTCATCTATTTTGTTGATCTGCATGATTGGTTTTACTACTGTCTGTATGATCATGATTTATCAGTTTATTATTCGGATTAAATCATATGAATTATTGCTTATATTTCCAACAAACGATAATGGCATCTGCTCTAAACCAATAGGAGAAGAATCAACAAAAAAGATTCATGTGATGAAGGAAGAGAAAATATGTTGTTTACCGATGTGTGATGTGGTTGTTGTCATGTGTCTTGTAAACTAAATGGATGAAGCTTGATTGCTCGATTAGGAGGCTATTGGTTAGCTGACTTTGCATGACGCGCCATCTGAATTTAATTGGACAGGAAATGCAACCTCTTGTGTCCTCTACTAGAGTGACATGTTGTATTTAGCAGAGTCAAGCTGGATTAGTTTTCATCAAATATTTCTCAAGTTTTCAATGGGAATGCTACCTGCTTCAAACCATAGACGATGGACACATCGATCATTGAACTAATCCAGGCAGTTATTATTTACCGAAGATAATAGCATTATGTATATTTCCGTAAGATATTGTCCTGCGTTACCAAAGATAATAGTTTTTTGTACCTGCTGTTTCAAACAACAAAGGAACTGATTCAAAAACTATGTTGACCTCTGCTTGATAATAGTTGTGATACTTTCAATAAAACTAAGTGGACGGAGACTTGGTTGATTGCTTGACTCTTTTTTTTGGGTCGATTGCTTGACATGAAGACCATATGTTTGTTAATCGCCCTCACTTGCTTATTCTTAGCGACAAAAAAATTGTACATTGGAGGACCTCAGTTTTTGGCTCTCGGAATATTCATATCTGTGATTCAGAGTTGCAGCCGGTACAACCAAAATAGGGAGTCATGTTCAGTACTTACATATTTTGCATGTTTGACTTGTCTACAGCCACGCAATGGACGGAGAAATACCACAACAAACCAATCAAAAAAAAATCCAAACAGTCCTTTTCCATGAGAAGTCTGTGACACCATTATTTGTCGCTTTGCTTCCAAATAATGTGTAGATTTGTTAGTAGCAAAACAGATTGGCTGATGGAGAAAGAATGAAAGGCAAGTTGGACTTTGGACCATGACATGGTACTTAAACTTTGCCATGTATATCGGTCGTGCACTCACCTGACTTGTCCCCGGTCGGCCAGGCAAGCAAGGATCACACCCTCTTCAAATTCCACGGATAATTTCTCCATCCATCGTCTGAAACTTCTACTGTATATGTTTTCAAATTCTTCACAAAAAATCTCCCAAAAATGATTGATAGCGAGATACTACGGCCCCTGAACCGGGCGAGAGGCCGGGGCACACGGTGGCCGACGGTCGAGGGCGGGTGTGGGGTCGTTGGGTGGGGCTTTTCCTCACCAGATTTGGGGGTGCTCGGCACGCGGGGCAAACTGGATTAATTTTCAAATATTTCTCAAGTTTTCAATGAAAATGCTACCTGCTTCAAACAATAGACGATGGACAAATCCATCGCTGGCCTAATCTAGGCAGTTATCATTTACCTAAGATAATAGTATTATGTATATTTCCAAGAGATAATGTCCCACCCACTTCAAACAATAAAGGAACCGATTTAAAAACTATATTGACCTCTGCTCGACAATAGTTGTGATATTTCCAAGAGAGTGATGTGCATGGAGAAATATAAATTGGCAAAGGTGACTTAAGGAAGATCGATATACATTATGCATGTAACAAATTAATTAATCAAGGGCGCCGATCAAGATGGATAACATCTGAAATTTGATTTGTCGATGAAGCAGTCATTAAGCATGTAGCCACATCGAGGGCCGTCTCCAACACTCGGGGCCCTGGTGCCAAATGCAAAGTAGGGCCAGAAAATTTAATATTCATATAAGAAAAGCATACATTCATTTGTCACAAATTTGAAATAAGTTCTATTCATATAACTTTTTGGAAACATAAGAAATATTAATGTTATAAGAGTAATTGTGGCACCTGGCAAAAATTATCGCACTACAATCCAAAAATTGTTACCAAGTCTTAAATATAGCACTAATGTCAAACTGCACAATAAAATACGCTTTTGGAATTGGAAAATAATGCTACATTTATACTAGTTTGAATATTGCTCTACAACCAACAACCTCGTCTACGGGGATTGGTCGGGGCTATCATTCTCTCTATTTTCTTCTCTCTCTCTCTCTCTCCAGCCCTGTTGAGAGTCTCTACCACCACCCAGCTACTCTCCCTCCCGTCTCTACGATCCGGAGGTGGAGAGGGGGTAGGACAACCCTATGTATATAGTTGTAGGGTCCTCGGAGAGATGACAATAATTGGCGTTATGCTTGAACATGGGAGTAGGGCACCATAGTTCCTCGGCCAGAGCTGATGTGGCTTGAGAGTGGTCATCCTCGCCATGGCACTCCGATTGTTGGATCCGGAGGTGGCGGGGAGTTCCACCTACGACCACAAAGGGCTTCCATTCTTTAATGTCATCTAGAGTGACATGTTGTATTTAGCAAAGCCAAGCTGGACTAGTTTTCAAATAATTCTGAAGTTTTCAATGGAAATGCTACCTGTTTCAAACCATAAACGACGGACAAATCCATCGCTGACCTAATCTAGGCAGTTATCATTTACCTAAGATAATAGTATTAATTATATTTCCAAGAGATAATGTCCTGGCTGTTTCAAACAATCAAGAAACCGATTTAAAAACTATGTTGACCTCTGCTCGACGATAGTTGTGATATTTTCAGTTTACTAAGTGGATGTAGAGTGGAGACTTGGTTGATTGCTTGGCTCGGAGACGATATGTTTGTTAATCATCACCCTAAGAGCATCTACACTCGTCCCGTCCCCCCTAATACGGTGTCCGGTGGTAGCCCTTATCAGGGACGGAGCCAGAAACTAAGCTCAAGGGGGGCAAGACATGCGTTTGATCTCAATGAGGGGGGCTAAGCTAGCTAAATTAGCTTAAACAAGGAGCTTCTATGGCTAAATTTCCAATGGAAATCACAAGCATAGGGGCGAGCCCTGCTCGTCTCTTGTCTCGGCCCGTGATCGGGGGACACTGGATACTTTTTAGTTATAGGGGTGGGTACTTTCTAGTCATGCCCTCGATACTAAATGTAGCGGGGAGGCTGTCAGGTGGACCCGTGCTGTCAAAAGTGGTAGCCGGCGCCCCGATTGACTCCTATGGGAGGGGGTTGGGGCGCCGGATAATTATTGAGCACCCGTCAGATAAAACTTTTATTTGGAAGAGAAGGCTAGACGAGTTTTTTGCTGGCGCCCTCGTTTTACCTTTAGGGGGCCTTTAGGGGAGACGAGTGGAGATGTTAGCCTGCTCGGCCCTAGCGACCAACAACTACTAGTACACACTAGTATTGGAGGACCTCGGTTTTTGGCTCTTCATTTCAAACCAGAAGACAAGGATGGAAATTTGCGCGCTTGATCCACCCAATGGATAGACAAGTGTACCACACCACAACGAACCAGATCGAAACTCTGCCGATCCATCCTTTTCCGCAGGCGGCATGTACCACCGCCATTTAATTCCTTCCACACTTGGGAGTGTTTGAAACTTTGGCATGTACGTTGTGTTGATCATGCGATCCACGTACTACGTACGATCGGTGACTGGTGCACGCGCGTGCCTGACTTGTCCCTCCCCGGTCGACCAGCAGGCAATTAAGCAAGAATCCTCCGTCCATCGTTTGAAACTTCTTTCTCTCTACTCTCAAATTCTTCTTCTTCTTCTTCAAAAATAAAAATAAAAATTGGTAGGTAGAGAAAGAATGGACAGCAATGATCGTCATCGGTCTCTGTCTTCCACAAGTCTTCGAAGACCCCTGCGGTCTACAGGCCCAGACGAAACGTCGCACATCAGCCATGGCCATCAATGCATTGAGCAACGAGAGTGGCTGGTGTACTAGTATTGTTTTCGGCCATGGCCAGTAGAGCGCTAGGAACAGAATACTATAAGATATCTCGGTCCTCGCTCGAGAGGCTGCGACGGATCGGGCCAGAGTCAAATGGTATGGCGTGGACGACGCGATGTCAGTCATGTCATTGCCGGAACGCTGATGTTGTACGTGTCCATACGCAGTGGCACATTGCCCGATGCTCATAACATTCTAGGGTTGAGAAATACTACTAGAGCACTACTCCCTCTGTTTGAGATTATAAGTCTCGCACGGATAACTAGGTTGCCAATTTGAACAACAAAGCATAAATAGTATAACATAAAAATTATACCATTAGAAACTTTAAAGGTTATATTTCTAATAGTATAACTTTTGTGATATATAAGTTATATTTTATTGGTTAAATTAACTAGATATACGCGTAGGACCTATAATCCCGAACAGATGGAGTACTTCCTTCAGATTCATATTAATAATAGGCTTAATTTTTATCTAGATAAAAATGCATCTGATCTACTCCCTCCGTTCTGATTTACTCTACATTTTAGAAAATATCAGACAAATTAGTGTTGCATTTATTAGTACTACTTAGATATCTGAACAACCTATCAAAGCTAAATTGAAAATAGCAACATCCAATAGAGAGAGTATGACCACTTTGTTTTCTGTGTTTTTGTTGACTAAAAGCTAGAATGTAGATTATTTCATAACAAATTTTGGGGCTAGAATGTAGACTATTTCAGAACGGAGGGAGTAAATACTAGACAATATGCTCTCTCCGTCTTAAAATAGATGTCTTATATTTTTTAAAATTTGGATGAACCTATATATTAAATGGTGTCTAGATTCATTTAAATTTAACACTTTGATACATCTATTTTATAACGGAGGAAGTATATTTGATTTTAAACAAAGTTGAGACCATTAATATGCATTCAAGAGGGAGTATTACGAAAGTGGTCTCCACCGAAGAGAAGATACACGTACATGTTTGCCATTGATGGAACCTGTCGATGGAGCAATTTTGTCAATATCAAGGCATATACTGTTTGATCAATGGACATCTAAGAAAAGAAATATATGCTGCTTATATTAGTTTAGCACGGTTCGTAATCAGGCGTGATTAGATTAGGGCGCTGTTTCCGGGAAAGTTCCGAGAGGCTCTCCCCTTTATTTTGGATCCCCATGATTCGACCAAGTCAGCTAAAACTACTGCCACTATTAAGATTCAGATTATCTTGGACAACCTGGAGCAATTTATTACTAATCCAAAGGGGGAGAGGGGACAAGCATCGTATAGTTTAGTCACTCCATAGGACCACCACCCTTTTACTAATACTCCCCGAGACATTTTAGCAATGTGAATCAAGACGTGTTTCAGTGTATAGGTTATAAAGGTTCTGATGAACCTATATACTAAAAGACGTCTAGATACGTTTATTTTATAAAGCTAAAGTGTCTTATATTTCTGAACGAAGGGTGTACTATATTTTAGTATATGTATTTGTACCTGCCTGAAGGAAATAGAGAAATGGTCATGGTCATTTACATTGCTGCCATGTTTCCAATTTTCTTTGTAAGTATGTGAAAATTTACCCACGCTGATTTTACCGCCCTAACCATTGTTTTGCCTGCTGGCTCAGCCAAAAATTCACATGGATGTGTATGTGTCAACCGTACAAGACCACGTCTAGCATGCGAGGCTATACGGACCAGGCAACGTACGTTTACTTGAGCGACAAGGTGTGCCCAACAACATTTTGCTTCCTGCTGCTGCTTCCGAGAGTTCAGACCAGTTCAGACTTTGCTTTGACAAGTGCATAGCGGTTGAATGTACGACCATGTTCCACCAAAGCTCGTTTATTCATCACAAGTGCATTCTAGGTGGTTACGTCGTTTGAATCGGCCAACTGTACTCCGAAAGAGATGATATACTCCCTTCGTTTCAAAATATAAAATGTTTTAGTTTTGTGAAGCAAATATATCTAGACTACTTTTAGTATATATAGGTTCACTCAAGTTTGAAGTGAATCTGCACACTAAAAGAAATCTAGATATATTTTCTTCACAAACCTAAAACATCTTATATTTTGAAACGGAGGGGTACAATTTTGTTAGATGAAAAGGGATTGTTTTCCCGGCCCCATTTTATTGAAAAAACGAGACCACCCGAGTCCCACACACAACAAAACACACACCACTACATCTACAAACCCAGTGTGAAAGCAAGAACTAAAACAAAGTCTAAACACCCCTTACATCACAAACAAACTATTAGGCCCAACACCTAGGGGAGGAATAACACTGAAGAGCATTCAATCGAAGACGACGTGCACCGAGTCTTCTTCAGGGTGCGGCTTAGGTGGTTACGTCGTTTGAATCGGCCAACTGTACTCCGGAAGAGATGATATGCAATGCGGGGTTACAGTACCTATATGCATCCAGATAATTTTTTTTCACTTATTTTAGAAAGGAGTACGAATTATTGCCGTAATGCCGGATGAAACTGCCACCCTCCTGCCCGATCAAGTAGCTTGCCGGGGAAACAATTTTGCGTGATTTGGAAACTGATGTGACGTGATGTGATTTGGAAACTGATGTGATGAAACATTAGGTTCTCCTAGAATTATGCCAAAAGACTAGAATCAGCACGTTGGCCCGACCCCTCCTCTCGACCCCGTGCGGTGCCGCCGCCACCGCACCGAGTCGACACCCGCGCCCCCGGCCAGCCACCCCCTCCCGCTCGCCCCCTCCTCTCCGCCGCAGCCAGATTAGTCGCTGGACAAAGCTCTAGCGGCGAGGCGGCGGCGGGGCACGAGCCCTCTCGCGTGTCGCTTCCATGGCGGCAACAACTTGAGATCCAGGCAACGGCGGCGGCGCTCCAGCGGATCTGTAGCAGTGATCGCGGGTGGGCGCAGGCCGGTGATCTCCGACGGCAACACCCCCCTGGGCGGCAGGGCAGCGGGTGGTGGCGAGATCTAGGGTTCCTAGATCGGTCGTTCTCGCCTACTCGATGTCGGCCGACGTCATCCGGAGGTCTTTTGCGGCCTACTTTGCATCATGAGGGCGCCTAGGGCGGAGGCCCTGGGTTTGCTGGAGGTGGTCATCTTTTCGTCGAAGGGGGCCGGCCTGCGGCTGGATTGGCAGATTTCGCGATCCGTCTTCCAGTACTGATGAGTGCAGCAGCACTTCATTGGGATACCCCAAGAGGAAGGTATGATGAGCACAACAACAAATTTTCCCTCAGTTAGAAACCAAGGTTATCGAACCAATAGGAGGAAGGAAACGACTCAAAGGTGTTGCTAGCAACTTGGAGACCTGCACAACATAAACTCAAGACTTTGCCCCAACGAACAGCGAGATTGTCAATCTCACCGATTTGCTGTAACAAAGGATTACGTGTATGGTGTGGAAGGTAATGGTGGTTTGCAACAAGTAAACGGTAAACAATGGAAAAACGTATTAATGGTAAAGATTGGACTGGGGTCCATAGTTCACTAGAGGTGTTCTCCTTAGATAAACAAACATGGCATATTGGATAAACAAATTACAGCGGGGCAATTGACAGGACTGAGCAAGGTATAATAATGCAATACTAGACATCATGATCCTATGAGATTCGTTTGGGAAATACAACAAGATAAATAAACCGCCATCCAACTACATCTATGACTATAAGTCCACCTTTAGATTATCATTCAAACCCCCTCTAGTATTAAATTGCAAGCAACAGACAACTGCTTTAAGCAAAGTGTGTAAGGTAAACAATCCACTTGTTCCATGAACAAGAGACCGTTGTTTTCTCCCTAGTGATAGCAGCACATCTACAACCTTAAAGATTTCTCTCACTTCCCTTAGATTAAATAGAGGCATGAACCCACTATCGAGCATAAATACCCCCTCTTGGAGTCACTAGCAACTACTTGGCCAAGATAGCTACTAACAACGGAGAGCATGCAAGATCACAAACAACACAGACATGATAGAATCAATAAGACAAAACCATTGATCAATCTGACATAGTAATCCCAATATCCATCGGATCCCCGCAAACACAACATGCATGATTACAAATAGATGAGATCTTGATCATGAACGGAGCTCACAAGATCTAGACATGAAAGCACAAAGGAGATACAACCATCTAGCCACTACATGGACCCGTAGTCCAAGGTGGAACTACTCACGCTTTATACCGGAGGCTGGCATGATAAAGAAGAAGGCCTCCGGGATGATCTCCCTCCGGCAGGGTGCCGGGAAGAGCTTCAGATCCCTTCGATCTAGGGACGATGGTGGCGGCGGCTACATACGGTTTCGTGGATTTCTGATCGGGTTACTCAGAGTTTCTGCATCGGGGGCTTCTTATAGGCGAAGGAGGAGACCGAGGCGGTGGCCAGAGCGGGCAAACCCTACCCAAGCGCGGGGTAGGGCCCACCCGTGCCTAGGGGGTTTTAGCCTCCCTGGCACGCCTCCTTGTCTCTCCTCTGTACTTCTTGTTTCCCACGGAAAGTAATTGACTTTGTCGTTTGTCCCGTCTAATTCCGCGAATATTTCTTTACTAACTTTTTTGAAACCAAAAACAACAGAAACCAGGCATCTGGCACTGTTGCAACTTGTTAATAGGTTAGTACCAGAAAACATATAAAAAGCACCTCAAAGTGTAGACAAGTAAAGCAAAGTAGATACTAAACAAGAATGGAGCATAAAAAATTATAGATACGTTTTCGACGTATCAGGCGACGCCAGAGCACCAGATCTCAAGATCTAGGATTTCCAACACCAGCCGGCTTGGCCCTGGACTTCCACCGTCGGTCATGGCGCCACCGGGAAGGACCTCCGCCACCACCCCAACCAGTAACATCGCCCTGGTTGCCAGCCGTCGTTGATCCAACCACATCTGCCCCAGTAGCTATGGCGGCTAAATCCGACCTCCATCCATCCCGGACCACCTTCAGTGGCCGGGCCCGCCGCCACCGTGACGAGGCCGGCGGTGCAAGGAGCAACGACGACGGTGCCCCGGTGTCGCCCTAGGGTGCGACACGCGGGGGGTTTCTTGTCGCTAGGTTTTTTCCCGGTGTCGCCCACGATCCTAGCGTGTGTTCTCGGTCTAAAATGGAGGGAGGTTTTCACATTCCCGGCCTCTGCACCAACTAGAAATGCACACAACCATTAAGCATGAGTATCAGGATTTTCAAACTTGGTTAAGCATCAAGTCTGTTTCTCAAGATAAATTGCACGAGTACCAGGAGAGCCTGGTCCTCAAGTATAAATAGAAACCTTAATACGTTTCCGTAAGAATTTAAACTAAAGTGTCAGGTTTGTACATCTACTCCCCAAACTAGTTGAGCTAATCTCACTCCCCCAACCAGTTCGACAAGTACATGGCGGTTGGATGTAGAACCATGTAGTACCATCAAGCTCGTTTATTCATCACAAGTGTATTTTACCAGGTTTTTGAATCGGCCAATTGTACTCCAAAGGAGATGCACAATGCCTGCAAAAGTGCCACCCTCCTGTCCCGATCAAGTAACTTGCCGGGAAAACAATTTTCTGATGTGATGGATAAGTCCTGAGCCGATCGATTAATCAAACAACCATAAACGTGCAGCTAATGACTTTCCGTATCGCCGATCCGTACGTCTCCGTACGGATGGTGAAACATGAACAAGAGGCTTTTATTCGGGTTACTCTTACCGGTTAACTAAGTTCAGGAGACATGAGATCCAAGAAGAGCAGAGATCAGGTGAGGCCCGACAGCGATCCGATGGCCAAGAGGAGGCTTCAGCACCACTCCTTGGTTGATCGAACGGTTGAACTTGTCCCTCGGTACATTCTCCACCGTCCAACATATTAGCACATATCTTCGCGTGTCCCCTATCAGCTTATCTGAATCACGCCTAAAAAATTTAAGAAGATGGAGTATTTCAATGAACTTCTTTCAAATGGTAATGTGAAAGAAATAACGGTAAGTGCTCCATAATCTATACATTTTTATAAAATTTAGTGCCCTTTTCTTTCCTCAAACGTATATGATGTGCTTATAATTTGCTCGCTAGGTTTCTCATATGTTCTTTTTATTCCTAAAACCGATAGGCAGTCATGGAAAGCAACATGGTGCCATCTGATTCAGAAGTTGGCACAGAGGATGAACCGATTCTTTTCAACGACGCTATGCACTTTGTGCTGTTGCGGGACAAGAGAAATCCAACTTTCCCGAAGAACACCCGTAGGCGTCACCACGTCGGTGCCGCGACGACAGGGATTTCTCCCGACCCCCAAAAGACAACACTCAGGGCATTTTGTAACACTCCATCAATCTTCCCACCTACTAGCGTGCCACCACGGTCTTGCAATCACCACCGTGATCTACGTAGTGAGAGAAGTAAAACAGAGAGACAGACACTCTATCGAGGGTCCGTAGTATATCGGTATGTGGGAGGGAACAACCTTCGCCGCCGGAAAGGTAGCCGACCGGATGCAGCAGCAGGACAAACTAGGCCCTAACCGGCTGACGACCGAGCCTGAGAGGATCCGTGAAGTCGTGTTGCCGCGCTGCAGCAGGGGTGCGCCCCGGTTTGCTCATCAGGTGCACACTCATGTAAATGTTCAGATTTTAATGTTTTAGGTACATTTTTGAACTTGGTCCGGGTGCGGCCCCGGAATATATATAGATACTAGACAAAGTAGCTTGTCGATCATGCCCGCACTAGCTTGCTGTGATAACGGTACGGCGGCCCGTGGTACGTACTCTACGTGCGTCCCGGCAGAAAACAAATGAATAATCTGCAGCCACATGGATCATCGAGGCACGCACGCACGCACGCACCAGTTTCAATTAGTAATTACGAGATGAGCTCGCCAGCTTGAGGCGTGTGGCTGGCCGGAGGTAGACGAACAGATGGAATAAATATCACGTGGAGGAACAAGTGGAAGCAAAGGTTGGTCGGACGAAACAATTTGAACCAGATGACAAACCAGTACAGATCACATCTTGACAAAACGTTCTGAACTGTACAAGCTGGTGCTCTCTCAGGCGCGACCGGATTAGGCACGCGAGCGCATGTGCAAATATGCAATGCAAGCTGGCTCTGCCCTCTGCTTGATGATACTTGTGATATTCTCAGTAAACTAAGTGGATTTAGACTTGGTCGATTGCTTGACTCGAAGTCGAAGACCATATTTTTTTTCTTGCGAAATTCCAGCGATCTATTAAAAATCATCAACAACAGTATAAAGAGGCCTAAAAGTAATCAAATTTACAAATAGGTCACTGGACCATCTAGCGACGGCTAGAAACACTAGCGCGAGTTGAAGGCACGCCGCCATCCTCGGCCCTCTATCGCCGGAGCCGAACAAAGCTTATCGTAGTAGATCTTATTGTGCTAAGGTCACGGTGGTCCAGCGCACCAGAGCAGCAAACATCGTCAACGATGACAACCGTAGATCGGAAGAGACCCACCTGAACTCACACCAACAAAGAGGAAAATAGGACATGATCCCAGGAGATCCGCCGGAGAAACGACTCCACGCGCGTTCCGTTTAGCGTGGATACAGCAGGGAGGACTTCATTCTAACTCTAAGACGTAGCCATTGCCTCCACATTCCGAAGAAAACACTAAAAAACTGGCTAAACAAATACTAAAAAACCTCCCGCCGGCGAGAGTCCGTGGTCTGCCACACCTCCAAGGCCCTAGGACCAGCGACGTCGCCGGCGAGGGGATGGAACCCTAGATGGGTTTTAGCTAGCTCCTTTTCCTGGCGGCGACTAACATTTAAACCTAATATCTACTTTCTTAATGAATAAAGACCATATGTTTGTTTATCGCCCTTACTTGCTTTGTCTTAGCGACTAAAAAAATTACGCTAATAATGTAGGACCTCGGTTTTTGGCTCTAGGAATATGTATGTGCACGGTTTAACATTGCAGCCGGCACCGCCAAAATTTATACTCTCTCCGTCTTAAAATAGATGTCGGAAGTTTTTTAAAATTTAAATGTATCTATATATTAAATAGTGTCTAGATTTATCTAAATTTTGATAAATCCAGGACATCTATTCTGGGTGGGAGTACAACCGACTCTTCATTTCGAACCAGAAGAAGGGAAACCTGCACTTATGACTAGTATATAGCCACCCAATGGACAGAGAAATACCACAGCACAAGGAACAAACGAAATCAGAACAAACCAATTATGAAACGGAGGTTATGCACCAATAACATTGGAGGACCTCGGAAGACCGAGGGGTGGAAATTTGCATGCTTGACTTGTCCACCGAACGGACAGAGAAATGTAGTACCACAACACAGCAAACCAACTCAAAATTCTGCCGTTAGTTCCATCCTTTTCCGCGGGCAGCATGCATGTACCACCACCATTAGTTTCGGTCGATGGAGAAAGAATTGGAAGGCAAAGCTGAACTTTGGAGGTGGGGGCATTTGAACTTTGGTGGAGTAGGTGGGTAGAGAAAGAACCTAATGGTATATTTTTTATACCATCGGAAGCGAATTTTAAATATGAACCTAATGGTATATTTTTTATTAAATATAGTTTGCATTTTATTGACCAGATTTATAGTTAAACTATTTTTCTCGAAATACGTATTTGTCTTATAAACCAGAATAGAGGTAGTACTAGGCTTTTTAGATATAATATGTGCCCTTTTAACTAGGAGGCTTCTACGTATCGTGTGGCCTATGCCTCCATTCTTAATCAAGTGTGATTAGATTAGGGCGCTGTTTCCGGAAAGTTCCGAGAGGCTCTCCTCTTTATTTTGGATCACTACGACGACTGAAGTCAGCTAAAACTACTGCTGCTTCTACTTACTACTACTACGATTCAGATTATATTTGAATGCCTGGAGTAATTTATTAGTATTTTAATCAAAAGGGGGAGAGGGGACAAACATCGTCTAGTTTAGTCACTCCACTGAACCACCACCCTTTTACTACTAGTACTATGTTCTTGTATATATATATATATATATATATATCATTTTCAAAAAAAAAAGTTGTTGCATATATCCTGTCACTGCTCTAGGGAATAATGGAGAAATGGTCGTTACATTGCTGTCATTGTTTCCAACTTTCTTTGTAAGCATGTGCAAATTTACCCACAGTACCGGTTTTACCGCCCTAACCATTGTTTTGCCTGCAGGCTCAGCCAAAATTCACATGCGAGGCGACAGGCAGGCATGCGGCAATCAAGTGAAAGTATTCTAAAACTTGAGGCTACGTCGTACGTTTGCTTACTGCTGCTTCCGAGAGTTCAGACCAGTTCAGTCTTATGCTTTGACAAGTACATAGCGGTTGAGTGTACAACCATGTTCCATCAGAGCAGAGCTCGTTTTATCCATCACAAGTGCAATTTAGCTGCTTATTACGTCGTTTGAATCGGACAATTTGTTATCCAAAAAAAGATGATATACAATGCATGGACACGACACCTCTATCTTAAAATAGGTGACGCAGATTTATCTAAATATAAACGTATCTACTCCCTCCGTTTGAAAATATAAGATGTTTTAGGTTTGTAAAGGAGATGTATCTAGACATATTTTAGTGTCTAGATTTATTTGAACCTATACACTAAAACGTGTCTAGATACATCTCCTTCACAGACCTAAAACATTATTGCCGTATATTGGCGTATAATGCCGTATAATGCCGGATAATGCCGGATGAAACTGCCACGTACCGTCCTGCCCGATCAAGTACTAGCTTGGCGGGGAAACGATTTTGCGTGATTTGGAAACTGATGTGATTGGATAAGTCCATAAACGTGCAGTGCAGCTAATGACTTTCCGTACGGGCGATCCGTATGTCTCCGTACGGATGGTGAAACATGAACTAGAGGGCTTTTATTCCGATTACTTTTACCGGTTAACTAAGTTCAGGAGATATGAGATCCTAGGAGAGCAGAGAGCAGGTGAGGCCCGACAGCGATCCCATGGCCACGAGGAGGCCTGTGAGTCGTGAGCTATTTAAAATATAAGATGTTTTAAATTTGTGAAGAAAATATATCTTTACTGGTTTAGTGTTTAGATTCACACCAAATATGAGTGAACCTACGTATTAAAAGATGTCTAGACATATTTGATTCAAAAAACTAAAATATTTTATATCTTAAAACGGAGTAAGTACTACTTGGTTAATCGAACGGTTGAACTTGTGCCTCGGTATGGTATCCACCGTCCATTAGCATATCTCTCCGTGTCCCCATCAGCTTCTCTGAATCAAATGTACTCCCTTCGTTTTAAAATAGATGTCTCAAATTTATCGATATTTGAATAAATCTAGACACTATTTAATGTACAGATAAAATTTGAAAAATCTAAGACATCTATTCTTGAACGGATGAAGTAAGAAAATTTAAGAAAACGAAGTATTTACTCCAAAAGCGAAGCATGCATGGTCGATCACCATTGAGCGAAGGAGGAACTAAGACAGCATATGCTGGTGCGTGTGTGGAGAGTGACGTGTAGTGATAAACTAGTCAGCTTCACGTGTTCAAATTTGTCATTATAATGAATACACGCCCCTCTAATTCCCACTCAAATAACATTACCGTAACATCAAATTGGAGATAATCTATTATATACTAAAAGCAATATAAGGGTGTTTTTCGAGGCACCACGTTGATCCACATCACCTAAATTATATTGACCTTTAGATCTACAATTTATAGTTAAGATTTAAAGATAAGAGAGTTACCTAAAAAGTGATTGGTACAAACAATAGTGAATAATGTCACGTAAAAAGTGGTTGGTACAAACAACAATCAATAATGTCAATGTCACGTTTGAGATGTTAATAAAAAGACACACGTTCAAACTGGCAACCATACGCACCCACACTCCAAACGGATTTGGCCGGCCTCACCGGAGATCTGGTGATCACGAACCAACAAACTGCAGGTCCAATTTATACGTGAAGCACTCACGGTAGAGTCCGGTTTAAAAAGGAAAAAAAACAAAAGCACTCAACGTGGGTAGCTAAGACTCTGTCAAGGACATGTTAAAAAGAAAAAAAACACTTTGTCAAGGATTGATCACTAGCGACCCAGAGGCAGTACACGCATGCAAATAATGTCTGCTAATTAATAATAGAAAAATATTAAATAAAGCAATATCTAAGAGAAAATTAACTACTGCTTGAGAAAATTAAAACATCTCTGCCTCTAGGACGAGGCATGACAAAATTCATGACTGAATGAATACAAAATAGAGTGCGTGCCGTCGATTCAATTGTTAATATATTTTGTAAAGGGGGAGATATAAGGCCTGGGTATTATTGATCATGGTGATACATGTGAGATATACTAGACCACTCGCATATCCCATGATTATGCCTCAAATATTGCAGTAGAGTAAGAAAAAAAATCCAAACTATATATCATATTAATACATCTACAAATCATTATATTATTGAAATTGCTAGACAATAAATTATCACATTTGTTCATCTCGGCTAAAAAATATATCGGATATATAAAAATTTGATAAGGTAGATGAATATTACAAGCCTGTCATACAAATCCATAGCTATATAACACTTAGTATTTCTTTTTGTCATTTTCTTTGTTAAATTAACAATAAAAAAATGAGAGCGAAGTGTGATTTTTGTTTTCATAAGAACTCCATATCAAGTAATATGACATCGCTTTGTATATAATTTACCTATTAATATGCACATACAATTATGTTTTCTTACATGGACAAGTGTCATGGGAAATTTGGGTATGGTGAGCATGAGCACATGGATTTGGAAAAAGTTGCGATAAATAAAAACTATAACATCAACGTGAATCATATTGATGTGTTTTGTACAAGAAAACATGCAGAAGACACGTGTACATGAGAATAATGTGTTCTAACTTAGAAATACATCATATCCAATAAGGGATATGTATGAATAGTTGAGTTATACATGCATGTAATTTAAGTGTGTAAGAACGAATGGGTTTAGTATATACAAGTTCGGGCGTACTATGATGAAGACAAGAAGAGGCATACATGAACGGGCTGGTCACGTGCAATGATCACAATGGCTGAAACAAGCCAAGAAGTAGTTCATTAGAAACCACGACTCTACTATAGATAGAGGCAATCCGCTATACATGCAAGCAAGAGTATCACACGAATAGATCAATAGGATGGCATGAGTGCACCGGTAAAACATGACATCAATATACCCACATGACATTATTTCCTATCCCAAAATGCAAAATGTGAATATCCACAAAGTATAAAATTATTTCCGGATATAAAAAAAATAAAGATATCTGCCCTCGCATTTGCGAGGGCCACTGTGCTAGTTATGTCTAACAGGGACATTAGCACGTCTTGCTCAGTAATAAATGTAAACTGATGCTATACTCTAGTCTAGTGTGTATACTTATTGAATATTTGATGTCTTATCTTTTTGTACTCCTGCAGATTCTCTAACCTTCGCTAGTTCTTAGATTTTTTTTGTTTTGGAAATGGAGTTCTTAGATTTCTAGCTACCCGCAAAAGCTCTAACCTTCGTTAGATTTCTCCTCTCATCCCTAGATTGTAACACCCCAGGTTTGGAACATACCTGGCGATGCTATCACACTATATATCTAAATAACATCATGTATAGGAAAAAAACTGCATATTTGCGCAGCATCTCCATTGTTTACACATACATTCAATATTCTTTTTGAGATATAGTATAGATAAGGCAAAAGACAACGACTTGAGATAGGGAGTCCCGTGGGGTCCATACCGATATGTATGTTTGACTTGTCTACGGTCACCATTGGACGGAGAAATATTACAACAAACCAATGAGATTCTCCCAATCCATCATTTTCCACAGTCAGTAAAAGGTGTGTACCCCCACCATTAATTTCGCTTCGCTTCCAAATGATGCCGAGATTTGTTGGTGGAAAGAATGGAAAGCTAGCTAGACTTTGGACCATGACATGTGTGAGTCATGCCTACTTCGAATAAGTACTATCTACTTTATTAGTGCCTCCTCCCTCCCGCCTCCCGCGTGCCCTGTATGGCGGGCCCCCCGCCCAAGTGCTCCCTCCATCTCCTGTCTCCTTCCGTCATTGCCGTCACGGTGGCGGCGACCCGTGGTGTCAAGGCGCTAGGGGAGTGAGACGAGACCTCGACGGCTCTTTGGGCGGCACCAGCGGATGTGCTCGGGCGCGGTGGTCGGACGGCGATCTGGACCAGGCGGCGGCCATTGCCGTCCTTGGCTCGTCCTCTCGGGCGGAGGAAGGTTGGTCATGGATCTCGATTCCCATCTAGATCCGGTGCTTCTGGCCTCGACAAGTTGCGGCGCGGTTGGGAGGCTAGTGCGGAGCCGATCTGCACGAATCGACGGAGATCCAACCGGCTGTGGGTGTCGAGAGGCGGCGGATCCGGTGAAAACCGATCTCTCACTCGTTGACGGCGGGCGATGGCGGCGTTGTTGCGCCGTAACCTTGTTGGAGGCATCGACCTTGCAACCTGCGTCTCTTCGTCGCTCGAGCTGCTCGGGGGAAAACCCTAGATCTGGGCCTTCCCGGATCAGACGATGGCGGCGCATTCAGCGTCGTCTCCCTCTTGAGGGCATCGTTCTTGGAGCAAGTGCTGGATGCGGAAGGAATAAGGTGGAGCGGTCTTTCATCGGTGGAATTGAAGACGGCGAGTCTTGGCAGCAAGGTGTTGCAGAGTCTCGGTGATGGATATGGCATGTTGGACTCACGCAGGTCGGTGGAGCTGTCTGACGTCGAGGTGGCGTCGATGGTTGGCCTAGGTTGGGCTATGCATTGATCTTTCCTGAAGATGGGATTGCGAAAGATGGCGGCGACGACTACTGTGGGTCTGCCGGACCAATTTGAGTTCCTTCCGCGTCAATGGGTGGCAGGTTGAGCTATCGGTTTCTTAGATGAGGCGCGTCGGTGTGATGTCAGGGCAAATGGCCCTGTTCATGGGCATCCCCCTCATATGTTTAGGTGTAGCGATGATCGCTAGGATTGGTGGATTTCAGTTTGATGCTTCTATTTCTCCCTGTAAGGTTTAGTGAATAATTAATAAAGCAGGATGTGTGCATCGCTCTATGCAGAGGCCAGGGGTTTTCACCTCCTTTTCGAAAAAAAATGACATGTGTGAGTACCTGATTTTTTTAGGCATGTATGGATCTGTATCCTCACGTTTGAATCAATGGACAAATCTATTAGCCCTTTTCTCAAACTTCAACACAAAATGAAACGTATACGGAGAAAAAAAATCACGATCAAGCCATTTTGCTTGGCGTCGTGTTTTAGGGCGTCGTGACTTGCACCAACTTTGAGCGCCGTGTTAGACCATGTCACACTACCACACGACGCCATGCAATATAGTAATTAGGTGTGTTTCGGTCCCTCCCCCGTAAACTTAAGTTTCATAGATCGTTTTATTTTTTTGACCCATCAAAACCCATATCGAGGCCACGTATATCTCTGTATATGTGTACTCGGTCAAACTGGGTATAATCCATGTTTCGGCCGGCTGATCCCACCTCCCATTATCGCGATCTATGTCTTTGCATGTCATATTTTAAATTTCGGTTGTTACTGTTGTTATATAACTTTCGATTTTTGCCTTTGAGTATACATGTACAGTGAGTATACGTCTAAGAGGACCATACGAACTTCGGGTGGATTCATACGGTCCTCTAAACAATCGGGTATCGAGTTATTGTTTGTCAAAGTTTGAAAAAAATGGGGAAACCGAAGCAAAAGTGTATACTAGTAATAACCAGAAACGAGGCAAATATACCTCCATTTTTCACGCCGTGCGCTCGCTTGACTTGTCCCCCGTCGACGCCCCTCCCCAAAATTCCACGGACAATTCTCCGTCCATCCATCACTTGGAACTAATCTCTACTCTCAAATTCTTGACAGAGAATTTCCGGGAGATTGGTAGAGAGACTTGGAGGAGGGAGAGGAAGAAAAACCAGCTAGCTAGGCCTTCAGACCGTTCTGTCACACGCACAGTAAATGAGCAGCTAGCAGTCTCTCTCTCTCTCTCGCACAGGTCTTCGAAGAAGACCATGCAGTCGAAAAGGAGAGCCTGATACTACTGTCGAAACGTCGCACATCAACCAGAGCAGAGACGACGAGCATCAATGCGTTAAGCAAGGAGACTGGCCAGCTGCTGTCTTTCTTTGGCGATGGACAGCAGAGCACTAGGAACAACGGCAAGACATCGCAGAATTTATTTTTTCCGAATTAGATACCGATGTCCTCGAGAGGCTGCTATGGAGCAAGAGGTCAAAGCTATCGTGTGGATGCGATCAGAGTCGCCCTGGCTAGGTCTCCATCACCACGTACGTACGCCCACGAACGGCTAGCTTTGTTTCCTCCGTTTCTTAATCTTCATCGTCAGGCTGACGATAATGCCCTCCAGGCGAGCCTACCCTTGTCGTGTGGTGTCAAGGGCACAGGGGGAGTGTCGATGGTGTACGTGTCCATTTAGACCATCTCCACTAGCATTCACAATAGGCCATTTTTAGTATATTTTTTTTCTGGATTTATATAAAACTAGCACTGTGGCCCTCGCAAATGCGAGGGCAACATCTTTATTTTTCGATAGTGGCTTGAAAATAAATTTACATTTGGTGGATATTCACAACTTGCTTTTTTGGGTAAAAAATAATGCCATTTTGTGGGTTTATTGATGTCATGTTTTACGGGTGCACTCATGCGACCATATTTATCAATTTGTGTGATACTCTTGCTTGCACATATAACATATTTCCTCTATTTGTCGTAATATATTATGTGCCTTCTGTGCGTTCCTTAGAAGAGCCGTGGTTCCTAACAAACTACTTCTTAACTTGTTTTAGCCATTGTGATCATTGCACAACGACCACCCCTTCATGCATGTCTCTTCTCGTCTTCATCATAGTACGCTCGAACTTGTATATACGAAATCCACTCGTTCTTACACACTTAAATTACATGCATGTATAACTCAACTATTCATACCTATCCCTTATTGGATATGATGTATTACTAAGTTAATTGTTCTCATGTGCATGTGTCTTCTGCATGTTTTCTTGTACAAAACACCTGAGTTGATGTTATAGTTTTTCATTTATCACATTTTTTTTTCGAAAACCATGTGCTCATGCTCATAATACCCAAATTTCCCATGACACTTGTCCATGAAAGAAAGCATAATTATATGTTTATACTAATAGGTAAATTATATACAAAGAGATGTCATATTACTTGATATGGAGATTTTACAAAAACAAAAATAACATTTTTCTCTCATGGACAAGTGTTATATAGCTATGGATTTGCATGACAGACTTGTAATATTCATCTACCTTATCAAAGTTTTATATCGGATATATGTTTTAGCCTAGATGAACAAATGTGATAATCTATTGTCTAACGGTTTTAATTACATAACTAGTAGGGTGGCCCTCGCAATTGCAAGGGCAACATCTTAAATGTATAGAAACTGAATCTCTAATCAATTCATAGTTTCATGGACATTGACAATATGATATAGTGAATAATATAGGTCATTAGTCCACGTAAATAAATAGATATACGTTCAGAACTTCATTTACTAATGTTTTTGTGGTAATCTATTGATATATTATCTAGCAGTTTGCAAATTTGTTGAGTGCGTGTCCAATTTGACCTTACTCTTAATATAATTTTGGTAGCCAATATGGCCTTAACTTTTACGAATATTTAAATTGTAGTGATTTTAACTTGCTCACTTTAGTGTGGAACATTATTCGAACTCTTCACCTCATAAACATAACACATACACCAGGTCTCCACACTCCAATCTTCTCTGGATTCTCTTACCTTGATCATAGCACTAAGGTGTCCATAATCAGGGTAAGCATGGACCAACCTCTCACTGGTAGTTTACGTATCTTTCTTATTAGGACAATGCATCTCAACTACAATTTCATGATGCCTAAGACGGCTCGTTGTGCCAATAAAGTCATCTCCTTCGCAATACTTGTGTGAATGTGACCATGGAGGTTTACTCCATGTAGCAAATGCCTATGTGTCATCTATGCTCGCTTTACTCTCATCAGATAAAAGGTTTAAATGTACTAATTAATGTAATAATATAATAAGAAACTCTTCAATGTTTTTGGAAAATGGTTGTTGGATTCGTTCTTAGATTAAATATCAAGTCCTTACCAAAAAAGACATATATGATTGAATCACAATATAAATCATTCAGCCGCAATATTGTGTGCCCTCTTTTTATTAGTGGACACAAACGGAATTTTTACTAAACTAATTATAGCAGGTAGAACATTGATATCGTGTTTCAAAAAACCAATTCAAGTTCAACAAAGAAAGTAAATTGTAGTTGGTATATCATCGCAATGGAACCTAAATATATCATAATTAATAGATCTTAATGTCTTCATAATTGCATACATATAATTTTTTTATGGAACTCCGGAATTACATATAAGCATTATCCAACTATCATCCAACTTAGATTTGAATCGGCCTTTGCTCTTTGTTTTAATTTACAAATATTAGGCTAACAGTAGTACACCAATACAAACATGATGCATTTATGCTACATAAATTAAACCACGAATCTTTAACTTTAGGCCTTTCAAAGTGCAATTATCTTAGCCCAATATTATATGCAAAATAATAATGTGGCACCATATTTGATGAGGAATTAGTTTCAGGATGTATCTTATCTAAGATAGAACCATTGCACAAATTCTTAGACAAAAATACTTCTATCCCAATCCCATACATTAGGCCAAAATCATTCAATTTAGATACTCTTAAAAACAATGCATTGTGATCATTTTCTCTTAAGATAAGTCGTTGCCTTGGATATCATGCTAAGAGACATCGCGCTGTCAGATGCCTTATTGCTATGTTGATTGCAGCCGGATTTAATATTGTTATGATATTTTAAATCCTATCCCTCCTTTTCATAAGGACCATTTAAATTTGAAAAAAATAGTAAAGAATTTATGATATATTTTTAATACATTTGGCTTTATAGATATTATGATTATCTTATTGCATTAATGTAAAATATTCATGTTTTTTTAAAACAATAAGATGTGCAGACACAAAAGGAAGATGTTAGTAAATAAGATTATCTTGAGATGTATATTTTTACATACATGTACCATGGTTTTCCTATAATATATTTGTTTATGTAGCCGTGACTACATATTTTTAGTTCACTCTTTATGTGTATCAAAAAATTTCCCTATCAAGTGAATCATATTCACATGCATGTCACATACAAATTAGGGTAAACTCTATGAATCAAGTTAATTTGGGATTTTATTTTTACATGTTGTCATGTCCATATTAGTAAAAAAACTCTATTCTAAAAATATCTATCAGTTTTTTCTCTTTTATTGAGACGCATCTTTGTAGTGTGCACATGGTATGTTTGCTAGAATAAAACTGTGTGTACTTACGAACTCATACATAGCTACGTGATCAAATTTGTTTTCATTGTAATCCCGCAACATAATGTTTTGTCAAACCGAGTTTTATATGTATCTCTTTTTTAAGTTTTTTATTCAAGTAAAAATGTAGATGTATTTTTATTATTTTTTTAATACTTAATCATACACATGTATGTATAGATCTGTACAGTCAAGTATGTGTTGATCATTCATACTTATTAAATTGAGTAAAAGTTATAGGAAAAACATCAACCAAAATCATACGTTAAACGTTCTAGCTTGCTAAGCTAATTTACACTTTTCTTATTTCTTGAGTTCATGAATGGATTCAGCTACTTCTACGGAGTTAGCTACATAGGTAGAGTAAGTTTCTCCTTCATGAACGGATTTGGTTAGCGTGTTAGCATACATTCACTTTTTTCTGAATGGAGACAGCTATCCATACGGGATATGTTCGAGCAAAAAAAGTTCTTAGCATGTTTAATCAATTAGAAGAGTTCGGGTTTAAAAGGAAAAAACAGAACTTCTCCTCTAGATATAAAACATGAACATTTAAATTCAGGTTTTAACCTTTTTTCTTACTACTGAAATGGATGGGCATAATATGTATTTAGATTAATTTGGATAAACATCCGACGGTAAGGTTTCTATCTATCTCTCAATCTTTCTCAATGGATTAATTGGTTTCTACATTCAAACTAACCTGGGTTTGGCATGTAATTTTTTTATGTAACTTTTTTGCACAACATTTTAAATAAATATATTATCGTTTCTAATTATGGTGACCAATACAATAGATTATGCATGTGTGTGATGCTCATATAATCTTTGTGTGATGGTTATTGTATTGTAATAGTCGATGCACAATATATATATATATGATTCTGTTGTCCACTACGTAATTCATTTGAGTCAATAAAACCTCACGTAGCCATAGCAATTAATAGGAAAGTTTTATCTTTGTATTTTTATTTACAAAATTATATATGTGTTTGTAGTGCTATTAAGCTTGTAGAAAGTTTTCAAAAACAAACAATGTAAATATGTACTAATAAAGATATCTGGTATATGCATCTGATGATACTTGAAACATATACGCTCTTCTATTATATAAAATATATATCAAGAAAAAAATATCATATCACATATTTTTGTTGTACATAAAAACAATGATATTTCATATGTTACTTTATAAGGTTACTATCTTCCAGTTGATTTCAACCATACAGGATCCGGCGACGTACCTCAAACTGTATTTCTGAATTTAGGGACAACATTCTGTACCAAGCGCCAGCTCAGAAGCGCTAGAAGAGTAAGGCTGGATTTGGATTTTGATTGACCGGTGGATGACATTGCTGCTGCTCCTTTGTCTCTCCATGCATCCTGATTTGACCTATGCCAGAGGCTACACGTTAGGTAGAAAGTGTTCGATGTGATGGGGCATCGATCTGAGAGTCTTAGCAAACAAATCAGGCTAGATTTCTAGTAATTAAACAGCCAGCCTATCCTATGAGGCAGGCAAAGATCAGGAATAAATCTATTTCGCAAAAAAAAAAAGATCGGGAATAAATCTAAAACTGTATTGATAATGGCTAGATGTAATTAACAGAGTCCACCTGATAAACGGCATGTTTGCTCTTTTTTTTGGGGACCAAAGAGCACGGACTTGATCTATCGGTGCATGCCTGGTCAAAAGTTTGGACGGGATTAAATTGCTCCTAACGTGTGTAACCACATGGTCAGAGTAACGTGACATAAGACTTCTTTTTTGTACACGTTATTTTCTATCGTAACACTACTTAGTATTTAATCACGGACGTACCCATCCCTTCCTTATCCTCTCGCCCCCCACCGCCCGCGCTTGGCCGTTGACTGGAGAAGACCGGCCCGATCCCGACCCATCTCCGGCGGCTTTGCCGGACGGAGATGGGGAGGGGGAGGTGCCGCAGTAGATGGTAGGATTAGTTTTAGTTGTTTGGGCGAGATGCCCGTAGTTTGGAGTAGGGCATCGGGCTGTTCGGGCCAGTCTCGATGCATCTGGTGGCGGTGGCGCGTCGGCGGCGAACTCTGGTGGTCGGAGGTGCTGGCGGACGTCACAACCCCAGGGATCTCCGCAAATAAGCCCCAGCTTTGGCCCTTCTTCTTCTTCTTCTGCTGGGGCCTTTTCTGTTTTCTCTCTCTGGCCAGCCATGGCGGCGAGGGGAGGGAGAAGCTGGAGAGGTGCAGCAGCTCGGAAGATGGAGGGTGGCGTTCCTTTGCTCTGGTACATCGGCGCTGTACCAGTAGCTCGCCGTCGAATCTCGCTGTCAGGCTCTCATGGTGGGAGTTTGCGGCGGAGGTTCCTCTTGCAGGACCCCTGCATAAGCGCCCGTGGCAACGGCGTATCGACGACATCAAGGGCGTCTTCTTCGACCTGGCCGGCCAAGGTGGTGAGGAGGGACAAGAGATTGGCCTTGTTGTTGCTGTTCGCGTTGCTCTGCTGCCTTCTCGAGCTCCTAGCTCGGTAGTATCGATTGCCACCGGCATCCATGCCCGTGAAGGGCTTCTTCCACGCCGCGAGGGCGTGATCTCAACCTCCAAGATGGAGGCCTCTGGGGTGCTGCGCATCGGACTTCACCATCTCTTTCTGGCCAAGTGGTTCGTCCCCGGCGAGATCGAGATGGCCGGCGGCGCTAGCACATCGTCGGTGGAGGGTTTCAAGGACGTGATTGCGTTTCCAGGATTTTCTCTAGGGTCTACCTTGCTTATTCGCAGGACTGTTCTGCAATTTTATTTTTGTAGAGGTCCTGCTTGTAATTTATTCCCACCGACTGAATATTAATGGCAGCATCGGGGTCCTTCGAGACCCCTCTCTTGTGTTCCAAAAAAAAACTTAGTATTTAATCTCAGCCATTAAATTTAGGATCAACGGTGGAAGAATTTATAGTCTATGTGGATCAACGTGGCGTCTCGAAACACACCCTTATATTGCTTTTAGTATATAATAGATGATATCTAGATGTATTAATATGATATATAGTCTGGATATTTTTCATACTCAAGTGTAATATGTGAGGCATAATCATGGGATATGTGAGTGGTCTAGTAGATCTCACATATCACCATGATCAATAATACCCAAGACTCACCTCTTTCACTTGGTCTAGTATATCTCACATATCACCATGATCAATAATACCCAAGACTCACCTTTTTCACTTGACAAAAATATATTAACGATTAAATCGACGGTGCACTCTATTTTGTATTCATTCAGTGAATTTTGTCATGCCTCGGCCTAGCGGCAGAGTTGTTTTATTTTTTCTTAAGCAGTAGTTAATTTTTCTCATAGATACTGTTTTATTTAATATTTTCCCATTATTTATTAGCAAATATTATTTGCATGTGTGTACTTCCTCTGGGTCCCTAGTGATCAATCCTCGATGAAGTATTTCTCTTTTTGACATGTCATTGGCAGAGTCTTAGCTACCCACGTCAAGTGCTTTTGTTTTTTCCCTTTTTAAGCTGGACTCTATCATAAGTGCTTCACGTATGAATTGGACCAGTTTGTTGGTTCGTGGTCACCTAGATCTCCGGTATTTTATATTGCTGTGGCCGGCCAAATCCTTTTGGAGTGTGGGTGCGTATAGTTGCCGGTTTGCAAGTATGTCTTTTTATTAACACGTCAAACGTGACATTATTGATCATTGTTTGTATCAACCACTTTTACGTAACTCTCTTATATTTAAATCATAACCATAAATTATAGATCTAACGGTCAATATAATTTGAATGATGTGGATCAACCACGTGCCTCGAAAAACACCCTTATATTACTTTTAGTATATAATAGACTGTCCAGTAACGTTCTTAGCAGGCGTTCCCAGGCCGAATTTTGGTTCGGAGTTAACCCGCCGGTTATAACCATTGCCCAACTCCTCTATCTCTTCCCCCCATCTCTTTCCCCTTCCCGTCCGCCGAGTGCAAGCCGCAACACGCCTCTACGCCGCGCGCCTCCTCTGCCAGCCACTACCCCGAGGGTCGGCTTCGCCACCAACCGCCGCCGCCAATCGAGCTCTCCGTCGGCCGCTCCTTCGCCGCGCCCCGCCTCTCTCTTCTGGCCCGGCCGTCGTCGTCCTAGCAAACCGAGCCCGCCGGCCTACTGTGGCTTGCCCCCCGCCCATGCAAACCAAGCCCGCCGCCTGCTGCGAGCCCGACTGCGCCCTCTCTTCATCACACCGTCGCCGCGAGCACCCGCCGGCCTGCTGTGGCTTACCCCCGCCCATGCAAAACAAGCCCGCCGCCTGCTGCGAGCCCGACCGCGCCCTCTCCTCATCACCCCGTCGCCGCGAGCACGCGCCGGCCCTTCCCTAGGCGAAGCTCTCCATCGGCCTCGTCGCTGCGCCCCGCGAGTCGCAGTAGGCCCGAGCACCGTCGGCTCGTCTGCCCCCGTCTCTCCTCCGCCGACCACGGCTGCCTCGCACCCGACGCTGTCTGTCCCCGCCTCTCCATCGGCCTCGTCGTTGCGCCTCGCGCACCCGACGCCGTCGCCGGCCGCCGCTCGTCTGCGCCCCTCCACTTCCTCGAACCTGGCCGGCAGTCCGCTCGCAGCTCCCTGGCGCCACCGCCTCGCTGCGGCCGCTCGTCATCTGTCCCCGGCTGGCGTCCCGCACGGTACCTCTCCCCCGCGCCTTGTTGTCCCCTCCTCGCGGGCACGCAGGCGAGCGAGCGTTTCCCTGGGAATCCGGCTGGGAAACGACGAGTCCCAGGGCAAAAAAAATTAACTCCATCCGAAGCTATTTAGCCTCATCCGGACCTAAAATTTTCTCTAGGAACCGAAAACGAGTGGAAATGCTCTTAGAATTAGTACCTTAGTTTTTCGTTTCACAGTACGCGTGCAATTCAGCAGCTATGCAACCGTTTTTTCTAGAAAAATGAATTAAGAGGCTATAGTGGAAAATGGAAACACTAGAGTAAAAAGAGCATTTAGTCCCGAGCCATAACAGGCTCTAGTCCGGGTTTTGGACCCAAGACTGTCAAATCGGGACTATAGGCCCCCCCTCTCTAGTCCCGACTCGCTACGGCCCGCGACACAAGACAACCACGTGGCTGTTTCAGCGAGGCGGGAGGTAGAAACCCTGGGACTCCCGGGTTGTAACACCACTCGTGACTATAAGGTTTCCTGCCGCGGAAGAGAATTCGTGTGTTTCTCTGCCACGGCAGAGATTGTGTGTTTCCTTTTTTTGCCATTTTGTTTCTTTTTTGTTTTGTGTTTCACTATAATTTCAAACATATATTTAAGTACACTTATTCTACGCTACTACATACACAGTACACGTTGATGCATCTATATTATTAATATTTGACCCTTGCAAGTATTCATATAATCAATCATATCAAAAGGAATAAATATTTTAAAATTACATGGTTATTGATGATATATCATATCAACTACATAGAGATCACTAAGGCATAAAGAGTTTCTCGTCATCCGCATAATGTTGTTCATGTACATCAAGGACCCCCTTCATCAGAAATCCCGCTAGCTTCTCTTGAATTGCTCGTATGCGCTGTTCTGGCTCTAGTTTCTCCCGCAAATCATAAATATAATGTGAATCAACTTTTCGCTCACTGGTCAACTCACGAATGTACTCGTAGACAAAGTATCCACATAAATGAGTTTCCGGTGGCTGCTGTAAACTCTTCACTATTTTATAAGTTAGATCCTTTGGTATTTTCTGTTTGAATCATGTGCAACACCTGCTCGGCAAAGAAAATGAACAAAGGAGTTATTAGTTACTTGATATCAGGAAATGAACGAAAGAGGCCGATATAATACGATAATGATTGAAATTACTTATGGAGCATTGCTTTCACGTCGCTCCACTTCTCACCTAATGAGTCGTGGACTTCAACTAGGGACTTGTAAACTTGAATGTTTAGCAAGATCCAGTGGAATCTATGGACGTTTACATAAGCATACATGCATAGCTCATCAATTACACTTAACATCGAGTAAGCAAAAATAAAATATGTACAAGATAGAAACACTCACTTGAAGTTGTAAGGAAATAGTATTTTCTTAACAAAATTATTCTCGGTTAAGAACATGAACAGGTCTTCCTCCACGTCCTTGGGGTGATTATTTAACGATATATGGATCAATGAACCCAACGTCATATCTTTTAGCTCTTTTGCATTCAAGCATCTTCATTCTGCAGAATATAATATCATAGAAACATATATATAATTAGGATAATATATTAAATACAATGAACGAGCTGAGCTATAAACTTAATTACAGAAATAAATTACTTACAGACAGTAGCAACCAATGATAGATTTGTCGAGGGCGCGCTGATTGTATAACTGAAATAGTTCGGTCCTTTGAACCTGTATCGTGTATGGTTTGAAGGATGCTCCTTTCTAACGTCCACCGCAAACCAATCTTTCTAATGTTTTTTTCTGTTTGCAATATGTACCATGTGTGCAGATTTCACATATGTGTGGATAGACGCGTGAGCTCCTCATGACTGACTAGAGGCTCCCCTTAGACATACTTCCGTACTATCTGACCCACTGGCGTATCTTCATAGCTTAAATATTGACTAAGAGACATATTTGCTTTGGTAGCAAGTGCTTTGGACTCCAATACAGTGATGCACATTAGTGCAGCATTAGTACTGGCTCTGGGGTCCATTATTTGCATGTCCATATCCATTTTAGCTCTGAAGGCCTTGTCGAGGTCTGAAATCACTTTGAGCGGGGGGACCGGTTGAATCTTCTGTTGTCCGAGCTGGGCAACTTGCTTCCCGCTTTTTGCACTTATGCTTTTTTTTCTTCTTTGCTTGCTTAATAATTTCCCGATCATAGTCTGGTTCCAGATTCATCGATATCTAGGATGGTTGCTCAAGAAAGGACTTAGCCCACTTTTTGGTTTTTTCATCAAATACCGGCTTTGGCTCAGGATTTTTGGGTGCAAAATGCGCCTTAACTTGGGCAGCCACATCCGTGGAATTTTCCTCATCGGTCTTGTCATAAGGTCTCTTTGGAAGAGTCGGCGGGATGCCGACTATCTTAGCCGTTTGACCTTTCTTCGATGTGGGGCACGGGGGAGCGGCGACCATCCGTTTATTCGACGAGGTAGTATTGCACGGAGGCGGAGGCGGAGATCGAGTTGATGTACTCCTACTGCAGCAATCAACATCGGGGCAGGGTGGACTTGGAGGTTGACGATAATCAGGGGGGTGGACTTGCGGGTTGACGATAATCGGGGCGGGGTGGACCTGGAGGTTGACGATCATCGGGGCGGGATGGATTTGGATTCCTCGGAGTCGGTGGCCTTGGCGCCGAGCCTGGAAACTTGATGTACTTCTTCTTCCATAGAATGATGTTGCGCTTGCCATCTCCTAGTTTCGTAAGGCCTTTAGGCGTAGCGATGTCAGTCTCTAGGTCCACGAAATCCTCCACTATGTCATCCACCGTGACACGAGCATAGCCAAGTGGAATCGGAAGTGAATGGTGGAGTTCTCCAGGTAGACAAGGTAAGTCAGTGCCGATCGCCACCTTGAAGGACAGGTTGTTCATTGGTTGATGTAGCTCACATTGTGCCATTTCTCTGACATCATCCACGGGGTAGCGAGGAGCTGGTGCATCATCCAGCAGTGCTTGATCATCAGTCCGGACCTCCATGGAAGCCACACCGCTTCTCCGTTGGCTAAGATCCAATGCAGGATCATCAGCCAGCGGGTGAGTTGACGACCTTTGGCTAATTTTATACATGAGCTTGTTTAGATCAGCTAGGTCCTGCTCTACCTTCAAGATCCGGTCTGCCTCCTAGTCATTCTTTCTCTGACGGCTTCTGTAACTATCATCGTACTGAGGAAACTCTTTCTTCCACGTAACACCGGCGCCTTCGCCTCGTGTTCATTCACCCTTTTCAGGATTCCCGAGGGCGCGTGTCAGCTCGTCGTTCTCTCTCTCGGGACGGGAAAATCCCAATTGAGCTTCGTTCATTGCTTTAACAAGGGCTTCAGAGGATTTTAGAATTTTTCATGAGATAATGTCTTCCATGTTTTTGGGTCCAACGATCCCCCGTGCTCGTACCACCAGTGCTTGACCTCTCAGGCCATCCATTTGTACCAGGAGTGATGCCTCTAGTCCTCATGTCCTGCTCCATAGTTTCCCACCTAGGAACAACACTCTTGTAGACACATGTCCTCATTTTATGATGGTATTTCTTTTTGGCAGCATTTAACGCATTCTTTGTCGATTTTGCCTTTGCTACAGCAGATTGCTTGTATGTTACAAAATCGGGCCACTGTTCTCTCAACTTCTCGTTTGCTCCTAAGAAGTCTGGAGTTTTCTTTTTCTCGATATACTTCGCGTATAAACTTGTCTTGTGGTTCCGGTACATTTCAGCCATCTTGCTCAGAGCCCACTCCTTGACTTTCGCTCTTCTTTCAAGCCCACCCGGCCTTGGGGTAATACCATCTGCCTCAAATTATTCATACTCTGGCGGTAGTATGAAATGCGATATGAGCTTCTGCCAAAGGTCATATTTGGCATCATCGATGACATAACTGTTGGATTCTTCACCAGGTTGGCATCATCGATGACATAACTGTTGGATTCTTCACCAAGTTTCTTTGCCTTATTCCATTCTTGAATGGTGATCGGCAGGTTGTCCCTAACAATCACCCCGTATTGATTTGTAAACATCCTCCGGTGCTTATCTGAAGCAATCGGTTGTCCATCATCATCTATTTCTTCGATGGTAAACCTCTGATTACCATCCAACTTTCTGTTCGTCCCTCTTTCGTTTGAGCTATCGATTGCTTCGATCCGGTGGGCTAAAAGAAGAAGAGAAAGTGATATATATATTGATATATCCAGATCAATTAATGCATAGAGGTAAATGAGGCTTTATACATATATACCTCGCCAGATCCTGTTGAGGGGCCATCATTGTTGTTATTTGTTTGCAATTCGTATGTCCGGTCTTGCCCTTCGTACATCAGGTCTTCCTCTAATCCATCACCGGATGGATTCAGATATGAGGAAATATCTTCCTCGACCTCGATATCTTCACCGGTAGTAATAAGAGGAATTTCACCTCTTATCATGCCTAGAAGAAGATCTTCACCGCTTCGATCATGATCCATGACTTAACTATTACAGAAAGAAAGTTAAACAAGTTATAAAAAAATATTATATAAACATTTCCTAATAATATACTAAATAATAATACTAATAATAGCATTTATACAAAACCCTAAATATTACTAAGTATAATAATAATGCATATCATATAAACATTACCTAATAATATAATAATTATAATAGTATATACTAATAATATTAATAATATACTGCTAACATTTTCTAATAATATACTAAATAATAATTATGATAATACTAATAATAGCATTTAACCAAACCCTAAATATCACTAATAATAATAATTCATATTATATAAACATTTCCTAATAATATAATAATTAAGCAAAATATATAATTATTATATACACTAACTATATATACTAACTACACTAACTATATATATACTACAAAAAATAACTAACTATAGTATTCACCGTAATATATCTATATTAACTATATATATACTAATTAACTACACAAACTATATATATATAACAAATTAAGCAAAATAACTACCTACAAAAAATATACTACAAATTAAACTTGGTCGATCGGGCAGCAAGGATCGGCGATGGCTGGGGGCGGGTGAGGTGCATGAGCCCTAATGAGAGGAACCATGCGGGCGCGGAGAGAGGCGGCAGAGGCGGTCACAGGCGTGGCGTGGGCCGGCAGGGCCGACGACGAGAAAAAATTGGACAACACCTCCCCGTAAGTTCTTCATCTGCGCGGCTCCTTTGTCTTCTTCGTCTACGAGTAGGCGTGGTAGGGGCGGGCGGCTGATGACCCACAAGTATAGGGGGTGTATCGCAGTACTTTCGATAAATAGGAGTGTCGATCCCAACGAGGAGCAGAAGGTGCTGAACAGTGGTGTGGAGCAGGGAATCCCTATGAATACTTAGCAAACAGATTTTTAGTAGTTTTCTGATAAGACAACAAAACAAAGAGCAAGTAACAAAGGTGATGAACAAGTGGAGCAAGTGGCCAATTCTTTCTTAGCAAGGGACAAGCCAGTGGAAATACTTATAACCAAACGTTCTCGAGGACACATGGGAATTCTGTCAAGTGCTTTCGCTTTAAATAACTGAGTACTTTTCTCTGGTGGTGTAAGTATTGTGTGGGTGAACCTGTGCTAACATACCGACCTTACTTGGACTAATACATACTTGTGATTAAACCCTTTGCAGACATCCGTAACTACAGGAAAGTAATTGAGATATAAATCTAACCACAGCCTTAAACTCTGAGATCATACACTCCCTTGTGCAAAGGTGTCCGAACGGGGGTTTAGGTTTCTGTCACTCCGTCAACCCCAAAATTAGTATCCAAATGCACAATGCATTCCCCTAGATCCATTAATGGTGAAGTATCATGTAGTCGATGTTCACATGACACCACTAGAAGAATAGCACCACAACTTAAATACTAAATCATTGAATAATAACTCAACACAGATTCACAACTAACAACATGACTTCTCCCATGTCCTCATGAACACAACGAATTACTCACAAGACATCATATGGATCAAGAGAAAAGATGATATGGTAATGGATAACAATCTGAACATAAACAATAATCCAATGGTTCCACTCACAAGCATCAACTACAATAGTAATTAACACCGGGAAGGTTTCCCCTAAAGAACTAAGCAATATCCAACACAATTGTTACGTCGGGATGGAGTAATGATGATGGTGCTGGTGGAGATGATGGTGTCGATGATGATGATGATCCCGATGAAGCCTAGCTTGATGATGGTGTTGATGGCGACGGTCACCCCTCTCCGGGAAGGAATTCCCCTGGCAGAAATCTGTCTGCCGGAGAGATCTTTCTCTCTCGGTGTTTTCCGCCCCCAGAGGCGGCGGAAAATCTATCTGTGGTCGCTCCCCGAGCCTTAGGGTTCTGTAGTGAAGATATAGGCGAAGGGGAGGAGTCAGGATCCGGGCAGGTGGGCCACACTGATACGTCCAAAACATATCTACTTTCTCGAACACTTTGCTATTGTTTCTCCTCTAAACTTGTGTGATTTGGATACAACTAACACGGACTAACGCTGTTTTCAGCAGAATTACCTTGGTGTCTTGTTTTTGTGCAAAAAATGAACTATCAGGAAAAATCCCGGAAAATATGCCAAAAATTACATTTCACCGGAAGATCCACGGAGCCAGAAGAAGAGAAGGAGGGAAGGCCTGGGGGGCCATACCCACCCTAGGCGCGGGCCCACCACTGGTTGCGCGTGGAGGGGGTGCAGTCTCCCGAGGCAGCTCCTCGGCCTCCCTCTGTGCCTATAAGTTGTCTTTCGACCTAAAAACCGAGGAGGTTCGATAGTTTTCGAGAAAGAGTTCCGCTCCGTCCCTGCCACAAGAAACCAAGATTCGGATCCAGAAACTCCGTTCTGGCACCCTGCCGGGACGGGGAATTTGGAGAGGATCATCGCCATCGTCATCACCAACGCATCTCTATCAACCACCGATGTTTCCCTCATCCATGAGTGAGTAATCCCCCACTGTAGGCTAGGGGATGGTAGGGATTGGATAAGTTCTATCATGTAATCGAATATAATTGTTAGGGCATAGTGCCTAGTATCTCTTGTGCTATTTGACTTTGTTGCAACTTGTTATGCTTAATGCTTGTCACTAGGGCCCGAGTGCCATGATCTCAGATCTGAACTTATTATTGAATCATTATGATAGTATTGTTTGTGATCTTATTTGCAAGTTGTGTACACATATCATTGTCCGGATCCAAAGGCCCCAAAGTGACAATAATTGGGATAACCGGAGGGGATGGCTGTGGTGTGAGGATCACATGTGTTCACGGAGTGTTAATGCTTTGCTCCGGTGCTCTATTAAAAAGAGCACCTTAATTGCCAGTAGTTCCCTAGAAGCTCCGCTGCCACGGGCTGGCTGGACAGAAGATGTTGTGCAAGTTCTCATTACGAGCACACATGACTATATATGGAGCACATTCCTAGGATTGTTTAGTACTTGGATGCTTGTTATCATTTATCTGCAATGCCCTAGATCTTGAAGTCACATTTTTAGACTCGTCCATGCAACGCCCGTCCATCCATCCCTATGCCTACCGCACTTGAATCCTGTTGGAGATATGCCCTAGAGGCAATAATAAATGTAGTTATTATTATATCTTTGTGTTTATGATAAATGTTTACATTCATGCTATAATAGTATTAACAAGGAAACATTGATACTTGTGTGATTTGTAAACTTAATTTGAAGTCCCTAGTATAGCCTCTATACTTCACTAGCTTGTTGGTTGATTAATGATTGAGGTTTCCCTATCATGAACATTGAGATGTTATCAACAACAAGATCATATCGTTAGGAGAATGATATGGTGGACATACTCCTATAAATAAGCGTAGCATAAAGATAAAGTCATTTCAATAGTTCAATTGCTATATGCTTTCTGATACATAGTAACCTAATTCCTTCGACCATGAGATCATGCATATCACCTTTACCGGATGGATGCTTTGATGACATCAAACACCACACCGTGGCGGGTGGCTATAAAGGTGGCATTGAGTGTTGGAAAGTATTGGTTGAAACACATGGATCAAGAGTGGGATTTGTCCATCCATATGACGGATAGATATACTCTGGGCCCTCTCGGTGGAATGTCATCCAATTAGCTTGCAAGCATGTGACTGGCTCACAAGGGATCACATATCACGGAGCGAGAAAAGATTACTTATCGTAACGAGGTTGAACTAGGTATGCGAGAGATACCGAGATCATAACCTCGGATAAGTAAACTATCGTGAGACAAAGGAAATTGGTATCGTATGTAAGTGGTTCATTCGATCACAAAGTAATCATAGAAATATGTGGGAGCCATATGAATTTCTAGATTCCTCTATTGGTTATTGTTCGAGAAGTGTCTCGATCATGTCGCATAATTCACGAACGTAGGGAGACACACTTAAGGATTCGACGTTGTTTGAGTAGTTATGGTATTATGAGAAAGAGACCAATGTTGTTCGGATTCTCGGATGGGATCCGGGATATCACGAGGTGATCCGGAATGGTCGGAGAATAAGATTCATATAAGGAATGTCCGTTTGAATTGGGAATGATTAGGTGTTTTCATCGGGAATGTTCTAGAAGGTTCGGAATGTCCGACACTCAGGGGTGGGGGAGGGTACATGAATGTGTCATTACATATTGGAATGATTGCATCATGTACTAAGTGTTCTTGCTGTCCCAAATAAAGGATTAAATTGAATCCTAAAGCAGAAAAGTCAAATGGCAGTTTGAAAGTCAAACGGCTAAAACAAGCTGTGGGAAACAAGCAAGAGGTGGTTGGAACCGACTTGGGGAGGAGTCCCTCAAGCCGGCGCCAACCAAGGCCGACTTGGGAGGGACTCCCTGGCCGCCCTCCCACCTATAAAAGGAGGGCAGGGCCTCCTCCTCTAGACACACAAGTTCCTATCCTCTAATCTCCGGTTTAGAGCCGTTTTGGTTTAGAGCTTCTAATTGCCCTAGCCTTCGGTTTAGAGCCTTCTAATTGGTGTGTATAATCCCTAGACCACTAATAGCTCTCTCATACTCCACTATAATCGCTCCGGCTTAAGGCGAAGCCCTGCGGGATCTCCCCTCTACTTTCGGTACCACGCCGTTGTGCTACCGGAATCGCGAGGAGAGTGCTACAACCTCCGCTTTCTTTGGAACAAGGGAGAGGAAGGTCTTCGTCATCTCGAACGTGTGACCATTGCGGAGCGCTTAACGGAGCAGCGCCGGAAGGATCGTCTACGATCTTGAGATCGGAAGAGTCGACTACATCACCCACGAGAATCCGCTCTCGTTAAACACTTTGGAATCTTCGAGGTAAGTTATTCCATCGACTCGTTGCTACAATCTAGTAGATAGATCTTGGCTTGTTTGTTTGTATGCGATAGAAATTTTTGTTTTCCATGCTACGAACCCCTACGGTGGTATCGAGCCGTGTCTATATGTAGATCTGTTGCAGAGTAGAACACAATGGTCATTGTGGGCGTTGATGCTTTTATTGTCGATTTCTTCTTGTGTACTTTGCATCTTGCGGTATGTTGGGATGAAGCGGCCAGGCTAACCTTACATGACATCGTTCATGAGACTAGCTCCACGCTTGACATGCAACTTGTATTGCATAAGTGGCTTATGGGTGCCTGTTTCTCCTAGCATAGTTAAGATCCAATTTACAACGGGTGATCAACAATGCTAGTATCAATGTTGTGGTTCTTGTTCGTAAGTTAGAACGACACTTATTGAAAGCCCCAAACCACGTAAAATATGCAAAGAAAGTAGAGGCGTCTAACTTTGTTTTGCGGGGTGTCTGATGATGTGATATGGCCATGATTGTGATTATATTAGATGTATGCAATGTTCCTTATTGTAAGTTGGCAACCGGTTGGAGCCATATGGTTGTCTTTAATTTATGTTAAGACCCGCGTGTCTATTCAAAGTAGTTGTAATAGTTGAAGCCGGTGGACGACAACCATGAAGAAGCGTCATTGACCTTGATGCAATGCCGGTGATGATGGAGATCATGTTCGTGCTTGAAGATGGAGATCGGAAGCACAAAGAAGAAAGGCCATATCATATCACATATTATTGAATTGCATGTGATGTTAATCCTTTATGCATCTTGTATTGCTTAGTAGACGACGGTAGCATTATAAGATGATCCCTCATGCACATGAATTTCAAGTCATAAAGTGTTCACCCTTAGTTAGCACCGTTGCTAAAGCTTGTTGTTTCGAAGAACCACGTGATGATCGGGTGTGTTAGATTCTGCAAGTGTATACAACGTGAGCAAGCCAGATTTGCTCATGCGGAAACTAAGGTTTGATCTTGACGAGCCTAGCATGTACAGACATGGTCTCGGAACACGGATCAGGTAAAGTATGAATCATATAGTAGATATGATGAACATGACGATTGTTCGCCATTGAAACTATATCAACTCTCGTGATGATCGGTGTTGATGTGGTGGATTTGGTTCGTGTGATCACTAAAACAATGTGAGGGATGTTGTTTTGAGTGGGAGTTCACCTAGTTTAATTTAATTAATTAATTTGAACTCAATTTGTCATAAACTTAGTCTAAACTATTGCAAATATGTTGTAGATCAATGGCAGCCTACCATCAATTTTAATGCGTTCCTAGAAAGAAAAGTTGAAAACAATGGAAGCAACTTCATGGATTGGTTCGCAATTTGAGGATTGTCCTCACGGTGGTAATTTGACCTATGTGTTGGATGCACATTGGGTGACCCACTGACGGTGATGCTCCCGATGAAGTAAAGCATGTTTACCTCGCTCGGAAGAATCGGTACTCCATAGTTCGTGTGCTATCTTGTATGGTTTGGAATCGGAGCTTCAGAAAAGGTTTGAAGAGTCAGACCCATATGATATTGTCGAGGATCTCAAATTGATTTTTGAGTCTCATGCGACAATTCAAAGCTATGAGGCTTCTGAAAAGTTCTTTAACTGCAAGATGGAAGAAGGCAGCTCCGTCAGTGAGCATGTGCTTAAGATGTGCAGACGCAAACAAACTTCAAAGCTTGGGTATAGTGATTCCTAATGCTTTGGGGATTTACCGTGTCCTCCAATCACTACCACCAAGTTACAAGAACTTTGTGATGAACTACAACATGCAAAACATGGACAAGACGTTGCCAGAACTCTTTGCCATGTTGAAATCTGCAGTGGAGATCAAGAAATAGCACCAAGTGTTGTTGGTCAATAAGACCACCAAATTCAAGAAAGGCAAGTCTAAGCAAAGGGACACTTCAAGAAGGGTGGTAAGAAAGTTACCGCACGGCGAAGAAGACCAAGGCTGGACCCAAGCACGATCTTGAGTGCTTTCTTGCAAGGGAGAAGGTCGATGGAAGCGGAATTGCCCAAAGTACTTGGCGGATATGAAGAACGGCAACATCAAGAAGACAGGTATATCTGCTATACATGTTATCGATGTGTATGTAACTAGTACTGTAGTAGTGCACGGGTATTTGATCTTGGTTCGGTTGCTCATATTTGTAACTCGAAGCAGTCTTTGCAGAATAAGCGGAAGCTAGCGAAGAACGAGGTGACGATGCGCGTGGGAAACGGATCAAAGGTTGATGTGATCGCGGTCGGCACACTACCCCTTCATCTACCATCGGGATTAGTTTTATACTTAAATAATTGTTATTTGGTGCCTGCGTTGAGCATGAACATTATATCGGGATCTTGTTTATTGCGAGACGGTTACTTGTTTAAGACAGAGAATAATGGTTGTTCGATTTATATGAGTAATATGTTTTATGCACATGCACCTTTGATAGATGGTCTATTCTTATTGAATCTCGATAGTGGAAATACACATATTAACAATATTGAGGCTAAACGTTTGAAATCAAGCGATAATTCGACCTATATGTGGCACTGTCGTCTTGGTCACATTGGAGTGAAGCGTATGAAGAAACTCTATTCCGATGGACTTCTTGAATCACTTGATTTTGAATCACTTGAAAGATGCGAAGCATGTCTGATGGGAAAAATGACTAAGACTCCATTTTCTGGTATGATGGAGCGAGCTACGGACTTATTGGAAATCATACATACCGATGTGTGTGGTCCAATGAGTGTAGCATCGCGCGGTTGTTATCGTTATGCTCTTACCTTCACGGATGACTTGAGTAGATATGGGTATATCTATTTCATGAAACATAAATCCGAAACTTTCGAGAAGTTTAAGGAGTTTCAAAGTGAGGTAGAGAATCAACGTAACAATAAGATTAAATTTCTACGTTACGATCGTGGTGAATATCTAAGTTACGAGTTTGGCGAGCATTTGAAGAAATGCGGAATACTTTCACAATTGACACCGGGAACACCACAGTAATGGTGTGTCCGAACGTCGTAATCGAACTCTCTTAGATATGGTTCGTTCTATGATGTCACTTACAAATTTACCGCTATCATTTTGGGGTTATGCATTAGAAACACCGCATTCACTTTAAATAGGGCACCGTCTAAATCCGTTGAAACGACACCGTATGAATTATGGTTTGGGAAGAAACCAAAATTGTCGTTCCTTAAAGTTTGGGGATCGAAGCCTATGTAAAGAAGTTACAGCGGACAAGCTTGAACCCAAAGCGGAAAAATCGTCTTCATAGGATACCCGAAGGAAACTATTGGGTATACCTTCTATCATAAATCGAAGGCAAAATCTTCGTTGCCAAGAATGGATCCTTTCTAGAAGGAATTTCTCTCGAAAGAAGTGACTGGAAGGAATGTAGAACTCGGAGGTTGTCGAACCTTCTCTCGAAATTGCGAGTAACGCACGGAAGAAGTTCTGTGGTGCTGCACCAATAAGAGAGGAAGCTAATGATGGTGATCATGAAACTTCGTTGAATTTACTGAGCCTCGGAGGTCGAGAACTCGTACCACTCCAGTTGGTATGATCCCGTTATGAGTGTCATGTTGGTGGACAACAACGTTGACCCAGACATATGAGGAAGCGATGATGAGCCCGATTCCAATAAATGGCAAGAAGCCATGAAATCCGAGATTGGATCCATGTCGAAAACCAAGTATGGACTTTGGTGGACTTACGGATGGCGAAAGGCTGTCGAGAACAAATGGATTTTCAAGAAGAAAACTGATGCTGATGGTAATGTTACTGTCTATAAAGCTTGACTTGTCGCAAAAGGGTTTCGACAAATTCAAGGAGTTGACTACGATGAGACTTTCTCACCAAGATGCAGCTAAAGTCTGTGAGGATTATGTTAGCAATCACGCATATTATGATTATGAGATATGGCAAATGGATGTCAAAACAACATTCCTCAATGGAGATATTGATGAAGAGTTGTATATGATGCAACCCAAAGGTTTTGTCGATCCTAAAGATGCTAACAAGGTATGCAAACTTCAACGGTCCATCTATGGATTGAAGCAAGCATCCCGAAGTTGGAATCAACGTTTTGATAAGGTGATCAAAAGTTTTGGTTTTATACAAACTTATGGAGAAGCTTGTATTTACAAGAAAGTGAGTGGGAGCTCTGTAGCATTCTTAATACTATATGTGGATGACATATTGTTGATTGGGAATGATGTAGACCTTCTTAATAGTGTCAAGGAATATTTGAATAATAGTTTTTCAATGAAGGATCTTGGCGAAGCAGCTTACATATTAGGCATAAAGATTTATAAAGATAGATCGAAACGCCAAATATCATTGTCACAGAGTACATATTTGGACAAAGTTCTAAAGAGGTTTGGAATGGAAGAAAGCAAGAAAGGGTTCTTGCCCATGTTGCCCAATACGACCTTGAGTAAAACTCAAAGTCCGACATCGGCGAAGATAGAGAAAGGATGAGTAAGACTCCTATGCCTCAACAATAGGATCTCTAATGTATGCCATGCTATGTACTAGACCCGACATTGCATATGCCGTTAGTTTAACTAGCAGATATCAAAGTGATCCAGAGTGGATCATTGACAATGATCAAAATATCCTTAATTACTTGAGAAGAACTAAGGATATGGTTCTTTCTTATGGAGGTGATGAACAGCAGTCGTTGTTAGCAGTTACACCGATGCTAGTTGGAACACCGATCCGGATGATTCTAAATCACAACTGGATACGTATTTATTTTGAATGGTGTAGCAAGAATGGAGGAGTGCAAAGCAAAGCGTTGTGGCGAGATCTTCAACCGAATCGGAATACATGGCTGCTCGGAGGCTTCACAAGAAGCGATATGGATGAAAGAGTTCATTACAGAGCTGGTGTGGTTCCTAGTCTGCTGGACCCAAAGTCATCTACTGTGATAACATGGGCGCCATAGCCAATGCGGAAGAACCAAGGTCACACAAGAAGTCAAGCGTCAAGCTGCGTTTTCACGCTATTCGAGAACATATCCAGATGGGGATATAAAGATTTGCAAAGTACACAGATCTGAATGTGGCGGATCCGTTGACTAAACCACTCCCGAGGTCAAAACATGACCAACACCAAACTGCCATGGGTGTTCGGTATATTACCATGTAATCTAGATTAGATGACTCTAGTGCAAGTGGGAGATCTGGAGATATGCCCTAGAGGCAATAATAAATGTAGTTATTATTATATCTTTGTGTTTATGATAAATGTTTACATTCATGCTATAATAGTATTAACAAGGAAACATTGATACTTGTGTGATTTGTAAACTTAATTTGAAGTCCCTAGTATAGCCTCTATACTTCACTAGCTTGTTGGTTGATTAATGATTGTGGTTTCCTATCATGAACATTGAGATGTTATCAACAACAAGATCATATCGTTAGGAGAATGATATGGTGGACATACTCCTATAGATAAGCGTAGCATAAAGATCAAGTCATTTCAATAGTTCAATTGCTATATGCTTTCGATACATAGTAACCTAATTCCTTCGACCATGAGATCATGCATATCACCTTTACCGATGGATGCTTTGATGACATCAAACACCACACCGTAATCGGGTGGCTATAAAGGTGGCATTGAGTGTTCGGAAAGTATTGGTTGAAACACATGGATCAAGAGTGGGATTTGTCCATCCATATGACGGATAGATATACTGGGACCTCTCGGTGGAATGTCATCCAATTAGCTTGCAAGCATGTGACTGCTCACGAGGGATCACATATCACGGAAACGAGAAAAGATTACTTATCGGTAACGAGGTTGAACTAGGTATGCAGAGATACCGACGATCATAACCTCGGATAAGTAAACTATCGTGAGACAAAGGAAATTGGTATCGTATGTAAGTGGTTCATTCGATCGCAAAGTAATCGTGAGAAATATGTGGAGCCATATGAATTTCCAGATTCCTCTATTGGTTATTGTTCGGAGAAGTGTCTCGATCATGTCCGCATAATTCACGAACCGTAGGGAGACACACTTAAGGATTCGACGCTGTTTGAGTAGTTATGGTATTATGAGAAAGAGCCCAAATGTTGTTGAGTCTCGGATGGGATCAGGGATATCACGAGGTGATCCGGAATGGTCCGGAGAATAAGATTCATATAAGGAATGTCCCGTTTCGGAGTTCGGGAATGATTCCGGTGTTTTCATCGGGAATGTTCTAGAAGGTTCCAGAATGTCCGGCACTCCGGGGTGGGGGGGGGGAGGGTACATGAATGTGTCATTACATATTGGAATGATTGCATCATGTACTAAGTGTTCTTGCTGTTCCAAATAAAGGATTAAATTGAATCCTAAAACAGAAAAGTCAAATGGCCAGTTTGAAAGTCAAACGGCTAAAACAGGAAACTGTGGGAAACAAGCAAGAGGTGGTTGGAACCGACTTGGGGGAGGAGTCCCTCCAAGCCGGCGCGCCAACCAAGGCCGACTTGGGGAGGGACTCCCCTCCCCTTGGCCGCCCCTTCCACCTATAAAAGGAGGGGCAGGGTGTAACACCCTCAGAATCGGACCTATGCAAGTTTTAGCGAAAACCCGCCAAGCCTGCATAGAAACGATTCAAAGGTGCCCACCAGGCACTTTCGTGCGGGTGGAAAACGAAGTAATAACATTACACAACAGTCCTCGATGGGACCCACAGAACAGATATACATAACAGCGACTCAAAGAGTCGAGAACACAGATATAATATACAAAGATCCAAATCACCTTGAAAATGATAGAGCGTCCGACTACGGACAAGATGCAAATGGGACTAAGAGCCCTGAAGAATAACCAATGGCGTCCATAACCCTACCCAGGCCAAGCCGGAAGGGTAACCCTGCTAACGACGTCGATCTCAAAACCTGCTTAAACAAAAGGTGCCAAAGGCAAAGGAAAAGAGGAGGCCAAGATCGAGGCCGATACGGCGAGGGTATAATTCGGCGGTCCTCGCCTACATAGGTATGGTGGACTGAGCGGCAGCGCAGCATGCACTAAACAACCTATAGAGACTCGATACAACTAGCAGCGATCATAGAGGGGTAAGAAGGACCTATTCGGAACCAACCTGATGCTACCACCAAACAAACCCATCCTGGTGTTTCCCCCTCGAGACCAACGAGGAAGTCAACCGAGGAACTCACACAGTTGGCAGTTTTATTTATTCAGTTATCGTTGCAGTAATTACTAGTCAGGTATAGATAATCATCCTGATAAAATAAGCAGTGGGCCATTTTAGTTAACCATTCCGTTGTGGTCATGCACTTACTAGTCGATACAAATAGCATGAGATAACCCAAAACCCAGCTTGTGGGTACTTTTATTTAGCCATTCTTGTAGTTGCAATACTTACTAGTCAGATACAATTGTCGCAAGCGACAAACCAAACAAGCAATTGTGGGCAGTTTTATGTAGCCATTCCATTATAGTGAAGCTGATTACTAGTCATTATAAAGTCAAATTTATAGCACTACTTTAGTTATGCTTGTCTATGATCGAATCTTGTGCTCCAAGTCGTCCATAACCATGGACACGGCTTTGAGAAAGTTTTACCCGCCGGGTGCACAAATAGCAACACACACTCGATCAACCTCGAAAACCAAATCAAAACCCAACGAGGCCTTCACGACAAAGCAATCACAGGATTCGAAATATTTCAGGGGCCACCCCATTGAGTAGACCATAGCGAAGTTAGTGACTCGAGACGGACTCAAGGTTTGCGTCAATGGTAAACGAATGGGAACCCAAAACTGGATTGTCGATACGCGAAAACATTCCGCTTACCTAAAGACAAAGGTGCTCCTCGACAATCGTAAATAAAGCAAAAACATGGCATAAGTACAGGATCGTAAATAAAACCTCAAACTAGTTTGTGGCCCCAAGAAATAAGAATGAATCAAGCTCGCTCGGGGTCCCATAATCCTCCCGGATGTGGATAGCGCGATAAATCAAGGAACAGGTATCAAGTACTCGGGGTCCTACGGGACACAAGTGGGCGGTCGGAAACCAAATATTATCTATCACCCACCGATGCCTCTGCTTACTTCAGTTTTAGTTGTTAAACAGTAATTAAAGTGAACGATAAGTAAAACCATGATCATCTCCAACATCAAACATGCGGCAATACTCCAACAACTGTGGTTCCTGGCGTAACGCAACAGCACTTGATCAAGCGACTACAACGCGCAAGTCCAACTATCTACCAAACAACAGGTAATAGGGTGTGTCCAAGGCAATATAAGGCTGCAAGGGATATCACGGGTACGAAAACTAGAGCATCGCAACACAGATAGCAATAGATCAACAGGAGGGAATGAATACTATAAAAGTAAGATAGGTAGAAAGTGGGGATGCTCGCCTGAAAACATTGCCGAAGGTTCAACCGAAGATCGGGTCGACACTCGCATCAACTCAACGGCCTTATCCGCGAAGAAGCAAAACACTAGAAGAAACACCGGATGCAATATTTAATGCTACGGCAAAAGATCGGGCATGCTTATGAGATGATGCATGGCATGGCAAAGGTGCAATGCAATTAGGTCATATTAAGCGGAACCGGGGTCCCGACAATTAATTAAACGGTTCAAGTTATTTATCTACCCCGCAAATTAAATGTTGTCTTAACATGGCAGAAGATAGTACCGGTTCACTACACAAATTTAAATGAGGCCAATATGAGACTAGATTTGCCCGCATATGGGCCCCATATTTAATTATAAGGTGAATCGGCATAAGGCCCCCAAACCACACAAATATGCATGCAAGTATGGCAATTAATATGCGACAAGTTGTATTATATTATAAAATAGGATTTCGGAAGGGGTTCACACATTAGGGGGTCGCGACGAATTTGAGGTTCCAGGGTTCGGGGTCGGTCTCAGGGTCCAGGGTTCGACGGGTCGGTCTCGGCGGGAACGTTCTCGGACAACGGAGCAGATCTTGGCGTTTCGGTAGACGAACTTGGCGTGGCGTCGGGGCGCATCGGTCTCGCCCTGGACGGTGTCGAACTTGTCGGGGCCGCGCAGTAGATCTTGGCGTTTTCGGATGATCTTGCCGACTCCATGCGAAGGCCTTGGCGCTCTAGATCGGTCTTCAGGGTCTTGGCCATCGGATCCTTGAAGGAGGTCATGGCGTCCGTGAGGCGATCTTGGCGTTCACCGAGAGGGATTCGACAGGGTTTGGGTCTTCGGACGCCGCGAGGAAGATCTTGAGATACCGACGGGTTCGTTGTCGGATCGGTCTTCGGAGGCGCGGGATCTCGACGCCTTTGGGTCGGGGAAGGCGATCTTGGGTGTTCCCGATGGTTCTTCGGGTTCCGCAGCAGAGTACTTGGTGCTCCGAGAAGGCGATCATGAGGGTTCCAGTTCGATGTCGATCTAGACGGTGTACTTGCCCATGTTGTTCTTGATGACCAAAGCCTTGCCGAGCCTTGCTCTTGGCTTGCGTGTGGAAAACACTCGACACTGGCGCGTAGGAGCACAGCACGGGCGGCACATGGCGTACAGGAGGGTGCGGCGACGGTTCCTGCGGTTCCGCGGCGGACGACGCCGACGGCGTAGACGGGGGAGCACCGGGGAGGAGCTCGGCTCGACGGGGGAGCACCGGGGAGGAGCTCGGCTCGACGGGGTTGCGCGGCTCGGAGGAGGGGATCTAGAGGCCGACGCGGCGCCGGGATTCGGTCGCTGGCGGCGGCAGGCAACAGGGAGGCGGGGTGCGGACGCGTCGCAGAGGGGATGCCCGGCTCGGGAGGCGGAAGCTGAAGCAGGCGGTTCGGGCGACGACGCGGCGGGGAGCAGTCGAGGCTCGGGAGGCGAAATGGCGCTGGAGAGGATGTCGCGGGTCAGAGGGCGGAGGGAGAGAGCGGCGAGGCGGAGAGGCGGGCCGACGGATGCTGGGGCGGGCCAAAGTAGCTCGAGGCGGGAGAGGCCGGCGCGGGGCTTGACGCGCCGAAGGGAGAGGTCTGGCGCGGGGCCAGCTTGGGATGGCGGCGGCGAGGAGGCGATCAGCATGAAGGCGGTTGCTGGAGCGAGGCCACCGGCGAGGGAAGGGGCTCATGGGCTCGGAGGCAGCGAGGAGGGCGGCGCGGGCGGGACGCCATGACGAGAGATGGCGCGGGCGGACCGAGGCGCGGGCTGAGGATCTGGGGATGCGGAGGTGGGTCGCAGCGAGGTGGAGGAGGTGGCGGGGCGAAAGCGGTGCCGCGGTTGGCGAAGGGTGGCCAGGGAGGAGGAGAGAGCGGGCGGCTACTGGGAGAGGTTGGAGGAGGATGGTGGGGCAGGGGGGCCAGTGGGTGCAGGTGTGGGGTTGACCGGGAGGAGGGGGCTGGGTGGGGCCGGGGGCAGGAGAGAGGGAGAGGCGGGTAGGTGGGAAGCTGCGTGTGTCTTTGGGGAGAGAGGTGTGTTGGGTGGCAGGGTGAGAGAGGAGGGAGGAGGTGACGTGGCAGCTAGGGAGTGGTGGAGGGAGGGAGAGAGGTGAGGTGGCGAGAGCGGATTGGGTGGGGTGAGATGGCTGGAGGGGTGGGTAGATAGGACTGGGTGTAAAAGGGGTTTGGGGTGGACCGATTTTTTTTGTAATGGGGGTGATCGTCCGGGTCGGGTCGGCCCGTTCGGCTGCCCCCACTAAAATAATTAATATTTTATTTATTTACAAACGGGACTTTTGCCAACCGCGGGTAGACAAAACAAATAAATCCGGAGACCCGGTTTTGCGCTTGAGCAAGGACGGGGAGTTTTAGAAAACACAAAATAGGTTTTTCTGCAAATAATTTTATGCGAGCAAATGCAAGATGATGACGATGCTCAAATGCAATGTGGCATGATGACATGAGCATGCGGTCATGATGATGCAATGCACAAAAACAACGCGATTTTCTAGTAGTGGTTTTGCGGGATGCCACACAGGGCCTCCTCCTCTAGACACACAAGTTCCTATCCTCTAATCTCCGGTTTAGAGCCGTTTTGGTTTAGAGCTTCTAATTGCCCTAGCCTTCGGTTTAGAGCCTTCTAATTGGTGTGTCTAATCCCTAGACCACTAATAGCTCTCTCATACTCCACCATACTCGCTCCGGCTTAAGGCGAAGCCCTGCGGGATCTCCCCTCTACTTCCGGTACCACGCCGTTGTGCTGCCGAAATCGCGAGGAGAGTGCTACAACCTCCGCTGCCTGCTGGAACAAGGGAGAGGAAGGTCTTCGTCGAGTACCGAACGTGTGACCGACTGCGGGAGCGCTGCCGAAACGCAGCGCCGGAAGGATCGTCTACGCGATCTTGAGATCGAAAGAGTACGACTACATCACCCACGAGAATCCGCTCTCGTTAAACACTTTGGAATCTTCGAGGGTAAGTTATTCCATCGACTCGTTGCTACAATCTAGTAGATAGATCTTGGCTTGTTTGTTTGTATGCGATAGAATTTTTTTGTTTTCCATGCTACGAACCCCTACAAATCCTACTATTACCCTTACTGTTACTATTGCTATTGTTTCACTGTTGCTGTTACTGCTGCTATTGCTTTGCTATTTCTACTATCAAACTATTGCTACTGATAAACTTTTGTGAGCAAGAACTATTTCCAGGTGCAGCTGAATTGACAACTCAGTTGTTAAGGCTTGAAGTATTCTTTGGCTCCCCTTGTGTCGAATCAATAAATCGGATAATACTACCCGCGAATACTGTTGCGATTCCCTACACTTGTGGGTCACCAAGACTATTTTCTGGCGTCGTTGCCGGGGGGCATAGCTTTATTTGTAAGTTCACTTGGATCTATTATTGTTCACTGCTACTCCTTTCATTATAGGGAAGTCTCGTGATGGAAAGTTTTCTATTTTACCATCCACTACAAGAAGAGGTATAGTCCTAAACACCTCTACTGCTCTTGATTCACCGTCTGTTATAAGTAAGCTTGTCACACCACCACCACATGCTCATGCTACACACACTACTATTGCTGAATCTGAAACTGCTTTTGATACTCATGATGTTACTTCTACTGTACTTGATGCGAGTGGTTCATTAGGTCATTTTCTAGATGCTACTATGGCTAGTCTAGGAAATACCGAAACTCCTAGTGAAGACACTGTTACACCTGTTAGCTCACTTGAGGCTAGTGAGAGTTATGATATTAATGATGGTTACAATGAGCTCACTGATGATTTTGTTGAAGATTGCCGAAACACACGTGGTACTAGTGCTATTAAGAGTCTCCTTGGTAGACGTACTATTATGCCTAAGTTGTCCTCTGATCCTAAGTTTGCCACTTCTCCCATTGAGACTTTTTGATTTTAAACAGAGAGAAGAAGAGAAATTTCCTGAGTCATGGACAAGGTTTTGTGCCTTGATTCATGCATATCCTGGATGTCCATTACCTAAGAATGAGTTGCTTGATATTTATTATAATGGACTAACTGATGATTCTAGGACCTACCTAGATAGCTTTGCTGATTGTGTTTTCAGGAAAAGAACTCCTTCAGATGCTGAAGAAAATTAATGACTAAAATAAGCAAAAATTATGATGGTTGGATTTCAACTGAGCTAAATACACCTGAGCCTATTACTCCTAAACCAGATATACCTGAACCAATTTCAACACCAACACCAAAGAAGAGAGGAATTATTGCATTAAATGATAAAGTGATGAAGGAAGCTAAAAAATATCTAAAAGAGAAAGGTATTAGAGCTGAAAATGTGAAGAATCTACCTCCTATAGAAGAATTATATAAGCCAATTCCCCACTCATCTACTATTGAGGTACACTCTCTTCAACACTTTGATGAATGTGATATTCGTTATGGTAAGCCTCCTGATCAATGCTTAGAGGAACTTGATATTTTTATTGTTAAACAAGGTAATTTTAATAAACAAGTTTGGAATCATTTATTGGAAAACTCTAGAGCTATCAATGAGTTGAAAGATATTGTGGAAAGAACTTCAAATGATATTAAAATGCTTTGTAAACACCTCCAAATGGTTCAAACCCAACTTGATCAACTTGCTAAGATACAAAAGGATATGCTAGTTAATGCTTCAGGAGATAAACATGCTTATGGAATTAGAACTAGGAGTGGTATAGCTACTCAAGATCTTTTATATCCTGAAAGACACCCTAAAAGAATTGAGCAGGATTTCCAACAAGTAGATAATGGTAGTCCTCATAAGAAAAAGAATTGAGCAGGATTGCCAACAAGTTGATATCGTTGTTGTCATATCTTCAGTACATTAAGTGGATGGAGGCTAGATCGGTTGTGTTTTTGTTAATAAACTTAGCCTCATCTTTAGCAACAAAAATTGTAAATGACACAATTAGGAACATAGTATCATTGGAAGAAAAATACCATAGTCTTAGAGCATCTTCATCCGCGATCAAGCCACAAACGGCATTCGACGGCCGAGTCAGTTCGGTTGTTTGGGGAGCGCCAGCATGACTGTCCGTCTTTGGAGTGCGCTTCTCCCTAGCAGCAGACCACATAGACGGCTCCCTATACAATTTTTGAATATATATTTGGCAAATTATAATGAAATCACAAATACAATCTCGGCCATTCAAACTCGCGGCCACCAAAACGGCGCCAATTTCGGCCACATATTGTAGCCAAATGCATAGTACGATACTACTCGCCGGTGGTCGCCCGGTTCTTCTGTCGCCATGTCCGGTGAGGTTTGTGTCGCTGTTTCTTTCGGTCCATCTCGTCCTGATGCCCATTTTGTATGTTTGACTTATATATGTACATGGACAGGGAGAAAAAGTCCAATCAATTCTTTTCCACGGGCAAGCACCACCATTAACTTCGCTTTGCTTCCAAATAATGCATAGCGGAACAGATTGCTGATAGAGAAAGACTGAAAGGCAAAGCTGGACTTTGGACCATGACGTGGGAGCATTTGAATTTTCCCCGGTCGATCAGTCGTGCAGGCACTTGACTTGTCCCCGGTCGACCATGCAAACAAGAATCTTTTTTTTATACGCTCTGATAAAAAACTATCCATCATTGGTAACTCCTCTTGGGCTTTCAAATTCTTCACAGGAGAATTTCTTCCGAAAAGATTGATGACAGCGAGATGGACTAGATAGGTAGACGTAAGAGCATCTCTACTAAAGTCTCTCAAACGACTTCTGATCACGACCAGGGCCCTTGCCCCATTAGAGCAAGTCCAGCAGGGGACCTATATACCCCCGATAACAAACTTAGGGGAGAGAGAAGGTAAAAAGGCCCTCCAGGAGCTCCCCTACAGACGCCCGTACACATCGGGGTCCCCGACCCAACCCCTCTCTCTCCCCTCAACATCGGGGTGGTGGAGGCCTCCCCAATCCAGGCCCCTACCCAGTCGTGCGCTCGGGGAAGCTTTCTCCCGTCACCATGCACGTCGACAGGGGTCACCCCTATTTTTTTTCTCTTCGATTCAGCTGAAAATCGACCTCGAATTCGACCTCCAGATCGAGCCATGGCGGGGCCGTCGACAACAGATCGCTGGGAGGCAACAGGGGGACGCGGATGGCGACCGTCTCGCGAGGCTACGAGGGAGGGGCGGCATCGGTGTGGCCAGAGGAGGTCGTGAGCGAGAAGGGAGGTGAGAAGAGAGATGAAATGTGAGGGAGCAGGACACCATGGTGGTGGGGCGATGGTGATCGATGGCTGCCTGCTAATCGATTTGGGGATTTTCTAGGAAAGAGAGCCTCTGTTGGGCTGATTTTTAGGTGGGCTTCTCTTTCGGTGGGCCTGTTATTATAGTATATATTACTAAAATATTATTGAGTGATACATAGGGGAGCTGTTGGAAATACAAAAATTGTAGGGAAGAAATCTATTTAGAGGAGTCCCCTACACGATGATATAGGGAAGAAAATGTAGGGTATCTGCTGGACTTGCTCTTGAGAGGACACATGGAGGTGGTGACAATATAATAAATAACCAGTTGGTGTGTCCCACCAAGCGTCACATCGCAAGTTCGTTGTGTCCGAGGGTGCCAAAACACGTCCCGGATCAATAAGGGTGACCTCGGTGCACCGGACACGGCATTAGGCTAGCTGGACGGCAAAATTCCTTGGGTCACGTCGCTGGAGCCTGGATGCGCTTTTTTTTTTGTTCGATGCGCCTCGAAAGCATTTGCGGGACGCAGTTGGGAGATTTTCTAGTCGTAAAGAGATTTGTAAACCATTCTCCGATCACTCTGTGTAACACGCACAGTACATTGTGAGCAGGCTCTCTATAACACGCATGGTACAAGGGTTCGAAGACCCTGCAGACATGACCATCGATACATCCATCCATAGTACTCCACAGAACGGGGACCGGCTAGCTGGCTGTAGCTGGTGTCTTTTGGCGATGGCCTGTTGAAGGGGAGTGGTCATAGAAACGATATCAAGGTCCTTTTTTTGGGTTCCAGATATGAGGGTCCTTTTTTTTGGCAGGTTTGGGCGGTGGTGGCGAGGGATGGTTCGTCATGAAGCTGTAGGTGGATGGCGGCGGCGATCTAGGTGCAGCAGCGCGGCGGTGACCTACTTGGCCCTGCTACTATGTCTGGACAGCGAACACCCCTGGTGGTGGAGGGCGGATCCCCTCCCCTAGGCTACCGTGCGGCCTGATGGCTGCTTGCTGTGGTGCCTCCCTACCTCATCCAATCCTTCGAATTTCCAGTGTGATGTTGGTAAGGCCATGGGCTCAAGTGCGTGGATGCCGGGGCGACGGCTCCGGAAGGTGAACTTCCCGGATGGCTCTATGGCGAGCGACGTGGCAACGCTGGTGGTCTCTCTCTTCGGTCATGTGGATGGCATGGAGCAGACGGTGGGGGATCCTGGTGTTGGCGCCGCTTCGGCTTTGACAGTTCCCAGATCGCGTTTCAGAAGCCTAACTCGGGGATTGCGGGCGACTGAGTTCTCGGGAGTGGTGCGAGGATTTTTTTTGGGCGAAAGCTCAGCGCCTATGCGCCAACGTCGCGATGCCCGCGGGTGTCGTAACCCTCTTGAGGGCGTCGTTGTGGCTATCCTTCCCGCTCTGTCGCTCCGGGTGAAAACCCTTGGCCTCCCGGTCTCTACGGTGGCGGCGCTTTGCGTCGTTACACTCCTGGGGGTGTTGTCGTGGAGCCTCAATACCACTCGATATCGTTCCAATGGCTTCTGTAGAATTGCGGAATATTATATGTATTGATATTGATTGAGGTGATTACAACGTGAGCCCTTGGGCTGTTTATATAGTACTAGAAGACTTGGGGGGGCAAGAAGACTACTAGAGATAGAATTGGATTACAATATGAAACTACCTAATATGTTCAAACCGTGATATACTCTAACACTCCCCCGCAGTCAGATCGGTAGTGACGCGAACGGTCTTGACTCGAGCATAATCCGAAGGCGGAGATGGGAGAGGATGTCGATGCAGCCGGAAGTAGGGCGTTGTAGTCGTGGTCGATGATGCCATTGGTGATGTAGTCGCTGTTGATGAAGTCGATGAAGTTGATGATGTCGTTGTGTTGTGGTCGATGTCATCGTTGAGCCGGAAGAATTTGCCGTAGTGGTTGAAGTAGACGTAGTTTTGAGTTGGAGTAGTTGAGGTAGGAGACACGCCTGACCGAGCTTGCCAAACTCGGGAGCATGCCGGGGACGAAGGCACGCGTCGATGTTGCCAATATCGGACGTGCGAAGACAGGGACCATCACGAGCCATGCGAGCCAGAGCCGGAGGGAGCAGCAGAGAAATTCTCCGTGAACGGTCAGTGCGTAGAAGTTGTCCGCCGATTTATCGGAGTAGATGAAGTAGTTGCAAGAAGAAAATAAATTGAGTGTAAAATAAAAAATTAGACTGCGACTCTGGTGGCGAGGTCGTGGTGGACGAAGACGACAAGGTAGATGTTGATGACGATTGAATTGTTGCGGTAGTCGATTTCGGGGATTAGACCCGTATTTTCCGCTTGCAACTACTTCTTGCAACTAGGCGGAGCGAACCGCTCTGATACCATGTAGAATTGCGGAATATTATCTGTATTGATATTGATTAAGGTGATTACAACGTGAGCCCTTAGGCTGTTTATATAGTACTAAAAGATTTTGGGGGCAAGAAGACTACTAGAGATAGAATTGGATTACAATATGAAACTACCTAATATGTTCAAACCGTGATACACTCTAACAGCTTCGGTGGCAAGTTTTGCTTTTTCTGTGTTTTTTTAATCTTCTTTATAAGAGGTTCTCCTCATCACTTTATATTGGTTATGTTATTGTAGCTTTATTTATAAAGCAGGGAGAAATACATTTCGAAAAGGAGTCTGCGATTCGGCCAGACTCAAAGCCGTCGTGTGGACGACGCGATCAGACGCCCGCCCGTGTCTCCATCACACCTGCGGCGACGAAACGGCTTTGTTTCATCCATTCCTTAACCCCTTTTGGCCAGGCTGACAATGTTGCCCCTCCATGGCAGGGCATCAATTTGCAGAGTGTAGATGTTTCAGGGGGGACTACCCTTGCATTATTATCAGGATAATAAAGAGCTACTGATAAGATACAGTACTACAGTACTTTTATGATGAATCACAAAAGTGGTATCGACCGAAGAGAAGATAAACATCTTTGGCATCGATGGAGCACTTTTGTCAAGATCAGGGGCATCAGCATGCATCACATACAAAGGTGCCTCCCTCCACACGGCTGCTTATTAGTATATGAAGTAGACGTGTATTACATATTCTGATTCTCCAGAGACAGACCATCCATAGTAGATTATACACTTGCTGTTTGTTTAACTTTTAACGAATGGATAAATACACTCACCACTGCAGCAGCTAATTAGTTTAGTGGAGGTATCAAGAGCCTGTGGGAGAGAAGTGCTCTAGCAATTGCTTGCATGCACACACACACGCCGCCGGCAGTGTGGAGATCGACCGATGAATGGCTGCTTGCGAGCAACGGGCCGATGATTGAGACACCACACACCTACTTCCAATCTACATACATACGTGCCGTGTATGCCAGTATCTTCCATATTCTGCTTAATTACTCACGTGGATGCAGCTTTCATGCTGCTATTTTTTTCATTATACAAACCTAGTAATTAACCTATGAATTTACAAGGCATCTTTGGAAACATATACTCCACCTAAACCATGAATAGATCATTCATCTCAAGGAGTACTACAAACAGCTGCTGATAATGAACTGTGTTGTGATAATGAACCGTGTATAATTGAGAAGTTCCATTGATTATATGACTACGTATATAATTTCGTCGAAAGTGCTGCTGATAATGAACTGTGATGTGTTGATCTTATGTAGGCTCGCAGCTTCCGGGAAAGCTCCTGGAGGCTATTTAATTTGGAGACCTCTGTTGGTTCGACGAGGTCAGCTAAAACTACTCGAATTATCTTGCCTAGTTTATCGATATGAAGGGGACAGTGGACAAACCTCTGTCTTGTTTTGTTAACCCCATGCATGTGGACCACTGTCATTTTACTAACCCGTTCTGGTGTATACTGTCACCTTCTTGCGGGATACGGAGAGGAGAAATGGTGGTCATCGTCAAATCGATGTATTGTTTCCAGTTTTTTCTTTTGTGGAAGATGTGAGAATTTTAACAACTCTGATTTTACCACCGGAAACCGTTGTTTTTACTGGCTCAGCCAAGATTCACATGGACGTGTCTGTCGACCATCTATCCTAAGGTAGAAAACAACGTATAGGGCTTGTTCGATTCAAAGAAATTTCAAAAGATTTATAAAGGATTGTGTCCCTTAGAAAATATTCCTATGATTGGTCGTTTGATTAAAAGGATTATAATCCTTAGAAATTTCTTCAAAGGATTCCTTTGCCCTCCGTTTTGTAGGAAAATTTCCAATCATTCTAACCTCATATTAGAATTCCTTTGCTTTTCCTGTGATTCAAACATATTCTTGATCCAAATTCCTGTAGTTTCAGGAGGTCATGCCATTCCAATCCTGTGGTTTTCCTATTCATGTGTTTTAAGAATCCTGCAAATCAAACAGCCCATAGTGTGTGTGAGGCCGCATGCCAGCCACGCAGGCTATACTACGAGATATGTATTTTCAAACTTTGCTGGATCGAGATAATTTGGATGTTACAAGTTATTGTGCCACCAATTTTTATGCTTATTTCTGCTTCTGATAGTTTAGAAAAATTTAGATGTTGTTTCGACAACATAGTTGTTTGAATGTTGGATTAAATATAGGTCTCATCACGACTTCACGAGGCCAGGCAGGCGAGCCCACAACAAATTGCCGCACACATGGCTCGCTTCTTCGCCAACAAGAACGCGTAGCAAATGGGTATGAATTTAATTAGTTTCGTCCATAGAACAAAATAGTCACCTCCTCCCTCCGTTTTAAAATATAAGTTGTTTTAGATTTGTGAAAAAATGTATCTAGATTTTCTTTAGTATCTAGATTTATTCTAAAGCTGAGTGAACCTACATACTAAAAGTAGTCTAGATACATTTATACCACAAAGCTAAAACATTTTATACTTTAAAACAGAGGGAGTAGCTACTACGGGCGGTGCCTGGTTGATCAAGCGCATCTTGGCGCCCTCTTAAGAGATGTGTTGAGTCAAACAGAAGCGTGGCTAGACTTCTCGTGTTCTATTATTTGCAAACAACAACCATCTACCATATTGACTTGTTGTTAGATGCAACATTACCACCCGGAAGGCCAGTTGTACGAAGTAGCCGTTCAACATCAACTTAAGGCTCCCAGCTTGTATAAAATCATGCTCCAATAGTCCAGTTCCATTAGTTGCGCTTCCAGATGGTGCGTCCTACTCGTGCACAGTCGCAGACGCGCTCTTGGCTCCCGCCGTATGGACTCACACACTCAAGGTAGTGTGCATGATGCTGCAATCTCGCGGTCATTGACTATCCTCTCTTGTTAATTCGAACACGGAGGCACATGCGAGATGTAGTATCTTCCTGCGCCCACGCTCCATTTCCTGCCCTGAGCGTCACACATGCCCCGTGGCGAAAGGTGGCATGTGGGCCTTTGTCGTTGTCTGAGCAACTGCGGGCAGGCGTAAGGCACCGGGCGAGCGTAGGGCTACCCGACGCCGCCTTGTCATGATAACTTGGATGTTGCTAGTCCTTGGTAACCTACACAATAGATTCTTAACTTGAGCAACAAGTAGTGGCCATTGCGCCGGAGCTTAGTACAAGTAGGGGCCTGCCCCCCACACACACACACACACACCCACCCACCCCACTCCCACAATCCATGCTTTGGACAAAATTCAGAAGACTTTTTTTTGGTGGTGGTGGTGGTGTGTGGGTGGGTGGAGGGAGGGGGAGTAGCCGCCTCAAACTATAGACAATAATGGGATCATCAATTGTTGCACCTTTACTTTTGCGTTATCGGTGTTCTAGTATAATTAATTAAGTGATAGCAGTTTGTCCTTAAATAATAATGGCCCATACATATATGCATGCCATGCTTTTGCTTGGGTAAAACGCTTTCGCGTCACGCGATCGAGCACTGATCGAGCATGCGTGTGCAACACTCGACATGTTGTGCAAATGAGGGTTTTCTCAAGGTGATCTCACGCCCATCGTTGCTAATAGCTAGCCGTAGGCAGTGACATCAGAACAAATCCTCGATCGGCTTTAACATGAAGTTTGACTACGGAGCTAGCCGATGTAGGCGCACCACCGTTAGCTGCTTGATTGACGTAGGTCAACCGGCCTTTGTACGTTGAATTTGTGCGGGTCGAGGCACTAACCAAAACATGTGATGAAAAGCTATTGACCGAGTCGTGTGTGCGGTTGCTGAGAAGGAAAATCAAATGCATGTCATCGGTTTCAACAACTAAGAAAATCAACATAAACATAAAATTTATACAATGGAAACACCAATTCTTATATAGAAGTTTTTAAAATTTTATCGGTGTCCTAGTCTATTTTTTTGACAATCAATACACTTTATATTATAAATAATGGATAGTACATGGTAAAGATACAAGAGCCATCCTCAGCAACTACAAAACAAACTCTAAAAGAAACGAGCAAAGCATCTAGGTCTTCAAACTCTTTCTTCTTCATATATACAATCTCGTATTCTTCTGAAGCCAGTCGGAGAAAAACGATATAGGTACCGAACCAAAGACTTGTAAATACCAAGTGGAGTTCTCCCATAATTTTAATCCGAGCTGTAGTGCCAAAGCTACGTGCACGCATGCAACCATTAGAGTATTAAACCAACATCGGTAAGAGTACCAACACATGTATTTCAGGAAAAAACAACTGAACTCATAGATCGGGTTCCCCATCCTTCCGAATCTGGCGAGGCCGGCCGGAGGAGGAGGGGAGGGGGACCAATCTATGGAGGAGGAGGGGGATACGGCGGCTCCGTTCGCGAGTATGTATTTGATTAATGAGCAGAGACGTTGTTCGTATGCGGGGCCGTTTGACGATCCTTATCAGTGTCCTAGTCTAAGTTACTAAGTGGGAAACATATTCTTCTTAACCATAACGATAATGTCATCTGACCACTAAGAGAATAAACAACAAAATAATTGCAGTGAAAGAAGGAAACTTGTCTTTATTGTGTGATATGGATATTGCCATATTTTTGAATGAAATATCATCGAAAGAAGGAAACCATGTTTTGCGTTATTTCAATACTATACTCCTTTAATTACCTTCACATGATGTCTTATCTGAATTTAATTTGATGCAATATGCCACCCCAAATGTCATCGAAAAGATTTTTGGCACATGAGCACCAGTGATCTTGTGTTTTAAGAAGACGAAAAAGCTCATTTTAGGTCTCTAAATATTCTGAGAAAAACCTTACAAGTACAAATGTATAGGTCCATTACACACGACCAGATTTGGATCAAAATATATTTTCATTTGTGATTTGCACAAAAAAGTATTACAAGAAAAAAGCAAGTTATTTTTTTGCCCTTTTCAGACCCAGCCTATATATATAAGCGTTCTATCTTGGAAAACTACGCACATACACGTAGATAACATGTGTATCTACCCATGTCAAAAAAAATTGGACTTGAAAAATACTATTTTTGGTTTTGACAAGATACCGAGATAATTGGAGGTTGGGAGGAAAAATGCCTCTCTCATCGAAAAGTCATAACTTAGCTAGAGTGATATGTTGTATTTAGCAAAGTCGACCTGCATTGATTTTCAAATAAATCTGAAATTTTCAATTTAAATGCCACCTAATTCAAACCATAGATGATGGGACACATCGATCGATCCTCGATGTAATCTAGGCACTAGTGTTCACAATTAATAGGGGTATGTATATTTCCATAAAACAAAGTGAATGAGAAACTTCTTTGACCTTTGCGTGATGCATGTTGTCGTATCTTCCGGTAGAGTAAACTAAGTGGATGGAAGCTTGACTGAATACTTAATTACAAAGACTACATTTGTGGATCGCCCTAAATTAGTAAGACTAATGTTTTTCGAGGTCTAAATTGCACTGCCAATATAGCCAGCGAAGCATGGATTACATGTCCAAAAAAATGACCGAATTCATATTCAAATAAAGTTTTTTAATGCATGGTATAATTTTATCGTGTATTATACTCTCTCCGTCATGATTTGAAGGACGTTTTAGAGAGATCAACCAGCTAGGCATTTAAATCATATTATGCAATCCCTCCCTGTCACACACACACAGTAACGAGCGATCCCTTTCTTGCACAAGTCTTCGAAGACCCCGAGGTCGACGAAAGGAGAGTGGCTAGCAGCTGGTAGCTCTTGTTTTTTGTTGGTGATGGACGGTAGGAGAGCACTGCTGCTCCTAGAAACGACAAAGATATCCCGGCTGCTTTGCAGCTAGAGTCAATGCATGATATCGTGTGGACGGCACGATCGGTCGATCGCTCGGCCGTGTCTCCATCACGTCAGAGGACGATGAGCGGTTTGTTTGGTCCATTCTTTAATTTTTCAAAAAGGAGGCTGACGATCTTGCCCTCGAGCACCACCAACCTACTGCAATCTAAAATAGATACGTGCCGTTGCATGCCTGCGTCCTTCCATGCTCCTTATTTTTGTGTATGTATCTCTCGTGCTGCTTCCATTTTATATCCCTAATTAATATTAATTAACTATAAGCATCCAGGGAGCATATGCTCCGTCTAAACCATGGAGCAATAATCAAACAACATTACCTGCTCATCAACAGCTAAAGAACAACAAAGGTACTCATCTTTATCTTCGAACAGTTTTTTTTTTGATAAATTGTACAGTACGATTTCATTGAAAGTGTTGTTGATATAAAGGCAGTGCTAACCTTTAGTTTAGTGTGTGGTTCCCAATCAGCGGTGATTACTTTAGAAATGAGAATATGGGTACCTGGGCACGCTGCTTCCGAGAAAGTTCCGACAGCCTCTTTAGTTTGGATCCCTATGATTCGACCATGTTAGCTAGACCATAATAGATCACTGTTTCTTAGCATATGCTATCATAGACACTGACATATTCTAAGAAACGGTTAGTACAATGGGCCGTTTCTTAAGTGTGTGCTTAAATGGTTCATGTATTTAATAATTTGGTGCTCATGCATGCACAAGATTGGGCTAGCCAATTTTTTTGCCTATGGTTACGTGCAAGAGGTGTAGCTTAGCTAAGATAGAATACCATTCTCTTTCATCACTAACTAAGGTGCTACATAAGCAAATTGTCTAGGATATAGAGCTAAGATACACCCATTGTGAAAGGTCTAACTCCTGCTGCTACTCAAATTTTACTTTGGGCTTGGGCTACTTGGAGTAGTAAAAAACAACTATTAGACGTGTATCCCTTCCTTCCTGTGAGCGAGAGAGAGCCATGATATTAGGGTAACCTGCATCCCATCGGAGGCGCCGCCGATCTATCTCTCCTCTTGTGATGTTAGGGTAACCTGCATCCCGGAGGTGGATCCCGGTCCTTGTCGGCGGGAGGGTTCAATTTTTATATTTTCCTTAGTCTGTTTAAGGTTTGTGTCCTACTCAGGAAGTCATGTGACAATGACCACTCCTTGAAGATGGAGTAAATTCCTCCCTTGTCTAGCCCATGTTCCAGCGGGGCGTCTAGTTTCGCCGGAGGGTGTCTGGATGTGTGTCTCCGGCATATCTCACTGGATTTGGTAGGTCTTCCTTCTCATCTACACTTCTCTTCATTGGTGACGGTTGATTCTCTCATGCGACAGTTACTGAGACCCTAGCACGACGACTTCTCTTCTGTCTACTACAACAAGTTCTACTAGGATAAGCTTTGCCTAGCTCTAGTGAGAGAGGGGCGATGACGGTGGTGCGTCAAGACTTGTTCGAGTGCTTGTAGTCATCATTAGGTGGTCAAGGACCTATTTTTTACTTTTATTACTTTTGGGATTCCTCGTTCAGTGCACTTTTCGCAAAAAAAATATTAATCCCATGGACCACCATCATTTTACTCATCTGTTCTTGTATATACTTTTTTTTGGAAAAAGGAGCGTATATTAATATTGAAGGATACCAATTACACCCAGCCTCTGCAACAACGCATTACCAAAATGGCACTACGGATGCACACAGCCAAAAAATAAAAGAAGAATTACAGGAAAAAAGTCCCGCTTTAGTGATCTATGCCCTACAACAACGACCAAACACCACCAAGGCGGCACCAGAAATCCATCCCCTCCAAAAGCGACGCCTCCAAGAAGGGAACAGTGCACCAACGTCGTCATCGCCCTGATCATCGATCATAGGTTTTCACCCTGGAGAAAGTCCGCGCTGACAAAACAATGCCTTCAACAAGGTCATTGCTAGGCACAACCAATTAAGGCCAGACCTTGGATTTTCACCCTACAGCTTGAACCCTGGAAATCTCTTGTACCGTCGCCCCCACTTTGCAATGTCGCTGCTCCAAGACCTGGAACACCAAGCCAAAACCTCATCGCAAACAGGATTCACACCACCATTACTATTCTTTAGACCATGGCTTTCATGTCATTCTCCACGACTGACTTCACCATAGGACTAATGGCATGTCCTCGATGGCAACAGTCAGAAGCTTCACAAAGACTCCTCCGAAACCAAACGGTCGATAAAACATGGTTGCTGACCGAGATCCATCCAATCTGGCGAACTCCGGCATGTCGTCCATTGGAGTTTACCAGCGGAATCTTCCGGAACACAACACTCCGACCAGATCGATGAAGTCATGGAGCAGGTAGATCTTCGTCCTGGTGCGAGAGGGATCCTTGGACCACCCCCCCCTTTATTCAAAGCCAGACCGGAAGCCCCCGCACCGCTGGTCTTCACCGGTCACCAAGACCCACCGGAAAACGGCAAATCCATGGTGACCCAAGCCGCCATAACCACTAGCTCGACGAAGAGACAACACCGCAGGTGGAGACTAGACGAACGAGCACCGACCCGCAGCCCACCGTCCCAGATCGGATCAGATGGTCCGCTAGTCCGCCGCGCCGCCAACCGGATTTGAGGGCGCCACATCGTCGCTCCACCCCAACCGCCGCTCCTCCACCTCGCCAAGAGCGGTCATGGCACCAGCTCCATACGCAGGCCCCGTCCAACACCGGGGAATCCCTCCCTTCCATCACGCCGGGGCTAGGAGGCCAGATCCCTGCCGCCCCCATCACCGGCGCCACGCTCTTAGGCCGGCGGGCCTCCGGGGGCGACGAGGAGGGAGGGGCAAGGAGGGGGGAGGTGGCGGCGGCGCAAGGGAAAGTCTCCCTCGGTCGCCTGGAGGAGGGCGACGCGAGGGGGTACGTACGACCCAGCAGAGGAGCTCCTCCTGTGAAGTGCTTCGTGGGATACGAGAAATGATCTCAACATCACTAACATGCACGAATTTTACCAGTTGTTTTGCATGGTTCAGCCAAAATTCACGCGGATGTGTAGGTGTCAATCGACCATCTATCCCGGTAGAAGACCAAATTTAATTTGTGAAGCTGCTTCAGAGTCCAGACGTATGCAGCTTTTTTTTTTTGAAAGGAAGAGGGGCCGCTAAGGACCCCGACTGCTGCATTATATTATCGTCGGTGGAGCAAGTATTACAGAAAGTCCCTCAAAAACAAATGAAAGTACAACCTGGCCCATGAAATATGCACTGAAGACCCTAGATCTAAAAGTGAAAACGCAATCAAGCCCAGATCTTCGCCTCGCTCCTTCTCCACCGAACAGATGACGATGCAGCCAAGAACGGTCGTCAGCACCACCGCCGGGGACAAGACCACTTGGGGTGGAGCGACGGGAGCACACCGTCTCGGTGCAGAAGAGCCTCCGATGTGGCACAACGGCCTGGAGGTTAAGCACCCTTCGCCAGCTTGCCGACGAGAAGGGAGGGAGTGGCTGCCTCACAGCCATGAAACTCAGCCGCTGGACGACCGCTTGCCGTCGAAGAAACGCCGCTGAGGGTTGACTCCCGGAGAACTTGTCTCCAAGGCGCAGCAGAAGCCTTCCCCGCCTTCCACCCTCTGCAAGAATCGGCACAGAGCCTCCCTCCGCCACCATGGCCGGCCAGAGGAAGAAACCCAGCACCACAACTCCACTTCAGGGGAAGGCGCCGGACGACGGTCTTATTCAAGGAGTTCATGGCCTCTCTTTCCTCTCCCAGCCCCGACCGAAGGAGCAAGAGAGCAAGAAGAAGAAGGCTAGAATCGAACCAGACCTGACCGCCCAGATCTGGATCTCCACTCCTTTCTACGGGCATGGCACCCACTACCGGCATCACGCCAAGACTAGAACCTAAACTACTGCTATACAAGGAGGGGACCCTCACCCTACTCGCCGCCGGCCACCGCCGGAGGGGAGAGGGGAGGGGCCAACTAGCTCTGAAGGAGGAGAGCAGGGAGAGGGGTGGGAGCTTTGAGAAGCAGATGTAGCGGTTGAGTAGGACCACGCTCCATCAAGCTCGTTTCTTCTTCAACACCCATGTTTTTAGCTGGTTCCGTCATCTGAATCCCAGGTGTACGGCTCCCACATGCATTGTACTCCGAAAGTGATGCGCGCGCATCGCGAATTACCACCGACCTGTCCTATTTAGTTTGCATGATATTTTGAAACTGACGTGATGAGTATATAAAAGTCCTTAGCTGATCATGTAAAAAAAATTCCTTAGCTGATTAATTAATCAACCAGCCAAAAAAGTTGAGCTAATGCCTTTTCGTACGACGGATCCGTACGTCTCCGTACCGACTGTGAAACATGAACTAGAGGATTTTATTCCGTTTTAACCAAGTTCAGGATCCAAGGATAGCAGGTGAGGTCTCGCAGCGATCCAACGGCCGGGTCAGGCTTCCAGGTTACTCTTGTTTCGAACGGACGGTCAAAGATGTCCCTTGCCTCAATCTCGAACATCATCTTCCTCTATGGGTATCTGGCGGTGTCCCCCATCAGCTTCTATGAATCAAATGTAAGAAGAAGATTTAAGTGGTACTCCCTTCGTTTGGAAATATAAAATGTTTTAGGTTTGTGAATAACATGTATCTAGACACCTTTTATTATGTAGATTCATTTGAACCAATACACTAAAAGTCTCTAGATACATCTCTTTTACAAATCTAAAATATCTTATATTTCTAAACGGAGGGAGTGCTCCAAAACCGAAGCATGATCAACTAGGGAGGAACTAGGGACACTATGTTAGAGAGAGACGTGGAGACAGACAAAAAAGGGAAAAAATAGAGTAGCAAGGAAGCTCCACCTACATTATGCACCTAAACAATTACTCCCTCCGTCCAAAAATAAATGTCTCAAGTTTCTCAGAATTTGGATGAATCTATAGGCTAAATAGTGTCTAGATTCATTCAAATTTTTATAAATTTGAGACATCTATTTTGGGATGGAGGGAGTAGTTAATCAAAGGCACCGACCAAGGTGGGTACAACTAAAGTTGAAGGGCACATCCGATTGTTGGTGTATCTTATTACTAATAAACTATAGATTAATAGCCATGGTGAGTATTGTCCATCTCCTGGAAAGAATTATTCGATTTGTGGTTCAATGCTGTCACTAGTGGAAACAAGGTCTTTTATTGATCCCGAAAAGGGGCTTTAACACCGGTTCTTCTACGAACCGGTGTTAAAGGGGGGCCGTACCAGCGTGGCCCCTGCGGCATTAAAAGTTTCTTTAACACCGGTTCGTGCCACGAACCGGTGTTAAAGGTCCTCGTGACCGGTTTGACGCATTTCTTTAACACCGGTTCGTGGCATGAACCGGTGTTAAAAATGGGGGGCTATAAGACACCACCAGCCCACACACACTCTTTCATTCTTTCACATTTTGGAGCCTAGCAAGAGGGTGTGAAGAGTGCTAGTTTGTGTTTTTTCATATGCACTAGAGGTGTTCGTGAAATGCCCGAGAGCTCAAAATAAGCTTTCTTGTTGCTCTTTTCGGTCGAGGTCGGCAACTATAGTTTCATGTGTCATTGATGTACTATATATATAAATGGTCATCTCCCTATTATTTTTTGATATATACTACATATTAATGCAGATGAATCGGCAATGGATGTACGGTGACCGCCGCACTTCGAGTACATTACGGGCCTCCAAAATTTCATCGTTGTGGCTAATGCAAACCGTGGTCACAATGGTTTTATGTCTGTCGTGTGTTCACCGCCGTAACAAGAAAGACTACTCAAATACCGTAACCATTCACGCCCACCGCTTCGATCCGGTTTATGCCCAGCTATAATTGTTGGACCAAGCACGGAGAAAAAGGGTTGTGATGGAAGACAACGAAGAAGAAGAGGATGATGAAAACTATCATAATATGTATCCGAATATGATGATAATGCAACGGAGGTAGATAATGAAGATCAAGAGGAGCAGATGGGCCCGATGACGATCTTGGTCGGGCCATTATCGATGCAAAGGAAGAATGTGAAACTGAAAGGAGAAGGAGAAGCTGGAGCAGATGTTAAAGGATCACAAAACATTGTTGTATCCAACTTGCGAAGATGGCCACAAAAGCTAGGTGCCACCTGGATTTGCAATGGAAGGCGAGAATGGTGTGACAACAGCATTTTCAAAGTTGTTGGTAAAATGAAGAATCTTCTTCCAAGAAATAATGAGTTGCCCGACGGTACATACCAAGCAAAGAAGGTTGTCCGCCCTCTAGGATTAGACGCGTAAGATACATGCATTAATAATCGCATCCTCTACGCGGTGAGAAGTACGAGAATTTGGATGCATGCCCGGTATGCACCGACCGCCAGTATAATATCAGACGAGACGATCCTGGCGATGTTGAGGGCGAGGCCCCTAGGAAGAAGGTTCCCGCCAAGGTTATGTGGTATGCTCCTATAATACCACGGTTAAAACGTCTCTTCAGAAATAAAGAGCATGCCAAGTTATTGCGATGGCACATGGAAGACCGTAAGAAAGACGCGATGTTGAGACACCCCGCTGATGGGTCACAGTGGAGAAAAGTCGAGCGAGAGTACCCGGACTTCGCACGTGACGCAAGGAACTTAAGGTTTGGTCTAAGTACAGACGGCATGAATCCTTTTGGTGAGCAGAGCTGCAGTCACAGCACCTGGCATGTGACCCTATGTATCTATAACCTTCCTCCTTGGTTGTGTATGAAGAGGAAGTTCATTATGATGCCAGTGCTCATCCAAGGCCCGAGGCAACCCAGCAACGACATTGATGTGTACCTAAGGCCATTAGTTGAAGAACTTTTACAGCTGTGGGCCAAACCAGGTGTACGTATGTGGGATGAGCACAAAGGGGAGCCATTTGACCTACGAGCATTGCTTTTCGTAACCATCAATGATTGGCCTGCTCTTAGTAACATTTCAGGGCAGACAAACAAGGGATACAATGCATGCACACACTGTTTAGATGATACCGAAAGTGTATATTTGGATAAATGTAAGAAGGTTGTGTACCTAGGGTATCGCCGATTTCTTCCGAACCGCATCCAAGAAGAAAGAAAGGCAAGCATTTCAAACGTCTGGCGAACCCGGAGGAAGCCTGTCCTCCATCGGTGAGGAGGTATTTGGTATGGTCAAGGACCTAGAAGTAATCTTTGGAAAAGGTCCCGGCACAATCTTCGAATGACGATGCGAACACGCGCCCATGTGGAAGAAGCAATCTATATTTTGGGACCTACCCTATTGGAAAGTCTTAGAGGTCTCTTCAATCGACGTGATGCGTGACGAAGAATGTTTGCGTGAACCTGCTAGGCTTTCTAGGAGTGTATGGGAAGACAAAAGATACACCGGAAGCACGACAGACCAGAACGTCAAGGCCCTCAAGAGCCTATGCATCCCGAGAACGAGAAGGGTAAACGATGCCACTTAACTCCTACCAGCACGCTCTTACCAAAGGTAGAAGGAAATCTTTTTGAATGTCCGAGCGATCAAGGTCCCGTCGGCTTCGTCGAATATAAAGGGAATAATAAATATGGCGTAGAAAAATTCCAAAACCTGAAGTCTCATGACTGCCACGTGATTATGACACAATTGCTTCCGATTGCATTGAGGGGCTTTACCGAAAATGTTCGAGTACCCATTGTGAAGCTATGTGCATTCCTCAATGCAATATCTCGAAGGTAATCGATCCGGAAAGCCTACCAGGTTACAAACAGATGTGGCCCAATGTCTTGTCGACTTTGAGTTGGTGTTCCCACCATCCTTCTTCAATATTATGACGCATCTCCGGTTCACCTAGTAGAAGAGATTGCCATTCTCGGTCATGTATTTCTACACAATATGTTCCCCTTTGAGAGGTACATGGGATTCTTAAAGAAATGTGTTCATAACCGTGCTAGGCCAGAAGGAAGCATATCCAAGGGCTATGTAACTGAGGAGGTCATTGAGTTCTGTGTTGATTTTATTCCCGACCTTAAGGCGATTGGTGTTCCGTAATCACGACATGAGGGAGACTGGAAAAGGCACCCTAGGATGTAAAGCAATGATATGTAGGGACGGACATTCACTCAATCAAGCACACTACATGGTTTTACAAAGATCTATCTTGGTTGCCCCGTATATCAATGAACACAAGAATTTAATACGCCTCAAACACCCGGGACAGTCTGATGAATGGATTATAAGTGAACACATGGCGAGTTTTGGTGGTGCAAAGACTTCTCACGAATAACACCACTGTTAGATCACCGTACTTGTTGGCGTGACACACCGTCTTCGACTGTATGTACTTTCCAAGGGTACGAGATAAATGGGAATACATTTTACACGATAGGCCAAGATAAAAAGAGCACCAACCAAAACAGTGGTGTCCGCTTCGATGCAGCAGAAGACAATGGGCAAAAGACCACGTATTATGGGTTCATAGAGGAGATATGGGAACTTGACTATGGACCTAATTTTAAGGTCCCCTTGTTTCGATGCAAATGGGTCAAGCTAACAGGAGGAGGGGTTGAGGTAGACAAGAAGTACGGAATGACAACGGTGGATCTCAACAATCTTATGAAGAACTTAGACGAACCATTCGTCCTAGCCAATGATGTGGCTCAGGTTTTCTATGTGAAGGACATGTCCTCCAGACCAAAAAAAAAATGCAAACGAATACATCATATGATGAGCCAAAGCGTCACATAGTTCTTTCAGGGAAAAGAAACATCGTGGGAATCGAGGACAAGACAGACATGTCAGAAGATTATAATAAGTTTGACGAAATTCCGCCCTTCACAGTGAAAACTGACCCAAGCATTCCGTTAAGTAAAGAAGATGCTCCATGGTTACGTCTGAAGCGATCATAAGGAAGGGCATATGCCAAGAAGTTCATGCTCATATTATGTAACTCTAGTTCATGTTTTTAATATTAATACATGTCTTGAGTGTTAGTCATGTTTTGTGGATGGACCGGGACTATTAGAATAAGTTGTCCCGATTCGTACTTACCATTAAGATCTGATCTCCAAACGCGCGCGGTCACATATTAGGGAGTGCCTCTATGACCAGTTTCTTGGAGATGCCGGAGGACTAGGCTCCGTCGGCATCTCCCTGAAACTGGCCGTAGTGGTGTCCCCTCTCGAAACCATCTTGCAGCTTTGTAACTTCTCTAACTAGATCAATACACCGGGAGCTAACTAATTCCACATATTAGGGGCCTCTATGACCAGTTTCTCGGAGATGCCGGAGGAGGGGCTCGTCGGCATCTCCCCGAAAATGGCCGTAGTGGTGTCCCCTCAAACCGGCCGGAGGACTGGACTCACAAGGATGCCTATTTATAGTACAAGCAGCTCGACATAGTGTTGACACTTACAAAATAATGTCGACACTCACCCCTATTATTAGTCGACTCGTGTTTTGTGCGGATGGTGTCTACAACCGGGACTAAAGGTTCATATTTAGTCGGTTGGTGTCTCCAACCGACTAAAGGTTCATCTTTAGTCCCGGTTGGTGACACCATCCGGGACAAGGTACACGCCACGACATAATGTCGACATGCACTCACCTATTATTAGTGCTGACTGTGTTTTGTCGGTTGGTGTCTCCAACCGACTAAAATTCATCTTTAGTCCCGTTGGTGTCTCCAACCGACTAAAGGTTCATCCCGCCATTTTTTTCCGCCATTTTTCTTCCCGCCAGTTCTTCCCTCCAGTTCTTCCCGCTAGTTCACTATATATATATGTAGGGGGTTGGCCTCCATTGTCATTGCACATCTCTAGACTCATATCTGCAACCTCATCACTCTTTCCCATGGCTTCCACCGTAGCACTAACACCCCGGGCGGCGGAGGCGCTTTGCCACTCGCACTACCCTCGCCGGCCTCTTGTGTCCCGTCGGTGGATCTTTGGCGTCGGAGGCGTGCCGGTTCCTCCTGTCCCTCTAGGTGTGGCGCGTCGGATGGCCATCACGAACCACTACTACTTGAGCTCACGCCGAGCAGAGGAATCCTGGATGGCATCCCGACTATTTCCCTACTTGGGAAGCCTTCTTTGTGGATCGGCATGAGGCGCTCGCCAGCACGAGGAGGACGGCCCACCTCCTCCTAACTTCAACGAGGCCGTCGTCGGCTATGGTGGCGGTCGGACTCTCCAGAGCGTCATGGCCTGACACCGCGCCGACTCTAACCCCCGTCTGCGCTACCCTCAAGTCCAGCCCACGCGCTACCCTCAAGTCCAGCCCACGCGTACTCTCCAGAGGTTCAATTACGGCGACCCGACGACGACAGCGATGACGGCGGCGGCGAGTACGACGACTACATTGGCGAGTATTACAGGTGTAGGCAGGAGCATGACTGAATCACTCCAACATTCCGAAACAAGTTCGGCCGATTGTTACTTAATCTCGCGATGTATCTTAATTTTCAGTTCTTTTATGTATCTTAATTTTCAGTTCCAGTTCGGCTTTATGTAACTGTCTCAAAATGACCTATCTCATTCGAGGTTTCTTGGCTTTCGGGTCAAATGACCAATGTTATGGCTAGAATCAAGGCATAGTTTGCAAGAGGAGTTTTCCTTTTTATCGCACCAAAAAGGCATTTTCCATTTTCCGAGCATAAAAAACGGACGGTTTTGTGAAGCAACCACCAAATGGCTAATTCAAAAAACCACCAACACATTTTTAGGTTCACAATATGCTATTTTATCAAAAAACAATGCAAGTTGAGCGAGGCTTGGTGAGATACAAAAGATGCGACATTTAAATATCCAATCAATTCAAAAATGTTAATACAAAAGATGCGGCATTAAAATATGATTTGATCTAATAAAAATCATTTTTTAGATGCTTAATATTTCTTATGTTCAAAGTTTTAGGATTTAACAATTTATTTTTGTTTGAATTGAATAATCAAAATTTATATGTAAGTGTTTTAATTATTTTAAAAAATTTCATGTGAAGTAAATATAAAATAATTTACATGAATGGATAGATATTATTTTTCTGAAAATTATGATATATTATTCATATTTTTCTGAGTTGAAATGAAAAAGATATAAATTTTCTAAATTCATATCATATTTTTTGAATTAAAAAAGCCCCTTTAATGCATGAAATAAATGCCCCCCCTTTAACACCGTTCCAGACAGGAACGGTGTTAAAGATTTATTTCGCTTCAACATTCCCTTTAACACGGTTTGTGGTAGGAACCGTGTTAAAGTGAAATAATAAATACGACGAATTCCCCTTTAACACGGTTCGCCACGAACCGGTGTTAAAGGGGTATTAAATGCCTTCGCTCCTTTCTTCCTCCAGAGCGATCGCGCCACCGCCGCCAGAGTCTCGATGCCCTCGCCGCCGCCCTTGCCACCGCGTATCGCGCCACCGGCCATGACGCATCGCCACGCGCCGCCACAAGCCGACAGCGCCACACAAGGCCACCGGCCGACGCCCGCCATAGCCACAGCGCCACCGCTGCCGATGGCGCCAGGCGCGTGAAACTAGCGGACCTCATTCTCTCCTCTCTTTTTGCCGCCGGCCTTTGCTGCGCTCTGTCCGGCCCGCCACGCCGCAGTTTTCCTTCGTCCGCCGCCGCTGCCGCTGTCGCAGCCCTTCCGCCGCGCTGCCGCCGCCGCGCCGTCGTCGGCCGCCGCCATATCGCCGCCATTGCCGCAGCCTCTGTCCGGCGTCGTTGCAGCCTCGTTGGTGGGTGCGCCGCCGCACGGCAGCGGTTCGGGTGGGTGCGCACGACGCGCCCATCCTGTCGCTCTCCGTCGTGGTCGCGGTTCGGGTGGAGAGCGGCGGTTCGTGGTCGCGGTTCGGGTGGAGAGCGGCGGTTAGAACGCGGACAGGACGGCCTCCTCGATCCCGGCGGCGCACGTCCGGGGGCGACCGAGCTCCACGTCGTCGGCCATGCTCCGTTACGACAACGAGGCGTGCCGGCTGGCGGCGGTTGGAGCAGAAGTAGGCGACGAGGGAGAGAACGACGAGCGCGGTCATGAGATAACTTATGTTCCTGGGACCTTTGTCTCAATTTTTGTACGACGACTTTTTCACTAGCTTTAGATTTGACAAATCAAAATGAGCACACATATTATCTGCAGTAAAGCCGCCAAATAATGCTCCATAGTTAATGATGGAGGAACATGATTCTACATGACAAATCAAAATGAGCACATTAAGGTTATGAAAGAGTTACCGAGAAAGATTCAAGTTAATTTACCTACGTCCTAAGTAAATTAAGGTTATGAACAGCGCCCGTTTTAGGTAGGCGCATCACGCTACCTCGCCTCCCTAGGTCGCCTCCAACGCCAGACCTCCGGTCAGCCACTGTAGCTAGCCCTCTCATATGCATCCGGATTTCTCGAATTAGGGTTTGGACCCCTAACTCGTTTAAAATGATCAAGCATCCTTAGGGTCTTAATTTCATTTGTGTATTTTTGTATAAATAATATGTATATTTGTCTATGAATCCAAGTCCACTTGAATGTTTACACTCTTACTCTAGATAATATTATTGTTTTAGAAACTATGGATCCACTTAGTAGAAACCTTGAAGAAGAAGAAATAATGGAGAACATTATTGATGAGGACACCTCACAATATCCGAACTTGGAGGGACATGATGCCGACTCAAGTACTAGTCATGGAGAAGATGAAGACTCGGTGAAGGCAATTTAATGGTTACAAAGTCCGGCGAGGTATATGCATTGATTAAGCCTCTGGCACTTCCACAAACAATCTTCTTCTACATGTATTAATTAACGCTTCTTTCTTCTTTTAGCCCTCGGATCGACCAGCCAGCAACCATCTTCTTCTACGAAAAAGAGCAAGCGGCGAGCGAGCGGCGGTTGAAAGATCGTGCAAAGTTCACGATCGAAGCGATCCGTGTTGATGGCAGCCGATGGAGCCCAAGAAGGCCGCACAAATTTGTACGTCAGATGGAGTTCTTGTTAGGGACCAAATCCCAATCACAATTGAAAATTGAATAAGCCAAAGAAGGGCTACGGTACCTTTGTCGATGAGATCCAAAGAAACGCTTTGGAATTCGTTGTTGGTAAATTTCACCCTTCCGCCAGAGGAGGATGAAAACAACCCGTTATAAAGGAAAAGGTCAAAGAGTGGACTCTAAAGAAGATGGCCGAGGCTTTCCATGCTGGAAGACAAAATTGAACAAATTTGTCAAATGGCGAGACTCAAATTTCAAGACGATATTATGAAAAGATAAGACCTCACGGCCCGAATTTAAGACATATAAAAAGTGTTATAGCTAAAAGAGGTCGAAACCAATACGCTTAATGCCCCAAGAAGGAATATCAGCAGAGGACGGGTCAGTGGCTACATATCTCGAGGCCTAAGTGGGAGGAAGCTGAGAAGGCCCTGCGAGAGGGATCACACCCGGACAGATGGGTGGGACCTACGTGCAAAGACTTGGTTCTACGGAATCGGGAAAGGTTGGACCCGTAAAGGATTGTGTATCTTCCCAACCATCCTTGCCAAACCCACACCGAACTCATCACGGCATACGAGGAAACATCCGCCAGGACCTTCCATCCCGACAGAGAGAATGACCAGCTCACGCGCGCCATCGGTAAAAAAGAACACCCTGGACATGCACGAGGCACATGGGGTATGACATGGAAGGATGGGTTTGCCGAGGGCGACTCTTCACAGATGGCGCGGCAGAAAGAAAAAGAGCGTCTGAGCGGATGACACAGATAGAACATGCACTTGCGGCGCAGCGCAAGTGAATGCACAACAAGCCATCAAGCTACCGACCCATCTCAGCGGCACGAAGACGCATTGGAAGCTGCCATGCCGGACTCTGCGCGGAAGCAAGTGGCTTCCACGGAGAACGCAAGCCCACGCTTGAAATGACGGGTCCTCGATACCCGTGGATGAGATCACGGAGCGAACACGCGAGCTGCATGTGAGATTAATGGGCTTATCCATTAAGGTGGTCGTCGGCTATGCCTTACCTCCCGTAGCTGGTGGAACTTACCACGCCGACCGATTCGAGATGGCTATGCTATTGTCGGGTGGATGAGGTTGTGAAGGAATATGAGGAAGCATAGCTTGACCATGCTACGGTGAAGGGGAAACTCAACTCAAATTTGCGTGAAAACAACCATTCTTTGGAAGAAGGAACACATTGTGCTTCCAAATTGAGGTCACTGCACCCCGCTCTCATGCTCGGCCAAGCCCGAGCCGCTTCAGCTATCTCTGCGGCAGCCATCTCCGGCCTTGCCATCTCCGGCAGCCATCTCCGCCCGTCACCATCTCTGCTTGCAGCCATCTCCTCAACGTGGCGGAAGAGCACTGCCACGAGGAGCATCAGTAGCACTGCCACAAAGAAATCCGCAGGAAACCGTACGCCAAAGAGTTCAAAAAACTACGTCCCGCAGCCTTCCGCCAAGCCATTGCCGGTTTTACCGTGGAATCGCAGCGACGAGGAGACCAATAGGATCTCGGAAGAACAGGTCAAGAAATTCTTTGCACCTAGACGGGCCGAGCCAAAGGAGAAAATAGATCCGGCGGTGGTGGAGAAGTTTTACAATAATCTTTTGAAACCTGAAACCCCACTTGTGCCGGACTACGAGCGCCAGATTTTGAAGGCGGATGCAAGGCGCCGTAGGGAGACTGAAAGTAGCAGTCGTGAGGCACCCCAGAAAACAGTTCCCATGCTCGGAGAGTAGGAAAACCAATCATGTGCCCCGCTCCAAATGTTCGACACACGGGATGCTCCTCCCGTAAATGATTACGAGGCAGAGCTACAAAGAAAGGCCAATGAGATGGGGATGACTTACATTGCATACTTGAACGTCATGGGAGACAACTTGCCCAAATGCGATGCCAACCCCATACAGCCATGGAAGTATGGGAAGAATCTCGTCAAGAAAGAGGAGCTCAAGAATCTACCAACAAAGATGGGAAAATTGCACAAGTGGTACCTTCATTTCTGCAAGACGAGAAAGGTAGAATGGATCACAGCATATAAGAGATCAGATTTTCTTGTGCGGAGACGCAATCGACTTCAACATTCAAGACTTGCATTTTCTATTCAATCGGAAGGAACTCGACAAATCTTCCATCAGCCTTTATTGTGTGTAAGTACTATTTCTAATTTTTATCTCATCTCATTCACTTCATTAATTGCATGTATATATATATATATATATATATACCATATATGTATATACTATTATGCAGGAAAAAGGTTATGGAATGCATGAAAGGAGGCCCTTTTGACATTGGGTTCGTTGACCCAAATAGAGTTAATGAAGAAGTGGTAAGAGACAAACCCGGCAAAGAAGATTACTTGCTAAAGTCTTCGAGACAACAAACCAAAAGAGAAATACTATTGCCTTACAACTTCTCGTGAGTACTGTTACCCTCTCTCTTATACACATTCTGTTTCGGCTTAGTCGATGTTAAGTGTAATTGATGATGAGTTATGCGTGCGTAGGTTCCACTTTATTCTGCTAGTCATTCAACCCGACTCAGGAAAAGTCCTTGTCATGGACTCGTTACGAAAAGAAAAGAGCTATGGGCAGACTTTAGAGAGATGCTCCGTAGGTAATTTCAATCATATTATCGCACTAGATCGGCAACTTTCGTGACAATAAGTAATTAATTACTCCTTTATCCATTTTCTTTGTCGGACAGGGTTTGAAAATGTTCACGGGCAGGGCCGTGGGTGAATGGTCGGAAAGAACTAAAATTTGTAGACCAAAATGTAAGTAATACTAGCTAGCTTCCAATTCCATTATATCATGCTTTATTGATTATTATTTTGATTGAACTCTCTATTCTCGTAAAGTGCGCGCATCAGGGACACGACAATAACTTATGTGGGTACTATGTTTGCGAATTCATTCGTAACACGATATGTGCGACGGGCCAAGCCGCACTAGAACAACTTAGAGTAAGTAAACAAAGTCCACAATATTATTTTATTACCATCAATTGTGTTGAGTTTTATTCTTATATATATATATTGACGGCCCATTCTTCATATATATTCAGATCGAACGGATGCGGGACCAACTCCTACCATTTGAACGCATACGAGCCATTCAAGAGGAATTGGCGGGGTTCATACTTGATGAGGTTGTCACGCCTGGCGGAGAACTCTTTAGATATCCACCAAAATGAACGATGACGATGTATATATGTGACGATGACGATGTTTGTGTATAATAATAGTTGCTTAATTATTCATGTACTCGTATGTACCGATGACGATTTATAAGTATACCGCTCCCGATCGATTCCCCCTCGCTCCCCCCTCCCGCAATACGCAGAACGGGCAGTAGTCGGTCCGCGGCGAAGATTTAGCCGTTGCCAACCTTAACACCGGTTCCAGATCTGACCGGTGTTAAAGGGGCTGAGGTTCGCAGCCCACGTCGCACCACTTTAACACCGGTTCGTATAAGAACCGGTGTTAAAGGGCCCCCCCTCTAACACCAAACCCTCAACAGCGGTTGGAGAACCGCTGTTAGAGGGCCCTTCCTACCGGAGTTAAAGGGGGGCTCTGCACTAGTGTGTCTCTCCTACCTTAACTCTACCTCTCCTTCCTGTGAGCTTCCTAGTCGTACGGACGCCCAAGATCAGTGATCGTGAGTGCTAATTAAGCTGCTAATAACTACGGAGTAATTAACTAACGTACCTAGTTCGGCAAATCTTCCTGCCATTGGTGGCCAGCAATAATTAATTAACTAACGTACTACCTACCAAATTTTTTTTTCCTGCCATTGCCAACATTTCGTGTGCATTGCCAAGTTAATTATTGCCGTATAGGGGCTGGATCAAATTGCCACCTTCCTGCCCGGTCAAGTTGCTTGCGGGAGAAACAATTTACGCGTGATTTTCCAAACTGATGTGATGGATTTAGTCTGGAGTTGATTAATCAAACAGCCATAAAAGTTGTTATATGTTGATCCAAATTCTACAAGGTATAGGCCAACTTCTGACGAGTGGAGCGAGGCCTGTCGCCGGGAGGCTTGGGCCGACTGTAGAAAGTCTGGTTTGTTATTTCTTAGTCAGCAAAGTTACATTAAAAAAGTTCTTCATCGTTTTAATATGAATGGTGCCAACTCAGTTAGTACTTCTATTGCTCCTCATTTTAAATTGTCAGTTTCTCAATGTCCTACCACTGATGAAGAGTTTGAGTACATGTCAAAGATGCCATATTCTAGTGCTGTTGGTTCTTTGATGTATGCCATGGTTTGTTCTCGTCCTGATTTATCATATGCTATGAGTTTGATAAGTAGATACATGGCTAATCCGGATAAAGAACATTGGAAGGCTGTTCAGTGGGTTTTCAGGTACCTTCTTGGCACTTCCAATGCTTGTTTGAAGTTTGGCAGGACCGGTGAGGGACTCGTTGGCTATGTGGATTCAGATTTTGCTGCCGATTTGGATAAGAGAAGATCCCTCACAGGTTATGTGCTTAATGTTGGTGGTTGTGCTGTTAGCTGGAAGGCTATATTGCAGGCTGTTGTTGCACAATCAACTATTGAAGCTGAATACATGGTTGTTGCTGAAGCTTGCAAAGAATCTGTTTGGTTAAAAGGTTTGTTTGCTGAGCTTTGTGGATATGATTCTTGTATTACTTTGTTTTGTGACAGTCAAAGTGTCATATACCTTACAAAAGATCAGATGTTCCATGAGAGAACTAAGCACATTGATGTCAAGTACCAATTTGTTAGAGACATTGTTGCTCAAGATAAATTAAAGGTATGCAAGATCAGCACTCATGATAATCCTGCTGATATGATGACTAAACTTGTTCCTGTTGCTCTCGAACTTAGTTGGTTTAACTGATTAGGCCAAGCGGCTATTGGCGCCGAAAGTATTTGCTTTGTTTGTTCAGGAAGATGGTTGTTGTTGATGCTACAAGGAGGAATTTGTCTCAAGGTGGAGTTTTTTATATGTTGATCCAAATTCTACAAAGTATAGGCCAACTTCTGACGAGTGGAGCGAGGCCCGTCGCCGTGCCCAACGGGGACGCCTGTGGGGGGTGCGGGAGGCGACAGCCCCCGCGGTACGGTACGGATCGTCGAAGACCTAGGTTTCCACCGATATATAAACCCCTTGTAAGCCGCCGATTGGGATGAGTTGCATCTGTAAAATCCCCGGCGTTTGTAAACACTCCTCGATATAGTGAAGTTTCGCTGGCTGGCGCCCGTGATTTTATTCCACTCTTTGTTGGAGAGGTTTTTCCATGTTAAATCAGTGTCCCCTTGCTGTGTTTTTCGTTTTCGTTTTTCGTTATCTTCTTGTCGCAATTATAACAAAAGTGCTGCTAATGCCTTTTCATAGACATCGGCTCCGTACTTGCGTGTACGGACGGCGAAACTTGAACCAGCGGCCTTCTTTACATCACCTACTTTCACTGGTTAATTAACTAATAAGTCTAGTGGGGGATGACGATCGGAGGAGCAGAGAGCAGGTGAGTTTTGACAGCGATCCAATGGCCATGAGGAGGTTTCCAGGTTACTCTTGTTTGATCGTACGGTGGTTGGTGTATATAGTCCCCAACATCAATTTCGACCGTCACACACGTTAGAAGAGACAACATTCGTTACTTCAAATCCAAAGCACGATGGACCGAAAGAAAACTAAGGTGACATAAGGAAGCTCGATCTGAAATGTGCATGTATGCCAGTAATTAATCAGAGGCACCGATCGGCCAAATTGGAGAAGTGCTAAAGTAGAGTAGCGCAGTAATGGCGAACCATAGATCCATTAGGCATGGTGAGTATTGTTCTCTGTGATACGGAAAGGAGACATCCATATATACCTCCACGTGAAGCCGATCATATCGATCGGTGATCGACTAAGGGGCCCTAATCAATGGTGCATGTCAATGTCAATGCCCAAGAAAGATTTATTCGATTTGTGGTTCAATGCTGTCTCTCCATAGCTTAACTCTACCTCTCCTTCCCGTAAGCTTCCTAATCGTTGGACGCCAAAGGTCGGTGATATTGTGGTAGAGAGTGCCGGGTAAGCTAATAATGTGTGTTCTGCAGGGACCAAGGAAAACATGGGTTTTTAGTTATGTGATTTAGAAGATTAAATTTCACCATTTTCATCCAGTTGGGATCTTGCAGTATAATATCTACGTCTTCTATTTATTTATTTCATATTTTTCGAAACACTATTGTGATGTTTTTACTACTCCCTCCGATTGACAAATCTAAGTCAATTAGTTTGGATTAGGAGTTGGTCCATCGTTTAGGGAAAGTGGTAAGAATGGTCTGGACGATTTCGCTGGTCGAGTCCATCCCGAATCTTTGGCGAATATTCCTCATCCGAGGATGGTTCCATCCCTGCCTGTTACAACTAAACGAGTGCGAATCAGGGATGATCCCATCCCATCCACGTTCTGGCTCAAAACCAAACGCACGCTAAAGCGGCGAAGATACACCGGTGCGCGATAAATCTGTGACTTTTTATGCGCCGCGCTATTACGAGTCAATTTTGAGCACCGTGTAAGACCATGGCGCCATGCAATATAACCAGAAAAGAGCCAAATACTACATCCATTTTTCACGCTTGACTTTGTCCCCATGTCGACCAGGCAACAACTCGATCGCCCCTCTCAAAATTCCACGCACAATTCTCCGTCCATCCATCATTTTGAACTTATCTCTACTCTCAAATTCTTGACAAGAGAATTTCCGGCGGATAAAAGTACCCAGGAAGAAGCTGGCTTAGATCGGTTCAGCCGTTGTGGTTTTATTTATCAAGCAGGGACGAAAGGTTATTTCGAGAAATTTCCGGGTAGATAGAGAGATAAACTTAGAGGAGTGGAAGAAAGACCAGCTAGGCCATTATTCTGTCACACGCACAGTAATGAGCAGCCGTCTCTCTCCAGTGTGCTCGCATACAACACACATGTCTTCGAAGAGGTCAGAAACCAATACGCTAAATGCCCAGAAGAAGGAATATCACTAGAGGACGGGGTCAAGTGGCTACATATCTCAGAGGCCTAAGTGGAAGGAAGCTAAGAAAGCCCTGCGCGCTAGAGGGATCACACCCCAGACACATGGGTGGGACCTACGTGCAAAGACTTGGTTTTACGGTATCGGGGAAGGTTGGACCCAGAAACGGGATTATGTATTTTCCCAACAATTCTTGCCAAACCCGTCACTGAACTCATCAAGGCATACAAGGAAACAGGCGCCAGGACCTTCCATCCCGACAGAGAGAATGACCAGCTCACACGCGCCATCGGTAAAAAAGAACACCCTGAACTTGCACGAGGCACATGGGTATGACGTGGAAGGATGGGTTTGCCAACTGGAGCGACTCTTACAGATGGCGCGACAGAAAAGAAAAAGAGCGTATAGACCGGATGACACAGATAGAACATGCACTTGTGATGCTGCAGGCGCAAGAGAATAAACAAAAGAGCCAGCAAGCTACCGGCCCATCTCAGCGGCACGAAGAGCCTGCATTGGAAGCTGCCGGTGGCCCAGACTCTGCGCGGAAAAGTAGCGTGGCTTCCACGGAGAACGTGCAGCCCATGCTTGAAATGGCGGATCCGCGATACCCTGTGGATGAGATCACAGAGAGCGAACACGCTGAGCTGCATGTGAGATTAATGAGCTTATCCATTAAGGTGGCGGTCGGCTATGCCTTACCTCCTGTAGCTGGTGGAACTTACCATTGTCGACCGATTCCAGATGGCTATGCTATTGTCGGGGTGGATGAGGTTGTGAAGGAATATGAGAAGCACAACTTGACCATGCTACAGGTGAAGAGGAAACCCAACTCAAATTTGCAGTGAAAACAACCATTCTTTGGAATAAGAAACACATCGTGCTTCCAAATTGGAGGCCACTGGCACCCCCGCCGTCTCCGTAGCGTCAGCAGTCTGAGTCGCCTCAGCCGTCTCCAAGTCATCAGAATACTCCCCTATCGTCTCCGGCGCTTCAGCCATCTCCTGAGCGGCAGCCATCTCCGGCGCGCTAGCCATCTCCTGCGCGTCAGCCATCTCCGGCGCTTCAGCCATCTCCTGCGCGTCAACGTAAGCGGAAGAGCACTGCTACGAAGAGCATCACTAGCACTACCACGAAGAAATCCACAAGAAACCGTATTCCAAAGAGTTCAAGAAACTACGTCCCACAACCTTCCGCCAAGCCATTGCCGGTATTACCGTGGAATCGCAGCGATGAGGATACCAAGAGGATCTCACAAGAAGAGGTCAAGAAATTCTTTGCACCTAGACGTGCCGAGCCAAAGGAGAAACTAGATCCGACGGTGGTGGAGAAGTTTTACATTAATCTTTTGAAACCTGAAACCCCACTTGTGCCGGATTACGAGTGCCAAATTATGAATGAGATGCAAGGCGGAGGGATTTTGAAAGTAGCAGTCGTGCGGTATCCCAGAAATCAGTCCCATGCTCGGAGAGCAGGAAAACCAATCGTGCGCCCCGCTCCAAGTGTTCGACACACGAATGGCTCCTCCTGTAAATGATTATGAGGCAGAGCTATAAAGAAAGACCAATGAGATGGGGATGACTTACATTGCATACTTGAACATCATGGGAGACAACTTTCCCAAAGACGATGCCAACCCCATACAGCCATGGAAGTATTGGAAGAATCTCGTCAAGAAAGAGGAGCCCAAGAATCTACCAACAAAGATGCGAAGATTGCATAAGTGGTACCTTGATTTTTGCAAGACGAGAAAGGAAGAATGGATCATGGTGCATATAAGAGATCAGATTTTCTTGTGCGGAGATGACGAGATCAACTTCAACAATCAAGACTTGCATTTTCTATTCAATCAGAAGTAACTCGACAAAGCTGCCATCAGCCTTTATTGTGTGTAAGTACTATTTCTGTAATTTCTATCTCATCTCATTCAATTCATTAATTGCATGTATATATATGCCCACTATATATGTATATACTATTATGCAGGAAAAAGGTTATGGAATGCATGAAAGGAGGCCCTTTTGACATTGGGTTCATTGACCCAAATAGAGTTCATGAACAGGTGGTAAAACTCAAACCCGGGCAAACAGAAGATTTCTTGCTAACGTATTTACTGAGACAACAAACCAAAAGGGAAATACTATTGCCTTACAACTTCTCGTGAGTTTTACCCTCTCTTGTACACATTCTGTTTCGGCTTACTCGAAGTTAAGTGTAACTGATATTGAGTTATACGTGCGTAGGTTCCACTTTATTCTGCTAGTCCTTCAAGTTGATTCAGGAAAAGTCCTTGTCATGGACTCGTTACGAAAATACCAAGAACTATGGGCAGACTTTAAAGAGATGCTCCAAGGTAATTTCAATCATATTATCGCACTAGATCGGCAACTTTCGTGACAACAAGTAATTAATTACTCCTTTATCCATTTTCTTTGCTGGACATGGTTTGGAAAAGGTTCACGGGCAGGTCCGTGGGTGAATGGTCCGTGCTATCTCTTTTATTCTGCTTCCAATTCTATTATATCATGCTTTATTGATTATTATTTTGATTGAACTCTCTATTCTTGTAAAGTGCGCGCATCAGGGACCCGTCAATAACTTATGTGGATACTATGTTTGTGAGTTCATTCGCAACACGATATGTGCGACGGGCCAAGCCGCACTAGAACAACTTAGAGTAAGTAAACGAAGTAAACAATATTATTTTATTATCATCAGTTGTGTTAAGTTTTATTCTTATATATATATTGACCCTATTCTTCATATATATTTAGATCGAACGGATGTGGGACCAACTCCTACCATTTGACCATATACGAGCCATTCAAGAGGAATTGACGGGCTTCATACTTGATGAGGTCGTCACGCCTGGCGGAGAACTCTTTAGATATCCACCAAAATAAACGTATACGAAGATGTTATATTATATATATGTTTGAATCGGTGTTAAAGGGGGGCCCTGAGCGCTGCGGCAGCCCCACGCGAGCCACCTTTTAACAGCGGTTCGTATAAAAACTGCTGTTAAAGAGGGAGAGCTTCTAACACCAAACCCCCAATAGCGGTTCTAAAAACCGCTGTTAGAGGCCTCTACAAACCAGTGTTAGAGGCCTACCTGTGCACTAGTGGGAGTATATCTGCACGTGAAACAGATCATATTGATCGGTGACTAAGGGGTCTAATCAATGATGCATGGCAATGTCAATGCCCAACAAAGAATTATATGATTTGTGGTTCAATGCTGTCTCTCCTTAGCTTATTTCTACCTCTCCTTGCCGTGAGCTTCCTAATCGTACGGACGCGAAAGGTCAGTGATTCTCTGGTGGTAGAGAGTGCCAGGTAATAAGCTGCTAGTACTAACAAACAAACAAACAAACGTGGTTAGGTAAAGCTTCCTGCCAGTGCTGGCCAGAAGAGCGTGCGATTCAGAGTACAAGGTACAAGGAAAACATGGATTTCTATTTATTGGTTTTAGAAGATTAAATTTCACCCTTTCATCTAGTAGGGATCTTGCAGTATAATATCTAGGTTTTCTATTTATTTATTTTCATATTTTCACAACAATGTTGTGATGATTTTTTATCATATTTTATCATGCAAGGTGGAGCGTTGAGTTAGGATTTGCTTTTTGAAAAAGCCCCGAAAGACCGGGAAACTGCATTAAAAAGAGGGTACAAACTTATAGAAAGGCCGTTAGAGGGATCCGAATAATTGCACACAAGACCTTGAGAATTAGAAATTGCACCCCAAAACATAATCGTGTCGGCCCGCGGAACGCGATCAAGTCCTTTGGCTCTGGCCCCATGCCGATGGTTTCAGACGGTCTTGACATCGCCAGGACCGAAACCATTTGGGAAGGAACCGTACAACGAGGTACAGAAGGACATGGTTTCCCTGGTTGAGGGGGTGCCCGCAGCTGGATAGGCATAAGCTCAGACGAGCGCCAGATACGTGGGTGCACATGGTACTTAAGGCCGGGTCCACCCTCGCCATCAGGTCCGACAACATGCACCCGCCTTCAAGGGCAATCCTTGTCTGCTTGCCTTTGCAAATGAACTATGCTTTGGCAGTAGTTATGACGATCTCAACAGAGGCAAGGAGTATACGGTGACACATCACCAAGTTCACTTTGTTCACATTGGAAGACCGTTTCTAGGGCGAAGGGGGGCCATGGTCCCCCTACTCTAGAAAATTCCTTAAATATATTTCCTATGTTTAAACTAATGTTTTTTTGGATGCACCGAATTGAGTCCCTAAATTGGTATTGTAGAATTGGACACCAAAGTGCCGACTCCCAGAGTCGGTGGAAGCTTGATCGAATTGCTTGACAAAGACCATATTTGTTAATCACATTAGCTTGGTCTTAGCAACAAATATCAATATATGAGTAGAAGGATAGAAAGGGGATTGGCGAAATATGTTGGATGTATTATTGAGACTCATGAGCGAGTATATATATACGTACATGGATCATTTTGGAGTACAAGTCAAGTTAAGCTAAAGTCTTAACTATTCTAAACTATCATAACAACCATATACGTACAATACTTTACCAATATGCATTGGAATTTGTGACACATTGAACAAAAAAATACAATTTCACTTTTGCGGTATGTGTGCAATTCAGCATTGTAGCCCTTTTCCAAGAAGAAAAAGCATTGCGGACACCACAATTGAAAAGCTACCCGCGGGTGATAGACACCTCGTTAGTTGATATAATTTATGCATGTTCTATACCCAAATAATAGCCATATCCACATTTCCATGACATTGTCACGCCCAGTTCGAACACTACAAAAGGGATTGGAAAACTGTGCCGACATTTACTTGATAATTGTTTTTTTATATGGTATATGTTTCTCATCGACCTAAGCGGATGGTGACTTGGTCGATTGCTCGACTCTTTTTTTTTTCAATTGCTCGACTCGGAGACCATATGTTTGTTAACCACCTTAACTTGTTGGTATCAGCGACGAACGCAAAACACACACCTTAGAATTAGGAACGGATCGAGTGTTAAGTGAAAATAGTGGTGTACGTGTACGATTCAGCATTGCCACGGGTACCCTTAAAATTCAGCCTGAGTTTCATACTCCCTCCATCACAAGATATAAGGTACCAACACTAGTGGAAACGAGGTCTTTTGTTGATCCCGAAAAGGGGCTTTAACACCGGTTCTTCTACGAACCGGTGTTAAAGGGGGGGCCGTACCAGCGTGGCCCCTGCGGTATTAAAGGAGCCCCCTCACGAAGCGGTGTTAAAGGTCCCTGCACTGGTGGCCCGCGCACCATCCCCCCTTTAACACCGGTTCGTGGCATGAACCGGTGTTAAAGGGGGGGGGGGGGGGCTATATAAGACACCACCCACACACACCTCTTCCATTCTTTCACATTTTGGAGCCTAGCAAGAAGGTGTGAAGAGTGCTAGTTTGTGTTTTTTTCATATACACTAGAGGTGTTCGGTGAAATGCCCGAAAGCTCAAAATAAGCTTTCTTGTTGCTCTTTTCGTCTCGGTCGAGGTCGGCAACTATAGTTTTATGTGTCATTGATGTACTATATATATAAATGGTCATCTCCCTATTTTTTTTTATATATACTACATATTAATGCAGATGAATCGGCAATGGATGTACGGTGACCGCACTTCCGAAAGTATATTACGGGACTCCAAAATTTCATCGTTGTGGCTAATGCAAACCGTGGTCACAATGGTTTTATGTGCTGTCCGTGTGTTCACTGTCAGAACAAGAAAGACTACTCAAATACCAGAACCATTCACGCCCACCTGCTTCGATCCGGTTTCATGCCCAGCTATAATTGTTGGACCAAGCACGGAGAAAAAGGGGTTGTGATGGAAGACAACGAAGAAGAAGAGGATGATGAAAACTATCATAATATGTATCCTGAATATGATGATAATACAACGGAGGTAGATAATAAAGATCAAGAGGGAGCAGATGGGCCCGCTGATGACGATCTTGGTCGGGCCATTACTGATGCAAAGGAAGAATGTGAAACTGAAAAGGAGAAGGACAAGCTGTAGCAGATGTTAAAGGATCACAAAACATTGTTGTATCCAACTTGCGAAGATGGCCACAAAAAGCTAGGTGCCACACTGGATTTACTGCAATGGAAGGCAGAGAATGGTGTGACTGACAGCGCATTTTCAAAGTTGTTGGTAAAAATGAAGAATCTTCTTCCAAGAAATAATGAGTTGCCCGACAGTACATACCAAGCAAAGAAGGTTGTCTGCCCTCTAGGATTAGACATGCTGAAGATACATGCCTGCATTAATGACTGCATCCTCTACCGCGGTGAGAAGTACGAGAATTTGGATGCATGCCCGGTATGCACTGCACTGCGGTATAAGATCAGACGAGACGATCCTGGCGATGTTGAGGGCGAGGCCCCTAGGAAGAAGGTTCCCGCCAAGGTTATGTGGTATGCTCCTATAATACCACGGTTAAAATGTCTCTTCAGAAATAAAGAGCATGCCAAGTTATTGCGATGGCACATGGAAGACCGTAAGAAAGACGCGATGTTGAGACACCCCGCTGATGGGTCACAGTGGAGAAAAGTCGAGCGAGAGTACCCGGACTTCACACGTGACGCAAGGAACTTAAGGTTTGGTCTAAGTACAGACGGCATGAATCCTTTTGGTGAGCAGAGCTGCAGTCACAGCACCTGGCCTGTGACCCTATGTATCTATAACCTTCCTCCTTGGTTGTGTATGAAGAGGAAGTTCATTATGATGCCGTGCTCATCCAAGCCCGAGGCAACCCGCAACGACATTGATGTGTACCTAAGGCCATTAGTTGAAGAACTTTTACAGTTGTGGGCCAAACCAGGGGTACGTATGAGCACAAAGGGGAGCCATTTGACCTATGAGCATTGCTTTTCGTAACCATCAATGATTGGCCTGCTCTTAGTAACATTTCAGGGCAGACAAACAAGGGATTCAAAGCATGCAGGCACTGTTTAGATGAGACTGAAAGTGTATATTTGGATAAATGTAAGAAGGTTGTGTACCTAGGGTATCGCCGATTTCTTCCGAACTCGCATCCAAGAAGAAAGAAAGGCAAGCATTTAAAATGTCTGGCAGAACCCCGGAAGAAGCCTGTCCTCCGTACCGGTGATGAGGTATTTGGTATGGTCAAGGACCTAGAAGTAATCTTTGGAAAAGGTCCTGACAGTCTATCTGTTCGAATGACGATGCGGACACGCGCCCATGTGGAAGAAGCAATCTATATTTTGGGACCTACCCTATTGGAAAGTCTTAGAGGTCCGCTCTTCAATCGACGTGATGCACGTGACGAAGAATGTTTGCGTGAACCTGCTAGGCTTTCTAGGAGTGTATGGGAAGACAAAAGATACACCGGAATCACGGCAGACCAGCAACGTCCCGAAGGCCCCAAGAGCCTATGCATCCGAGAACGAGAAGGGTAAACGATGCCACTTAACTCCTGCCACGCTCTTACCAAAGCAGAAGAAAATCTTTTTGAATGTCCGAGAAGTATCAAGGTCCCGTCGCTTCGTCGAATATAAAGGAATAATAAATATGGCGAGAAAAATTCCAAAACCTTAAGTCTCATGATCGCCACGTGATTATGACACAATTGCTTCCGATTGCATTGAGGGGCTTCTACCGAAAATGTTCGAGTACCCATTGTGAAGCTATGTGCATTCCTCAATGCAATATCTCGAAGGTAATCGATCCGTAAAGCCTACCAGGTTACAAACAGATGTGGTCCAATGTCTTGTCACTTTGAGTTGGTGTTCCCACCATCCTTCTTCAATATTATGACGCATCTCTGGTTCACCTAGTAGAAGAGATTGCCATTCTCGATCAGTATTTCTACACAATATGTTCCCTTTGAGAGGTACATGGGAGTCTTAAAGAAATATGTTCATAACCGTGCTAGGCCGAAGGAAGCATCTCCAAGGGCTATGTAACAGAGGAGGTCATTGAGTTCTGTGTTGATTTTATTCCGGCCTTAAGGCGATTAGTGTTCCGTAATCACGACATGAGGGAGGAAGTGGAAAAGGCACCCTAGGATGTAAAGCAATGATATGTAGGACGGGCATTCTCTCAATCAAGCATACTACACGGTTTTACAAAGATCTATCTTGGTTGCCCCGTATCAATGAACACAAGAATTTAATACGCCTCAAACACCCGGGGCAGTCTGATGAATGGATTATAAGTGAACACATGGCGAGTTTTGGTGGCTGGCTGCAAAGACTTCTCACGAATAACACCACTGTTGGGGATCAGCTGTACTTGTTGGCCAGGACACCATCTTCGACTGTATGTACTTTCCAAGGGTACGAGATAAATGGAAATACATTTTACACGATAGGCCAAGATAAAAAGAGCACCAACCAAAATAGTGGTGTCCGCTTCGATGCAGCAGAAGACAATGGGCAAAAGACCACGTATTATGGGTTCATAGAGGAGATATGGGAACTTGACTATGGACCTAATTTTAAGGTCCCCTTATTTCGATGCAAATGGGTCAAGCTAACAGGAGGAGGGGTTGAGGTAGACAAGAAGTACGGAATGACAACGGTGGATCTCAACAATCTTATGAAGAACTTAGACGAACCATTCGTCCTAGCCAATGATGTGGCTCAGGTTTTCTATGTGAAGGACATGTGGCTCAGGTTTTCTATTCGACGCCGTGGTGAGCTAGCGGACCGCGCCTGGTCGTCCCCTCTGTTTCCTCCCCTTCTGCTTGCCGCCGGCGCCTTTGCAGGGCTGCCGCCACATCGCCGCCGTCTGTCGCAGCTGCCCGTTGTCGCCGTGCTCGCCCGTTGCCTCACCGTGCTCGCCCGTGCCTCCCCGTGCTCGCCCCCGAGCAGTTCCTCGAGCCGGCCTCCCACGCGAGCTCTCATGCGGCGTCCATGGATTGGGGCCCTCCGAACAGATGTACCAAGATGAAATCGAACCCCTCCGAACAGATGTACCAAGATGAAATCGAACCCCTCCATTGTACTTATTAGTAGTAGCTAGGATCAAATCGGACACGAGGACAACTTTGACGTGGTAGCTCGCGTCATCGGTGTGGCGGGCAGGGGCGGCCCGGCTGGCGGCCCGGATTGGGGCCAATGACACGGAAGTGGAGGGGATGGGTCAGGGAGGCGGATTCGTCGGGGAGGCCCAGGGCCCAGGCGCGGTACGGGGACGGCCTCCCCTCTCGGCTGCGGGAGGCCTAGGGTGCAAGCTCGGTGGTGGCCATGGTGCGAGCTCGCGATGCGGCCTAGGTGGGGTGCGAGTTCGATGTGGCATCCCCTGTCTGGGCCTATCTTGGGGACATCCTCCACATTGTATCTGCTTCAAGTTGTTTTCCGTCGCTATAATGTTTGCCTCGGCCTCCTCTTTCGAACAGCGCCCGTTTTAGGTAGGCCGCATCATGCTACCTCGCACTCCCTAGGTCGCTCTCCAACGCCGCCAGCCTCCGGTCAGCCACTATAGCTAGCCCCTCTCATATGCATCCGGGATTTCTCCGAATTAGGGTTTGGACCCCTCGGAACTCGTTTAAAATGATCAAGCATCCTTAGGGTTTTAATTTCATTTGTGTATTTTTGTATGAATAATATGTATATTTGTATATGAATCCAAGTCCACTTGAATGTTTACACTCTTACTCTAGATAATATTATTGTTTTAGAAACTATGGATCCACTTAGTAGAAACCTTGAAGAAGAAGAAATAATGGAGAACATTATTGATGAGGACACCTCACAATATCTGAACTTGGAGGGACATGATGACGACAGCTCAAGTACTAGTCATGGAGAAGATGAAGACTCCGGTGAACGCAATTTAATGGTTACAAAGTCCGGCGAGGTATATGCATTGATTAAGCCTCTGACTTCCACAAACAATCTTCTTCTACATGTATTAATTAACGCTTCTTTCTTCTTTTAGCCCTCGGATCGACCAGCCAGCAACCATCTTCTTCTACGAAAAAGAGCAAGCGAGCGCGAGCTGCGGTTGAAAGATCGCAAAGTTCACGATCGAAGCAGTCCGTGTTGATGGCAGGCCGATGGAGCCCAAGAAGGCCGCAGACAAATTTGTACGTCAGGCTGGAGTTCTTGTTAGGGACCAAATCCCAATCACAATTGAAAATTGGAATAAGCCAAAGAAGGGCGACGGTACCTTTGTCGATGACAGATCCAAAGAAACGCTTTGGAATTCGTTGTTGGTAAATTTCACCCTTCCGCCAGAGGAGGATGAAAACAACCCGGTTATAAAGGAAAAGGTCAAAGAGTGGACTCTAAAGAAGATGGCTGACGCTTTCAAGAATCGAAGACAAAATTGAACAAATTTGTCAAATCGCGAGACTCAAATTTCAAGACGATATTATGCGAAGATAAGACCTCACGCCCGAATTTGAGACATATAAAAAAGTGCTATAGCTAAAAAGAGGTCGAAAATACGCTTAATGCCCTGAAGAAGGAATATCACCAGAGGACGGGGTCAGGTGGCTACATATCTCAGAGGCCTAAGTGGGAGGAAGCTGAGAAGGCCCTGCGCGAGAGAGGGATCACACCCCAGACAGATGGGTGGGACCTACGTGCGAAGACTTGGTTCTATGGAATCGGGGCAAGGTTGGACCCAGAAACAGGATTGTGTATCTTCGCAACCATCCTTGCCAAACCCGTCACTGAACTCATCACGGCATACGAGGAAACATCCGCCAGGACCTTCCATCCCGACAGAGAGAATGACCAGCTCACACGCGCCATCGGTAAAAAAGAACACCCTGGACATGCACGAGGCACAGGGGGTATGACATGGAAGGATGGGTTTGCCGACTGGAGCGACTCTTACAGATGGCGCGACAGAAAAGAAAAAGAGGGTACAGAGCGGATGACACAGATAGAACATGCACTTGCAAATAACTTATGTGGGTACTATGTTTACGAATTCATTCGCAACACGATATGTGCGACGGGCCAAGCCACACTAGAACAACGTAGAGTAAGTAAACAAAGTCCACAACATTATTTTATTACCATCAATTGTGTTGAGTTTTATTCTTATATATATATATTGACGGCCCATTCTTCATATATATTCAGATCGAACGGATGCGGGACCAACTCCTACCATTTGAACGCATACGAGCCATCCAAGAGGAATTGGCGGGGTTCATCCTTGATGAGGTCGTCACGCCTGGCGGAGAACTCTTTAGATATCCACTAAAATGAACGATGACGATGTATGTGCCGATGCCGATGTATGTGCCGATGACGATGTTTGTGTATAATAATAGTTGCTTAATTATTCATGTACTCGTATGTACCGATGACGATTTATGTGTATACCGCTCCCGATCGATTCCCTCGCCCTCCCGCAGTAAATACGCCTAACGGGCAGAAATGCTGCGAAGATTTAGCTGCCGCCGCGGCAGAAAACGGACTAAATCTCGCCATGCGTAAGAACCTTAACACCGTTGCAGATACGAACCGATGTTAAAGTGAGCTGAGGCGGCAGCCCCGGCGTGCCACCCTTTAACACCGTTCAGAGATAAGAAGCGCCCCTCTAACACCGAACCGTCAACATCGGTTGGGGAACCGCTGTTAGAGGGCCCTCCCAACCGGAGTTAAAGGGAGGGCTCTGCACTAGTGCAAAGGTTTAGTCAAAAGTTAACTTTTCGATGTTTGACCAGGATTGTACACAAAAAATATAAATATTTACAATACCAAATCAATATCAATAGATTTATCATAAAATATATTTTCTTATTGTGTTCATTCTATAATATAGATATAGATATTTTTTTATAAATATTTGGTCAAAGTTAGTAAGCTTTGACTGTTTTACCGGTACTTAGGCGTTTTATATTTTAGTACGGAGTTAGAATTTTCATTGCAGACGTAACAACTTTCGTAAGCCAGAAGACAACGACTGAGATATATAGGGAGTCACCGAGTCAAGGACTCACGGGTCCATACCAATTTTTGCATGTTTGATTTGTCTACATCCACCCATGGATGGACAGAGAAATACCACAACAAACCAATCAAAATTCTCCCAATCCATCCTTTTCCACGGACAGTAGGCATTGTACCACCACCATTAATTTCGCTTCGATTCCAAATGGTAGCGAAACAACTGTGGAAACAATGGAAAACAAGCTTGACTTGTCCCCTGTCGACTACCAGGCAACAACGACTCGATCGCCCCTCCCCCAAAATTCCACGGACGATTCTCCCTCCAGATTTTGAACTTATCTCTACTTTCAAATTCTTGACGAGAGAATTTCCGGGAGAGATAGGTAGGGAGACTTGGAGGAGAGAGGAGAGAGCAGGAAGAAAGACCAGCTGCTAGCTAGGCGTTGAGACCAGATGGATCGCACTCACGCAACACTCCTCCATGATTGAAGATGCAATGATGCATCCCGCAATAAATTTGCCAGGCAACGCCAACTTCAGAAGCTCAAGTTGTTTTGCAATACACTGAATCTCATGAGCCTGTTCAACGACAGAACGGTTTTCAACCATCCTATAGTCATGAAACTGCTCCATGGCATACAGTTCACTGCCAGCATCAGTAGCACCGAATTTTGCTTCGCGTGCATCCCACAGTTCTTTGGCATTGCGCATATGTAAATATGCATCCATCAACTTGTCCCCAATGGCGCTTATGACACAGCCCACAAAGAATATGGTGGTCTCCTTGAAAGTCTTCTCCTGTTCAGGAGTGGTCGTTCCTTCAGGATTACCAGCCGATACCCAGAAGGCGTCCATAGCCATCAGCCAGAGGGTACACTTGGTTTGCCAGCGCTTAAAGTGCGCACCCGTAAACGGGTTCGGTTTCAGACAAGTGGCAAAGCCTTGACGCGAAAACAGTCTAAAATAAGGTTTTTGGATTGTTGAGATAATTAGCAGTTTTCGCATTAATTTAATCCAAGTATAAATCATGACAAAACAATTTCCAAGACTAACTAGCATACGCATAGTAGGCATGCACCATACAGGCAAGTGAAAATCTAGCACACCTACGCATACTGCAATACTAGTGATCATCATAGGAAATAACACGAGGGCAAAGAACACGTACGAGTTCGTCGATGGTATAACCAACGTCGCAACAGAAGTGAAGCCACCACCAGCAGCAGCATCGTCAGATATGGCGGTGAAGTCGAGGAAGAGATTGAGCAGTCGCGTCTAGACACTCCCCAAAAACCTTATCGTCTCTCTCCCGGTGCAGGATCAGAGAGACGGGGTTCCGGAGGCCTGTTCTCCTGGACGACCGAGTTAGTGCCAACCCATGATATGGAAACGGCCGGTTAATTAACGCGTCCGTAATGACGCATTAATGACTCATAATTAATACACGATTAATTTTCCCAACGAGCAAAATAAAGCTCGGCTCGGCGAGATACCTACAACCCGGACGAGGCAAGGCGAGGCGGGCGGCGTCGGAGGAGTGCCGCGAGGGCTTCTCTTCTTCTCACACCTTAGTGAGTGGTGCAACACTTACTATATAAGATGGTCCAACTCCCCTTCCACTAGCAATGTGAGACTAAACTTTGGCACCACTAGCACACACATGAGCTGCCATGATAATTGGCCAAAGAGAATTTCAAAATTTGTATTTGTTATGGGCCAAAAATCTAACATCAAATATGCCTCAAATTCCAACCCCATCCATCATTTTGAACTTATCTCTACCCTCGAATTCTCGACGAGAGAATTTCCGGGAGATTGGTAGAGAGACTTGGATCGGAGGAGAGAGGAGGAAGAAATACCAGCTGCTAGGCGTTGAGACTTGATGGGTCGCACTCACGCACAGTAATGAGCAGCAGTCTGTCTCTCTCTCTTGCAATGTCACAAGTCTTCGAAGAAGACCCTGCAGGCGAAAAGGAGAGCCTGCTACCTACTATCGAAACGTCGCACATCTGTCCAAGGCAGAGACGACGACCGACCATCGATGCGTTGCTACTGCACGCAACGAGGCTGGCTAAGCTGGTGTCTTTTTTGGGGCGATGGCCAGCTAGGAACAACGGCAAGACGACATCGCGGTCCTGGAGAGGCTGGTGATACAACAATGCACTAATCTCAAAGCAGAAAATCACAGCAAATCAATGGATGACACATGCACGTTACCTAGCGTGCATGGTAGAAAAATCACTCTGCGGAGCCAGAGTCAATGCTGTTGAGCCAGAGTCAATGTTGTCGATCGTGTGACACGAAACAGCTTTGTTTTTTTATCGCGAGGATGGCGATATTGCCATCCCAGCCGCGCCTACCTACCCTTGTTGTCGTGTCAAGGGCACAGGGGGAGCCTCGACGTTGTACGTCTCCATTACTAGGATTAGTATCTGAAAAGAGCCACACGACGCCATGCAATATAGTAATAACCAGAAAAGAGCCAAATACTACATCCATTTTTCAGGTCGTGCGCACGCTTGACTTTGTCCCCATGTCGACTAGGCAACAACTCGATCGCCCCTCTCAAAATTCCACCGGACAATTCTCCGTCCATCCATCATTTGGAACTTATCTCTACTCTCAAATTCTTGACAAGAGAATTTCCGGCAGATGAGAAGTACCCAGAAAGTAGCTGGCTTGAATCGGTTCGGCGGACGTTATGGCTTTATTTATAAAGCAGGACGATGAAAGGTTATTTTGAAGAATTTTCGAAAGATAGAGAGATAAAGTTGGAGGAGTGGAAGAAAGACCAGCTGCTAGGCCTTGAGACCATTATTGAGCAGCAGTCTCTCTCTCTCTTACACAGGTCTTCGAAGAAGACGCTGCTGGAGGCGAAAAGGAAAGCCTGCTAGTAGTACTGTTGAAACGTCGCACATCTGTCCAGAGCTGGAAGCGAGCAGAGACGACCGTCAATGCATTTCTATTGCACTTGCACGCAACGAGGCTGGCCGTAGCTGCTGTCTTTTTTGGGGCGATGGAAGAACGGCGAGACATCGTGGTTTTCTTTTCGAATTAGATACCGCTGTCGTCGAGAGGCTGCTCCGGAGCCAGAGTCAATGCTATATCGTGCGGCGTGGACGACGATCAGACGCCCTGCGTCTCCATCACACGTACGGCTTGCTACCGTCTTCAAATGGCAAATTCTGACAGGCAACTAGACAAACTTTTTTCATGCAAACTAAACCAAAACGGCTGATGTCAGCAACGTATAATGCAAATATTCTAAAATTCAAAATGTTTTATAGTTCAATATGCTTATCCAATTGATGATCAGTTTTCACCGTTAGACTAGTCTCGATGATATCTTTGAAACTAGATCCCATGTTAATAGGTTTCGAGAACTTTTTTTTGGACCAAAAGGTTATCCACGGGCAGTAACTCATTAAAATGGCCATAAAACGCAATAAGACGACTTTTTGATCATAACTCTGAAACATGTAAATCGCCCTAAAAGCTCAAAACTATGGGCAATAGCTCACGAAAACGGCCATAAAACGCAAAAATGACGACTTTTTGGTCAAACCTCTCAACCTCGTAAATCGACCTGGAACACCAAAACTATGGGCAATAGCTCATGAAAACGACTATAAAACGCAAAAACGACGACTTTTTGGTCAGACCTCTCAAATATGTAAATCTTCTAGGAACCCCAAAACTGTGGCAATATCTCATGAAAACAACCAAAAAACTTGAAAAAAAAGAGTTCTTGGTCATGCCAACAATAATGTATTGGGCTTTATGTTCGTTGTAGATCATCCTGAAACCCCAAAACTATGGGCAATAACTCATGAAAATGGCCATAAAACACAAAAAGATGAGTTTTTGGTCATAACTCTGAAACATGTAAATCGTCCGGGAACCCCCAAAAATATGGGCAATAGCTCATGAAAACGGCCATAAAGCGCAAAAATGACGACTTTTTGGTCAAACCTCTCAAACTTGTAAATCGTCCTGGAACACCAAAACATGGGGAAATAACTCATGAAATGGCCATAAAACGCAAAAAAGAAGAGTTCTTGGTCATTACACTGAAACATGTAAATCGACCTGGAACCCCAAAACTATAGGCAATAGCTCATGAAAACGGCCATATAACGCAAAAATGACGACTTTTTTGGTCAAACCTCTCAAACTCGTAAATCGCCCTGGAACACCAAAACTGTGGGCAATAACTCATGAAATGGCCATAAACGCAAAAAGGCGAGTTCTTGATCATTACTCTAAAACATATTAATATACCTGGAACCCCAAATCTACGCATGAAAACGGTCATAAAATGCAAAAATGATGACTTTTTGGTCAAACATCTCAAACATGTAAATCTCCCTTGAACACCAAAACTGTGGGCAATAACTAATTAAATGGCCATAAAACACAAAAAATACGAGTTTTTGGTCATAACTCTGAAAAATATAAATCACCCTAGAACGCCAAAACTATGGGCAGTAGCTCATGAAAACGGCCATAAAACGCAAAAACGACGAGTTTTTGGTAATACCTCTCAATCATGTAAATCGTCCAGGAACCCCAAAACTGTGGGCAATAGCTCATGAAAACAGCCATAAAACACGAAAATGATGAGTTCAGGGTCATGCCCACAAAAATGTATCGGGACTTACGTTCGTTGTAAATCACCCTGAAACCCTAAAACTGTGGGCAATAACTCATGAAAATGGCCATAAAACGCAGAAAAGGCGAGTTTTTGGTCATAACTCTGAAACATGTAAATCTTCATGAAACCCCAAAACTATGGGCAATAGCTCATGAAAACGACCATAAATACAAAAATGATGACTTTTTGGTCAAACCTCTAACACTCGTAAATCGACCTGGAACACCAAAACTATGGGCAATAACTCATGAAATGGCCATAAAACGCAAACAATACGAATTTTTGGTCATAACTCTGGAAAGTATAAATCACCCTAGAACGCCAAATCTATAGGCAATAGCTCATGAAAACGGCCATAAAAAGAAAAAAGACGAGTTTTTGGTCATACCTCTCAAACATGTAAATCGCCCAGGAACCCCAAAACCGTGGGCAATAGCTCATGAAAACAACCATGAACACGAAAACGACGAGTTCATGGTCATGCCCGCAAAAATGTATCGGGTCTTACGTTCGTTGTAAATCATCCTAGAACACCAAAACTTTGGGAAATAACTCATGAAAATGGCCATAAACGCAAAAGACGACTTTTTGGTCATAACTTTGAAACATGTAAATCACCCTGGAAGCCCAAAACTATGGGCAATAGCTCATGAAAACGGCCATAAAACGGAAAAATGACGACTTTTTGGTCAAACCTCTAAAACTCGTAAATCGACCTGGAAAACCACAACTATGGGCAATACCTCATGAAAACGGCTATAAAACGCAAAAACGACGACTTTTTGGTCAGACCTCTCAAATATGTAAATGGCCCAGGAACCCCAAAACTGTGGGCAATAGCTCATGAAAACAGCCAAAAACATGAAAAAAAGAGTTCTTGGTCATGCCCACAAAAATATATTGGGCTTTATGTTCGTTGTAGATCACCCTAAAACCCCAAAACTATGGGCAATAACTCATGAAAATGGCCATAAAACACAAAAAGATGAGTTTTTGGTCATAACTCTTAAACATGTAAATCGTCCTGGAACCCCAAAAATATGGGCAATAGCTCATGAAAACGGCCATAAAACGGAAAAATGACGAATTTTTGGTCAAACCTCTCAAACTTGTAAATCGTCCTGGAACACCAAAACTTTGGGAAATAACTCATGAAATGGCCATAAAACGCAAAAAAGACGAGTTCTTGGTCATTACTCTGAAACATGTAAATCGACCTGGAACCCCAAAACTATAGGCAATAGCTCATGAAAACGGCCATAAAACGCAAAAATGACGACTTTTTGGTCAAACCTCTCAAACTCGTAAATCGCCCTGGAACACCAAAACTGTGGGCAATAACTCATGAAATGGCCATAAACGCAAAAAGGCGAGTTCTTGATCATTACTCTAAAACATATCAATCGACCTGGAACCCCAAATCTACGCATGAAAATGGTCCTAAAACGCAAAAATGATGACTTTATGGTCAAACATCTCAAACATGTAAATCGCCCTTGAACACCAAAACTGTGGGCAATAACTAATTAAATGGCCATAAAACGCAAAAAATACGAGTTTTTGGTCATAACTCTGAAAAATATAAATCGCCCTAGAACGCCAAAACTATAGGCAGTAGCTCATGAAAACGGCCATAAAACGCAAAAACGACGAGTTTTTGGTCATACCTCTCAATCATGTAAATCGTCCAGGAACCCCAAAACTATGGGCAATAGCTCATGAAAACAGCCATAAAACGCAAAAACGACGAGTTTTTGGTCATACCTCTCAATCATGTAAATCGTCCAGGAACCCCAAAACTATGGGCAATAGCTCATGAAAACAGCCATAAAACACGAAAACGACGAGTTCATGGTCATGCCCACAAAAATGTATCGGGCCTTACATTCGTTGTAAATCACCCTGGAACCCTAAAACTATGGGCACTAACTCATGAAAATGGCCATAAAACGCAAAAAGATGACTTTTTGGTCATCACTCTAAAACATGTAAATCGTCCTGGAACCCCAAAAATATGGGTAATAGCTCATGAAAACGGCCATAAAGCGCAAAAATGACAACTTTTTGGTCAAACCTCTCAAACTCGTAAATCGACCTGGAACACCAAAACTATGGGCAATAGCTCATGAAAACGGCTATAAAACGCAAAAACGACGACTTTTTGGTCAGACCTCTCAAATATGTAAATCTCCCAGGAACCCCAAAACTGTGGGCAATAGCTCACGAAAACAGCCAAAAAACATGAAAAAAAGAGTTCTTGGTCATGCCCACAAAAATGTATTGGGCTTTATGTTCGTTGTAGATCACCCCGAAATCCCAATACTATGGTCAATAACTCATGAAAATGGCCATAAAACACAAAAAGATGAGTTTTTGGTCATAACTCTGAAACATTTAAATCGTCCTGGAACCCCAAAAATATGGGCAATAGATCATGAAAACGGCCATAAAACGCAAAAATGACGACTTTTTGGTCAAAACTCTGAAACTTGTAAATCGTCCTGGAACACCAAAACTTTGGGAAATAACTCATGAAATAGCCATAAAACGCAAAAATGATGACTTTTTGGTCATTACTCTGAAACATGTAAATCGACCTGGAACCCCAAAACTATAGGCAATAGCTCATGAAAACGACGATAAAACGCAAAAATGACGACTTTTTGGTCAAACCTCTCAAACTTGTAAATTGTCCTAGAACACCAAAACTTTGGGAAATAACTCATGAAATGGCCATAAAACGCAAAAAAGACGAGTTCTTGGTCATGACTCTGAAACATGTAAATCGACCTGGAACCCCAAAACTATAGGCAATAGCTCATGAAAACGACCATAAAACGCAAAAATGACGACTTTTTGGTCAAACCTCTAAAACTCGTAAATCGACCTGGAAAACCACAACTATGGGCAATACCTCATGAAAACGGCTATAAAACGCAAAAACGATGACTTTTTGGTCAGACCTATCAAATATGTAAATGGCCTAGGAACCCCAAAACTGTGGGGAATAGCTCATGAAAACAGCCAAAAAACATGAAAAAAAGAGTTCTTGGTCATGCCCACAAAAATGTATTGGGCTTTATGTTCGTTGTAGATCACCCTGAAACCCCAAAACTATGGGCAATAACTAATGAAAATGGCCATAAAAAACAAAAAGATGAGTTTTTGGTCGTAACTCTGAAACATGTAAATCATCCTGAAACCCCAAAAATGTGGGCAATAGCTCATGAAAACGGCCATAAAACACAAAAATGACGACTTTTTTGTCAAACCTCTCAAACTTGTAAATCGTCCTGGAACACCAAAACTTTGGGAATAACTCATGAAATGGCCATAAAACGCAAAAAAGACGAGTTCTTGGTCATTACTTTTAAACATGTAAATCGATCTGGAACCCCAAAACTATAGGCAGTAGCTCATGAAAACGGCCATAAAACGCAAAAACGACGAGTTTTTGGTCATACCTCTCAATCATGTAAATCGTCCAGGAACCCAAAAACTGTGGGCAATAGCTCATGAAAACAACCACAAAACACGAAAACGACGAGTTCATGGTCATGCCCACAAAAATGTATCGGGCCATACATTCGTTGTAAATCACCCTAGAAGCCTAAACTGTGGGCAATAACTCATGAAAATGGCCATAAAACGCAGAAAAGACGAGTTTTTGGTCATAACTCTGAAACATGTAAATCGCCCTGGAAGCCCAAAACTACGGGCAATAGCTCATGAAAACGGCCATAAAACGCAAAAATGATGACTTTTTGGTCAAACCTCTCAAACTCGTAAATCGACCTGGAACACCAAAACTATGGGCAATAACTCTTGAAATGGCCATAGAACGCAAACAATACGAATTTTTGGTCATAACTCTGGAAAGTATAAATCGCCCTGGAACCGTAAAACTATAGGCAATAGCTCATGAAAACGGCCATAAAAATCAAAAAGACGAGTTTTTGGTCATACCTCTTAAACATGTAAATAGCTCAGGAACCCCAAAACCGTGGGCAATAGCTCATGAAAATAACCATGAACACAAAAACGACGAGTTCATGGTCATGCCCACAAAAATGTATTGGGCTTTATGTTCCTTGTAGATCACCCTGAAACCCCAAAACTATGGGCAGTAACTCATGAAAATGGCCATAAAACGCAAAAACACGACTTTTTGGTCATAACTCTGAAACATGTAAATCGCCCTGGAACCCTAAAACTATGGGAAATAGCTCACCAAAACGGCCATAAAACGCAAAAATGACGACTTTTTGGTCAAACCTCTCAAACTCGTAAATCGACCTGGAACACCAAAACTATGGGCAATACCTCATGAAAACGGCTATAAAACGCAAAAACGATGACTTTTTGGTCAGACCTCTCAAATATGTAAATGGCCCAGGAACCCCAAAACTGTGGGCAATAGCTCATGAAAACAGCCAAAAAACATAAAAAAAGAGTTCTTGGTCATGCCCACAAAAATGTATTGGGCTTTATGTTCGTTGTAGATCACCCTGAAACCCCAAAACTATGGGCAATAACTAATGAAAATGTCCATAAAACACAAAAAGATGAGTTTTTGGTCATAACTCTGAAACATGTAAATCGTCCTGGAACCCCAAAAATATGGGCAATAACTCATGAAAACGGCCATAAAACACAAAAATGATGACTTTTTGGTCAAACCTCTCAAACTTGTAAATCGTCCTGGAACACCAAAATTTGGGAAATAACTCATGAAATGGCCATAAAACGCAAAAAGACGAGTTCTTGGTCATTACTCTGAAACATGTAAATCGACCTGGAACCCCAAAACTATAGGCAATAGCTCATGAAAACGGCCATAAAACGCAAAAATGACGACTTTTTGGTCAAACCTCTCAAACTCGTAAATCGCCCTGGAACACCAAAACTGTGGGCAATAACTCATGAAATGGCCCATAAACGCAAAAAGGAGAGTTCTTGATCATTACTCTAAAACATATAAATCGACCTGGAACCCCAAATCTACGCATGAAAACGGTCATAAAACGCAAAAATGATGACATTGTGGTCAAACATCTGAAACATGTAAATCGCCCTTGAACACAAAAACTGTGGGCAATAACTAATTAAATGGCCATAAAACGCAAAAATATGAGTTTTTGGTCATAACTCTGAAAAATATAAATGGCCCTAGAACGCCAAAACTATAGGCAGTAGCTCATGAAAACGACCATAAAATGCAAAAACGACGAGTTTTTGGTCATACCTCCCAAAACTGTGGGTAATAGCTCATGAAAACAGCCATAAAACATGAAAACGACGAGTTCATGGTCATGCCCACAAAAATGTATCGGGCCTTACATTCGTTGTAAATCACCGTGGAACCCTAAAACTATGGGAAATAACTCATGAAAATGGCCATAAAACGCAGAAAAGACGAGTTTTTGGTCATAACTCTGAAACATGTAAATCTCCTTGGAACCCCAAAACTATGGGGAATAGCTCATGAAAACGGACATAAAACGCAAACATGACGACTTTTTGGTCAAACCTCTCAAACTCGTAAATCGACCTGGAACACCAAAACTATGGGCAATAGCTCATGAAAAAGGCTATAAAACGCAAAAACGACGACTTTTTGGTCAGACCTCTCAAATATGTAAATGGCCCAGGAACCCCAAAACTGTGGGCAATATTTCATGAAAACAGCTAAAAAACATGAAAAAAAAGAGTTCTTGGTCATGCCAACAAAAATGTATTGGGCTTTATGTTCGTTGTAGATCACCCTGAAACCCCAAAACTATGGGCAATAACTCATGAAAATGGCCATAAAACACAAAAAGATGAGTTTTTGGTCATAACTCTGAAACATGTAAATTGTCCTAGAACCCCAAAAATATGGGCACTAGCTCATGAAAACGGCCATAAAACACAAAAATGACGACTTTTTGGTCAAACCTCTCAAACTTGTAAATCGTCCTAGAACACCAAAACTTTGGGAAATAACTCATGAAATGGCCATAAAACACAAAAGGAGACGACTTTTTGGTCATAACTCTGAAACATGTAAATCACCCTGGAACCCCAAAACTATAGGCAATAGCTCATGAAAACGGCCATAAAACGCAAAAATGACGACTTTTTGGTCAAACCTCTAAAACTCGTAAATCGACCTGGAAAACCACAACTATGGGCAATACCTCATGAAAACGGCTATAAAACGCAAAAACGATGACTTTTTGGTCAGACCTCTCAAATATGTAAATGGCCCAAAACTATAGGCAGTAGCTCATGAAAACGACCATAAAATGCAAAAACGACGAGTTTTTGGTCATACCTCTCAATCATGTAAATCGTCCAGGAACCCCAAAACTGTGGGCAATAGCTCATGAAAACAGCCATAAAACACGAAAACGACGAGTTCATGGTCATGCCCACAAAAATGTATCGGGCCTTACATTCGTTGTAAATCACCCTGGAACCCTAAAACTGTGGGCAATAACTCATGAAAATGGCCATAAAACGCAGAAAAGACGAGTTTTTGGTCATAACTCTGAAACATGTAAATCTCCCTGGAACCCCAAAACTATGGGCAATAGCTCATGAAAACGGACATAAAACGCAAAAATGACGACTTTTTGGTCAAACCTCTCAAACTCGTAAATCGACCTGGAACACCAAAACTATGGGCAATAGCTCATGAAAAAGGCTATAAAACGCAAAAACGACGACTTTTTGTTCAGACCTCTCAAATATGTAAATCGCCTAGGAACCCCAAAACTGTGGGCAATATTTCATGAAAACAGCCAAAAAACATGAAAAAAAGAGTTCTTGGTCATGCCAACAAAAATGTATTGGGCTTTATGTTCGTTGTAGATCACCCTGAAACCCCAAAACTATGGGCAATAACTCATGAAAATGGCCATAAAACACAAAAATATGAGTTTTTGGTCATAACTCTGAAACATGTAAATCGTCCTAGAACCCCAAAAATATGGGCACTAGCTCATGAAAACGGCCATAAAACACAAAAATGACGACTTTTTGGTCAAACCTCTCAAACTTCTAAATCGTCCTAGAACACCAAAAGTTTGGGAAATAACTCATGAAATGGCCATAAAACACAAAAGGAGACGACTTCTTGGTCATTACTCTTAAACATGTAAATCGACCTGGAACCCCAAAACTATAGGCAATAGCTCATGAAAACAGACATAAAACGCAAAAATGACGACTTTTTGGTCAAACCTCTCAAACTCGTAAATCGACCTGGAACACCAAAACTATGGGCAATAGCTCATGAAAAAGGCTATAAAACGCAAAAACGACGACTTTTTGGTCAGACCTCTCAAATATGTAAATCGCCTAGGAACCCCAAAACTGTGGGCAATATTTCATGAAAACAGCCAAAAAACATGAAAAAAAGAGTTCTTGGTCATGCCAACAAAAATGTATTGGGCTTTATGTTCGTTGTAGATCACCCTGAAACCCCAAAACTATGGGCAATAACTCATGAAAATGGCCATAAAACACAAAAAGATGAGTTTTTGGTCATAACTCTGAAACATGTAAATCGTCCTGGAACCCCAAAAATATGGGCACTAGCTCATGAAAACGGCCATAAAACACAAAAATGACGACTTGTTGGTCAAACCTCTCAAACTTGTAAATCGTTCTAGAACACCAAAACTTTGGGAAATAACTCATGAAATGGCCATAAAACACAAAAGGAGACGAGTTTTTGGTCATAACTCTGAAACATGTAAATCACCCTGGAACCCCAAAACTATACGCAATAGCTCATGAAAACGGCCATAAAACGCAAAAATGACGACTTTTTGGTCAAACCTCTAAAACTCGTAAATCGACCTGGAAAACCACAACTATAGGCAATACCTCATGAAAACGGCTATAAAACGCAAAAACGACGACTTTTTGGTCAGACCTCTCAAATATGTAAATGGCCCAAAACTATAGGTAGTAGCTCATGAAAACGGCCATAAAACGCAAAAACGACGAGTTTTTGGTCATACCTCTCAATCATGTAAATCGTCCAGGAACCCCAAAACTGTGGGAAATAGCTCAGGAAAACAACCATAAAACACGAAAACGACGAGTTCATGGTCATGCCCACAAAATGTATCAGGCCTTACATTCGTTGTAAATCACCCTGGAACCCTAAAACTGTGAGCAATAACTCATGAAAATGGCCATAAAACGCAGAAAAGACGAGTTTTTGGTCATAACTCTGAAACATGTAAATCTACCTGGAACCCCAAAACTATGGGCAATACCTCATGAAAACGGCCATAAAACGCAAAAATGACGACTTTTTGGTCAAACCTCTCAAACTCGTAAATCGACCTGGTCAAACCTCATCATCGCTTCTTCATACGTCGCAGGGTCATTATATTCATCAACCATGAAATTTATGACAGGATTTCGCATACCGGAGCCGCACGTCTGCTTGACTGCGAGGTTCGAGTACTCTCTTCGAGTTTCATGATCATTATCATTAGTTCCTCTTCAATGTGGAGCCAACTCGAACGACTTTCGCCAAGGCTACTCGCCATACTTTGAAGAGAAGGTTCCACAACCTCTTCGAAGTTCTACCTTCCGACTACTCACACCTTCGCGAGAAACTCTTTCTAGAAAGGATCCATTCTGGCAACAAAAACCTTGCCCTCGGATCGTGATAGAAGGAATACCCAATAGTTACTTTAGGGTATCCTATGAAGACGCATTTTTCCGCTTTGGGTTCGAGTTTATCCGTTGAAGTTTCTTCACATAAACATCGCAACCCCAAACTTTAAGAATGACAGCTTAGGTTTGTTTCAAACCACAATTCATACGGTGTCGCTTCAACGGATTTAGATGGTGCCCGATTTAAAGTGAATGCAGCAGCTTAGTGCATAACCCCAAAATGACAACGGCAAGTCCGTCAGAGACATCATAGATCGAACCATATCTAATAAAGTACGATTACGACGTTCCGACACACCATTTCATTGTGGTGTTCCGGCAGTGTGAGTTGTGAAACAATTCCACACTCTTTCATGTGAGTGCTAAACTCGTAACTTAGATACTCACCTCCACGGTCACCGTAGAAATTTGATCTTTCTATTACGATGATTTTCAACTTCATTCAAATTCCTTGAACTTTTCAAAGGTTTCACTTGTGTTTCATCAAGTAGATATAACCGTATCTACTCAAATCATCCGTGAAAGTAACAAAATAACGATATCCACCTCAACGACACACTCATTGGACCACATACAATAATGTATGATTTTCAATAAATCGCCGCCTGCTCCATTGAACCGAAAACGCGATCTAGTCATCTTGCCCATAAGGCATGGCTCACATGTATCAAATGATTCATAATCAAGTGATTCCAAAAGTCCATCCGAATGGAGCTTCTTCATGCGTTTAATGCCAATATGACCTAGACGGCAGTGCCACATATATGCGGATATATCATCATCAAGTTTAATCCTTTTAGCATCAACATTATGAATATGTGTAACATTATCATCGAGATCCAACAGAAATAAACCATTCAACATTGGTGCATGACCATAAAAGATTTCATTCATATAAATGGAACAACCATTGTTCTCAGATTTGAATGAAAAACCACTTTGCATCAAACATGATCCAGATACAATGTTCATGCTCAGTGCAGGAACCAAAAAATAGTTATTTAAGTTTATAACTAATCCCGACGGTAAGTGGAGAGGTAGCGTTCCGACGGCGATCACATCAACACTTGATCCATTGCCGACACGCATCTTGACCTCACCCCTTGCTAGCGGTCGCCTGTTCCGCAGCCCCTGATTCGAGTTACAAATATTAGCAACCAACCGGATCAAATACCTGAGTGCTATGCGAGCACTAGTCAAGTACACATCAATAACATATATATCATATATACCTTTGTTTGCCTTGCCGGCCTTCTTGTCCGCCAGATACTTGGGGCGCTTATGCCCAAAGGCTGGCCCTTACAATAGTAGCACTTTCGTATCGACTTAGGTCCAACTCGGTTTTTTCAGCGCTGCAACAGCTTGCCGCCTTACTTCCCTTCCGCTTTTCCTTCTTGTCTTTCTTGAAACCAGTGTTCCTATTGATCATCAACACTTGATGTTCCTTTTGATCTCCACTTCGCAATTTTAAGCATTGATGCTCGGGAGAGACTTCTTCATGCCTTGCATATTATAGTTCATCACGAAGCTCTTATAGCTAGGTGGTAGAGACCGCAGAACACGATGGATGCCTAAGTCAATGGGAATCGTTATTCCCAAGGACACAAGCTTATCGGCGAACTCGACATCTTGAGTACATGCTCACTACGAGTCGTTCTCTTCCATCATGCAGCTAAAGAACTTTTCTAAAGCATTGTAGCTCTCTACAAAGCATGTGTGTCGAAAATCATTTTCAACTCACCCATTGTATCAAAAGCATTGCCGTTTTCAAACGCTTTAAGTTCGGCTCTAGCCCATACAATATGCCGCAATGAACTAAGTTGTGGTCCTCCGACGAGTCGATAGACATTCTTCTCCTCGTCAGGCATCAAAAGGTGGGGCCTAACGGCGCTTCTAGCACATATTGCTTTGTGCAGTGAGAGGAGAATCCTCAAATTCATGGCCCATTCAAGAAAGTTGCTACCGCTTGTTGCTAGTTTCTCTTTCTCCATGAACGCATTGAAATTAAAAGGTGGTGCCATCTACAACAGAATTTGTAAAGTTTAGACTAAGTGTATGATAGATTGAGTTCAACTAATCTATATTACGAATGAACTCCCACTCAAAAGCGACATCCCTCGTGTCCTTTTGGTGATTACATGAACCAAATCCACTACACCAAGTCCGATCATCACGTGAGTCGGTATAGCTTCAAAGGCGAGCATCAAATGGGCATCATATCAACTATATGACTCATGCTTAACCTTTGGCTGCGTGTTCCGAGGCCATGTCTGTACATGCTAGGCTCGCCAAGTTAGAACCTTAGTATTTTGCGTGTGTAACTGTTTTACACCCGAAGTATGGTCGAGGATCCAAGTACACCCGATCATCACGTGATGTCTTGGAGCGATGAAAACATAATCGGTGCATACTAAAGGAAGAACACATTCTTATCTTGATATTTAAACGAGGGATCATCTTATTATGCTTAACAAAGCGCTAAACAAGCAATATAAGATGCAATCAAACATCATATGTTTATTAGTGAAATTATATGGTTCCCGCAGATGATCTCTATCATGTGCATCGTGGTATGATCACTATCATACCTATATGTGTAAATCCACAGTCTATGGATTTTACACGCTATGTGTGTTGTAAGAGTATCATCTCATACTTCTACTTACAACACTACCATATTATAACACTAGCCCAAAGAACAATCTAAACTAGACGCCTCTAATTTATCCATTGCAAGTTTTACGTGGTCGAGGGCTTTCGAGATAGAACCGCTCTTACCTACGAACATGAACCACAACGAGGATAATCAAATTGTTGACAACTCGCTTGCAAAATAGATATTGACTATAGTAGGAGAGACAGACACCCAGCCACTTATGCAAACTAGTTGCATGTCAAGCGTGAACAGGTCTCATGTGCGAGGACATGTAAAGTTTGTCCGCCGCATCCCACTATGCCACCAATATCCAAAATCACAAGAAAGGAGCAACAACATGATCATCATCGCCCACATACTCATGTGTACTACCCGTAAAGTATCTACGCATAGATCCGCTCGATACCCTTGAAGGGTTCGATAGAAAACAAAAATTTTCCTACGATGTGAACTATATACCAAGATCTATTTATACTAGATACAAACAACGGGCGGATGTATATCCGTAGAGAACATACCCTTGAAGACCGACAAAGTTTAACGAGTCCCAATCGTGGTTGATGTAGACGATCTCTTGCCGATCTCAAGATCGAGAGGAAGTCCTAGCGCCGCAAATCAGCCAAGATCCGTGCTCGCACACACGCTCGAGGCACCGAGCAACCTCCGCCTCCTCGCCCAGCGATGCAGCGGAAGCACAACTCTTTGTTGCCGAATAGCCACCGGAAAATGTATCTCGCTAGTCCGAGACCATGGGGATAAATTCTAGAGGGGAGAGAGATCCTTCACGAGGAGGTGGAGGAGAAGTGAGAGGAGGGCTCCTTTTATAGGAGAGGGGGGGAACCCCAAGGGGTGGCCATGCATGGGGCTGCCCCTGCCCTCCCCTTCATGTGGGTGGACACTCCACTCACAAAACTCCTCCAAATTCCTCCACTCAAAATCCCACTCAAAGATCCCATTAAATTTCCACCAAATTTAATGCAAACTCATTAAATAAAACTCTTTTATTTTATTCAGAATTTTGTCAATTACTTTAATGACAAACATTCACAAATAACCCTTGCTAGAATTCTATTTCACATGCATAACCACTTTACGCAATTTCACCCGAAACCTGCTTTGGTATCTAGTGAAATAAATTCGCGCTTGTTTATTCTTTCGCATGAAAATTTTGCTCCAATTGGATGTCGGTGTCTCTTATGTGTCACCCTACGGTTCGTGAATAATGCGGACATGATCGAGACCCTTCGCATCAATAATCGAGCGGATCCGAGACCCATACCGACTCCCACACATTCAACGATGACTTTCTTGTGATCGCTTAACCTTTTACGCTAGTATCTTAATCCCTTTGTTTCACGATATATTACATGTCCGAGATTCGATCATCGGTATCTCCATACCTAGTTTGATCTCGCATCGACATGCACTCTTTTCTCGCTCCCGTGATATAACATTCTAGTGATCAAATCACTTGCTTGCAAGCTAATCAATGTGATATCACCGAGAGGGCCCAGTATATCTATCCGTCATCGGGATGAACAAATTCCACTCGATCCATGAGCCTCTACATAACACTTTATTAGTTCTGAACCCATCTTTATAATCACCGTTACGAGTGACGCTTGATGTTATCAAGAAACTCTTCCTGTTAGTGATTGACATGATCTCATGGTCTAAGGATTAGGATCACTTCGTAGTTGTTATAGCAATATAAACTCAATGACTTTGATCGTAATGCTATACTTGATGAATGTTCATCACATCATTACACTAATGTTGTGATCCCGTTATTAACAACATCCAATGTCCATGATCAGGAAACCTTGATCATCTTGTTAATCAACGAGCTAGTTTATGAGAGAGGCTTAACTAGGAACTTTTCTGTTTGTTTATTAAACACACATGTATTAACGTTTCCGTATTAATACAATTATAGCATGCAAAATAAACATCTATCATATACTTGGAATACACATAATAAACAATTTATTATTGCCTCTCGTGGCATATTCCCTTCAGTCTCCCACTTGCACTAGAGACAATAATCTAGTTACATAGTGATATATCTAACACCCATTGAGTTCTGGTGTTGATCATGTTTTGCTCTAGGGAGAGTTTTAGTCAACGGATCTGCTACATTGAGATCCGTATGTACTTTACAAATCTTTATATCTCCATCCTTGACATGCTCATGATGGAGTGAAACCGCGCTTAATATGCTTGGAATGCTTGTGAGACCTTGGCTCTTTGGCATTGGCAATGGCACCATTGTTGTCACAATAGATCACCATTGGGTCCAACGCTACAAAACTCCTAGTTCGGATATGAACTCCTTCATCCAAATCGCTTCGAGCCGCCTCAAAGCAGAACATATTCGGCCTCCGTTGTTGATCCCGCTACCACAGTTGTTTGAGCTCCTCCAACTAACCGCCCGCCATTCATGAGAAATACGATCCGGATTGAGACTTAGAGTCATCCGGATCGGTGTCAAAGCTAGCGTCGACATAACACTTAGCGACGAGCTCTTCTTCACCTCAGATACAAGAAACATATCCTTAGTTCTTCGTAAGTACTTAAGGATATTCTTGACCGCTATCCAAAGGTTCAAACCTCGATCCGATTGGTACCTACTAGTCAAACTAATAGCGTGTGCCACATCCGTCTTGTACATAGCATGGCGTACATAATAGAGCCTATGGCTCAAGCATAGGGATTTTGTCCATTATCTCTTTCTTTCGCCGAAGCCGGACTTTGAGTCTTACTCAATGTCTTGCCTTGCAACATAGGTAAGAACCCTTCTTACTTCCGTCCATTTTAAAATTCTTTAAAATCTTATCAAGGTATGTACTTTATGATAGCCCTATTAGGCGCCTAGATCTATCTCTATAGATCTTTATGCCTAATATGTATGACGCTCACCTAGGTCCTTCATTGAAAATTTGTCGCTTAGATAACTTTTAACACTGTTTAAAAGTTCTATATCATTTCCGATCAATAATATGTCATCCACATATAATATCAGAAATGCCACATTGCTCCCACTCACTTTCTTGTAAATACAAGCTTCTCCATAAGTTTGGACAAATCCAAACTCTTTGATCACTTCATCAAAGCGGAGATTCCAACTTCGTGATGCTTGCTTCAATCCATAGATGGATCGTTGAAGCTTGCACACCTTGTTAGCATCCTTAGGATCAACAAAACCCTTTGGTTGTATCATATACAACTCTTCTTCAATATTACCATTGAGAAACGCGGTTTTGACATCCATCTGCCATATTTCATAATCGAAATATGCAGCAATTGCTAACATAATCCTAACTGACTTTAGCATCGCTACGGAGAGAAAGTCTCATCGTAGTCAACTCCTTGAATTTGTCGAACCCTTTGCGACAAGTCGAGCTTTATAGATGGTCACATTACCATCAAGACGCTTTCCTTTTGAAAATCCATTTGTTCTCACGGCCTTTCGTCGTGAGGTAATTCCACCAAGTTCCAAACTTGATTTTCATACATGGATTCCATCTCGGATTTCATGGCTTCTAACCATTTGTTGGAACTGGCTCATCATCGCTTCTTCATACGACGCAGGTCATTATATTCATCAACCATGAAATTTATGACAGATTTCCGACAGCTCGGGGCGCACGCCTGCTTGACCCGCGAGGTTCGGTAGTACTCTTTCGAGTTTCATGATCATTATCATTAGTTCCTCTTCAACAGTGGAGCCAACTCCGAACGACTTCGGCGCAAGGCTACTCGCCATACTTTGAAGAGAAGGTTCCACAACCTCTTCGAAGTTCTACCTTCCGACTACTCACACCTTTCGCGAGAAACTCTTTCTAGAAAGGATCCATTCTGGCAACAAAAACCTTGCCCTCGGATCTGTGATAGAAGGAATACCCAATAGTTACTTTAGGGTATCCTATGAAGACGATTTTTCCGCTTTGGGTTCGAGTTTATCCGTTGAAGTTTCTTCACATAAACATCGCAAACCCAAACTTTAAGAATGATGCTTAGGTTTGTTTCCAAACCACAATTCATACGGTGTCGCTTCAACGGATTTAGATGGTGCCCGATTTAAAGTGAATGCAGCTTCTAGTGCATAACCCCAAAATGACAACGAAGTCCGTCAGAGACATCATAGATCGAACCATATCTAATAAAGCACGACACGATGTTCCGACACACCATTTCATTGTGGTGTTCCTACAGGTGTGAGTTGTGAAACAATTCCACACTCTTTCATGTGAGTGCTAAACTCGTAACTTAGATACTCACCTCCACGACCGTAGAAATTTGATCTTTCTATTACGATGATTTTCAACTTCATTCTGAAATTCCTTGAACTTTTCAAAGGTTTCAGACTTGTGTTTCATCAAGTAGATATAACCGTATCTACTCAAATCATCCGTGAAAGTAACAAAATAACGATATCCACCTCCGACACACTCATTGGACCACATACATCGAATGTATGATTTCCAAACTGTCCTGCTCCATTGAACCGGAAAACGGCGTTCTAGTCATCTTTCCCATAAGGCATGGCTCACATGTATCAAATGATTCATAATCAAGTGATTCTGAAAGTCCATCCGAATGGAGCTTCTTCATGCGTTTAATGCCAATATGACCTAGACGGTAGTGCCACATATATGCGGATATATCATCATCAAGTTTAATCCTTTTAGCATCAACATTATGAATATGTGTAACATTATCATCGAGATCCAACAGAAATAAACCATTCAACATTGGTGCATGACCATAAAAGATTTCATTCATATAAATGGAACAACCATTGTTCTCAGATTTGAATGAAAACCACTTTGCATCAAACATGATCGAGATACAATGTTCATGCTCGCAGTGCACCAAATAACGCTTATTTAAGTTTATAACTAATCCCGACGGTAAGTGGAGAGGTAGCGTTCGACAGCGATCACATCAACACTTGATCCATTGCCGACACGCATCTTGACCTCACCCTTGCTAGCGGTCGCCTGTTCCGATTCAAGTTACAAATATTAGCAACGAACCGTATCAAATACCCAAAGCTACGCGAGCACTAGTCAAGTACACATCAATAACATGTATATCATATATACCTTTGTTTGCCTTGCCGCCTTCTTGTCCGCCAGATACTTGGGGCTTGCGCCAAAGGGTCCCCTTACAATAGTAGCACTCGTATCGACTTAGGTCCAACTCGGGGTTTTTTTCAGCGCAACAAAGCTTGCCGCCTTACTTCCTTCCGCTTTCCTTCTTGTCTTTCTTGAAACCAGTGTTCCTATTGATCATCAACACTTGATGTTCCTTTTGATCTCCACTTCAGCTTTAAGCATTGATGGCTCGGGAGAGACTTCTTCATGCCTTGCATATTATAGTTCATCACGAAGCTCTTATAGCTAGGTGGTAGAGACCGAGAAGACGATGGATGCCTAAGTCAATGGGAATCTTTATTCCCAAGGACACAAGCTTATCGGTAACCCGACATCTTGAGTACATGCTCACTTACGAGCTGTTCTCTTCCATCATGCAGCTAAAGAACTTTTCTAAAGCATTGTAGCTTTCACAGCAAGATGTGTGTCGAAAATCATTTTCAACTCACCCATTGTATCAAAAGCATTGCCGTTTGAACGCTTTCAAGTTCGCCTAGCCCATACAATATGCCGCAATGAACTAAGTTGTGGTCCTCCGACGAGTCGATAGACATTCTTCTCCTCGTCAGGCATCACAAAGGTGGGGCCTAACGGCGCTTCTAGCACATATTGCTTTTGTGCAAAGAGAGGAGAATCCTCAAATTCATGGCCCATTCAAGAAAGTTGCTACCGCTCGTTGCTAGTTTCTTTCTCCATGAACGCATTGAAATTAAAAGGTGTGGTGCCATCTACAACAGAATTTGTAAAGTTTAGACTAAGTGTATGATAGATTGAGTTCAACTAATCTATATTACGAATGAACTCCCACTCAAAAGCGACATCCTCGTGTCCTTTTGGTGATTACATGAACCAAATCCACTACACCAAGTCCGATCATCACGTGAGTCGGTATAGCTTCAAAGGCGAGCATCAAATGGGCATCATATCAACTATATGACTCATGCTTAACCTTTCGGTCTGTTCGAGGCCATGTCTGCACATGCTAGGCTCGCCAAGTTAGAACCTTAGTATTTTGGTGTAACTGCTTTTACACCAAGTATGGTCGAGGATCCAAGTACACCCGATCATCACGTGATGTCTTGGAGCGGCGAAAACATAATCGGTGCATACTAAAGGAAGAACACATTCTTATCTTGATATTTAAATGAGGGATCATCTTATTATGCTTAACAAAGCGCTAAACAAGCAATATAAGATGCAATCAAACATCATATGTTTATTAGTGAAATTATATGGTTCCCGCAGATGATCGCTATCATGTGCATCGTGGTATGATCACTATCATACCTATATGTAAATCCACGCCTATGGATTTTACACGCTATGTGTGTTGTAAGAGTATCATCTCATACTTCTACTTACAACACTACCATATTATAACACTAGCCCAGAACAATCTAAACTAGACGCCTCTAATTTATCCATTGCAAGTTTTACGTGGTCGAGGGCTTTCGAGATAGAACCGTTTCTTACCTCTTAACATGAACCACAACGAGGATAATCAAATTGTTGACAACTCGCTTGCAAAATAGATATTGACTATAGTAGGAGAGACAGACACCCGCTAGCCACTTATGCAAACTAGTTGCATGTCAAGCGTGAACAGGTCTCATGTGCGAGGACATGTAAAGTTTGTCCGGGCCGCTCATCCCACTATGCCACCAATATCCAAAATCACAAGAAAGGAGCAACAACATGATCATCATCGCCACATACTCATATGTGTACTACCTGTAAAGTATCTACGCATAGATCCGGCTCGATACTAATCAAGGGTTCGCAGATAGAAAACAAAAATTTTCCTACGATGTGAACTATATACCAAGATCTATTTATACTAGATACAAACAACGGGTGATGTATATCCAGAGAGAACATACCCTTGAAGACCGACAAAGTTTAACGAGTCCCACTCGTGGTTGATGTAGACGATCTCTTGCCGATCTCAAGATCGAGAGGAAGTCCTAGCGCCGCAAATCAGCAGCATCCGTGCTCGCACACACGCTCGAGGCACCGAGCAACCTCCGCCTCCTCGCCCAGCGATGCAGCGGAAGCACAACTCTTTCTTGCCGAATATCCACCGGAACATGTATCTCGCTAGTCCGAGACCATGGGGATAAATTCTAGAGGGGAGAGAGATCCTTCACGAGGAGGTGTGAGTGAGAAGTGAGAGGAGGGGCCTTTATAGGAGGAGGGGGACCCCAAGGGGTGGCTTGCGCATGGGGGCTGCCCTTGCCCTCCCTCTTCATGTGGGTGGACACTCCACTCACAAAACTCCTCCAAATTCCTCCACTCAAAATCCCACTCAAAGATCCCATTAAATTTCCACCAAATTTAATGCAAACTCTCATTAAATAAAACTCTTTATTTTATTCAGAATTTTGTCAATTACTTTAATGACAAACATTCACAAATAACCCTTGCTAGAATTCTATTTCACATGCATAACCACTTTACGCAATTTCACCCAAAACCTGCTTTCAGATCTAGTGAAATAAATTCCTGCTTGTTTATTCTTTCGGCATGAAAATTTTGCTCCAATTGGATGTCGGTGTCTCTTATGTGTCACCCACGGTTCGTGAATAATGCGGACATGATCGAGACCCTTCTCGCATCAATAATCGAAGCGGATCCGAGACCCATCGACTCCCACATTCAACGATGACTTTCTTGTGATCGCTTAACCTTTACGCTAGTATCTTAATCCCTTTGTTTCACGATATATTACATGTCCGAGATTCGATCATCGGTATCTCCATACCTAGTTTGATCTCGTATCGACATGCACTCTTTTCTCGCTCCTGATATAACATTCTAGTGATCAAATCACTTGCTTGCAAGCTAATCAATGTGATATCACCGAGAGGGCCAGAGTATATCTATCCGCCATCGGATGAACAAATTCCACTCGATCCATGAGCCTCTACATAACACTTTATTAGTTCTGAACCCATCTTTATAATCACCCTGTTACGGTGTGACGTTTGATGTTATCAAGAAACTCTTCCGGTGTTAGTGATTGACATGATCTCATGGTCTAAGGATTAGGATCACTTCGTAAGTTCTTATAGCAATATCAACTCAATGACTTTGATCGTAATGCTATACTTCGGATGAATGTTCATCACATCATTACACTAATGTTGTGATCCCGTTATTAACAACATCCAATGTCCATGATCAGGAAACCTTGATCATCTTGTTAATCAACGAGCTAGTTTATGAGAGAGGCTTAACTAGGAACTTTTCTGTTTGTTTATTAAACACACATGTATTAACGTTTCCGTATTAATACAATTATAGCATGCAAAATAAACATCTATCATATACTTGGAATACACATAATAAACAATTTATTATTGCCTCTCAGGGCATATTCCCTTCAGCTTTATGTTCGTTGTAGATCACCCTGAAACCCCAAAAATATGGGCAATAATTCATGAAAATGGCCATAAAACACAAAAAGATGAGTTTTTGGTCATAACCCTGAAAGATGTAAATCGTCCTGGAACCCCAAAAATATGGGCACTAGCTCATGAAAACGGCCATAAAACACAAAAATGACGACTTTTTGGTCAAACCTCTCAAACTTGTAAATCGTCCTAGAACACCAAAACTTTGGGAAATAACTCATGAAATGGCCATAAAACACAAAAGGAGACGACTTCTTGGTCATTACTCATAAACATGTAAATCGACCTGGAACCCCAAAACAATAGGCAATAGCTCATGAAAACGGCCATAAAATGCAAAATCACGACTTTTTGGTCAAACCTCTAAAACTCGAAAATCGACCTGGAAAACCACAACTATGGGCAATACCTCATGAAAACGGCTATAAAACGCAAAAACGACGACTTTTTGGCCAGACCTCTCAAATATGTAAATCGCCCAGGAACCCCAAAACGGTGGGCAATAGCTCATGAAAATAGCCAAAAGAAACGAAAAAAAGAGTTCATGGTCATGCCCACAAAAATGTATTGGGCTTTATGTTCGTTGTAGATCACCCTGAAACCCCAAAACTATGGGCAATAACTCACGAAAATGGCCATAAAACATAAGAAGACGAGTTTTTGGTCATAACTCTGAAACATGTAAATAGTCCTGGAACCCCAAAAATATGGGCAATAGCTCATGAAAACGGCCAAAAAGACTTTTTGGTCAAACCTCTCAAACTTGTAAATCGTCCTGGAACACCAAAACTTAGGGAAATAACTCATGAAATGGCCATAAAACGCAAAAAAGAGTTCTTGGTCATTACTCTGAAACATGTAAATCGACCTGGAACCCCAAAACTATAGGCAATAGCTCATGAAAACGGCCATAAAACGCAAAAATGACGACTTTTTGGTCAAACCTCTCAAACTCGTAAATCGCCCTGGAACACCAAAACTGTGGGCAATAACTCATGAAATGGCCATAAACGCAAAAAGGCGAGTTCTTGATCATTACTCTAAAACATATAAATCGACCTGGAACCCCAAATCTACGCATGAAAACAGTCATAAAACGCAAAAATGATGACTTTATGGTCAAACATCTCAAACATGTAAATCGCCCTTGAACACCAAAACTATGGGCAATAACTAATTAAATGGCCATAAAACGCAAAAAATACGAGTTTTTGGTCATAACTCTGAAAAATATAAATCGCCCTAGAACGCCAAAACTATAGGCAGTAGCTCATGAAAACGGCCATAAAACGCAAAAACGACGAGTTTTTGTCCATACCTCTCAATCATGTAAATCGTCCAGGAACCCCAAAACTGTGGGCAATAGCTCAGGAAAACAGCCATAAAACACGAAAACGACGAGTTCATGGTCATGCCCACAAAATATGTATCAGGCCTTACATTCGTTGTAAATCACCCTGGAACCCTTAAACTTTGGGCAATAACTCATGAAAATGGCCATAAAACGCAGAAAAGACGAGTTTTTTGTCATAACTCTGAAACATGTAAATCGCCCTGGAAGCCCAAAACTACGGGCAATAGCTCATGAAAACGGCCATAAAACGCAACAATGATGACTTTTTGGTCAAACCTCTCAAACTCGTAAATCGACCTGGAACACCAAAACTATGGGCAATAACTCTTGAAATGGCCATAGAACGCAAACAATACGAATTTTTGGTCATACCTCTTAAACATGTAAATAGCTCAGGAACCCCAAAACCGTGGGCAATAGCTCATGAAAATAACCATGAACACAAAAACGACGAGTTCATGGTCATGCCCACAAAAATGTATTGGGCTTTATGTTCCTTGTAGATCACCCTGAAACCCCAAAACTATGGGCAGTAACTCATGAAAATGGCCATAAAACCCAAAAACACGACTTTTTGGTCATAACTCTGAAACATGTAAATCGCCCTGGAACCCTAAAACTATGGGAAATAGCTCACCAAAACGGCCATAAAACGCAAAAATGACGACTTTTTGGTCAAACCTCTCAAACTCGTAAATCGACCTGGAACACCAAAACTATGGGCAATACCTCATGAAAACGGCTATAAAACGCAAAAACAATGAGTTTTTGGTCAGACCTCTCAAATATGTAAATGGCCCAAGAACCCCAAAACTGTGGGCAATAGCTCATGAAAACAGCAAAAAAACATGAAAAAAGAGTTCTTGGTCATGCCCACAAAAATGTATTGGGATTTATGTTCGTTGTAGATCACCCTGAAACCCCAAAACTATGGGCAATAACTAATGAAAATGTCCATAAAACACAAAAAGATGAGTTTTTGGTCATAACTCTGAAAGATGTAAATCGTCCTGGAACCCCAAAAATATGGGCAATAACTCATGAAAACGGCCATAAAACGCAAAATGATGACTTTTTGGTCAAACCTCTCAAACTTGTAAATCGTCCTGGAACACCAAAATTTGGGAAATAACTCATGAAATGGCCATAAAACGCAACAGACGAGTTCTTGGTCATTACTCTGAAACATGTAAATCGACCTGGAACCCCAAAACTATAGGCAATAGCTCATGAAACGGCCATAAAACGCAAAAAATGACGACTTTTTGGTCAAACCTCTCAAACTCGTAAATCACCCTGGAACACCAAAACTGTGGGCAATAACTCATGAAATGGCCATAAACGCAAAACGGCGAGTTCTTGATTATTACTCTAAAACATATAAATCGACCTCGAACCCCAAAACTACACATGAAAACGGCCATAAAACATAAAAATGATGACTTTATGGTCAAACATCTCAAACATGTAAATCTCCCTTGAACACCAAAACTGTGGGCAATAACTAATTAAATGGCCATAAAACACAAAAAATACGAGTTTTTGGTCATAACTCTGAAAAATATAAATCGCCCTAGAACAACAAAACTATAGGCAGTAGCTCATGAAAACGACCATAAAATGCAAAAACGAAGACTTTTTTGTCATACCTCTCAAATATGTAAATCGCCCAGCAACCCCAAAACTGGGGCAACGACTCATGAAAACATCCATAAAACACGAAAAAAGAGTTCTTGGTCATGCCCACAAAAATTTATTGGGCTTTATATTCGTTGTAAATCACCCTGGAACCCTAAAACCGTGGGCAATAACTCATGAAAATGGCCATAAAACGCAGAAAAAACGAGTTTTTGGTCATAACTCTGAAACATGTAAATCACCCTGGAACCCCAAAACTATGGGCAATAGCTCACGAAAACGGCCATAAAACGCAAAAATGACGACTTTTTGGTCAAACCTCTCAAACTCGTAAATCGACCTGGAACACCAAAACTATGGGCAATAGCTCATGAAAACGGCTATAAAACGCAAAAACGACGACTTTTTGGTCAGACCTCTCAAATATGTAAATCGCCCAGGAACCCCAAAACTGTGGGCAATATCTCATGAAAACAACCAAAAAACTTGAAAAAAAAGAGTTCTTGGTCATGCCAACAAAAATGTATTGGGCTTTATGTTCGTTGTAGATCACCCTGAAACCCCAAAACTATAGGCAATAACTCATGAAAATGGCCATAAAACACAAAAAGATGAGTTTTTGGTCATAACTCTGAAACATGTAAATCGTCCTGGAACCCCAAAACTATGGGCACTAGCTCATGAAAACGGAAATAAAACACAAATATGACGACTTTTTGGTCAAACCTCTCAAACTTCAAAATCGTCCCAGAACACCAAAAGTTTGGGAAATAACTCATGAAATGGCCATAAAACACAAAAGGAGATGACTTCTTGGTCATTACTCTTAAACATGTAAATCGACCTGGAACCCCAAAACTATAGGCAATAGCTCATGAAAACAGACATAAAACGCAAAAATGACGACTTTTTGGTCAAACCTCTCAAACTCAGAATCGACACGGAACCCCAAAACCGTGGGCAATAGCTCATGAAAACGGCTATAAAACGCAAAAACGACGACTTTTTGGTCAGACCTCTCAAATATGTAAATCGCCCAGGAACCCCAAAACCGTGGGAAATATCTCATGAAAACAACCAAAAAACTCGAAAAAAAGAGTTCTTGGTCATGCCAACAAAAATGTATTGGGCTTTATGTTCGTTGTAGATCACCCTGAAACCCCAAAACTATGGGCAATAACTCATGAAAATGGCCATAAAACACAAAAAGATGAGTTTTTGGTCATAACTCTGAAACATGTAAATCACCCTAGAACCCCAAAACTATGGGCAATAGCTCACGAAAACGGCCATAAAACGCAAAAATGACGACTTTTGGGTCAAACCTCTCAAACTCGTAAATCGACCTGGAACACCAAAACTATGGGCAATAGCTCATGAAATGGCCATAAAACACAAAAGGAGACGACTTCTTGGTCATTACTCTTAAACATGTAAATCGACCTGGAACCCCAAAACTATAGGCAATAGCTCATGAAAACGACCATAAAACGCAAAAATGACGACTTTTTGGTCAAACCTCTAAAACTCGTAAATCGACCTGGAAAACCACAACTATGGGCAATAGCTCATGAAAAAGGCTATAAAACGCAAAAACGACGAATTTTTGGTCATTACTCTAAAACATATTAATATACCTGGAACCCCAAATCTACGCATGAAAACGGTCATAAAATGCAAAAATGATGACTTTTTGGTCAAACATCTCAAACATGTAAATCGCCCTTGAACACCAAAATTGTGGGAAATAACTAATTAAATGTCCATAAAACATAAAAATATGAGTTTTTGCTCATAACTCTAAAAAATAGAAATCGCCCTAGAACGCCAAAACTATAGGCAATAGCTCTTGAAAACGGCCATAAAACGCAAAAACGACGAGTTTTTGGTCATACCTCTCAAACCTGTAAATCGTCTAGGAACCCCAAAACTTTGGGCAATAGCTCATGAAAACAACCATAAAACACGAAAACGACGAGTTCATGGTCATGCCCGCAAAAATGTATCGGGCCTTACTTTCGTTGTAAATCACACTAGAACCCTAAAACTGTGGGCAATAACTCATGAAAATGGCCATAGAACGTAGAAAAGACAAGTTTTTGGTCATAACTCTAAAACATGTAAATCGACCTGGAACCCCAAAACTATGGGCAATAGCTCATGAAAACGGCCATAAAACGCAAAAAATGATGACTTTTTGGTCAAACCTCTCAAACTCGTAAATCGACATGGAACACCAAAACTATGGGCAATAGCTATTGAAAACGGGTATAAAACGCACAAATGATGACTTTTTGGTCAGACCTCTCAAATATGTAAATCGCCTAGGAACCCCAAAATTGTGGGCAATAGCTCATGAAAACAGCCAAAAAACACGAAAAAAGAGTTCTTGGTCATGCCCACAAAAATGTATTAGGATTTATGTTCGTTGTAGATCACCCTGAAACCCCAAAACTATGGGCAATAACTCGCGAAAATGGCCATAAAACACAAAAAGACGAGTTTTTGGTCATAACTCTGAAACATGTAAATCGTCCTGGAACCCCAAAACTACTCATGAAAACAGCCATAAAACGCAAAAATGATGACTTTTTGGTCAAACATCTCAAACATGTAAATCGCCCTTGAACACCAAAACTGTGGGCAATAAATAGTGAAATGGCTATAAAACGCAAAAAATACGAGTTTTTGGTCATAACTCTGAAAAATATAAATCGCCCTAGAACGCCAAAACTATAGGCAGTAGCTCATGAAAATGCCCATAAAACGCAAAAACGACGAGTTTTTGGTCATACCTCTCAATCATGTAAATCGTCCAGGAACCCCAAAACTGTGGGCAATAGCTCATGAAAACAGCCATAAAACACGAAAACGACGAGTTCATGGTCATGCCCACAAAAATGTATCGGGCCTTACGTTCGTTGTAAATCACCCTAGAACCCCAAAACTGTGGGCAATCACTCATGAAAATGGCCACAAAACGCAGAAAAGATGAGTGTTTGGTCATAACCTTGAAACATGTAAATCGCCCTGGAACCCCAAAACTATGGGCAATAGCTCATAAAAACGGCCATAAAACGCAAAAATGATGACTTTTTGGTCAAACCTCTCAAACACGTAAATCGACCTGGAACACCAAAACTATGGGCAATAACTCTTGAAATGGCCATAAAACGCAAACGATACTAATTTTTGGTCATAACTCTAGAAAGTACAAATCGCACTGGACCCCAAAACTATAGGCAATAGCTCATGAAAACGGCCATAAAAAGCAAAAAGATGAGTTTTTGGTCATACCTCTCAAACATGTAAATCGCCCAGGAATCCCAAAACTGTGGGCAATAGCTCATGAAAACAAGCATGAACACGAAAACAACGAGTTCATGGTCATGCCTGCAAAAATGTATCGGGCCTTACGTTCGTTGTAAATCAACCTCGAACCTTAAAACTATGGGCAGTAACTCATGAAAATGGTCATAAAACGCAAAAAGACGAATTTTTCGTCATAACACTGAAACATGTAAATCTCCCTGGAACCCCACAACTATGGGCAATATCTCATGAAAACGGCCATAAAATGTAAAAAATGACAACTTTTTGGTCAAACCACTCAAACTCGTAAATTGCCCTGGAACACCAAAACTGTGGGTAATAACTCATGAAATGGCCATAAACGCAAAAAGGAGAGTTCTTGATCATAACTCTAAAACATATAAATCGACATGGAACCCCAAAACTACTCATGAAAACAGCCATAAAATGCAAAAATGATGACTTTATGGTCAAACGTATCAAACATGTAAATCGCCCTTGAACACCAAAACTGTGGGCAATAACTAATGAAATGGCCATAAAACGCAAAAAATACGAGTTTTTGGTCATAACTCTGAAACATGTAAATCGTCCTAGAACCCCAAAAATATGGGCAATAGCTCATGAAAACGGCCATAAAGCGCAAAAATGAAGACTTTTTGGTCAAACCTCTCAAACTTGTAAATCATCCTGGAACACCAAAACTTTGGGAAATAACTCATGAAATAGCCATAAAACGCAAAAAGACGAGTTCTTGGTCATTACACTGATACATGTAAATCGACCTGGAACCCCCAAACTATAGGCAATAGCTCATGAAATCGGCCATAAAACGCAAAAATGACGACTTTTTGGTCAAACATCTCAAACTCGTAAATCGTCCTGGAACACCAAAACTTTGGGCAATAACTCATGAAATGGCCATAAACGCAAAAAGGCGAGTTCTTGATCATTATTCTAAAACATATAAATCGACCTGGAACCCAAAACTATGCATGAAAACGGTCATAAAACGCAAAAATGATGACTTTTTGGTTAAACATCTCAAACATGTAAATCGCCCTTGAACACCAAAACTGTGGGCAATAACTAATGAAATGTCCATAAAACACAAAAAATATGAGTTTTTGGTAATAACTCTGAAAAATATAAATCGCCCTAGAACGCAAAAACAATGAGTTTTGGGTCAGGCCTCTCAAATATGTAAATGGCCCAAGAACCCCAAAACTGTGGGCAATAGCTCATGAAAACAGCAAAAAAACATGAAAAAAGAGTTCTTGGTCATGCCCACAAAAATGTATTGGGATTTATGTTCGTTGTAGATCACCCTGAAACCCCAAAACTATGGGCAATAACTAATGAAAATGTCCATAAAACATAAAAAGATGAGTTTTTGGTCATAACTCTGAAAGATGTAAATCGTCCTGGAACCCCAAAAATATGGGCAATAACTCATGAAAACGCCATAAAACGCAAAAATGATGACTTTTTGGTCAAACCTCTCAAACTTGTAAATCGTCCTGGAACACCAAAATTTGGGAAATAACTCATGAAATGGCCATAAAACGCAAAAGACGAGTTCTTGGTCATTACTCTAAAACATATAAATCGACCTGGAACCCCAAAACTATAGGCAATAGCTCATGAAAACGGCCATAAAACGCAAAAAATGTCGACTTTTTGGTCAAACCTCTCAAACTCGTAAATCGCCCTGGAACACCAAAAATATGGGCAATAACTCATGAAATGGCCAATAAACGTAAAAAGGAGAGTTCTTGATCATTACTCTAAAACATATAAATCGACGTGGAACCCCAAATCTACACATGAAAACGGTCATAAAACGCAAAAATGATGACTTGGTGGTCAAACATCTGAAACGTTTAAATCGCCCTTGAACACAAAAACTGTAGGCAATAACTAATTAAATGGTCATAAAATGCAGAAATATGAGTTTTTGGTCATAACTCTGAAAAATATAAGTGGCCCTAGAACGCCAAAACTATAGGCAGTAGCTCATGAAAACGACCATAAAATGCAAAAACGACGAGTTTTTGGTCATACCTCTCAATCATGTAAATCGTCCAGGAACCCCAAAACTGTGGGCAATAGCTCATGAAAACAGCCATAAAACACGAAAACGACGAGTTCATGGTCATGCCCACAAAAATGTATCGGGCCTTACGTTCGTTTGAAATCACCCTGGAACCCTAAAACTGTGGGCAATAACTCATGAAAATGGCCATAAAACGCAGAAAAAACGAGTTTTTGGTCATAACTCTAAAACATGTAAATCGCCCTGGAACCCCAAAACTATGGGCAATAGCTCACGAAAACAGCCATAAACGCAAAAATGATGACTTTTTGGTCAAACATCTCAAACATGTAAATCTCCCTTGAACACCAAAACTGTGGGCAATAACTAATGAAATGGCCATAAAACGCAAAAAATACGAGTTTTTGCTCAGAACTCTGAAAAATATAAATCGCCCTAGAACGCCAAAACTATAGGCAGTAGCTCATGAAAACGCCCATAAAACGCAAAAACGACGAGTTTTTGGTCATACCTCTCAATCATGTAAATCGTCCAGGAACCCCAAAACTGTGGGCAATAGCTCATGAAACTGTTGGAGATATGCCCAAGAGGCAATAATAAAGTGGTTATTATCATATCTTCACACTTATGATAAATGTTTACATACCATGCTATAATTGTATTAACCGGAAACATTAATACTTGCGTGATTTGTAAACTAAAATAAGAGTCCCTAGTAAATCCTCTTGTTAAACTAGGTAAAATATTTACTACACCAAGAGATTACTAAAGAAAGGAATTTGGAAGAACACCAAACATTTGATGATGGTGATCTACTTCAAAGTGCAAGTCCAAAAACATTGGTATTTAATTATACATGCTTTGGATTATGTGTCATATGTATGACTCCACTATTGATGTTGATAGATTCTTTCAAACAGAAAAGGAAATACTGAAAGAGAATCTCATAAATATATGGCAGAAAAGAAAAGACTAGATTTGTTCAGTTTAAGTATATAGATGATATACATGTTATGGCTATATTCTTTGCTTATTAAACAATGTGGTTCTTAAGTATTTGATACTGAATTTGTTGGTGTGAATCGTCATACGAAACAATGTAATTCATGAACTACAATGGCCTAAGTAACTAGCAAAAGAATATGTGATGATGTTCATCGAGAAAAATAAAGGGTTATTGTGTTGCTCGTTAAAACATCAAAACTTGCCTTCAAGATTTGTTTTATCAGGTATTATGAGAATAAAAGGGTTGTTAAAATAATTGCCGTAATCCATAAAAGATGGATGATTCACAAATCTCGTTGGAGAAATCACATCCATAAAACTGGTGCTAAAAATGTCGAAAGACAAATTGATTGAAAGATCGCTAGAAGTGACATCGCAGCTTAAATTATATTGAAAGAAAACATGAAGAAACTCCATATGGATGGAATTTTGGAGTCTATTTGATTTTGATCAAATGACGCTTGTGAAACTTTCCTAGAGATAATTAAAACTTCGTTCATAGGCCAAAAGGGAACGAATGACTAGCTTATTGGAACTTGTACATATTGTTGTACGAAATCCATTATGTGTAGTCAAGAGCGATGGATTTCAACTTCATGTGCTTTCTCCGAAAATTTGAGTGAATATATGAATATTTACTTAAAAAGGATGAAGTGTGAAATATTTGAAAAGTTCAAAGATTTTCAAGATGAAGTGCAAAATCATTGTAACAAGAATATAAATAGTTTATGATAAGATCATAAAGGAAGATATTTGAGTTACAAGTTTAGCATAATACCTAAGATTTAAGGAATTGTTCCGTGGATTTGCATTTTCCCGAAACACCATAAGAGTATGGAGCGTTCGAGATATGTAATTAAACCTTGTTTGACATGGTAAGATCGAAGGTATAATTCATAAAACTGCCATTGTATTTTAAAGATTAAAAGCTTTAGAGATTACCGTTTTTCCACTGAAAAGAGCTTCATCATAATCCATTGAAATGACACCATATAAAGTTATGGTTTGGGATAAAACCCAAGTTGTCCTTTCTTAAACATTGGCATGCTATGCATAAAAAGGATGTTTGCAACCAAAGTCGGATGAACCTGTCTTTGTATGTTATTTCGAATAACTGTTAAGTATTCCTCCTTAAAACACCGGAGACAAAAGTGTTTGTCGCTTAGAACGTCAAGTTTCTTTGAGAAGGAATTTTTCGTGAAAAGATAAGTGGGAGGACAATAGAACGTTGATAAGGTTAAAGGAACCTTAGCTATATGTTCAAAGTTGCGCACAGCCAAAAGTGTTCCGAGGCAGAATAATGCTCATGGCTCACGTGCCTCAAAGGTTGTGGTTACGAAGGTCAAAGTTTCTATTGAACCAAGTAGGTCGAGTAAACAATCAAATACCAAGATTTGAGGGTTGAATCATTATTTGAGAATAATGAACGGACTACATGCGAAGAAGCGATGATGGGCCCTGACTCCATCAAATGGCTTGAAGCCATAGAATCCGTGATAGTTCCATACACGAGAAATCAAGTTTTGAACTTTAAGGACCCTCGAGAAAGGTGTAAGACCTTACAGTTGTGTTTGGATCTATAAAGAAATAGACATGGATGTTTTACATCTATGAAATAGTCGACATGTTGGGAAAGAGTTCACAAAATGTTCAAAGGTTGACTATGACAAGATTTGATCTTTCATAGCGATATTTAGTCTAGACGGATTAATGTAGCAACCACTACATATAATTTTGTTATATGATAGTTGGATAAACAAAACAAATTCTTCTAATAGAAGGGTTACCTAGGACGTGTGCATAACACGGTCCATAGGGTTTTGTTAATTCAAAGGATGCTAAAAGCATATGCAAACTTCAATGGTTAAAGTGAGCATCGCGGAGTTGGAATCTTCACTATGATGAAACTGTTAAAGGAGTTTGAAAGTTCATTAGAGACAATGAAGATGCTTGCATTTGCAAGAAATTAAGTGGGAGCGCTAAGACATGTTTCTAATACATTATGTGGAAGACATATTGTTGATTGGAAATAATGTATCTTTTATTAACACATATTAAGAATGTCATCCCGATGAAAGACTTAGGAAAACTAAAATATTTGGCATCAATAGACGCTAATATGGTTGTGCTGTAGTACATAGACGAGATATTGAATGAGTTCAATATAGAAACTACAAGAAAAGGTTCTTGTCGCACAGAAAGGATTGAAAGAGTTCAATGTTGATGATATATTCAAGTGTATTGACATTTGGTAAAGTGAAACAAATAATCAAGTATAGATTGATACTTGATGTATGAAATCACAAAGAGTATTTATATCAATCATATTGTGATATGTACAAATCCAGATATGTCCTATGCTCTAAATGTTGTGAGTATATACCAGAATGATTTGTAAGATGATCGTTGGACAATAGTAAGGATATTCTTATGATCTTTTGGAAGAACTAAGAGTATATTATTTGTAGAAGTGACAAATAGATGGTTAGTTCATTATAAAAGTACTACATTGATACTAGCTTTGTCACAAAGTACAAATTAAGTTTATCTCAATCTAAACTAAGGGTGGCACAATATAATGGAAAGTGAGTTCCATAATGGATTTGGATGAGTTCCAAAGTTAAGACATTGTGACAGATACTACAACAAAAGGCTAAGTATATGACTGCTATTATAACAGCAAAAGAGGGCACTTGTGTCAAGTAGTTTGTTATCAAACTAGGTGTAGTTCACAGAGGGATAATACTATGAAGATATATTGTGCGACAATATTATCAACATGTTTTAACCCCAAAGAACTAAAGGTCACACCGAAAGACCAAATTTATACAAAGCCATCTCATTAGAGAATGAGTGATGCGTAGAGATGCAAAGACATGCAATTACACACGGACCTGGAAGTGTCGATCCGAGATCGATTGACCACTAGCAATCGTGTACATACAAGACCGGAAAGCCATAGGTGTTATATACACAAAGGTTTGAAACTATATTATTGACTCTAGTGCAAGTGGGAGATCATGGAGATATGCCCAAGAGGCAATAATAAAGTGGTTATTATCATATCTTCACACTTATGATAAATGTTTACATACCATGCTATAATTGTATTAACCGGAAACATTAATACTTGTGTGATTTGTAAACTAAAATAAGAGTCCCTAGTAAAGCCTCTTGTTAAACTAGCTTGTTGGTTAATATATGATCATGGTTTCCTGATCATGAACATGGAGATGTTATTAACAACAGGATCATATCATTAGGAGAATGATGTGATGTACATACTCCTATAGTTAAGCGTAGCATAAAGATCAAGTCATTTCAATAGTTCAATTGCTATATGCTTTCTGATACATAGTAACCTAATTCCTTCGACCATGAGATCATGCATATCACCTTTACCGGATGGATTCTTTGATGACATCAAACACCACACCGTAACTGGGTGGCTATAAAGGTGGCACTAAGTGTTCGGAAAGTATTGGTTGAAACATATGTATCAAGAGTGGGATTTGTCCATCCATATGACGGATAGATATACTCTGGGCCCTCTAGGTGGAATGTCATCCAATTAGCTTGCAAGCATGTGACTGGGTCACAAGGGATCACATATCACGGGAACGAGAAAAGAATACTTATCGGTAACGAGGTTGAACTAGGTATGCAGAGATACCGACGATCATAACCTCGGATAAGTAAACTATCGTGAGACAAAGGAAAATTGGTATCGTATGTAAGTGGTTCATTCGATCGCAAAGTAATCGTAGAAATATGTGGGAGCCATATGAATTTCCGATTCCTCTATTGGTTATTGTTCTAGAAGTGTCTCGATCATGTCCGCATAATTCACGAACCGTAGGGAGACACACTTAAGGATTCACGTTGTTTGAGTAGTTATGGTATTATGAGAAAGAGACCGAATGTTGTTGAGTCTCGGATGGGATCCGGATATCACGAGGTGATCCGGAATGGTTCGAGAATAAGATTCATATAAGGAAAGTCCTGCTTCAAGTTCGGGAATGATTCCTGTTTTCATCGGGAATGTTCTAGAAGGTTCCTAATGTCCCAAGACTCGGGGAAGGGGTACATGAATGTGTCATTACATATTGGAATGATTGCATCATGTACTAAGTGTTCTCGCTGTTCCAAATAAAGGATTAAATTGAATCCTAAAACTGAAAAGTCAAATGGCGCTTGAAAGTCAAACGCTAAAACAGAAACTGTGGGAAACAAGCAAGAGGAGGTTGAAACCGACTTGGGGAGGAGTCCTCCTCTCAAGCCGGCGCCACCAAGGACGACTTGGGGAGGGACTCCCTCCCTTGGCCGCCTTCCCACCTATAAAAGGAGGGCAGGCCTCCTCCCTAGACACACAAGTTCCTTTCTCTAAATCTAAACCCTAGCCAAACCTCCTGTTTAGAGCCGTTTTGGTTTAGAGATTCTAATTGCCCTAGCCTTCGGTTTAGAGCCTTCTAATTGGTGTGTCTAAACTCTAGACCACTAAAGACTCTCTCATACTCCACCATACTCGCTTAAGAAGCCTGCGGGATCTCCCTCTACTTTCGGTACCACGCCAGGAATCGCGAGGAGAGTGCTACAACCTCCGCCACTTTGGAACAAGGGAGAGGAAGGTCTTCGTCGAGTACCGAACGTGACCGATTGCGAGCGCTTGAACGATCGCTCACGATCTTGAGATCGGAAAGAGTACGACTACATCACCCACGAGAATCTGCTCTCGTTAACCGCTTTGGAATCTTCGAGGGTAAGTTATTCCATCGACTCGTTGCTACAATCTAGTAGATAGATCTTGGCTTGTTTGTTTGTATGCGATAGAAAATTTTTGTTTTCCATGCTACGAACCCCTACAGAAACAGCCATAAAACACGAAAACGACGAGTTCATGGTCATGCCCACAAAAATGTATCAGGCCTTACATTCGTTGTAAATCACCCTGGAACCCTAAAACTGTGGGCAATAACTCATGATAATGGCCATAAAACGCAGAAAAGACGAGTTTTTGGTCATAACTCTGAAACTTGTAAATCTCCCTGGAACCCTAAAACTATGGGCAATAGCTCATGAAAACGGCCATAAAACGCAAAAATGATGACTTTTTGGTCAAACCTCTGAAACTCGTAAATCGACCCAGAACACCAAAACTATGGGCAATAACTCTTGAAATGGCCATAAAACGCAAACAATACGAATTTTTGGTCATAACTCTAGAAAGTATAAATCGCCCTGGAACCCCAAAACTATAGGCAATAGCTCATGAAAACGGCCATAAAAAGCAAAAAGACGAGTTTTTTTCATACCTCTCAAACATGTAAATCGCCCAGGAACCCCAAAACCGTGGGCAATAGCTCATGAAAACAACCATGAACACGAAAACGAAGAGTTCATGGTCATGCCCGCAAAAATGTATCGGGCCTTACGTTCGTTGTAAATAAACCTCGAACCTTAAAACTTGTTGGAATTATGCCCTAGAGGCAATAATAAAGATGTTATTATTATAATTCTTGTTCATGATAAAGTTTATATTCCATGCTAGAATTGTGTGGTTTATGAACAACACCGTGTCCCTAGTACGCCTCTATGGACTAGTTCATTGATTAATGATGGTTAAGGTTTCCTAACCATAAACATGAGTTGTCGATTAATAATGAGATCATGTCATTGGGAGAATGATATGATGGACATACCCAAATTAAGAAGAGCAATTAGATCGTGTCATCGTGTTCATCTTTGCGAAGCTTTTTCTTATGTCAAATATTGTATTCCTTAGACCATGAGATAATGTAACTCCCTGGTATCGGAAGAAAGCTTTGAGGTCATCAAACGTCATCCTATGAGAGGGTGATCATAAAGGTGTCTCTCAGGTGATTGGAAAGTACATGTTGGGTTGTATGTATCGAGATGGGATTTGTCCCTCCCAAGTCGGAGAGATATACTTCGGGCCCACTCGGTAATTGATATCAACACCGCTTGCAAGCACGTGGTTAAGGATTTAATCACAAAGTGATATCGGATTACGAAACGAGTAAAGTACTTGCTGTGAACGAGATTGAACTAGGTATGTCGATACCAACGATCGAATCTCGGGCAAGTAAAATATCGCGTGACGAAGGGAATATATATGGGATTAATTGAATCCTGACATCGTGGTTCATCCGATATGATCATCGATGAATATGTGGGAGTCAATATGGGTTTCCAGATCGCGCTGTTGATTATTGATAGAAGATCATGTCTGCATATTCTCGAACCCGTAGGGTCACACACTTAACGTGTCTCGACGCTAGGATAGAATGGATAATTGGTTTATTAGTTTTATGTTCGGAGTGTCGGATGAGATCCAGGACATCACGAGAGGTTCCGGAATGGTCCGGAGAATAAGATTCATATAAAGGAAAGTAGTTTTTGGATTTCGAAATTGTTCGAAATGTTCGGTATTGTACCGGAAGGTTCTAGAAGCTTCCGGAGTGGGACCAACGTGGCCCCACTTGTCGGAGGGGGGCGTGGACCTACAAGGGAGTGCGCTGGCCTCTTTGGGCCAGGGGCACAAGGCCCCATAGGCACAGTCGGCCAAACCCTAGGGGAAACCCTAGGGGATTTTCTAGAAGGGGGGGGGGACTTGCCCCCCACTCCACCCTTGTGGCCGCCGGACATAGGGCTTGGAGAAGGGGCAAGGGCAGCCGGCCATCCCTCTATATAAAGAGGGCAGGGGCGCACCCTCCTCCTACACCCCAAAACCTTAGCCGCCATACTGCTGTCCTCCTCTCTCTCTCTCACTCTCTCTCTCTCTCTCTCTCTCTCTCTCTCTCTCTCGATCACAGAAGCGAAGCCCCTGCCAGAAACTCTCCACCTTTGCACCACGCCATCGCGTCAGATCCAATATATCTCCACCCCACTTGCTGGACCGAGGAAGGAGGAGACGCGCGGTGTCAGACGTGTGCATCTCTTGAGGCGCCGCCACTTGCGGCTACATCGGATCGGATCACGAGGAGGAGAAGGCTAGTACGACTACATCAACCACGTTCCGTTGAACGTTCCGCTGTGCGATTTCTTCAAGGGTATGAAGATCTCATCTATCCCTCTCATTGATTGCATCTCCAAGATTAGATCTTGGCTTTCCCGTTCGCATCCGAAGAATTTTTTTGATTTACTATGCTGCGAAACCCTTCAGTGGTATCAGAGCTAGATCTATTCGTAGATGTGTTTCACGAGTAGAACGCAACATGCTTATTGCGGGTGTTGATGTTTTCTGTTGCAAGCCTCTTGTTGTTTACTTATTATGACGCGGGATAGTGAGATCAAAGCGGTCCAGGCCAACTTTACGCCGACTCGTCATGAGATCGATCCGCACTTGACGTGTGGCTTGTTGCACACATGCTACCGGTGGATGCCGCTCTCACTATAGTTGTCATGGGATTTACACCGGATGTTGGCAACCATAATATCACCGTTGTGGCTTTTCGTAGGTAAGAATCGTTCTTAGCTTGTTACTCCCATAAACCACGTAAAACATGCAACAACAACGTAGCGGCGTCTAACTTGTTTTTGCAGGGAGTGTTTTGTGATATGGTATGGCCCAAGATATGATGTGTATGTTGTATGCAATGATCGTGTTTTGTAATATTTCAAGACTTGCATGTCGATGAGTACACAACCGGCAGGAGCCATATGGTTGTCTTTATAATTGTGTATGACCTGTGTGTCAACTTCTTATACGCCATGTAATAGCTTTACTTTATCGCTAAGTAGTTAGCAATAGTTGTAGTTGCTATTTGTGGTGGAGGCAATCATGGTGGAGTGATGGAGATCATGCTGGCACACTCAAGATGGAGATAATTGCGCGGAGATTGGTTATACCATGTCACATAAAATTATATGCATGTGATGTTTATCCTTTTATGTATCTTATTATGCTTAGATCGCGACGGTAGCATTATAAGATGATTCCTCACTTAAAGATCAAGATAAAACTGTGTTCTCCCCATGTATGCACCGTTGCGAAAGTTCATCGTGTTCAAGCATCACGTGATGATCGGGTGCTATAAACTCTATGTTCACATACAACTGGTGCAAGACAGTTTTGCACATGCGGAAATACTTAGTTTTGACTTGACGAGCCTAGCATGTACAGACATGGCCTTGGAACACACGAACTGAAAGGTTAAGCATGAGTCATATGAATGATATGACCGACACTTTGTTGTCCACCATTCAAACCACATCTCTTCTCGTGAAGATCGGATTAGGTGTGGTGAATTTGGATCATGTTCACTAAACAACTTGAGGGATGTTGAATTTAGTGGGAGTTCATCTAGTAATTTGATTAAGTTGAACTAGTTATCATGAACATATTCTAAATTGTACTTGCAAGTTTTGTAGATCAAATGGCTAAGTCCAACTTCAACTTCAACGTTTTTACTGAGAAAGAAAAGCTTAAGAACAATGGGTCTAACTTCACCAACTGGTTCCGCGATCTGAGAATCATTCTCGCTGGCGGACAAAAGGACTATGTCCTTGAAAAGGCGCTAGGTGACGCCCCTGCTATAGTTGTGCCGGCTGATGAAAAAGCTGTTTATCCGTCGTGCAAATATGATTATGGTGTGATTAAGACCACCATTTTGTTTGGTATGGAATCAGACCTTCGCCGGGCCTTTTGAGATTCTTGAGGAACTGAAAACCATGTTTCAGACTCAGGCCCGTTCTGAGAGATATGAGATCTCTGAGAAATTCTTTAACTGCAAGATGGAGGAAGGGAGTTCCGTTAGTGAGCACGCCATTAACATGTCGGGCTACACTCAACGTGTTGAGCAACTGGACTGCAAGATTCCAGAAGAGCTCAAGATTGACAGATTTCTACAATCACTCCCTCATAGCTACAAAGCTTTTGTAGTTACTCATAATCAGATTGGTTCCACTGATACGATCACTGAGCTCTTCGCTAAGCTGAAAGCTGCGGAGGTGGACATAAAGAAAGATAATCATGTGTTGATGGTCAACAAGCCCGCTAGCTTTAAGAAAGGTAAGGGTGCAAAGAAGTCCTTCAAGAAAGGCAGCGGAAAGCGCATTGCCCCTGCTGAGAAGAAGCTCAAGTCTGGACCTAAGCCAGACACTGAGTGCTTCTATTGCAAGGACAAGGTTCACTGGAAGCGCAACTGTCCGAAGTACTTAGCGGACAAGAAGGATGACACCATTAAAGGTATATTTGATATACATGTTATTGATGTTTACCTTACTAGCGCTCGTTGTAGTGCCTGGGTATTTGATACTGGTTAATTTGCTAATATTTGTAACTCTAAACAAGAGCTACGAAATAGACGGCGGCTAGCAAGGGATGAGGTGACGATGCGCGTTGGCAACGGAGCAAGAGTTGATGTGATGGCCGTCGGCACGCTCTCCTTAGTTTTACCTTCGGGATTAGTTTTAAACCTTAATAAATGTTATTATGTGCCTGCGTTGAGCATGAACATTATATCTGGATCGTGTTTATTGCAAGAAGTTATTCATTTTACGGAGAAAAATGGTTGTTCTATTTATATGAGTAACATCTTTTATGGTCATGCACCTCTTTTGAATGGTTTATTTCTTCTAAATATCGAAAGGGATGAAACACACATCCATAACATTGAGGCTAAGAGATGCAAAGTAGATAGTGATAATACTACTTATTTGTGGCACGCTGCTCAGGTCATATTGGTGTAAAGCGCATGAGGAAACTCCATTCTGATGGACTTTTGGAGTCTCTTGATTTTGAATCATTTGACACATGCGAACCATGCCTCATGGGCAAGATGATCAAAACCCCGTTCTCCGGAATAATGGAGCGAGCAACGGACTTGTTGGAAATCATACATACCGATGTACGCGGACCAATGAGTGTTTCGACGCACGGTGGATATCGCTATTTTCTCACTTTTACTGATGACTTAGGTAGATATGGGTATATCTATTTAATGAAACATAAATCTGAAACATTTGAAAAGTTCAAAGAATTTCAGAACGAAGTGGAAAACCATCGTAATAGGAAAATTAAATTTCTCCGATCCGATCGTGGAGGTGAATATTTGAGTTATGATTTGCTCACGCATTTTAAAGCAAGCGGAATCGTTTCGCAACTCACGCCACCCGGAACACCACAGTGCAATGGTGTGTCTGAACGCCGGAATCGAACTCTATTAGATATGGTGCGATTAATGATGTCTCTTACAGATTTGTTGTTATCATTTTGGGGTTATGCATTACAAACCGCTGCATTCACTTTAAATAAGGCACCATCTATATTCCGTTGAGACGACATCGTATGAACTGTGGTTTGGTGCTAAACCCAAGTTGTCGTTTCTTAAAGTTTGGGGATGCGAAGCTTACGTCAAGAAGTTGATGCCGGACAATCTCGATCCCAAAGCGGAGAAATGCGTCTTCATAGGATACCCTAAGGAAATTATTGGGTATACCTTCTATCACAGATCCGAAGGCAAAGTGTTTGTTGCAAAGAACGGATCCTTTCTTGAGAAGGAGTTTCTCTCGAAAGATGTGAGTGGGAGGAAAGTAGAGCTAGACGAGGTTATTGAACCTTCTCTTGAGTTGGATAGTAGCACAACACCTGAAATTGTTTCAGTGCCGTCTGCACCAACAATAGAGGAAGCTAATGACGAGGATCATGAAGCTTTCGATGCTACCATCGAACGTCGTGAGTCAACAAGGTCACGTGCCCTCCCAGTGGTATGGCAACCCTGTCTTAACATCTTGTTAGTAGACAACAAAAACCTGAACTATGAGGAAGCAATGATGAGCCCAGACTCTGAGAAATGGCTAGAGGCCATGAAATCCGAATTGGGATCCATGAGCAAAAACCAAGTGTGGACTTTGGTGGACCCTCCTAGCGACCGAAAGGCCGTTGAGTGCAAATGGATTTTCAAGAAGAAAACGGACGCGGATGGTAATGTTACTGTCTATAAGGCACGGCTTGTTGCAAAAGGTTTTCGACAAGTTCAAGGTGTTGACTACGATGAGACTTTCTCTCCCGTAGCGATGTTTAAGTCCATTCGGATTTTATTAGCAATTGCTGCGTTTCATGATTATGAAATATGGCAGATGGATGTCAAGATTGCGTTCCTCAATGGCAACATTGATGAAGAGTTGTATATGATGCAACCCGAAGGTTTTGTCGATCCTAAGGATGCTGATAAGGTGTGCAAACTTCAGCGTTCCATTTATGGACTGAAGCAAGCATGTCGGAGTTGGAACCTTCGTTTTGATCAAGTGATCAAGAGCTTTTGATTTGTTCCAAATTTCTACGTAGCTTGTATCTACAAGAAAGTGAGTGGGAGCTCAATGACATTTTTAGTACTATATGTGGATGACATATTGATTATTGGAAATGACATTGGTATGCTTAACGATGTGAAGAGTTATTTGAATAAATGTTTTTCAATGAAAGACCTAGGAGAAGCTGCTTATATATTAGGCATCAAAATCTATAGAGATAGACAAAGGCGCCTAATCGCTTTAAGCCAAAGTACATACCTAGACAAAGTTCTGAAAAGGTTCAGAATGGATAAGGCAAAGAAAGGTTCAGTGCCCATGTTGTCAGGTAAGATATTGAGCAAGGCTCAGTGTCCAGCTATGGTAAACGATAGAGAAGCTATGAGTAAAGTGCCTTATGCCTCGGCCATAGGTTCTATCATGTATGCCATGCTGTGTACTAGACCGGATGTGTCCAATGCTCTAAGTTTGACGAGGAGATACCAAAGTGATCCAGGAGTGGAACACTGGACAGCCGTGAAGAACATCCTAAAGTATTTAATAGTACTAAAGAAATGTTCTTGGTCTATGGAGGTGATGAGCAGCTCGTCGTAAAAGGTTATGTCGATGCTAGTTTCGACACCGACAAGGATGATTCTAAATCTCAATCATGATACATTTATATTTTGAATGGAGGAGCTATGAGCTGGAGAAGCTGTAAGCAAAGCGTGATCGCGGGATCTACAGTAGAAACGTAAAACATGGCTACTGCAGAAGCATCAAGTGAAGGAGTTTGGATCAGGAACTTCACCACTGAGCTTGGTGTGGTTCCTAGTGCCTTGGACCCACTGGATATATTGTGTGACAACACTGGAGACATAGCATTGGCTAAGGAACCAAGATATCATACAAAGACCAAGGACATCAACCGCAAGTTTCATATAATTCGATATTATATAACAGATGGAGATCTGAAGATTAGCAAAGTACATATGGATCTGAATGTCGCAGATCCGTTGACTAAACCTCTTCCACGAGCAAAACATGATCATCACCTTAGTGCCATGGGTGTTAGATTGTTGCCAAATGTAAACTAGATTATTGAATCTAGTGAAAGTGGGAGACTATTGGAATTATGCCCTAGAGGCAATAATAAAGATGTTATTATCATAATTCTTGTTCATGATAAAGTTTATATTCCATGATAGGATTGTATTAAGCAGAAACTTTAATACTTGTGTGGTTTATGAACAACACCGTGACCCTAGTAGGCCTCTATGGACTAGTTCATTGATTAATGATGGTTAAGGTTTCCTAACCATAGACATGAGTTGTCGATTAATAATGAGATCATGTCACTAGGAGAATGATATGATGGACATACCCAAATTAAGTTGAGCAATTAGATCGTGTCATCGTGTTCATCTTTGCGAAGCTTTTTCTTATGTCAAATATTGTATTCCTTAGACCATGAGATAATGCAACTCCCTGGTATCGGAAGAAAGCTTCGAGGTCATCAAACGTCATCCTATGAGAGGGTGATCATAAAGGTGTCTCTTAGGTGATCGGAAAGTACTTGTTGGGTTGTATGTATCGAGATGGGATTTGTCCCTCCCAAGTCGGAGAGATATACTTTGGTCCCACTCGGTAATAGATATCAACACCGCTTGCAAGCATGTGGTTAAGGAGTTATTCACAAAGTGATATCGGATTACGGAACGAGTAAAGTACTTGCTGTGAACGAGATTGAACTAGGTATGCCGATACCAACGATCGAATCTCGGGCAAGTAAAATATCACGTGACGAAGGGAATATATATATATGGGATTAATTGAATCCTGGCATCGTGGTTCATCCTATATGATCATCTATGAATATGTGGGAGCCAATATGGGTTTCTAGATCCTGCTTTTGATTATTGATAGAAGATCATGTCTGCATATTCTCGAACCCATAGGGTCACACACTTAACGTGTCTCGACACCAGGATAGAAAGGAGAATTGGTTTATGAGTTTTTGTTCGGAGTCTCGGATGAGATCCGGGACATCACGAGAGGTTCCGGAATGGTCCGGAGAATAAGATTCATATAAAGGAAAGTAGTTTTTGGATTTCGGAATTGTTTCGGAATATTCGGTATTGTACCAGAAGGTTCTAGAAGCTTCCAGAGTGGGACCAACGTGGCCCCACTTGTCAAAGGGGGGCATGGGCCTACGAGGGACTGCCCTGGCCGCTTTGGGCCAGGGGCACAAGGCCCCATAGGCCCAGCCGGCCAAACTCTAGGGGAAACCCTAGGGGATCTTCTAGAAGGGGGAGGGGAAACTTGCCCCCCACTCCACCCTTGTGGCCGCCGGCCCTAGGGCTTGGAGGAGGGGCAAGGGCAGCCGGCCAGCCCTCTATATAAAGAGGGCAGGGGCGCACCCTCCTCCTACACCCCAAAACCCTAGCCGCCATACTGCTGCCCTCCTCTCTCTCTCTCTCTCCCGACTATGCGTAGGCGAAGCCCTGCCGCAAAAACTCTCCACCTTTGCACCACGCCGTCGTGCTGTAGATCCAATCTATCTCTCCACCCCACTTGCTGGACCGAGGAAGGAGGAGACGTCGCGGTGCTGTATGTGTGCATCTCTCGGAGGCGTCGCCACTTGCGGCGTTGGATCGGATCGGATCGCGAGGAGGATAAGTCTAGTATGACTACATCAACCACGTTCCGTTGAAAGTTCCGCTGTGCGATTTCTTCAAGGGTATGAAGATATCATCTATCCCTCTCGTTGATTGCATCTCCTAGATTAGATCTTGGCTTTCCCGTTCGCATCCATAGAATTTTTTTGATTTACTATGCTACGAAACCCTTCAGTGGTATCAGAGCTAGATCTATGCGTAGATGTGTTTCACGAGTAGAACGTAACATGCTTGATGCGGGCGTTGATGTTTTCTGTTGCAAGCCTCTTGTTGTGTACTTATTATGACGCGAGATAGTGAGATCGAAGCGGTCCAGGCCAACTTTACGACCTCGCATGGCGACTCCGCACTTGACGTGTGGCTTGTTCCACACATGCGGCCGTGGATGCCGCTCTCACTATAGTTGTCATGGGATTTACACCGGATGTTGGCAACCATAATATCACCGTTGTGCCTTTTCGTAGGTAAGAATCGTTCTTAGCTTGTTACTCCCATAAGCCACGTAAAACATGCAACAACAAAGTAGAGGCGTCTAACTTGTTTTTGCAGGGAGTGTTTTGTGATATGGTATGGCCCAAGATATGATGTGTATGTTGTATGCAATGATCATGTTTTGTAATATTTCACGACTTGCATGTCGATGAGTACACAACCGACAGGAGCCATATGGTTGTCTTTATAATTGTGTATGACCTGTGTATCAACTTCTTATACGCCATCTAATAGCTTTACTTTATCGCTAAGTAGTTAGCAATAGTTATAGTTGCTATTCGTGGTGGAGGCAATCATGGTGGAGTGATGGAGATCATGCTGGCACGCACAAGATGGAGATCATTGCGCGGAGATTGGCTATACCATGTCACACAAAATTATATGCATGTGATGTTTATCCTTTTATGTATCTTATTATGCTTAGATCGCGACGGTAGCATTATAAGATGATTCCTCACTTAAAGATCAAGATAAAACTGTGTTCTCCCCATGTATGCACCGTTGCGAAAGTTCGTCGTGTTCAAGAATCACGTGATGATCGGGTGCTATAAACTCTACGTTCACATACAACGGGTGCAAGCCAGTTTTGCACACGTGGAAATACTTGGGTTTGACTTGACGAGCCTAGCATGTACAAACTTGGCCTTGGAACACACGAACCGAAAGGTTAAGCATGAGTCATATGAATGATATGACCGACACTTTGTTGTCCACCATTGAAACCACATCTCTTCTCGTGAAGATCGGATTATGTGTGGTGAATTTGGATCATGTTCACTAAACAACTTGAGGGATGTTGAATTTTTGGTCATAAAACGCAAAAAGGCGACTTTTTGGTCATAACACTAAAACAAGAAAATCGCCCTGGAACCCCAAAACTATGGGCAATATCTCATGAAAACGACCATAAAACGTAACAATGACGACTTTTTGGTCAAACCTATCAAACTCGTAAATCACCCATGAACACCAAAACTGTGGGCAATAACTCATGAAATGGCCATAAACGCAAATAGGCAAGTTCTTGATCATAACTCTAAAACATATAAATCGACCTGGTACCCCAAAACTACTCATGAAAACGGCCATAAAACGCAAAAATGATGACTTTTTGGTCAAACATCTCAAACATGTAAATTACCCTTGAACACCAAAACTATGGGCAATAACTAATGAAATGGCCATGAAACGCAAAAAATACGATTTTTTGGTCATAACTCTAAAAAATATAAATCGCCCTAGAACGCCAAAACTATAGGCAGTAGCTCATGAAAACAGCCATAAAACGCAAAAACGACGAGTTTTTAGTCATACCTCTCAAACATGTAAATCGTCTAGGAACCCCAAAACTATGCGCAATAGCTCATGAGAACAGCCATAAAACACGAAAACGACGAGTTCATGGTCATGCCCACAAAAATGTATCGGGACTTACGTTCGTTGTAAATCACCCTGAAACCCTAAAACTGTGGGCAATAACTCATGAAAATGGCCATAAAACGCAGAAAAGGCGAGTTTTTGGTCATAACTATGAAACATGTAAATCGCCCTGGAACCCCAAAACTATGGGCAATAGCTCACCGAAACGGCCATAAAACGCAAAAATGACGACTTTTTGGTCAAACTCGTAAATCGACCTAGAACACCAAAACTATGGACAATAGCTCTTGAAAATGCCTATAAAACACACAAACGATGACTTTTTGGTCAGACCTCTCAAATATATAAATCGCCCAGGAACCCCAAAACTGTGGGCAATAGCTCATGAAAACAACCAAAAAACACAAAAAAAGAGTTCTTGGTCATGCCCACAAAAATGTATTGGGCTTTATGTTCATTGTAGATCACCCTGAAACCCCAAAACTATGGGCAATAACTCACGAAAATGGCCATAAAACACAAAAAGATGAGTTTTTGGTCATAACTCTAAAACATGTAAATCGTCCTGGAACCCCAAAACTACTCATGAAAACGGCCATAAAACGCAAAAATGATGACTTTTTGGTCAAACATCTCAAACATGTAAATCACCCTTGAACACCAAAACTATGGGCAATAACTAATGAAATGGCCATAAAACGCAAAAAATACGAGTTTTTGGTCATAACTCTAAAAAATATAAATCGCCGTAGAACGCCAAAACTATAGGCAATAGCTCATGAAAAGGGCCATAAAACGCAAAAAAACGAGTTTTTGGTCATACCTCTCAAATATGTAAATCGCCTAGGAACCCCAAAATCGTGGGCAATAGCTCATGAAAACAACCATAAAACATGAAAACAACGATTTCATGGTCATGCCCGCAAAAATGTATCGGGCCTTACGTTCGTTGGAAATCACCCTGGAACCCTAAAACTGTGGGCAATAACTCATGAAAATGGCCATAAAACGCGGAAAAGACGAGTTTTTGGTCATAACTCTAAAACATGTAAATCGCCGTGGAACCCCAAAAATATGGGCAATAGCTCATGAAAACCGCCATAAAGCGCAAAAATGACGAATTTTTGGCCAAACCTCTCAAACTCGTAAATCGACCTGGAACACCAAAACTATGGGCAATACCTCTTGAAATGGCCATAAAACGCAAACAATACGAATTTTTGGTCATAACTCTGGAAAGTATAAATCGCCCTGTAACCCCAAAACTATAGGCAAATAGCTCATGAAAACGGCCATAAAAAGCAAAAAGACGAGTTTTTGGTCATACCTCTCAAACATGTAAATTTCCCAGGAACCCCAAAACCGTGGGCAATAGCTCATGAAAACAACCATGAACACGAAAACGACGAGTTCATGGTCATGCCCGCAAAAATGTATCGGGCCTTACGTTCGTTGTAAATCAACCTCGAACCTTAAAACTATGGGCAGTAACTCATGAAAATGGTCATAAAACGCAAAAATATGACTTTTTGGTCATAATACTGAAACATGTAAATCGCCCTGGAACCCCAAAACTATGGGCAATATCTCATGAAAACGTCCATAAAACGTAAACATGATGACTTTTTGGTCAAACCTCTCAAACTCGTAAATCGCCCTGGAACACCAAAACTGTGGGCAATAACACATGAAATGGCCATAAACGCAAAAAGGCGAGTTCTTGATCATAACTCTAAAACATATAAATCGACCTGGAACCCGAAAACTACTCATGAAAACGGCCATAAAACGCAAAAAATGATGACTTTTTGGTCAAACATCTCAAACATGTAAATCGCCCTTGAACACCAAAACTGTGGGCAATAACTAATGAAATGGCCATAAAACGCAAAAATACGAGTTTTTGGTCATAACTCTGAAAAATATAAATCGCCCTAGAACGCCAAAACCATAGGCAGTAGCTCATGAAAATGCCCATAAAACGCAAAAACGACGAGTTTTTGGTCATACCTCTCAATCATGTAAGTCGTCCAGGAACCCCAAAACTATGGGCAATAGCTCATGAAAACAACCATAAAACACGAAAACGACGAGTTCATAGTCATGCCCACAAAAATGTATCGGGCCTTACGTTCGTTGTAAATCATCCTGGAACCCTAAAACTGTGGGTAATAACTTATAAAAATGGCCATAAAACGCAGAAAAGACGAATTTTTGGTCATAACTCTGAAACATGTAAATCACCCTGGAACCCCAAAACTATGGGCAATAGCTCACGAAAATGGCCATAAACCGCAAAAATGACGACTTTATGGGCAATAGCTCTTGAAAACGGCTGTAAAACGCACAAACGACGACTTTTTGGTCAGACCTCTCAAATATGTAAATCGCCCAGGAACCCCAAAACTATGGGCAATAGCTCATGGAAACAGCCAAAAAACACGAAAAAAAGAGTTCTTGGTCACGCCCACAAAAATGTATTGGGCTTTATGTTCGTTGTAGATCACCCTGAAACCCCAAAACTATGGGTAATAACTCACGAAAATGGCCATAAAACACAAAAAGACGAGTTTTTGGTCATAACTCTGAAACATGTAAATCGTCCTGGAACCCCAAAAATATGGGCAATAGCTCATGAAAACGGCCATAAAACATAAAAATGATGACTTTTTGGTCAAACCTCTCAAACTTGTAAATCGTCCTGGAACACCAAAACTTTGGGAAATAACTCATGAAATGGCCATAAACGCAAAAAGGCGAGTTCTTGATCATTACTCTAAAACATATAAATCGACCTGGAACCCCAAAACTACGCATGAAAACGGCCATAAAACACAAAAATGATGACTTTATGGTCAAACATCTCAAACATGTAAATCGCCCTTGAACACCAAAACTGTGGGCAATAACTAATTAAATGGCCATAAAACGCAAAAAATACGAGTTTTTGGTCATAACTCTGAAAAATATAAATCACCCTAGAACGCCAAAACTATGGGAAGTAGCTCATGCAAACGGCCAAAAAACGCAAAAACGACGAGTTTTTGGTCATACCTCTCAATCATGTAAATGCCT